>CM062293.1:467072359-467704859 GCA_031216915.1 Pictodentalium vernedei
AGAGATATTTTTATGAAGCACAGTCAGTTGGCAATCTGATTACAGGTGAGAGATACACACTTTCATTGGTTTTGATAGTCGATAACTAAAAAGTCTCTGGTTTCAGAAACTAATTACATACATAATAATGAATACAAAATTAAAATATAATCTGCCTTACCCTCTCTCGTTCCCTTTCCAATCTTTCTCTCTCTTGTTGTTGCTGTAGTTCTCTCATGTGTTTATCATCAGCTTCTCTTCTCTTCTTTTCCATTTCCTTCTTCTTTTCTTCAGCTTGTCGCAAAAGTTCTTCATTTTTCTTTCGCACCTTTGAGAACATAATAATAAAATTATTTTAAAAACATTAAATAATGTAAAAGAATAAACTAATTTAATAAACAGAAAATTTATTTATTGGGGCTTAACAACACTTTTGACAGCCAGGGTCACCTTGTGTCAGACACTTTTACAGGCACAGGAAGCTGGAGTACCTGGAGAGAGCCACTGAGCAATGGCAAGCAACTGCTGGTCTCCCCAACATTATGGCCCTGCGAATCGGGAAATTTATGTTCGAATCGAATCTCGAATCGAATCGAATCGGGACTGATGTCGACATCGAATCGAATCTCGAATCGAATCGGGATAAACTCGAGAAATAACTATAACTGGCATTATCTTGTGCAGAAATGTCCGGAAAGCACTGCGAGAAGAGAGAGTTGACGTAACTTGACAACTTGGCGTTGTTTTAATTTTCTTTCTCGTTGAATGGCCATTCAGATGTTCACTTGGCCCGACAATAAATTCAAGACAAAAATATGGACAGAAATTAAGGTGTTACTGCCCAGAAACATTTGAGAAAAAACACTAAATTGAAACATGAGAATTAAAACCACATATGTAATACAAGTGGCACATTAATTCCCATGGGTTGAAGTCGGCTACAGCTGCTAACTTCACGTACGTTAGCCTGGCTAAATACATGTACATCTTATAGGAACCCCATTACTGTAATGTTTGGTTGTTTTTGTATTATCAGGATTCGGGTCTTGTAGAAACTCAGTATACATCAAAAGCAGCGTTAGTTTCTGCATTATCTAACTCGAATATTGACGCAGTGCTCATTCACACAAATTGCCTTTACTTCATTCCAACTTCCAAGTACCAACGCCGAACAATGCAAAGAAACTAGAGATTTTCCTCCCACAGTTTTCTAACATAATAATGGAAGCGCTCCAGGCGACATGCCCCCATTATTGTGTTAGAAGATTCTGGGACTGGGAGCGGGGCTTAGGCCCATAGCTGGATATTTCGGTTGCATAGATGGGGCGTGAACAGTCTACAAGTTAAAACAGCTCCAATTTGCAAAAGTCACAAAACGAACGTTTAATTTCCCTTTCTAAAAACTCAAAATGTACATTGTCGAACACTGATTCATTTTCCTCGATGCTTCGTTTGACTAACGAATCGGCAAACTATTCGAGATCGATATACGAATACCAAAGCGATGTCGACATCGAATCAAATACTCGAAGCTTCGCAGGGCCCTACCCAACATACTAACTTCACACAAGCAGGGTTAGCATTAGTTGAAGACAAGTGCACCATTGACGTGCGGAATGCCTTAGTACACAGTGCTACCGTGCAACCACACAATTAGGATGAAGTGCTTGCCCAATGACATAACACAGTAACCCCTGGCAGGGATCGAACTGTGAACTTTTTGGTTTGAAGTCCAAGACATAACTACCAAGCCCCTGTGCACCCAATAAACTGAATGATAGAAACATTAACTGAGAACCACAAAAACCCACTCAAAGTGTAAAGGTGTTATTTTTTACAGTGATGCCATTGAACAAAGTCCTTAATCCTTAACTGGTAGGGTGTTGGAATTGGGCTTTATTCTGAAGTGTTGGTACCACAACTTAAAGGCTTCATGTTCAGAGGATGTTCTGCATATCACCTTTGAAGTGAATTTATTTAGTCTGTCAGGATTTGCCTTGTTACAATTTATGGGAGAGTGCCAAATGGCACTCTCCCATAAATTGTAACAAGGCAAAGATATGTGAACAAGTTTTGATGACAAAAAATAAATCAGCACTATCCCAGTTACGTCCCCATACAGCCACAAACTATCAATTTCATACTGCTGTGAAAAAGTTGTCTCAAGGGTATTCTTTTGAGAGAATTTGACTGGTAGGATGCATTTATCTTGACAGTGTGTTTACATTATTGTTCGCTGGCTCTAAAGGCAGCCAACAATAATGTGGAAGCACTGTAAAGTCATCTGCAGCTGTGTACATGTATATATAGTAGTTATTAACATAAAATTAATCTGTGGAGCTAAGGGTTAACCAAAAAGCAATGATACAGAGCCACCCACTTAATTGGATGTTTCTCCATCGAGTAACCCTAAGAACTCCACATAACATCAAACACACCAAACCATTAACCGTATTTCCAGTACAAATTTGACCTGTTAGTTACATGTAAGTTATGCAGTAAACTCCTGTTAAATATCATATGTCACTTTAAGGTAATGTCTAGATGGGAGCTATCAAATTTTTCCGAATTTTGTTGAAAAACGTGGTCACTGGCAGCCACCTTGGATTTGGCTTATAAATTGTCAACAATTCCATTGGCACACCCTACAGGCCGCATTTCTCACCCGATCTTTTTCAAATTTCATACGTGGCTTTGGTGTGATGTCAAGACTGGACGATCTTCTGAATTTCAGTGAAAAGCATGTCAGACAGTGGCTCTATTGGATTTGGCATTTTAATTGTAAACAATTCCATTAGAACACACTACAGGCCACATTTCTAATCTGATCTTTTTCAAATTTGAGATGTAGCTTGGTGTTATGTCTTGATGGGAGCTATCGAATATATTTCTGAATTTTGTAGAAAAACATAGCCACCATTTACCACATGCTACATTTTTCTTGAACACAAAATTTCCTTTCACCATATATTGCTCTGTTACATTTGATTGGATAGTGCCAATAGGCACTATCCAATCAATTGTAACTGAGCAAGGTGTCTACAACATTTGATTCTTGACAGGGTCAATATGAAACCATCATCAGTAGAATGTAGATGTTATAGTTATAGACTGTGATATTTAGTAAAGCCCAAATATGGGCTTCTAGCACTCTTAATAGTTAATTGAATAAAAAATCTTTTTATCTATCAAAGAATTCCTCTGACAACCAGTGAATTCCCATGTTTATGTTTGAGCTTTTGTTAAACTCGACATAACAGAATAAATGCTTGATTTATCACAAGAATAGAGGAAAATAACCAAACAGCCATTAACTGAATAATCCTGTTAATTTAATACTTTTGACTGAAAAAGTGGATTTTCATTTAACTAACGGTTTCACAGAACTAAATATTTTCCCATAGGCCACAATTATAACATTCAGGCTCAAAAAAATATGATTGCATAACTTTAATTTTGGCATTCAACTATCTTTGTCAAGTTTTGGCATTCAAATATCTTTGTCAAGTATAGCCCTTCAGACAACCTTTTCTATCTCGAAAACAAGGGGTCATGCAACAATTAAGAGCCTAATATTTTTCCCCAGTTCAAACTGTGACAAAATAATTTCTATGGACCATTATCATTTGTTTTGAATAATATTAATTCCTAAGCTCTAAACATTAAAACCTAAAGAAGGGATTTCAGCACTAATTTCATTACTGCAGCTCTTTCAGGAGTTGAATTTGTAACTGTATACCACTTTCTCACATCTTCTAAGAGTATAAGCGGATGAACTCCCCCACACCCCAACACCACCCACCCTCCCATACACACACACACTCAGATGGAATGCATGTTCCCATTGAGATCAAATCATAACTCGTAGAGTAAAAAAAAAACCAAATTTTTTAAAAGTTTAAAAAAAAAATCCATATCAAGTGATCCAATACACACTGGAACCAGCTCATCAAGCACGTTCCAGTGAGAAGTCACATGATATAGTTTTGTTAAAATTTTGAAACAAATAATATTTAAAATAATGAATTTTGATACTATGCATGTTGAGTAGAGTTTTATCATGCCACCTGTTTAATTTAACCAATCAACATGCTCTAATAGCATCGGTAGACTATGCAATATTAGGTTATTCAATGGGGAGCCTACAGCCTCGCTTAATATTAATCTCACTTCGCCTCACATGATGCCCTAACTGGCAAGTAAACGTCCTGTAACTTAAAATCCCCTAGAACTCTGGTGTAGTGATACAGAAGGGAAGTGACTCACATAAGCTTCAAGCTTCCTGTCAAATCCCTCCTTTAATTAACAATTTGTTTAGTGTTAAATATATGTTATATTGTGAGCTACCGAGCCTTGTGCTGTTACTTTTCTGTTGTTCATTTCTGTAACATATAGCATGTTCTTTGATTAAATATTGTTTAAACTGAAACAAAAGTTTCTTCAAGCACTCCAGTTTTCTCCTGTTTAACTATGAATTTAACCAATTATATCTTGTTTGACAGAGCTCATTGAGCTCTGTCAGACAAGATATATGTTTGGTTCAAGCCAGACAATAAGCAGACTGACATCTGCAAAATGAGGTCCCCAGAGGGTGAATTTAGTGATGCTACCCTGCAAAGCAGGGTAGCATCACTAAATTTACCCTCTGTGAACCTGAATCTGAATCAGGTATCTCAAAACTAAACAGAAAGAGGTACCCAGAGGATAAATTGGCCCACTGTATGGGATAGCATCATCAAATTCACCCTCAGGGGACCTCATTTTGCAAATGTCAGACTGCTTATTTTCAGGCCTGGTTTGGTTGAATGTGAAACTGCATTACGGGATATATCTGCTGCTGCAAACTTTGCGTTTCTGACATCAGAATGCAGATGGTTAATCATGGCTCTATCACAACCAAACTAAGAAATAATAAAAGTGTCAATGACACTGCACACAACTTGACCAAGAAGGGACAGAACTAAATAGAAAGTTCCAATAATGCCAAGTCATTCACTCAAGTTTCTACACAAAAGACATCACACCAAACCCATATATGAAATCTGAAAAAAACTGGGTGAGGGATGCTGCCTGTAGGGTGTGCTAATGGTGGTCACTGGTGGCCATGTTTTTCAACAAAATTCAGAAATACATTCGATAGCTCCCATCAAGACATCACACCAAAGCTACAGCTCACATTTGAAAAAGATCTGGTCAGAGATGTGGCCTGTAGTGTATTCTAATGGAATTGTTGACAATTAAATGCCAAATCCAATATGGTCACTGTCTGCCATATTTTTCACTGAAATTCAGAAAAATTTGATAGTCCCATCTAGACATCACACCAATTTGATAGTCCCATCTAGACATCACACCAAAGCCACATATGAAATTTGAAAATGATTAGGTGAGAGATATTATTTATTTATTTATTGGTGTTTAGGGTCATGTACTCATGCACAATGGCTAATCGTGGCAGTGACGTTTTTACGGCTGGAGGTCAGCTCCCCAACATGCTAACTCTATTCAAGCTCCGCTCAAGCAGGGTTACAATGGTCAAAGACATGTACACCATCGATGTGCAGTACGCCTTAGTACACGGCATCACCGTGCCTCCATGTAGGCAAACGGAATAAAGCGCCTTCCCAAGGACAAAACGTGGTCGTCCCAGATGGGGATCGAACTCCGGACCTCTAGCACACAAGTCCAACAGACTACCACTGAGCCACCACACTCCCAGTTGAGAGATATGGCCTGTAGGGTGTGCTAAAGGAATTGTGGACGGACAGAGGTATGGACGACGGATCTCAACCCATTCCAATAGCTCAGACTTGACGTTGTCAAGCTGAGCTAAACAAGAGTTATTGCAGAAGGCAATTATACCCCCACTGCAGACCGATGAAGCATAAATGAATTAATGACAAAGATTGAGGGAGAGATGTACCCCACAGGGTGTGTGTGCGAAAGGAATGGTTGACAATTTATATGCCTAATCCAAGATGGCCACTGGAAGACATGATTTTAACAAAATTCACAAAAATTTGATAGCTCTGATATCTGAAAAAGATCAAGTAAAGGATGCAGCCTGTAGAGTATGCTAATGGAATTGTTGACAATTTATATGCCAAATCCAAGATGGCTAATGACGAACATGTTTTTCAACAAAATTCAGAAAAAATTGATAGTTCCCATCTTGACATCACACCAAAGCTTGGGTGAGAGATGTGGCCTATAATGTAAGCTAATGGAATTGTTGACAATTTACATGCCAAACCCAAGATGGCAGCTGCTGGTTGACAATTTATATGCCAAATCCAAGATGGCTAATGACGAACATGCTTTTCAACAAAATTCAGAAAAAATTGATAGTTCCCATCTAGACATCACACCAATGCTTGGGTGAGAGATGCGGCCTATAATGTAAGCTAATGGAATTGTTGACAATTTACATGCCAAACCCAAGATGGCAGCTGCTGGTTGACAATTTATATGCCAAATCCAAGATGGCTAATGACGAACATGTTTTTCAACAAAATTCAGAAAAAAATGATAGTTCCCATCTAGACATCACACCAAAGCTTGGGTGAAAGATGCGGCCTATAATGTACGCTAATGGAATTGTTGACAATTTACATGCCAAACCCAAGATGGCAGCTGCCAGCCATGTTTGTCAACAAAGTTCAGAAACATTTGATAGATCCCATCTAGACATCACACCAAAGCTACATATGAAATCTGAAAAAGATCGGGTGAGAGATGCAGCCTGTAGGTAGTGCTAATGGAATTGTTGACAATTTATATGCCAAATCCAAGATGGTGCCAGCGGCTATGATTTTCAACAAAATTCAGAAAAATCTAGACATTACCTCAAAGTCAACAAGGAAATTTGAAACTGATCAGGTGAGAGATATGGCCTGTAGGGTGTTCTAAAGGAATTGTGGATGGACAGAAGTACAGATGATGGATCGCAATTGGGTGATGGATGAGGCCTTTAGGGTATGCTAATGGAACTGCCAACAATGTTTTTCAACAAAATTCAGAAAAATTTTATAGCCCCCATCCAGACATTGCACCAAAGTTACATATGAAATTTGAAAAAGATCAGGTGAGAGATGTGGCCTGAAGAGTGTGCTGATGGAATTGTTGACAATTTGTACAGTTAAAACTAGAAGTCCTGTCATGAAATGCGCACAAATAGCACGTTGATATGCACGTTATGGCCCCAGTAAAGCTATCAAATTTTGTACATATAGCCTGTGCACGAGCAATGTTTCAGCCAATGGACCTCTGGGTAACCCGGAGGTCCATTGGCAGAAACATTGCATGTGTTTGCTATGAGTAAGCAGGAGAACCTACCGTGCTTTGGATGCCAGTCAACAACAGCAATAAAGCCTAAATAAGCACACTATTCATGACAGGACTTCTAGTTTTAACTGTATGCCAAATCCAAGATGGACACTGGTGGCCATGTTTTTCCACAAAATTCGGAAAAATTTTGTTAAGTTTTGTCAGGTTGAGTTTAAATTGTAAAAAATCTCCTCCAGTGTAAATGAGATGAAATGCATATATATAGTGTAAATTACTTACTTCCTCTTCCTTTTCTTTGGATCTTTTCTTTTCTTCTTCAAATTCATGTTGAATTTTATTCCGTTGTTCATCCAGACGTCTGTTTTCTCTTTCTTCTTCTTCTCTTGCCTTTTGTCTCTCCATTTCTGCCAGTTTGCGTTTTTCCTCAATCTATTTTACACAGTGAAAATTCCCACAAAGATTATTATGGTAAATGCCCAACAGTACTTACTGAGTCAGTGTTGCCTCTTGCAATGAACCATAGCTGAGTCATTTATCCCAAGTGGTCACATCAATATATTGCTACAGGGAACCTAAACTGATGCTCAGATGACAAGAAAACCATCATTTCTATCATCCTAGATGCTTTTACATCAAGACACCAAAAATATGTTTGTAATTATATTATTGATTGTATTGATAAAATAGATCATATATCATATATATTTTCACAGAGATCAATGTTCAAATATTATTATTTTTCCAATTTTTGTCTAAAATATTTAGCTAATGATTCCATCTTTGAAAAAAGTTTGTTGAGTTTGTTACAATGAGGACGCGGGTCAAAATCTTTTATTTGAGGAATCAAATATTTTTTTGGTATTAAAGAAAAGTGTTCTCTAGAATTCATGTCACATAACAGGTTAAAATTAATTTTGCATTATTACCCATAAACCTCACAAATCCATCTGGCATTACACAGAAAAATTGGAAATGACCAAGCTTTGAGAGGTGAATTGGAGGAAGGGTTAAGTATGCAGGAATAGGGTCTTATGACATATATCTATTTTAAGTAAAAGTTGTGTGGGTAACAATAACTGACTGATGTTCTTAAAAATGTCTGGAGAAAATTACACAATTTGTCCTAAAAAAGTAAAAAAAAATCTGTTTTTCAGGCCATTCCACATGGTCCTTTTGGCTGCCACTTGCTCACTTTTTAGAACCAATGCAAACTTAAAAAATTAAAAATTTAATGATTTGTGTCTGATATTTTACCCATGTTAATAAAATTGATAAATTTGTCCCTTAAGTGCAACAAGGCTTTGCAATACTTCAGTTGCAAAGTCTTATTGCACTCAAGGGATGAAATACACTGCCACCCATGCTATTCTTTAAATTATGAGGCCTAAAACATAAAACAAACCAAGAACATTAACTTTTGATGGCAAAGAAATAAATTACAAAAATAAAAAATTGCCAGCCCACATACAATTTAAAAAAAGGCCCGAGAATCAGAAAATCTATTTTGTGGGGCCTTATTAACGGTTTTTATTATACAGTGAACTATAGATTATACAAAACATAATGGGAAAATAATAAAGGTATTGCCCCCAGGGAAGATATAGAAATTTTTCATTTTCACTGTATCAAGAACATTATGAAATCACTTCCTGATATCAATGCTACTGGTATTGTTTGTATAAATGATGAAATGTGTTAACTGTTAATTAATTATAGTTATATTAAATATGCTACATTAACATTTCATAAATTTATTAGATATACCAGCGTAAGTATATGGGAACTATATTTTATTATGGCAGACTATTAATGTAGAAAAGGGCAACAATGAGCTGGGGGGGGGGGGGGGGGGGGGGGGGGCTTTCATACCTCGATTTGAAGCCCAATCAAGATGAATATCACTGATTTACTGTTGAAAACTACTAAGGCCTGAAAAAGTTGAAAATCTGTTTCTGAGGCCCCCGCTCCCCCCCCCCCCCCCCTCCACTTCTTGTCCTACTAAAATTGTCAAGTTTGACTGTAAATACACAAAGTTACAGCAGTTCAAAAGTATACTCACTTCATTGGTGCATGTGAAAAAGAAATCTTTTCAGCGATCAAACACCAGGGTGTTGATAGATGGAAAAATAATGGATAAAATTACTGTAGCCATACCAAATCTATAGAAATCTGAACATTTAATAAACATTAGAAATTGTCATATTTTAACTATGATATAAATATGGGCCAGCTGTCTCCTATTTTGATATTTCTTGAGTTTTTACGAAGGTTTACCCGTCTCAGAAATACAGATTGCACAGAAACAAGGATGACAGAGAGGACAGCATGATTAAAGGATAGTATGAAAAAATCAAAATGAATGAATGTATGAACAGAGAAATGAAGAAATGAATGAATGAATGAAGGATTTTTTTTATATGTTATGAATTGTTTTGATAAACCTTGCAAATCACATAATCAGTGCCAGTGAGAGCAAAAAGTGTCGGTTAATAGAGTTGAGCTACTACAAATCTACTTGGGATTGGCTCAGCTATGATACATGATCGAGACTAACATACAAACAATTTAAATTTATAAGATTAGTGTACCAAGTTCGAATTCAGATAAAGAATGATCAGAATCATATTTTATCTGCCACAAATACTAAACAAAATGTTAATTTCATACATATTCATGAATAAATATTTATACCATGATTACCTATTCAACTATATATGAAAAGCCTATGACATAAATTTTATCTTTACACACCAACCATGGTGAACACGCCAGCAATGGGATTTCAATAGTAAAAAATTACACCTACAGTAGAACTACATCCAAGTTGACCTTTGGTGACGTGGACATGAATGCAAACTTGTCTAACTTTATCAGCCACTGACTTGCGAAGCATGAAATGAAGGTGGCAATTATTTGTTATGTTTTTAAATGGGTTTACCTCATAAGATGGCAAAAATTAACAAACATGCATTGTCTCATGTTAATAAAGCATCAATAACTCAAAATAGTATGTTATTAAAATGAAAAAGGCTCTGTTTCTTTTTCCATTTTGTTTTGGCGATAAAATTGACAGCGGAAGTACTGCCCACTGATGCTCATGTAAACAAAAACAGATTTGCATGTATGTACGTCTACTGTTCAGTAAAATCAAGAAAAAATAATAGTGACTCTTAATAAACTGACGATCATGGCATAAATAAAATATACCCACAGTAGCTGTTGATGTTGTATACCAAAAATCATAAGATTCTGATTGTATCTCAAGAAGCAGATTTTTAAAGATTATTCCTTATATTAGAGTAAGTTAAAACTCGGGTTCCAATAGGGAGCCCAAATATCAACCCAAAGATTTGATTTTAACAAACTTAGGCCAAATATCAAAAGATTCTGACCAGTGGATCTGAAGAAGAATTTTAAAGATTATCTCTTATATTACATGAAGTTAAAATTCAGGTTCCCTCAGAGAGTCAAATTGTAAACTGATGGACTTGAGTTGAACAAAATGAATCCAACCCCTGTAAGGATTCTGTATGCCATGTATTAAAAGATGCTGATTGGTGTTTCTGGAGAAGAAGAGTTTTAAAGATTATTCCTCATATTGGACTAAGTAGTGATTCAGGCTCCAACAGGGAGCCCAAATATTAACCCAGGGACTTGGTTTGAACAAACATAGATTTGACCTCCCTAAGAATGCCGTGTACCAAATATCAAAAGATTCTGATTGGTGGATCTGAAGAAGATTTTTTAAGATTATTACTCATACTGCACTAAATTAAAATTTGGGCCTCCATAGGCAGACCAAATATTAACCCTTTACCTAACATGAAAAGCAGACGACACTTGCAAACAAAATTCTTGAAAAACTATTTTTTTTCAGTTTTTGCGTCAAAAACATGCTTATGACCTCAATCAGCTCGTTCCAATGAGGGGTCATAAGCTAAGTTTTTGAGACAAAAAATGAAAAAACTAATGAAAACTGAATGGTAATTTTTGTGAATAGCACTGGCCGGTTTGGGCCATTATGCTGGGCAAATGGTTAACTGGGGGACTTGATTTTAACAAACGTAAATCTGGCCCCATGTAGTGATGTTGTACACCAAATATTGAAAGATTCTAACTGGTGTTTCTGGAAAAGAAGATTTTTAATGAGTACTTCTCATATATATGTGACAAACTCTGTGCATTGTACAACCTTAGGGAGTGAACATTTTCATGTAGTGTGTGATATGGAAGTCATCCATTTTTTTAACCAGCAAGTGTGACTCAGCCAGTGCATCTTGATGGCCAAGTACCAGTCTACACAAGAGGCCCCAAGGAGCCTTAATCGCTCACCGGCCAAAGTGGTTCAAAGAAGTATTTGGGGTCACATTCAGTTAGACATGGTTCATCAACACTACAAAGGAACGAAGTCATGAGAGACAAATTTTATGGAACTAGGGACATGGCTTGAACAAACTTGAATCTTACCCCCTAAGGATGCCGTATACCAAATATCAAAAGCATTCATCTGCTGGATCTGAAGAAGAAGATTTTTAAAGAAAATTCCTCATTCTGAACTAAGTTATCATTCGGGCTCCCACAGTGAGCCCAAATATGAACCCAGGGACTTGGCCTGAACAAACTTGAATCTCACCCCCTAAGGATGCTGCATGCCAAATATTAAAACATCCCGATGCTTAATCTGAAGAAGAAGATTTTTAAAGAAAAATTCCTCATATTGACTAAGTTATATTTCGGGCTCCCACAGGGAGCCCAAATATGGACCCAAGGACTTGGCTTTAACAAACTTGAATCTCACCCCCCTAAGGATGCTACACACCACATACCAAAACATTCCGACTGCTGGATTTGAAGAAGAAGATTTTTCAAGAAAATTCCTCGTTTCGAACTAAGTTACAATTCAAGCTCCCACAGTGAGCCCAAATATGGACCTAGGGACATGGCTTGAACAAACTTGAATCTCACCCCCCTAAGGATGCAGCATACCAAATATCAAAACATTACGGCTGCTGGATCTGAAGAAGAAGATTTTTAAAGAAAATTCCTCATTTTGAACTAAGTTATAATTCGGGCTACCACAGTGAGCCCAAATATGAACCCAGGGACTTGGCTTGAACAAACTTGAATCTCACCCCCTTAAGCATGCTGCATACCCAATATCAAAAGATTCTGCCTGCTGGATCTTGAGAAGAAGATTTTTAAAGAAATTTGCCTGAAATGCACTAAGTTCAAATTCGAGCTTCTATAGTGAGCCCAAATATGAATCCAGGGGGCCGATTTGAACAAACTTGAATCAGATCCACCCCACAATGTTGCATACCAAATACCAAAAGATTCTGCATGCTGGATCTGGAGAAAAAGATTTTTTAAGAAATTTGCCTGAAATGCATTAAGTTCGAATTCGGGCTTCTATAGTGAGCCCAAATGTGAATCCAGGGGGCTGATTTGAACAAACATGAATCAGATCCACCCCACTATGTTGCATACCAAATATCAAAAGATTCTGCTTGCTGGATCTGGAGAAGAAGAATTTTTAAGAAATTTGCCTGAAATGCACTAAGTTTGAATTCGGGCTTCTATACTGAGCCCAAATGTGAATCCAGGGGGTCGATTTGAACAAATTGAATCAGATCCACCCCACAATGTTGCATACCAAATATCAAAAGATTCTGCCTGCTGGATCTGGAGAAGAAGATTTTTTAAGAAATTTGCCTGAAATGCACTAAGTTCGAATTTGGGCTTCTATAGTGAGCCCAAATATGAATCCAGGGGGCCGATTTGAACAAACTTGAATCAGATCCACCCCATAATGCCGTATACCAAATAGCAAATGATTCTGCCCACTTGTGTGGGAGAAGAAGATTTTTTAGTAATTTCTCTAATATACATAGGGTGCTGTCAGAGTTATGCCCCCTATGGAGGCCCAAGTAGGCATGTCCATTTCATTTGAACAAACTTGAATTGACATATAGTAATGAACATCCATACCAAGTTTCGAGCTAATAGACTTAGCGGTTTCAGAGGAGAAGTCGTTTGAAAAATATTCATGATGCCGGATGATGCCAGACAACAGACAGCAAGTGATAAGTTTAGCTCCGAGACAGACTACAGCATGCAAATTATGTTCTGACATACTTGTTTACTTACATGATCATTATACTTATCAGTAGCTGGAAATGGTCATTCTTAACCCTTTACCCAATGTGGGGAGCAGATGATACTTGCAAAATAAATTCTTGAATTACTAAAAATTTTCAATTTTTGTCTTAAAAACATAGCTTATGACCCCTCATTAGAACGAGCTCATTCCAATGAGGGGTCATAAGATATGTTTTTGAGAAAAAAATTGAAAACATAATAAAATTTGAATGGAGATTTTTGTATATAGCACTGGCCGGTTTACGTTGGGTAAAGGGTAAATGCTGTAAATCACCAATGGTACGCCAATTATTCAACTACCTATTAGGGCAAGTGATTAATCAGTTAACCAAGGTTGTCAATTCATGTGATTAATCGATCAAGAAAACCCTTTAACGGTTTCAACTCTAGATTATGGACCCCTGCTACTGCATTATACAGGTACTAAATCCGACTCGGATGGACTGAATGTTGCAGAACAACACAGTCAGACTGAAATCAATTTGATTTGAGAACTGAAAAAGCTAAAACTATTTGGCCTGGACAGGAAGGACTTTTAATTAAGTAATTGCAGTTGATATGAATGTCTTCAAGTAAATTTTATTTCTTTTAACTGCCTTAATATATACTACTCAAAGTTTGCTAAGCACCTCATATTTGACTTATAATTGTGAAATTTTCTGACATATTTGCGATATTTTTGGTGGATATTGAGATGGTCCCCAGTGTTTACATTAGCTCTGTTGACTTTTCATGACAGTCATGGAAAGCATGTACCCCTTGATTTTCATGATGTTTTTGTGCACTGTCTTCAGGAACATGAGACGTGTAGGGTATTCAGTCTTCATTTCAACACAAACTCTTGTGATTTAATGATTGAATATGACGAATGCAAATATAAGAAGACATTTGTCTGAAGCAGAAATGTGGCAGGCTGCAGGATGGTGGAGCAAGGGGCTACCCATGGTGTATACCATACGGTGATCACCAGAGCCTGTGCAAGATTTCAGCAGTATGGCACACCAGTCAGATGGCATGGTGGTGTCAGAGACAGGGCAACATCTGCAGCTGAAGACCCGTTTTTGATCATTCAGGCCCATAGGAACTGCTTTGCCACAGCAACCCAGCTTCGCAGTACCTTCAGAATGCATCTAGGGTAAATGTTTCGATACAGACTATCAGGACAAGGTTGCATGAAGGTGGTCTCCGATCGCGAAGACCGTTTATTCGCATTCCGCTGTCCCAGAACCACCACCAGGAACGATATGAATGGGTCATGGACCAGGTTGGATAGACCAGAGAAGATTGGCAACCTGTCCTTTTTACAGATGAGTCAAGGTACTGCCTAGACCACACAGATAGGCGTTTGAGGGTATGGAGAAGACCAGGAGAGTGATTCCATGCGGCCAACATTGCTGAGCATGACTGCCATGGTGGAGGGTCAAACATGGTCTGGTGTGGCATCAGCAGGGATGGACATGCAGAGCTAGGTGTCCTTGAATGTGGTACATTGACTGCACAGTGGTATAGTGATGAGATCTTGGATGTCCACGTCAGATTGTATGCAGGTGCAGTGGGTGATAGATTCATTCTGATGGACGATAATGCCCGTCCTCATGTTGCCCATGCTGTCATGGAGTACCGACAGAGGGAGAGGATTGAGCATATGGACTGGCCAGCAAGATCCCCTGACCTCAATCCCATTGAACATGTCTGGAACGAGTTGCAGCTTGCAATTTCAGCCCATCCAGTCCAGCCAAGAAGTGTCCAGGAGCTTGGTGCCATGCTAGTCCAAGAATGGAACAACATCCCACAAAGGACCACCAGGAACCTGATTGGGAGCATGAGAAGGCATTGTCAAGCTGTAATTAACAGGAATGGGTCTCATACTCAATATTGAACCCATACCAGTTCGCTCCGTCAACTTTTTGGCAAATTGAAAAATTTCCTTTTTTACCGATAATATCCATTTTCCATGGTTATCGTAATCAAAAGCAAAAAAATAATGTCAAACACAAATAATCTTAATTTCTGTACTTAAATCATTAAAGATATAATTAAATAAAATATATATACACTTTTCATTACAATATTTCAACTAAAACGTAAAACAGGTAGTTGTATATACCTGGTGCTTAGCAAACTTTGAGTAGTATATTATCTTTGAAGTGAATTTATTTTGTCTATTAGGATTATTTTGTCTATTAGGATTTGACTTGATACAATTTATGGGAGAGTGCCTATAGGCACTCTCTCCCATAAATTATAATAAGCCAACACACATGAACAAATTTTGATGACTAAAAATAATTTAGCAATCTACAAGTTACACCACTTTCCTCAGTGTGTGTTGTCATTCTATTGAGACTATGTACAAAACTGTTAAGTTAACTTATATGGAGCTATAAATATGCAGAAATCTTAAAAGAAAACACCCCAATAACATGTAGTTGAACATTTTCTGTATCATTGCTGAACTAAAATCCCATAAAGCACTCAGCAGCATTATACCTGTATCTGTGTTGCTAGAGCAAAGTGACAATAAAACCTTTCCTCAACACAATTTACAATGTGACCAATATTCACTTAATCTATAACATAATGGCATTATTCATCAGGTGGTGTTCACAAAATAGCAATTAAAAATTAATTTGTCTTTTTTTCAGTTTCAGCCTCCAGTACAGAGCTTGTGAGCTGGAAATGGAATGACCTCATTGTGCCAGTATCATTTATGTTTTAATTGAAAAAAGGTAAATTTTATTATTCAAGAACTTTTTTTAGTTTTCTTGTTGTGTCAGGTAACATGTTAAAAATATCTCTTCATTACCATTTTTTATGAAGTCTACATTAACTGGTCGAGTACTAGAAGCCACTATCAGAACTTTAATATGAAGAGCAGGTACCCGAGCCTGACGGTGTCATATTCTGTGGATGTGCTTCATATTATCTTAGAAGTAAAATTACTTAGTCTATATGGGTTTGCCTTGTTACAATTTATGGGAGAGTGCATCTTGGCACTCTCCCATAAATTGTAACAGGGCAAAGACACATGATCAAATTTTGATGACCAAAAATAACTTTCTAAAATTCTACATTTTGAAAGAAAAAGGTCAGAAAATGGAGAAAACCTGTACTGAAATTTTTCTTCATTATTTTTAAGAGCCAACTTTCAGCATCTATGGCTATCTATATCATGACTATGCAACAAATATCAAGTACAGTTTAGGCAATGCTTTATATCTGTATTGCCCACTTAGGAGAACTTTCACCACAAGCATTAATTACCAGGTCCTGGTTTACCAGTGAAGCACAACACATTTCCTTGGTAAACATGCACTGCTCCACTTCCTGGTGTGTTAATGGGTGTATGTTCAGTGCAATTTGATACTTGACCATCTCAGTAGTAGACATGAGGCAATACTCTTACCTGCTAGCTCAGTACAAACCCGAAGATCCAACATGCAAATCTGCAGTTTATGGATGTCTGGGTAGTCTACACGATGGTTCAATGCATAGTCTACACAGTGGTCTGTCCATGAATTGCTAGTATGTGACAACAGCCAAACTACTATAGCAGTGGTTTCTAGTCAAGTCTTGACTCCTTCCTGAGCAGCCAGGATGACTAGAAATTATTACAGTGGAGCCGGGGAGGGGGGTCACTAAAAATTTACAAGACGTGACGTCCTATTTTTTATTCGGCTCCTTTTTACACCCACCCACCACTACATGCAAATTTTCTACTACCGTTCTCAGACACCCACCCCCCCCCACCCCCCCCCCCCACTCTCCCATTAAAATCCAAAATAAACTTATAAACTTAGTAGGCACAGCTGTCTTTAGGGGGTTTTCATAATGTTCTTAAACTGAGTACCACCAATTTAAACCTCTGTGGGCTGCTGTGGGCCCCATTCTACAAATGACAAGCTCTTCATTATCAGGCTTGGCCAGAGCAGGTGTACATATACGGGAACAAATTTTCATTTGAATTGTTCTGTCAGTACTCTCAGGTGTTTGCTACTTTCCTCTTCTATCCATACAAATTCTATTAATAAATAAATAACTTGGGTTGAATTTAGTGCATCAGAGAGAATTTTCCCAAAATATTGTCTGCACATTTTCTACATTTCGAACAAGACACCCACCCCCTACTAACATGTGACATTTTCCCAGATTAAGCCCAATATTCTCACATATAAAGCCTCCTGATGTTGTATTTATGTTAAGAGTGTGATGTACAACCTCATCTTTAAGGTTTGAAACACAAATGATGGTATATATTAGCTGATATATTGATATATTTTGAAAAAATTCAAAAAATTGCACAAGTTGGAAATGCACATTTTTGGCGCACTAAAGAGACCCACCCACCCCCACGTCACGTCTTGCAAATTTTTGGTGCCCCCCCCCCCCCCCCCCCCCTGGTGGAGCCCACTTAATTGGGTATCTCTTAATTGTATATCCCTGTTAATTGAATATAATTTCTCAACACAAAACCATTTACCATGCCTCCAGTACAAATTTGACCTGTTAATTGAATATAGGTTATAGAGTATACTCCTGTTAATTGAATAAAAAATCTTGTAACATATCGAGAAATTACCCTGACTCTTCTCAGTTTTCCTCTGGTTATAGACCAATTTGTTCTCAGTACATCCAATACAGGCATTTAATCTATTATATCTTGTTTGACAGAGCTCATGGAGCTCTGTCAAACAAAATATAACAGAATAAATGCTAAGTTTATCTCTAGAATACAGGAAAGTGACACAGTCCCAGTTAATTGAATACTCCTGTTAATTGAATAATTTTCATTGGCAAAGTGGCTATTCAATTAACAAGGTTCCACTGTAACAGTTTTGAGGTTTACATGTTGTGGTAAAGTGAGAATACTGACTAATTTAGGTTACATCTCAATTTATCTGTTTTAACCCTGTTTCTATCACCGTGGTCTATTCAAACTCTCTCTCTCATTCATGAGTTCATATTTCTTTGATTTGATTGGAATTATCACTTTCTCATTCTCTCTCTCACTTTCTCCCTCTCTCTCTCTAAAGAGAAAGTCACAAAAAGGGCTCAAATCAGAAGTGGTGACAGAGATAGGGTGAGGCAATAAGAAACTCTGTAAGTGAAAGTGGTCCAACTGGCTCATTGTGTTGAGTAAAGTGCTGATTGGCTTGCATAATGAATCAAAAGCAATTAATTCACTAATTACAAAAGTGTTTGCATTTCAGTTGTGCACGTTTATTTACAAAAGATCAGACATAATTATGCAGTGGAAAAATTATGTTCCTCATTTTGATGATCTAATATCGTTGCAGATTTAACACCTGAAAAGTTTTACATTGTTAGTTACATAAAAATATATCCCTGAAAAAAGACAATTCGAAAAAGAATTTAAATTTTAGAAGCATATTGTAGTAATACGCACAGAGTGATTTTCTGGATGTCTCAAACAGGTTAGAAATCCATCAATACAGATACAATAAACAGTTGTTTAATATGAAAAGCAGACAGCACTTGCAAACAAAATTATTGAATAACTAATTTTGTTCATTTTTTGCATCAAAAACTTAGCTTATGACCCCCTCATTGGAATTAGCTCAACAAGCTCATTCAAATGAGGGGTTGGTCATAAGCTATTTTTTGAGGCAAAAAATGAACAAAATAATGAAAATTGAATGGCATGTTAACCCTTTACCAAACATAATAGCCCAAATCAGCGGTATTCATGAAAAATTGCCATTCAATTTTCATTATTTTGTTCATTTTTTGTATAAAAACATATAGCTTACAACACCTCATTGGAAAGAGCTCATTCCAATGATGGTTCATAAACTATGTTTTGTACACAAAAAATTTTTAAAAATTAGTTATTCAAGAATTTTATTTGTAAGTGTTGTCTGCCTTTCATATTAGGTAAAGGGCTAAAACATGCTAAATATTGAACATTAGTCAACAAGAATACAAGTGAATTTTTCATTTTCTCCAAGATGTGTAAATGACATTTATATGGATTAGTGTTTCAGAGGGCATTTTCTACAAGTATCCTAAAGCAGTTCATTGAAAATTATACAATTAGATTTCCAAGTACATGTACTATGTGACATAACTAAATCACCCTGTGCATACAATGTAACAAGTGGTGTAAAATGAAATAAAATAGAGAGCAATCCAGTTTTGTTTCAGCCTGCACAAAAGTTATTGTTCTAAATTTTGTTCAGTACATCTAACACAGAACTATTGGCAAACACACCAATGCTTTATCAATTCAAGTGAAACTAAAAAAAAAAATGCTAAATCATTAATTTTATCTAACAATCATATAGATTTTGGCCGGAAAACCACGAGAAACAGTATGTATCACACAATGTGTTCCGATTCCGTATCATATAGACAACTCATTCTGATTCCATATCACATAGATTCAATTTCCGGTAAACACTGCGTTATGACAAATAATAACATTATATGCATTGTTATTACACATTAAAATATGAAATTAAAAATTGTGACCAATTCCAACCCAATTTAAACTGAAAAATGGAAAAACAGGCTTTATGTAATGGGATTGTTAGATAAATGTATTATCATGACCAAATGCATGTCCTGTAATTTGTATCAGATTCTCGGTCGTGTTTACAATCGGATCATAACTCGCCCTGATGGGCTTGTTGCGATCTGATTGTAAACATGACCTCGAATCTGATACAAATTACAGGACATGCATATGGTCATGATAATGTATATTTATCAATATAAATCCATCAATCAATCTAATGATGAATTTATTTCTTTTCTGAGAAGCACTGAAAAGCTAGCAAGCTGATCTTGGAGTTCACAGGCTTTCAGTCCTTTATCTAATGAACTGGATTTATACCATGGTTACCTATTCTACTATATATGAAAAGCCTATGGCATAAATTTTAGCTTTATACACCAACTGTGGTGAACACACCAGCAATGCGATTTCAATAGTTAAAATTTACACCTACAGTGGAACTACATCCTTGACCTTTGGTGATGTTGACCTGAATGGGAACTTGTCTAAATTTATCACACGTCACCTCGCAAAGAGTGAAATGAAAGTGGCAATTATTTATTACATTTTTAAATGAGTTTATCCCATAAAACACCAAAAAGTAACAAACATGCATTGTCTCATGTTAATAAAGTATCCATAACTTGAAATAGTATGTTAAAATGAAAAAGGCCTTGATTCTTTTTCTATTTCGTTTCGATGATAAAACTGACAGTGGAAGTACCACCCACTGATGCTCATGTAAACAAAAGCAAATTTGCATGTATGTACGGCTGCTGCTCAGTAAAATGCAGAAAAAATAACAGCGACTCTTAATAATCTGACAATCATGGTATAAATAAAATATACCCAACTTAGCTTGGTGTACCTAATGTTCACCACTCATGGTAAACATTTGGTACACCAAGCTACATTGGGTGTATTCTATATGTATCCACCTGTGTAATTTACAAATAAAGCAGCTGAAAAAAAACAATTTCTCAATAATTCAACAAAATTGTCATCTAACCCCCTCAGTGGAATGAGCTGAATTAGCTTGTTCCAATTAGGGGTTACAAGATATAGTTTTGTTGAAATATTTTTTAAAATTTGAAAAAAAAAATGCTAAAAACAAATTTTGATATTGTGAGCATTGGGCGATGGGTAATAAAATCCACACTGGTAAGACAAGAAGTGGGCCACCATCCCCTGTGATTACTCCCATAGTGCATACTGCAAAATAATGGCAAGAGAAGAAATAAACCATAATACTCTGAAAGCCTTTCCCATAAACAATCTTCAATCCAAATTTCATTGAGATCCGATAATGCAAACCTCAGATATGAGGCGAACAGACAAAAAAATATTCTATTTTGTGAGGTAAACAGCAAATTTAAAAAGGGGGATAAGTCTAGAGTGTGAAATGTAAGAAATATTATTAGAGACTCATGTGAAAGCATTTCCCATAAACAATCTTCATTACAAATTTCATTGAGGTCCGACAACCCAAACCTGAGACACGAGGCGAACAGACAAAAAATTGGCTATTTTGTATATTCAAAGGGCCATAACTCACAGAAAAAATATTCCAGCAGCAAAACGGCTGATGCTCCTGAAAAATCTCATGATAGTAAACATCTGTATGAAATGCCATAAAAATCAGAGCAGTAATGTAACTTGAACAGACATCGGAGGGCTGATGGATGGACGGATGTACTCACAGATGGACAGATGGATGGACAGATGGATGGACAGACAGGCATAATCCAGTATAGCAATAAAGTGAGGTTATAAAAATGTAAGCACTATTTGCAATCACATCATATCTGATAATAACTGCAAAATATTATAAGTTACTGTGGTGAATTGATGGTAACATGGTCTGAGGTTTGCTGCTTGGAGCTTATGTTCAATTGAGATGTGAAGTATCGAGGTTGAACATACCCTTTGAGCCACAAACCTCAGACCATATTACCATCAATTCATCACAATAACATATATGTTCCTTCACAATAACATATATGTTCCAATGAGACCCTCCCATTGCCCAAAACCAACAGCATGAAATGAAGATAGCAACTTTTTTTAACGATAACAAGTTTAGTAAATAAACCACCCGTGTACCTGACGACTTCACTAAACAATTAATCTCTGAATCAATTAAGGCCATACAAAGTTTATCTTCTGTTTCTCAGGATATTTTTTGTAAAATTGCATGTGGGTGGGTGGTTTTTCATTTTATTTTTTGTAATTATTTCTTTGCCATTAAAATGTTAATATTCTTGGTTTGTTTTATGTTTTAGGCACCATAATCTACAGAATAGCATGGGCAGTGGTATATTAGGTCCCATGAGTGCAGGAAGGCTTTGCAATGCTAAAGCATTGCAAAGCCTTGTTGCACTCAAGGGACAAATTTATCAATTTTATTAACTTGGGTAAAATATCAGACATAAACCACTTAATTTTTATTTTTTAAGTTTGCATTGGTTATAAAAAGAGAGCATGCGGCGGCCAAAAGGGCAGTGTGGGAGGGGGGGGGGGGGGGGTCAGCAAACGGTATCATATGCTACTGGAGCCACAAACCCCCCCCCCCCCCCCCCCCCCCCCCCCCCCCCCCCCAAAATATGCAAGCTCTACGCCAATCAGAGTGGAAGTATTTTAGCCTTATTGGAACAAGGCACTATTACAGAAAGAGGATCAAACAACATCATGACAGCGCTTGAGATAGTAGAATACCTACCTATACTCAACAACCCCATGACTGTATTTAGAAAGGGCTAACAGTAGCCAAACGATAAGCTATTCAAATTCTTTTACTAATTCACTGGTGCCCACTTAATTGGATATCTCCTAACTGAATAACCCTGTTAATTGAATATAATTTCCCAACAGAAAACCATTTATCACACCACCAGTACAAATTTGACCTTTTTATTGAATATAGGTTTTTGAGTAAACTCCTGTTAATTGAATAAAAAATCTTGTAACCTGTTGAGAAATTACCCTGACTCTCCCGTTTTCCTTTGTTTATAAAACTATTTGGCCTCAGTACATACAATACAGGCATTTAATCTATTAGATATTGTTTGACAGAGCTCATGGAACTCTGTCAAACAAGATATAATAGAATAAATGCTAGGAATACTAGAATCTAGAATACAGGAAAGTGACACAATCCCTGTTAATTGAATACTCTTGTTAATTGAATAATTTCCTTTGGCAAAGTGGCTATTAAATCAATAGGGTTCCACTGTACAGCCATGTAATTCATTGAAGTACTGAACAGTAAGTTAAAAGAAAACTTTTGTATATTGAAGCAGAATTTGTAAACAACACACATCAACTAATGATTGCTCTCAGTTTAATTCCTAATACACTGATAGCAAAAATCCTACCCCATCAGCAGGTCTGTTTAGTCATAAAATTATCAGAAATAAGCTACAGAGAACTGTGGCATTGTATCATTGGGAACTGCTCTTAATCCCGACTGCCCATATGGGGGCATGGTAGCGCTGTGTATTAAGGTGAACTGCATGTCGATGGTGCACTTGTGTTCAACCAATGCTAACCCTGCTTGAGCGGAGTTGGTGCATTGGGGAGTCTGACAGATCATTCAAGCAAGGTCATAAGCTATGTTTTGAGGCAAAAAAGAAAATTGCTGGTTATTCAAGATCATTTGTACGTGCCATCTTCTTGTCATGCTAGGTAAAGGCTGAAACCTTAAAGGCCTGGAGATTTTTCATTTTTTTGCTACACCCTGGCAGTCTACACAATGCAGCCTTTGCAGTTGTTTCCGGGCAATAACTGCCATGATACTTGGAATGTAACTGCAAGTTCATCCAAGACTGCTTGTGGAGGCACCTGTTCTATTACTGTAAAAGTGATTCAAGTCAGAATTAGACATTTTATTTATTTATTTATTTATTTATTTATTTATTGGTGTTTAAGGTCACATACTTATGCACAATGGCTAATCGTGACCATGACAGTTCTACAGGTGGAGGAAGCCGGGACAAGCAACTGTCAGCTCAACATTCAGCTCAACATTCTAACTCTGTTCAAGCTCAGCTCAAGCAGGGTTACAGGGGTTGAAGACATGTGCACCATCGACTTGCAGTATGCCTTGGTATACAGTGTCATCGTGCCCCCATGTAGGCAACCAGGATAAAGAGCCTTACCCAAGGACACAATGCAGGTCATGAATTAGACCTTTAACTGGTAGAGTGCTAAATTATTTTTGACCATCAAATCTTGTACACATGTCTTTGCCTTGTTACAATTTATGGGAGAGTGCCATAAATTGTAACAAGGCAAACCCTTACAGATTAAATAGTATCACTTCAAACACAATACAAAGCACATGCACTGAATTATGAGCCTTCAAGCTGTGGTACCTGCACTTCAGAATAAAGCCCAAATATGGGCTTCCAGCACTCTACCAGTTAAGTGCGAAGGTAACAAAAATTGCTGATGAGTCAACAAGTTTGATATCACTGGGCAGATAGTTCATTAAAATATTAGAGTACATTTTAAAGCATAGTAACTAAGTAATATTATAGCAGTATAAAACTACAAAGCCCTAGTTTCAAAATGAATAAAAACAATACAATTCTGATCATCATTGTTGTAAGTAACAATATTTTTCTCTTTTGGGGATTCCATTCAGATGGCGGTGAGTTTTATGGCCATAGATTCCAAAGGATTGTGTACGGATCTAGAACCCTTGTAACCCTATGGACAGTGGTTTGGAATTTTGATTGGACCACTATGTAGGTAAGAAAGCTGGAGTACCTATAGGAAAGTAGCAACATATAACTGTGAGACCCAATACTGTAATCTTTAGAAATAGGTCATCAGAGGGTGAATTTGGTGATGCTACCCTGCACAGCAGGGTAGCATCACTAAATTTACCCTCTGTGCACCTCAGCTTGAATCGAGGTCTCTGGCCTAAACAGAAAGAGGTACCCAGAGGATAAATTGGCCCACTGTATCACTGAATGGGATAGCATCAGCAAATCCACCCCCTGGGGACCTCATTCTACAAATGACAACTTGCTTATTTCCAGGCTTGGTCAGACCTTTTTAGTGTACTATCTGGGAACCAAGAGACTCTTCCTCATTCCGGATGAAAGTATGTTGTGCTACTGTGCTCAAACAAAAGGAAGCGAGGGAATGTGTCATGCTCAATGTTCATGCTCATGTTGTATAAATCAGATGTCAATAGTTGATCTCTAATGAGTCCAGAGTTCACAGAGAAATTTACAAAAAAGAGTTCAGAAAATTTAGTCCAGGCCAAGTTTAGTTCAAACCAAGCCTTAGGCGAATATTTTGTTAAAAAGTTTACAATAAATTGGGGACATTTGAAGATTCTGCTTATCATTTGATCCAAAAACTAGTAAAAGATACAGCATGGATTGCGAAATAAACAATGGCCACTTTAAGGCATTTAATTATGTTGTTAACAATAATGTTTGGTTGAGTAAACACTCCAAAAAGATAGTTCCCAGTGCCAAAGATATATTGGAGCATTCATCAAAAGAAATTTATTGAAACATGGATTACAACATCAAAAAGCCATATTGTTTCTCAATATCCAACGACAGATCACCAGGGATATCAGGGTTTTAGTTACACAAAAAATACAGCTGGTGCTACGTCTGCAATGCGATTGAATGATAATGCTTTACCACTTTTAAATTATGAGATTAGTGGGCAGAAGGAGGATGAGATCCTATGACACAATGTGTAGATTACAACTTGTCTCAGTTCAGAAAAAAGGCAACTACAGATCCCTGTGGTATTGTTATTATCTTTTTTGGTGAACTGAACTAGAATAAACAGCTGCGCCATGAGTGCATGATACACCCATTATTAATTACAAGAGGGAAGCACACAATATGAGTATACATGTGTACTTGTCAGGGTTTTTTATATTCTTGTACATTTGACGAATAAAGTCCCATAACTTTGGAATGACAAATCAGGCAGCAACACAAATCGAAAGGGAGATTCCTTCCATCAACATATACTTGCAACCAAAAAATCATGTAAATTGCTCTAACCATTTTCAAGTTATTGTTCGACATGTGGAAAATTGCTTATATTTTGACAAATAAAGTCCCATAACTCTGGAATCACACATCGGACAGCGACACAAATAGAAAAGGAGATTCCTTCCATCAACATATATTTGCCACCAAAAAATAATGAAAATTACTCAAAGCATTTTCAAGTTATTGTCCAACATGTGGAAAATTGCCTATATTTTGATGAATCGAGTCCCATAACTCTGGAATGACAAATCGGACAGCAACACAAATCGAAAGAGAGCTTCCTTCCATCAACATATACTTTTCATCAAAAAATCACAAAAATTGCTCGAAGTGTTTTCGAGTTATTGTACGACATGTGGATGGACGGACAGTGGTATACCATAATACAATCCGTTTTTCAAAACGGGCGTATAAAATAACCCCCTGCAACTAATATCAAGGTACCAAAATTTCAACCTGAAACTTTTCTCATACAACTAGGAATTTAACCAATTCAATCTTGTTTGACAGTACGCAAAGAGTTCTGTCAAACAAGATTGAATTGATTAAATTCCCAGTTGTGTTATGTGAAGTATTTTCATCTTGCAATTTTGGTAATTAGACATTAGTGTACAGAGGGTTAAATGAACATGTTATTATTCACACAATGTTCAATAAAGGGACAGGAAGTAAAATTAAAATATTTGTTTATTTTTGTGGTACCTGCTTTATTGTGAACACACAACATGTATATGATGATCAGACTGCTATTTGTTAATGTTTATACCAACCTGTATCATGAGGTCCATCTTATATCTGTCGGCATTGTTCTTCTCGTTTTCAGTCTGGAATGATAAAATTTATAAATGTATGAAAGTTAACTCTACAAGATCACTACTTTATTATATGCGTGTTCTATGAAATCCCCATCTACAGCAACACTAAACCATATGGAAAATGAAAGCCCATAGCACACATGTGCTGAATGGAAATTGTTGACAGACTATTTTTGAACAATCACGTCATCTGTCAAAACTTAACATAACCCCACCTACATGGAATTTCCATTTGACCTACAATCACAAAAGCCATGCGGTCAAAAAAAACCGATTGCATTCCAAATTCTAATAAGCTATCACAAAGACAATAAACTAAATAAAAACATCTTTGTGTATAGAATTTCTTCTAAAGTTTAGAAGGGAGAGTTCTAACCAATCATTATTAACTGTATAATGACAAGACAGTCTAACAACATCCATATCCCCCACTGACTTTTATGTTAGGATAGGAATAATCTCATTATCGACCTGGACATGTTTTCATACCCAATAATGTCACTCACCAAATATCATTTAATTTCTTTAATCTCAACTCAAGATATCTACCAAAAACCTGCAATTTTTGAAAATTCAGTCGACAAGGGCTATAACTCTGCTACAATTATTTGAATCAAAACTTCCTTTCCACATACACATCATACTCATACTGCACACCAAATTTCATAAAAATCCAATGAAAATTGCAGGAAGAGTTAAGCGGACAAGCAAATGTGAAGGAAATTTATGCTATTACCAAGGGCCATAACCATGCAAAATTTGTCGCATGGAAAATTTCTGACCACATGCACATCTACACTTGATACTTCAGACAAAGTTTCGTAAAGATCCAATATAAAATATAGGAGGAGTTAAGCAGACAAGCCTTTGTGATGGAAACTTTGCTATTTCCAAGGGCTGTAACCATGCAAAATTTGGCGCATTGAAAATTCCTGTCCACATGCACATCTACACTTGATACTGATACTTCAGACAAAGTTTCATAAAAATCCAATGAAAAATATAGGAGGAGTTGAGAAGACAAGCATCTGTGATGGAATTTTACTATTTCCAAGGGCCATAACCATGCAAAATTCGTCGCCAAAAAAATATAGGAGGAGTTGAGCAGACAAGCATTTGCGATGGAAATTTTGCTATTTCCAAGGGCCATAATCACGCAAAATTTATGGCATTGAAAATTCATGACTACATGCACATCTACACTTGATACTGATACTTCAGACTAAGTTTTGTAAAAATCCACAGAAAACTGTAGGAGGAGTTAAGTGGACAAAGTTTGTGACAGAAAGATGGACACCATTTCAAAATCCCCCTTCCTAATTCGTCGACGGGGGCTAATAACAAATTGAATAAAACTAGCTCAAATATGCATGTACTACGATAGTACAAATATACATACACTGCCAGAATTGTCCATTATAAAAATTGGCATATATGACTTCAAACTTGAATGATGTGATGCCAATCTCAGCCAATATGCACCAAGCCAGAGTTGTTCCCCTTGATCCATAACTAGGTGCAACCAGTTTGTTTACATTGAAAAACCTTCACCATTTTTTGCCGAATGCAATCAGAAAATAGGTTTAAAACCACGTTTTTGTATGATGAGGAGCTAATGATAGCAATCAGTAAGGATTTCAGAAAGCTGAACTAGGAGAAGTGGAAACTTTCTACTTTGTAGAAAGAATGAGAAACAATAAAACTGTCAGAAAACTGTAACAGATCTGAGAACATTTTGTAATTATTTGTTTTCGTTTAACCCTTTACCAAACATGAAAAGCAGACGACACTTGCAAAAAAAATTCTTGAATAACTAATTTTATTCATTTTTTATCTCAAAAACCTAGGTTATGATCCCTCGTTGGAACGAGGTCGACGTGTGCGTTCCGAGGGGTCATAACCTATGTTTTTGAGACAAAAATGAAAAAAATAATGAAAATTAATTGCCGATTTTTTAGAATAGCACGGTTTCGGTCGTTACGTTGGGTAAAGGGTTAACTGGTTAAGTGCTAAATTATTTTTCAAAAGTAGATCTTCTGTTTCTCAGGCCATTTTTTGTAAAATTGCATGTGGGCGGACTATTTTTTATTTTATTTTTGTAATTATTTCTTTGCCATTAAAATGTTAATGTTCTTGGTTTGTTTTATGTTTTAGGCCCCATAATCTACAGAATAGCATGGGCAGTGGTGTATTAGGTCCCTTGAGTGCAGGAAGTCTTTGCAATGCTAAAGCATTGCAAAACCTTGTTGCACTAAAGGGACAAATTTATCAATTTTATGAACTTGATTAAAATATTTTAATTTTTTTAAGTTTGCATTGGTTATAAAAGAGAACAGGCGGCAGCCAAAAGGACCATGTGGGAGGGCATGAGAAACAGATTTTTAACATTCTTAGGCCTAACTAAACATTTTATTTCAATCCTAAAAAACATAATTTATGGTTTATCATTTTGGTTCCCTCATGCTCCAACAGGTACCGGTACTGAAGCTTGTGTCCCGCCGGGTACCAAGACCAAAATTATTTTATGCGGAAATTCCTAATTGAAAGAGGGTAAATGGGCTGATAATCATGTAAGGTACCATTGCCCGAGATACTTTCAACTTATTTGTTAATGAACATATCAAAACACTCTATAGGTGGATGTTCTGCCTGCACCATGACCTCAATAAGGTCAACCATTTCGACTTTTCAAATGTGGCATCAAACATAATGAAAGCGCCGTCATTAGCTACATCAAAAAATTATTCTGTGGCGACATCAAAGTAATTTTGGTGCTTTATGATTACTTTATGTTGCCACAGAATAATTGGTACGATGCCACGTTTGTCTTTGCAATCTTGGGGACTGGGGCAGTTTAAATGTGAATTTTGCCCATCTCATTGCAATATGTCACCAAATTGTTGATTTGTCTTGGTACCGGTTTCGGTGTGACAAGCTCTATCCCGTACTTTGACATGGCTGAACAGATCAGAGAACATTTTGTAATTATTTGTTTTCGTTTAACTGGTTGAGTGCTAAATTATTTTTCAAAGGTGATTTGTAAGGCCTCACAAAGTAAATCTTCTGTTTCTCAAGCAATTTTTTTGTAAAATTGTATGTGGGTGGGCGATTTTTTATTTTATTTTTGTAATTATTCCTTTGCCATTAAAAATGTTAATGTTCTTGGTTTGTTTTATGTTTTAGGCCCCATAATCTACAGAATAGCATGGGCGGTAGTGTATTACATCTCATGAGTGCAACAAGGCTAAAGCATTGCAAAGCCAAGGTACAATTTATTAATTTGGGTAAAATATCAGACATAAACCATTTGATTTTGATTTTTTTAAGTTTGGATTGGTTATAAAAGAGAGCATGTGGCAACCAAAAGGGTCTGAGAAACAGATTTTTAATTTTTTTAGGCCTAAAATGAGTATTTTTAAAAAAAAAATATCAGGCTATATCAGGGTTCCCACGGAGGTTAATTTTTATGCCAAGTTTGAAAAAGATTGGACAACAAATGGCTGAAAAAAGTTCCGGACAAAAATGTGTCCACAGACTGTATAATTTCTAAGTCAGATTGTACCATAACTCTGGTTATGGCTGAGAAATGCTCTGGACAAAAATCAAACTGGTTGGATGGACAGATGAACAGACAACCCATTTGCATAATACAAACGTTTTTTCAAACAGGCATATAAAAACATAGTTATATTACAAATAAGATTCCAAAATTACTTTTGCACCCTAACATTTAAGACTCAGATGCCCAAAATAAATAATTTTCAAAATTTGGATTTAAAATTCTGTCTCTTTGCATGATTTTGTGAAGTTAGGGGAACACTTTCTGTGCACAAAACTATATGCATACCAAGTTAGGCCTAAACAAGTGAAAAATGTTTCTCAGGTCCTCTGCATGGCCATTTTGGCTGCCACATACAATCTTTTTATAAGCAATGCAAACTTCGAAAAATAAAAATTAAATGGGCACCACCACCCATGCTATTCAGTAAATTGAGACCTAAAACATAAAACAAACCAAGAACATGAACTTTTGCTGGCAAAGAAATAATTACAATGAAAGTGTCAAAGACATTGTAGCTTAACTTGTCTGCCTGTGTGTTGTGTTTGATGAAAAGGATAATGTTCAATGTTTATAAAAGGATTAAGAAATAAGACAAGAATTGTGATAATTGGGAATATGTTAATTTCTATTCCCTGCATGCTATGTTTTCAATAAAAATAATATGAGGTGTAGACTGTACTAAAGAATTGAGGGGTGGGTTAATGTGGCCCTCACAGTTAATGTATATGGCCCTCACAGTTAATGTATGTCAATGAAAGTTACCAAGTTACAATGAAATTATTCCAAAATGAGTCATCCTATCAAGTTACAATGAAATCCCTTCATAAATACGACCTGTAGACTGTGCTAAAGGTTTCTGGGCTTTGGGTCTGTGTAGCCATCATGGTTAACTGATCACAACCAAAAGGGGACATCCTCATCTAGACATTACACCGAGTCATCCTACCAAGTTACAATGAAATTCCTTCATAAATACAACCTGCAGTCTGTGCTAAAGTTTTTCAGGTTTTGGGCTCGGGCAGCCGTCATGGTTGAATGATCGCGGCCAAAAGGGGACGCTCTCATCTGGACATTATCTGGAGACATCGTACCAAGTTACAATCAAATCCCTTCATAATTATGACCTAGAGACTGTGCTAAAGGTTTTCGGGCTTTGGGCCTGTGTAGCCATCACAGTTGACCAATCACGATCAAAAGGAGACGTCATCATCTAGACATTATATGGAGTCAACCTCCCAAGTTACAATAAAATCTCTCTATAAATATGACCTATAGACTGTGCTAAAGGCTTTGGGCTTGGGCAGCCATCATGGCTGAATGATAGCGACCAAAAGGGGACATTCTCATCCAGACATTATTTGGAGTCATCCTACCAAGTTACAATGAAATCCCTTCATAAACATGACCTGTAGACTGTGCTAAAGGTTTTCGGGCTTCAGGCCCCTGTAGCGTCACAGTTGACCAATTGCAACCAAAAGGGGACATTCTCATCTAGACATTATATGAAGTCATCCTACTAAGTTACAAAGAAATCTCTCCATAAATACAATCTGTAGACTGTTCTCAGGTTTTGGGCTCGGGCAGTCGTCACAGTAGACAGATCATGACCAAATGGGGAAGTTCTTATCTAGACATCCTATGGAGTCATCCTACCAAGTTACAGTGAAATCCCACCTTTTTAAATATGACCTGCAGACTGTGCTAAAAGTTTTTGGGTTTCGGACTTGAGCAGCCATCACGGTTGACAGATCATGACCAAAAGGGGATGTTCTCATCTAGATATTATACAGAGGCATCCCACCAAGTTACCATGAAATCCCTTCATAAGTACGACTTGTAAACTGTGCTAAAGGTTTTGGGATTTTGGGCTTGGGCAGCCATCACGGTTGACCAATCGCAACCAAAAGGGGACGTTCTCATCTAGATATGACCTCAAACCTGCATATGAAATTTTGTGACGATTGGACAAGAACTACGGGGTGTAGCCTGTGCTAAAGGAAAATGTGAACAGACTCACAGACTAACAGACTCACAGACTTCCGCACGTGTGATGGCAATAGCTTATCTTGACTTTGTCAAGTTAAGCCAAAAATAAAAAAATAAAACAAGAGGCCCCAGGGGGCCTGAGGGTGCTCACCTGACATGGTAGCCTAAATATCAACCCAGATAATTGATTTCAACAAGTTGCATCTGCTCCTCCTAAGAAAAGCTTATACCAAATATCCAAAGATTCTGACCAGTGGATCTAAAAAAAAAAGAAGATTTTTAAAGAATATTCCTCAGATTGAATCCCACAGGGAGCCCATATATGAACCCAGGGACTTGGCTTTAACAAACTTGAATATCACCCCCTTAAGGATGCTGCACACCAAATATCAAAACATTCCGACTGCTGGATCTGAAGAAGATTTGTAAAGAAAATTCCTCATTTTGAACTAAGTTACAATTCGAGCTCCCACAGTGAGTCCAAATATGGATCTAGGGGCATGGCTTGAACAAACTTGAATCTCACCCTCCTAAGGATGCTGCATACCAAATATCAAAACATTCCGACTGCTGGATCTGAAGAAGATTTTTAAAGAAAATTTCTCATTTTGAACTAAGTTATAATTCGGGCTACCACAGTGAGCCCAAATATAAACCCAGGGACTTGGTTTGAACAAACTTGAATCTCACCCCCCTAAGCATGGTGCATACCCAATATCAAAAGATTCTGCCTGCTGGATCTTGAGAAGAAGATTTTCAAAGAAATTTGCCTGAAATGCACTAAGTTCAAATTTGGGCTCCTATACTGAGTCCAAATATAAACCCAGGGAGCCGATTTGAACAAACTTGAATCAGATCCACCCCACAATGTTGCAGACCAAATATCAAAAGATTCTGCCTGCTGGATCTGGAGAAGAAGATTTTTTTGAAGAAATTTGACTGAAATGCACTAAGTTCGAATTCGGGCTTCTATAGTGAGCCCAAATATGAATCCAGGGGGCTGATTTGAACAAACTTGAATCAGATCCACCCCACAATGTTGCATACCAAATATCAAAAGATTCTGCCTGCTGGATCTGGAGAAGAAGATTTTTTAAGAAATTTGCCTGAAATGCACTAAGTTCGAAATTTGGCTCATATATTGAGCCCAAATATGAACCCAGGGGGCCGATTTGAACAAACTTGAATCAAATCCATCCTACAATGTTGCATACCAAATATCAAAAGATTCTGCCTGCTGGATCTGGAGAAGAAGATTTTTAAGAAATTTGCCTGAAATGCACTAAGTTCGAATTCGAGCTTCTATAGTGAGCCCAAATATGAATAAAGGGAGCCGATTTGAACAAACTAGAATCAGATCCACCCCACAATGTTGCATACCAAATATCAAAAGATTCTGCCTGCTGGATCTGGAGAAGAAGATTTTTTAAGAAATTTGCCTGAAATGCACTAAGTTCGAAATCGGGCTCCTACACTGAGCCCAAATATGAACCCAGGGGGCCGATTTGAACAAACTTGAATCCGATCCACCCTACAATCTTGCATACCAAATATCAAAAGATTCTGCCTGCTGGATCTGGAGAAGAAGATTTTTTAATGTTTTTCCCATTGCCTACAGTGTTAAAAAGTGCTGACTCAGCACTTTTTCAAAGTCCTGAAAAAAGCACCTTGTGATCAAACTGATAGGGATTTTTCTTAACCATTCTATTCTACTGGATAAAAGTAAGCTTTATATACAAAATAAGAATTCTCTGTGCTGTGAAGTTTTGGAGATATGGCAGTTTTAAGGTTTTTCCTATTTTTAGCTCCCGAGGTTCCCACGGGCAATGAGAAAAAATTTTTTGGCATCAATCAACTCTTTATGACCCATTACCATCTCATATCAAATTTGGTTCAAATCGACCTCATGGTTCTGAAAATAGAAATTTTAGGCGTGGCCAAAATCTTTGCCCATCCCATAACGAAGGCAAATAATGCCCGACAAACTTCTCTTGAACAAACTTGATTCTAAACCTCAAAAGGACTCTGTATACCACATATCAAGTCTCTGCTACTGGTGGTTCATTAGAAGAAGATTTTCAAAAAATTTGGCCATTTTTTCCCCACCCCTCTGCTAAATATGAGCCGAAACCTAATTTGCATAAAAATCAAAATGCCCCTATATAACCACTACTTACATGAAATTTAATTAAAATGTGGCCAGTGGTTTAGGAGAAAGAGGCTCAAACACAACCTTCACGCAGGACGACGGACGAAGAGTGATAAGAAAAGTTCACCCAGACTTTCAGTCAGGTGAGCTAATAAAAAACTGCCTGCCCACATGCAATTTTACAAAAAATGGCCCGAGAAACAGATCCACTTTGTAGGGCCTTAAAAGAGATTAAAATAAACAATAAGAACAGTATCATACCCTTGGTACACCAAATATGCCATGTCCACCACGAGCATGTGTGGGCTCTCCCCATGCTGTTGTTTGTAAAGGAGGTGTCTTTACAACATCAGATCTTTTTGGTGACCCTGGTTGTGGTGCATATTTGAATGCATCTGCCCCTTGGTGCATAATTCTCAAATCAGCTGCAAATATACATTTAAGTAACTTCTAATAATATAACACTCAAACACTGAAGACACAAATGAACTATAAATATTTCACAGCTTAAACAAATCATATCACTTTATGAAAAACCAGTTAACCTTTATAAAACCAGAAGCTGAATTTTTTTTTTTTGCACTCTCCAATAAAATGCCAAAAGAACAGATTATATTTTCCAGAATGAATGCTAAATAGAGATTATCATGATAAAGTGCATGTCCTGTGATTTGTATCAGATTCGAGGTGGTGTCCAGAATGGGATCTCAACGAGCCGCGAGTTGTGATCCCATTTTTGGACACCACCGAGAATCTGATACAAATCACAGGACATGCACATTAACATGATAATTCATTTTTCTAACAATTCTGTCACATAAACAGATTAAATCTTAACCCTTTACCCAATGTAACAGCCAAAACCGGCCAATGCTATTCTAAAAAATCGCCAATTAATTTTCATTATTTTTTCATTTTTTGTCTCAAAAACATAGGCTATGACCCCTCATTGGAACGAGCTCGTTCCAATGAGTGGTCATAACCTATGTTTTTGAGACAAAAAATGAAAAAAATTAGTTATTCAAGATTTTTTTTGCAAGTGTCGTCTGCTTTTCATGTTAGGTAAAGGGTTAAATTATTTTTAAACATTTTTGGGACATTATGTTCAGTCGATCACTGAAATGCACATAGAATGTATCCATGCGCCTGTTATGATAGCCCGAGACGCTACAGGAAACGAGTCGTCTACATGATACGGAATCAGAATGAGTCGTCTATATGATACGGAATCGGAACACATTATGTGATACGTACCGTTTCTCGTGGTTTTCAGGCCAAAATCTATATGATTGTTAGATAAATGCATGTGACCACTTCAAGTGCCATGCAAAGCATTTTTTAAATATTTCTGTTTCGGATGACCAATCCAAATTAACCCTTCACCTAATGAATCAGCTGCATCCGTAAATGTAATATACAAATTAAGTAGTTACAAAAAAATTAATTTAAAAATATTTCAACAAAACCATATCATGTGACTCATTGAAACAAGCTCAATGGGCTCATTGTAATGAGGGGGGCAACATGATATGGTTTTGCTAACATATTTTTTTAAATTTGAAAAAAATAATATTTAAAGTAATGAATTTTGATATTACCTACACTGGGTAAACAAGCTCATTCCAATTTGAGCTCACATGATATGGTTTTGTTGAAATTTTTTGAATTTTTTCTACTGCACAAGTTGAATATTACATGGCCAATGCAACCGATCCATTAAGCAAGGGTTAATTGCTTGCCAGGTGGGACTGAAGCACTTTGTTGTCTACTCGCAAAAAGTAAAAATTGTGATGGTATGCAAAAGTGACAGCTTGAATCAAAGCCGAAAGACTGAGAATTAATGTCAGCAGCCGACACCTGCCAGTGGAGGTGCCAGGATTTTAATTTGGGGGGGGGGGGGAGGGGGGCTAAGGAAGATATGGGGGGGGGGGTCCAAGGTTGAGATGCCAAAGGCATCTCCCAAACTCATCGCAGGCCTGAGCTAGAGGAGGATAGGGGAGGAGGTAGTTCAGCGATCTGAATGTAGTGGCTACTCTGATAACGGGATAGACACTACATTCAAATCGCTGAACTAGGGAGGAGGGTGTTCCCCTTGTGGAGGATCTCCCCAGGCAAAATTTCATATTTGGATGCAATGGGAGAGATATCAGAGTGTTTCTACACCTGACATGATGTGCATTGTTATGTGCCGTTTGCGGTTGTGATATTAGGAGGGACAATCACTGTCAGATAGTAATTTGAAGTTTGATTGGGGGAGGGGGGGAAGTGGGGGGGGGGGGAGTGGGGGGGGGGCCTGTGGCACTGCCACTGACTCTTGCAAAAGAAATTAATGACAGATTTGAAAAAAAATCTATGTTTGCCTCAGAAACAAAGCTTATGGACACTCATTTGAATGAACTCATCAAGCTCATTCCAATGAGGTGTCATATAAGCTATGTTTTAGAGGCATAAATTAAAAAACAAATTAGAATGATAGTTTGAGGGAAATGCGCAGGTTGGATATGATATTATGTAAAGGATTACAATTACTTCAGATAAAAGATAGGTATGAAGGATATACCCATTCCATCGTTGCACTACAACTTTTTTTTTGCAAAGCATATTTACCCCTTGGAAATTTTCGCAAAATAAATTTTAAAAGAAGATGGATCTTTGAAAACATAGCTTATAACTCCTTCACTGGGGCAAGCTTGATGAGCTTGTTTCAGTGAGTGGTTATAAACTATATTCTGGATAAGCTGGTCAATGAGGGGGTCACAAGCTATGTTTTGGAAGCAAAAGTTTAAACAAAACTACAATGAAGCAAGCCCCTGCACAGCACATGGGCACAGGAGGTTGAAGAGCAAACTGTGATTTGTTACTCATACATGAGCTGTGTCTGTAAAACACATATGCTGCCCCTGCAAGGTCTACCGCACACAAACCATGTACCATGCAGTTGAAATTCTACAAAAACATTGGCCAAGTTCAACAACCTGTAATTTTGTTAAATATTGGAGTAAATCAAAATCCTGACAATATTCACACCTCTGGTATATTGACAAACAACCTGAGAAATAAAAAAGTCCTAGCTTGAAAACTGTGAGAGGAGTTAGCAGGACAAACAATGTCAACTAGATGGACAGGGGTAAAACAATATACCCAATATACCCCTGACTATTTGTCGTGGGGGCATAAAAAAGAAAAATTCTGAAAAAGCAATTTTTGTGAATAGCAAAGGGTGAATATGAGACGTATGTAAAGCAAAGGGCTATAGTATCGCTAATCACTGATTGAATATAAAGCATCTGTAACCACGAAATGATAATGCATTTATTATTTATTTATTTATTTATTTATTTATTTATTTATTTATTGTGACTGAATGACACTTTCCAAAGCCAGGGTCCTATATCGAGTCAGGACAATTCTACAGGTCAAGGAAGCTGAAGTACTGTATGGCCACGTTGGACTCATCTAGTTCAATGGGTTGGACAGTATTTCCACAAATGCAATAATATTAATCCTTTACCCAACGTAATGGCCAAAACCGGCCAGTGCTATTCTCAAAAATCTTCAATTAATTTTCATTATTTTTTCATTTTTTGTTTCAAAAACATTGGTTATGACCCCTCATTGAGCTCGTTCCAATGAGGGGTCATAACCTATGTTTTTGAGTCAAAAAATGAAAAAAATTAGTTATTCAATAATTTTTTTTGCAAGTGTCACTTTTCATGTTAGGTAAAGGGTTAAAATGCAACACTAATTATAGGAATAATCATCAAAAATTGAATTAATGAAGCACCAGGTAAAACTTGGGATTAAGTATCATACCCAAGCACACAATACAAATGGCACAGGACAGGTACCAACCTGAGACCTATATGATTATATTCCAACGAGAATCTAAGTATCTATTCATAGAAAGATTTGCACAACAAAACCTGTGAGAATCCATGTAGATTCTCACTACACCTCTGGTAGGATTTGTGTGAAAAGAATTGAGTCAATTTAACCCTTTACCTAACATAATGGCAGTAAATTAACCAATACAAGGGAAACACAACCTGAAATATCCTGATACCTTGTCAAAAAAATTGTACAAATATGGCTGTCATTTGAACCAGCTCAAAGGAAAATATTGTTCACTTTTAAAAAAAATTATGTTTTAAAAATTATAAATTCAAAGTAATTTGTATATTTTTTATACTTACCAATGGCCCAGACTAGCTGGTGCTAACACAAAAATATCCAGGGCCAAACACAAATTTTGCCCCCCAATCCCCAAAATTTGCACGCAAAACCGAAAAAATTATGTCCTAACTGGTCCTCCACACTTTTGCGAACTGCTCATGCACAGTATCCAGGAAGACACCGAAATTGGCGCCAACCATCATTCTTTCTAGAATTTTCCTGTTAAATGTTGTCAGCAGTGGGGAGGTAAGAGTGCCCACTCATGGGAGGGCCATACCCATCTGGGCTATTGGTGAGTATAAAAAATATACAAATTACTTTGAATTCATATTTTTATACAACAACCAATGGCCCAGACTAGCTGAATTGTAACAAGAGCTCACGTATCGCTGAAGCAATACAATGTCCCCTACCGGACTAATGAGCATTAATAATTATACAAATGTTATAACCTAGATGTGAGCAGCATGATTTCCGTTGAAGCATTTCCAAAAAAATTCCGGAAAACTGATATTTTGGCACTTTTCCATATTTCCAAGGGCCATAACTCACACAAGAATAATGCAATCAGCATGAAACTCAAACTTGATCTGTAAGACATCGTTCTATAGTAGGTTACCAAGAATGAAATCATTCGGTTGAAGCATTTCCAAAAAAGTCTCGAAAACTAAAGTGTGACTGACAGACTGACTGACAGACTGATGGATGGACAGAGTGCAAATGAAACTTGATCTGTAAGTCATCGTTCTATAGTAGGTTACCAAAAATTAAATCATTCCGTTGAAGCGTTTCAAAAAAAAGTCTGGAAAGTTAAAAAATTTATAGTAATTTATATATTTTTTATACTTACCAATGACCCAGACTTAGCTGGTGCTAACTCTAACAAAACCAGGGCCAAACACAAATTTTGCCCCCCAATCCCCAAAATTTGCATCCAAAACAAAAAGAAATCATGTCCTAAAGGACCTCCATACTACGCCTCTACTGCGCATGCGCAGTGACGCAGTCGTCCCGAAATTGGCGCCAATTATCATTCTTACTAGCAGTGCCTGGTCAGCGCTATGTACTCAGCGGGGAGGCAAGAGTTCCCAACTCCAGGGAGGGCCATCCCCGTCTGGGTCATTGGTAAGTATAAAAAATATATAAATTACTATAAATTTTTTAACATTTTTATACTGTACCAATGACCCAGACTTAGCTGAATAGTAAACAGGCTGGAGGGCCTAGGACATAGAGGAAAATCCAATAAGCTCAACTATATAGTAAAGAGGTAACCCCTTAAGGAGAAAAGGAGTATTAGGCTTTACATGTATCTTTCTTATTTAATATTAAATTAGAAAGATACACTACCCTTAATAATTGAGCACAATAACATTCATGTTCTCTATTAACATCCAGTATAACCCTTATACTAATTATTTTTAAAGCAAGCCAATAAATAAAGTAGTCCAGAGAATTGAGACTCTTTATAATCATTTAAAAGTGTCCGAGTATTGTATATTAAAGCCCGTTTGACACTTGACATATACAAATGCTTCACACCGAGCTACACTTTAAAAATAAGACATGAATGAAATTAAACATTAATATTACACTTTAAAACCATCCCGGAAGCGACTCAGAAATACTGACTTGGAGGAGGCATTCCCTTGCTTTTCACTATAAAGCAGGTGACCTAAGGGAACACCCGCCCCCCCCCCCCCCCCCCTTCCCCTTGCTCTGGGTCAAATAGCCCAGAGCGAAGAGGGCAGCCGGACGGAGTCACTGCCGGAACAGAAAGCCTGCATAACTATAGTTGCAACTGTTTAGTGGACGACATTCTGAGCAACAGATAACGGACCTAAACAATGCAGGTCTCCAGAAATGGACTCAATATTTCTGAGATAAAAATTCGTAAATGTGGATGGCTGAGACCAATAAGCAGCCTTCATTAAATCTGTAATAGCAACACTATTAGCATAAGCCCAGGAAGTAGAAAGAGCTCTTACTTCATGAGCAGAAATCTTAAGCACAGACTGCTGAGAAGAAGATAAATCTTCATAAGCAGTACGGATAGTTAACTGAATCCATCTTGCAATAGAATGGACTGAAATGTCCTTTCTATTAGGCATCAAAGACAGAAAGAAACGTTTCCGTCCCTTTCTGATAAACTGAGATCTCTGTTTATAGATACGTAGTGCTCTAACAGGACAGAGTAAAGGCCTACGCCCGTCTGAAGACGGAAGAGCCTTAATAACAATAGGTTCCGGATATTTATTAGGAGCCTGATTCTTAGCTAAAAAACCCACATTAGTAGTGAAGGTGATAGTGTTCCCAACACTACGATAATGAGAATCATCCACCGATAGTGCATGAAGCTCACTGACTCTTCTGGCAGAAGAGAAAGCTAAGAGAAAAGCTGTCTTATAAGATAAGAATTTGAAATCTACTGTCCCAAGAGGTTCAAATGGCTTTTCCTTCAATTTAAGGAGAACCCAAGCTAAATTCCACTTAGGAATTAATCTAAGAGTTCTGGGTCTATTTATCGAAAAGTTTCTAACCAACTTCGATAAAGAGACATTAGATCCAATTTGTAAACTATCATGATGTGCATAGGTATCAGATAACATAGATCTATAACCCTTTATAGTAACAGGCTGCAGTTTGATTTCGTCAAACAAGTATACTAGAAAGTTGGCAATGTCTGGTATAGAGGGATCAAATATATCTACAGAATGATCCCTACACCAACGACGAAAAACCTTCCACTTAGCCGCATAGTTTAGCGAAGAGGAGGTCCTCCTACAGTTAGAAATCGCGTCCACTGCTCGGCCTGTAAAGTGCTTGCCATGCAAGAAGGACCGCACAACGGAAAAACGTGAAGGTTGAGACCTTGCGGGTTGTGATGGAGTTGGCGCGATTTCCCCTGCGAAAGAAGATCCTCTCGTGGAGGAAGCTTCCGCGGTAGGTCCCACAACAGACACCTGAGTAGATTTATCCACGGTCTCTGTGGCGACAGAGATGCTACCAACAGAATCTTGCATTGAGATTGTTTTATCTTTAGCAATACTTGTTGAATTAACGGCGCTGGAGGATACGCATATCCTATCATTCCGTCCCAAGGGATCGACAGAGCGTCTACTGCAAATGCTCTTGGATCCAGACACGGAGACACATACGTCTGCAACTGATTGTTGAGATGTGTCGCAAATAAGTCTATCATTGGCCGTTCCCATTGGTAGCAAATCTGACTGAATACTTGTTTGTTGAGAGTCCACTCCGACGGCAACAAACGACCCTTTCGTGAAAGGGAGTCTGCTAGCACATTCAGACGACCCGGTATGTGACGGACCGAAAGAAGAACGTGATGTTCTAACGCAAACAGAAGGATTCTTTCCGTTAGATTGAACAACGGAACTGAATGAGTGCCTCCCTGATTCCGTATATACGCCACTACTGTCGTATTGTCGGATAGGATTTGGACATGAGCATCGTGAATAATGTCCATCCAGTGACGTAACACAAGCCAAATTGACATCATTTCCTTGATGTTTATGTGCTTGCACAGGAATTGCGGATCCCAAAGACCCTGGCATCTCGAATCCGTTGGGATTAATGATGCACCCCAACCTGTTTGACTGGCATCCGTCATAACGGTAAAACTCGGATCCGGCAACTGCAGCGGAACTCCTTGAGTTAACCACTGAATGTTTGCCCAAGTCTGAATCTCTTGTTTCACTTGATCTGACAAGAGAACGTCTACATCGAGCGAATGAATTTTCACACTCCAATTCTGAGTCAGGAAAATTTGAAGAGGACCTGTGCGTAACCGCCCCATCGGAATGAGATCCGCGGCGGCTCCGCACAGACCTATCAGTCTCATAAATTCTCTCGCCGTGACTTTGTCTGCGTGCAGACAATAGCGAGCGTAACAACTGACTAATTTCGCTCTGGTTAACGGCAGACGAACGAGATTGTTGTGCGTCTCGAAGCTCATTCCCAGATGAGTGAATGACTTGGACGGCACCAGATCCGACTTCTCCTCGTTTACTATAAAACCGAGACGTCGGAGCAATAGAAGAAGATTCTGAACATCGTTCTGAAGCGTTAACTCGTTGCCGTACCTCTGAAGAATGTCGTCCAGGTAGGCCGACGTTACCGCAGACGAATGAGCTCGGAAGTAGATCATTACCGAGTTCATTACCCGAGTGAAAGCCCAGGGTGCTAGATTCAATCCGAAGCACATCGCCCGGAATTGATACACCACTCCCAGGACTGCAAAGCGTAGATACTTTCAGAATGTCGGATGTACCATGACGTGAAAGTACGCATCTTTGAGATCTATGCTCGTTGCATAATCGTTCACCCGAATACTCGCTCTGACCGATCGAATCGTCTCCACATAAAACTTCGGAGCGACGATCAGCTTGTTTATCCAGCTCAAATCTATGACTGGACGGAACGAGCCGTCTGGTTTCGGAACCAGAAACAGATGGCTGTAGAATCCCAGAGATTCCTGGTTTTCTATGACCTCTACCGCGTTCTTCATTAAAAGAGACTGCACCTCTGATAACAGAGCGTCTCTTTTCTGTGGATTTGACGGAAGATGAGTCCACTTTGGACTTCGAGTTAATGGAGGCTTTCGTTTGAAGGATATCTTTAGACCTTCCGAAGTCACTCCTCTCACCCAAGGGTCGTCCGTAATCGACGCCCACTCTTGTGAAAAACTCGACAACCTTCCGCCAACCGGAACGCGATAGAGGTTTAAGCCATCACCTCCTGGACCTGCGAGGCCTGCGGTAGGAGAAACCACGTCTTCCACGACCCGCACCTCGCCTCGTCGACCTCGGGGCGTCCGACCGATTGTCCCGGCCTGAAGGACGTCCCGAACGAGAGTCGCTATCCTGACGGTCTCTCGAATAAGACCAAGAGGACGCACCGGAACCTCTATAGGAACCTCTCTTGGGCGCATTAGACCCAGAAGTGCCTGTCTTATTCGTGTCTGCTGTATCCGACTTCTTAGGAGCCGATCTGAACAACAGAGAATCATTAGCTTTCTTTTTAATTTTATCATAAATAGCGGAAAGCTTGCCGTCAAAGAGAAGTTCTCCTGAGACCGAAGCGACTCTAAGAGAGTTCTTCACCTTAGAATCCACTAGTGTGGATGTAGCTAGGGCTGCGTCACGTCTAACCAACTCCAGATTTGCCACTGAAAGGGCGGAGTTACACGTGGAATAAGCTACTGCCCTTGAAAGAAGTCTTAAAGAGGATTGTATATCCTGAAACTCTTCCCCTTGAAGGCGCAGTGATAACGCCTTAGTAAGGTGATCTGCGTAAGATAAGGCATCTAAATTGGCTCTGTTAGACGCAATAGCTGTTTCCAACACCGCGGTTGGAATAGAAGCTGACGACGGTAATGATAGCTCTAAGTCTTCCGCCTCGTCGTCCATACGCAGAGGAACTCTCGGTATACCCTGTCCTGCCGTATCGAATTTATTCCTTGCATTAATGAAAGGCAGGTTGAGAGTATTAGCGGACAAGAAACCTGCTTTCCCCGTCCTGGAAGCAAGTTTAAATATAGCGTCGTTCAATAATTCAAATGTTCTAGCAACATTATTGGACTGCGACGGAAACTCGGGAGCGATGTCCCTGAACTGCTCAAAAAATTCAGAGTCCAATGACGCTATAATTCTCTTGTCCGGAAGCGCAGCAGTCTGGCCCGATGGAACAACTTGAGGGAGAAAGTGCCGGATGAAGTCCACGGCAGCTTTATGTTGCTCTGAAAGGGATAGCTCCAAGTCATCCGTATCCCTTTCACCATCCGGTCGGACCTCACGATGTTCCCGGTCGTCCGCCCCCGATGCTTCGGCGGAGCGTACCGACCCAGCGCCGTCGGATAATTCTCGATCCGACACCGTTTCTGTCGGCTGCTGGGATGCTGCGATAAGCTGTGCTATCTGCACAAGAATGTCCGGCGTCGAGACCTGCGGAGGCGCAGTCTTTCGCTGCTTCGCCGAGGGCAGCTCCGCATCAGATGGCTCCCGCATACTTTTCCTATGCGAACGTCCAGGGTCCATCAGTCTCGAATCCCTGGCTGCCGGATGGTGTGACCTGGTCGCCGAAGAATCCTTGATCGGCGAAGCTGGTAATATATCGGCGGTCACGCAGCCAAGGTGCGGTCGTGTGCGCTGACGAGAAGAGGAAGCCTTAACAGTCTCTGCGGACTGCTTATACAACGGGGCGTCCCAAGCGACGGACGTATGCTCCGCTAAAGACACATTTTGTACCACAACATCTGGTCCCAGATGTTGTTGTACGAGAGAGGGACCTCTCTCGCTCGCGGCCCGGCTGGACCTGGACGAGCTAGGAACCGGACTAAAAGGCTTCCTCCGTTCTCGCTTACTATCCGCCGTCACTGGGTGTGCATCTATTATGTTTATAGTGCTCGCATCACCCAAAATTTCCTCTTGGACCGCATCGGACGAACCCGGCTGCCGAACCATTCGGTGAATGGACGCTACACCGGGCGAGCTAGCGGACGACATTTGTCTAATCTCCATGAGCACTTTTGCCGCTAGCTCTGAATTCATTTGTGACGACGGACGCACACTTGAAGAAGATAACATGGAAACATCACCCTGTTCTGGTTCCTCTGAAATAGAAACTGAGAGAGTAGAGTGACCTTGCGGAGAAAGAGCCGGCATCGCTCTTTCTCCAGAAACAACATATCGTGACACACGTTTCCAATGTTTCTCATCCCAATGTTCACATATAGGACAGGGATTAATGCGAGAACACTGACTACAATTAATACAATGATCATGAAAGTCAGAGGAAGATTTCTTCCTATTACAATTTGAACAACGTCCCTTCATTGTGAAAGAACAACAATAAGTCCTAGTTACTCGCAAAAACCCCTGACACAAGGATACATAATAACATGATCCATTAATAAATGAAAAAACAATTGCAAAACAAAATAATTTTGAAAAAATATTTTTTCAGCGAAGCCCAAGTTGCTGAAAAGTAACGTTGAGCCCCGATGGATCCGATGGCAAAGTATGGTCAAAAATTTTAAATTTATATAAAATAATTAATGAGACACTTTCGGATAATATAAATGTATCTTATAATGAGATAAACTACCACAAAGGCAAACAGCCCCCCTCAAAAAAGGCTGTTGCCAATGAAAACAAACAGTGTAAACACACTAGAAAACATGACTCCAGGCACTGAAAAAACTGGCCCGGAATCAGTCATCAATTACACTCTATCTGATGCAAAACAGAGACTCCCAGGGGAGAATCTGTAGAACATCAGATGGAAGATGCAGAACACAAACGTTATACACCCATGGGTGAAAACGTAACTATGGGGAAAATAACAGAAAACATTCTGTAACCAAGCAACTCTCCCAGGAAATTTTAGAAATGACATTTCTCAAAAATATGCCAAAAGCATGGGAGAATTGCCAGGGGGGACTTTAGAAGGCTAGGGGAGAGGAAACACTGAATAAGCAGTGCAACAATTAGCAAGAATGACAACAAGAGGCCCATGCCTCGAAAATAGGCAACTTAACATAATTTCATCAAAAAATTTTAAGTACAGCCCTGATTATTTTTTGCCACTTCTTTTTCCTCTCCTCCTTCTATCCTCCTTAGAATCACATTTTCTCCAAAAATTACGTGTCTGGCATCCTTTAAACTGAGATTTACAAGCACAAAGATCAGTGAGATGTTTTTTTTTTTAAACAATATTTTATTTCATTAAATTGAAATGGGGTTTGGCGAACAGGCTTGGCCTATCTTAACGCCGTACCCTTACATAAAGAAATTACATTATATAGTGCTTGTGCAATTGTGTAAAAGTGACCTGATGTTAGTATAAGGTGAGATGTTGACTGATGAAGGGCCAAACAGAGAATGATAATTGGCGCCAATTTCGGGACGACTGCGTCACTGCGCATGCGCAGTAGAGGCGTAGTATGGAGGTCCTTTAGGACATGATTTCTTTTTGTTTTGGATGCAAATTTTGGGGATTGGGGGGCAAAATTTGTGTTTGGCCCTGGTTTTGTTAGAGTTAGCACCAGCTAAGTCTGGGTCATTGGTACAGTATAAAAATACTGATATTTTGGCACTTTTCCATATTTCCAAGGGCCATAATTCACACAAGAATAATGCAATCAGCATGTAACTCAAACTTGATCTGTAAGTCATCGTTCTATAGTAGGTTACCCAAAATTAAATCATTCTGTTGAAGCGTTTTCAAAAAAAGTCCTGAAAACTGATATTTTGGCGCTTTTCCATATTTCCAAGGGCCATAACTCACACAAGAATAATGCAATCAGCATGAAACTCAAATTTGATCTGTAAGTCATCGTTCTATAGTAGGTTACCAAAAATGAAATCATTCGGTTGAAGCATTTCCAAAAAAGGTTCGGAAAACTAAAGAGTGACTGACATTTTCCATGTGTGCAAGGGCCATAACTCACACAAGAATAATGCAATCAGCATGAAACTCAAACTTGATCTGTAAGTCATCGTTCTATAAAAGGTTACCAAAATGAAATCATTCAGTTGAAGCATTTCCAAAAAAAGTTCGGAAAACTAAAGTGTGACTGACAGACTGACTGACAGACTGACAGATGGATGGACTGACAGACTGACGGATGGACAGAGTGCAAACCTATAGTCCCCTTCGAGAAATTTCTAACTAGTTTGGATAATGAAGCATTAGATCCAATTTCCAAGTTATCATGATGAGGGTAAGTGTCCGATAACATAGACCTATAGCCCTTAATAGTGACAGGCTGCAGTTTGAGAATGTCAAACAGGTAGACCAGAAAGTTGGCAATATCCAATATGGACGGATCATAGACGTCTACTGACTGATCCTTACACCAACGGAAGAAACCCTTCCACTTTGCTGTGTAATTCAGCGAAGAGGAGGACCTCCTGCAGTTAGAAAATGCATCCCCTGCTCATCCTGTAAATTGCTTGCCATGCAAGAAGGACTGCACAACAGAAATACGTGAGGGTTGAGACCTTCCGGGTTGTGATGCAGTGTGTGTGACTTCCCCTGATAAAGAAGGTCCTCTCACGGAGGAAGCTTCCGGGGAACGTCCCATAACAGACACCTGAGAAGATTGATCCACGGTTTCTGTGACGTCAGAGATGCTACTAACAGAATCTTGCAGCGAGACTGTTTGCTTTTTAACAGGATCTGATGAATCAGTTGGAGGATATGCATATCCTATCATTTCGTCCCATGAGATTGACAGAGTGTCTACTGCATACGCTCGATGATCTGGACATGGTGATACATAAGTCTGCAACTGATTGTTGAGGTGTGTCGCAAACAAATCTATCATAGGTCGATCCCACTGGTTGCAAATCTGTCTGAATACTAGCTTGTTGAGAGTCCACTCCGATGACAACAGGCGACCTTTCCGAGAGAGCGAGTCTGCTAGTATGTTCAGACGACCCGGTATATGACAGACCGATAGATGATCATGATGCTTCATGACACACAGAAGAATTTTTTCCGTTAGTTCACGAAAAAGAATCGAATGCGTGCCTCCCTAGTTCCTGATGTACGCTACTACTGTCGAGTTGTCCGACAATATCTGAACATGAGCACCCGCTATAATGTGAATCCATTGTTGTAACACTAACCATATCATCATCATTTCTTTGATGTTTATGTGTTTCTCCAGGAACTAAGGGTCCCAAAGACCCTGGCACTTTGAGTCTGTCGGTTTCATCTCCTTAGCTACCGGATGGTCCGACTTCTTTGACGATGAGTGGTCCCTTCTCGGCGATGCAGGCTGGATATCAGAAGTCGTGTAGCTAAGGTGCGGTCATGTGTGCTTTGAATATGCCGATGTAGAAGCCATAACTATAGCCAATGCCGGCTGTGAACTGAACGGAGCGTCCCGGATGGGATGCGCGGATGTATGCTCCGACTGATGCAAGTTTCTAATCACAACATCTGGCCCCAAATGTTGTTGAGAAAGAGAGAGGCCTATCTCGCTCGCGGTCCTTTCAGACCTCGCCGAGCTTCCCACTGAACTTGCCGGCTTCTTCCTCTGTTCTGTCGTTGCTGGGTTAGCCTGTTTATATTTTAAGGTTCTTAATCTACCAAATCCATTCCTCTCGACCACAATGGACACACCTGGTACCTACGGAAGGAGTAACCGCTTCACCGGTCGAGCTAGCTGGCGATAGGGACTGAAACCACCGTCTAGTGGTTTTTTGCCCTGTCTAACATTCATGAGCACCTTTGCCGCTAGCTCTGTTTGTTCATCTGAATGAGACGACGGCAGCACACTATCTCTAGGCGTCAAGTAGACATCACCATGTTCTTGTTCTCTGAAAAAAAAACTGAGAAACTAGATTGACTTTGTGGCGAGAGGACCGGTATTGTCCTCTCGCTGCTAACAACGTACTGTGACACCCGTCCCCAACGTTTGTCATCCCATCCGACACATGTTGAGCAAGAATTAGTGGGAGTACAAAGACTGCAGGAAAGGCAACAAGCATGTAAATCTGAGGAAGACTTCCTCGCCTTGCATTTTGTGCAATAAGCTTTCATAATGAATCAAATAAAGTCGACAGTACTCCCACCAACTCTACAATAAATATATGAAAAAGATACATAATAAATAACATTCAAAATATAAATTGAAAAATAATTTGCCAAAAAAACATTTTCGAAAAATTTTGACAGGAGCCCAAGTTCCCCAATGGGAACGATGAGCCCAAATGTACCCCGATAGAGCCTAAATGAGGACAAAAATTTTTTTATTTTAAAAAATTAATTGCTACACTACCGGAATATTTAATGTATCTTAAAACAGTCCTACAACGATAATAAATAGGAAACTACATATATTTATAGAGCGTTGTCAATGGAAACAACGTCAGAAGAAAAACCAGAAACAAGACGCCAGGCACTGAATAAAAAGGTCGAAGACAGTAATAGATTTTGAACTATCCAATGTAAAGCAAGATCTTCATTAGAAGAAAAAACGATACATCGGATGTATGATGCATGACCAAAACGCCTAAAAAAAAATTTCAATAAAACAAGCCAAAAAGCTTGGGAGTTTAACTGGGGGGCTTCAAGGAAGGATAGGGAAGGAACACTTAACAAACAGTGGAAAAATCATTAGCAAGAATGATGACGTCAGGTCCATGTCCCGAAATTGGGAAACATGAAATAATTTTTGTAAAAATTATAAAGTTACAGCCCTGAATATTTCCAACCACTGTTTCTTCCTTCCATCATCCAAATGTGTCCTTGGATCAAACCAAATTTACCACTGATTAGTGCCTGGCATCATTAAAACAGATATAAAAGCACAGATGTCAGTTTGTTGTTACTGACAGAAGGGCCAAAAAAGAATGATGGTTGGCGCCAATTTCAGTGTCTTCCTGGATACTGTGCATGTGCAGTTCGCAAACGTATGGAGGACCAGTTGGGACATAATTTTTTCGGTTTTGCATGCAAATTTGGAGAATTGGGGGGGAGGGGCAAAATTTGTGTTTGGCCCTGGATATTTTTGAGTTAGCACCAGCTCGTCTGGGCCATTGGTTGTTGTATAAAAATATTAAAAAACTGTGTTGGGTAAAGGGCTAATATGTATTATCAGTATATAACAGGGGTTCAACCATGGTGGCCTCATGAGATCCTGGGACACTCATAGCAGGTATGGATTCTCACAACCAATTTCACAAGAATTCAAACAGATTTTCCCAAATTTAGATGAAATATTAGCCATGGATATGAGGTCCAATGCTCTAACCAATGAGTGGCTACACTCTCAATGAATAAAAATAACTTGTCACGGTAGCATCTCATGAAGATAAAGATGTTTCAAAATTACAATTCAGTATTAACATGAAACTGCAAGAATTTGGAAATGGTGAAAATTCCATAGATTTTAATTCGTATCTAAGCCTTGTGAATAATATATTACTCAAAGTTTGCTAGGCACCAAGTATATCCAACTACCTGTTTTACGTTTTAGTTGTAATATTGTTATGAAAAGTGTATGTATTTTATATTTAATTATATCTTTAATGATTTAAGCACAGAAATTGAGATTTTGTTTGTGTTTGACATTATTTTTTAGCTTTTGAATACGATAATGATGGAAAATGGATAATATTGGTAAAAGAGAAAATGTTTAAAATTTGCCAAAAAATTGACGGAGCGATCGGATATGGGTTCAATATAGAGTATCAGACCCATTATTGTTAGTTACAGTTTGACAATGCCTTCTCATGCTCCCAATCAGGTTCCAGATGGTCTTTGTGGGATGTTGTTCCATTCTTGGACCAGCATGGCACAAAGCTCCTGGACACTTCTTGGTTGGACTGGACGGACTGAAATTGCAAGGGTCAGGGGATCTTGTTGGCCAGTCCATATGCTCAATCCCCTCTCTCTGTCGGTACCCACGGACATCATGGGCAACATGAGGATGGGCATTATCGTCCATCAGAATGAATCTATCACCCAATGAACTGCATACAATCTAATGTGGGCATCAAGGATCTCATCAATATACTGCTGTGCAGTCAATGTACCACGGTCAAGGACACAGAACTCTGTACATCCATCCCAGCCTGACGATGGGTAGCCCCTTGTTCCACCATCCCTACAGCCAACCACATTTCTGCTTCAAACAAATGACTTCTTACATTTGCATTCATCATATTCAATCATTAAATCACAAGGGTTTGTGTTGAAATGAAGACAGAATACCCTACACATCTCATGTACATGTATACAGTACACAAAAACATCATGGAAATCAAGGGGTACATGCTTTCCATGACTGTCACGAAAAGTCTGCCGGTCAAGAGAGCTAATGTAAACACTGGGGACCATCTCGATACATTCCTCAATCATATCCACCCAAAATATCGCAAATGTGTCACAAGAAAATTTCACAATGATGTCTCAAATATGTGGTGCTTTGCAAACTGTTAATAGTATATATATGGAAAGGTAAAATCCAAAATCAAGGCTTACTTATAATGTTTCCAAATTTATCTCTATTTGGTGCTCCTCCGCCAACACGACCAAATGGATCAAAATGTTTCATTTCTTCCTCCTTCATCATGTCGTATCTAAAAAAACAGACAAACATTATTATAGAAGTAAACAACTTTGTAAAATCAAGCATCTCTGAGCACTCAATATCACTCTTGATTAACCCTTTACCTAACATGAAAAGCAGACGACACTTGCAAAAAAAATTCTTGAATAACTAAATTTTTTCATTTTTTGTCTCAAAAACATAGGTTATGACCCCTCGTTGGAACGAGCTCGACGAGCTCGTTCCAACGAGGGGTCATAACCTATGTTTTTGAGACAAAAAATGAAAATATTTTGAAAATTAATCGGCGATTTTTGAGAATAGCGCTGGCCGGTTTTGGCCGTTACGTTGGGTAAAGGGTTAATGCATTATCTCTTTGACCTACTTTGACTTGAATTTAAACAAGAAGTATCACTGCAGTAACACATCCCCCTTTCCCCCACATGACATCACTAAAAGACCATCAGATGGGACCGATCTTAACTGGTCAAGTGCTAGAAGCCCATATTTGGGCTTTATTCTGAAGTACAGGTGCTGCATCTTGATGGCATCATATTCTGTGGATGTATTCTATAGTACCTTTAAAGTTAAATAATTTTGTTTGTTAGGATTTGCCTCGTTACAATTTATGGAAGAGTGCCTATAGGCACTCTTCCATAAATTGTAAGAAGGCAAAGACACGTGAACAAATTTTGATGACGGAAAATAATTTAGCACTCTACCAGTTAATGATTGTGTTAAGTTTGATGATTGCAGCCACAACAGTTTCTGAGTTAAGGCTTGTAACCATCAACATATAACCATGATAAATGCTCAAGTAACTATAACAAACAACACACCTTCTTGTTGTCCTTAACATTCGTATAAAGTTCGATAATTGTAGTTTGATTCATTTCTGAGCTATTGCTGAGACATGAATACAGTGAAGCCCACTTTATTGGATATCTCTTAATTGAATAACCCTGTTAATTGAATATAATAACATAAAACCATTTATCATACCTCCAGTTCTGATGTGACCTGTTAACTGAATATAGGTTATAGAATAAACTCCTGTCAATTGAATAAAAAATCCTGTAACCCATCAAGAAATTACCCTGACTCTCCCCAGTTTTCATTTGTTTATAGATCTATTTGGCCTTAGTACACCCAATACAGGCATTTATTCTATAATATCTCATTTGACAGAGCTCATGGAGCTCTGTCAAACAAGATATAATAGAATAAATGCTAAGTTTATCTCCAAAATACAGGAAAGTGAGACAATCCCTGTTAATTGAATACTCCTGTCAATTGAATAATTTTCATTGGCAAAGTGGCTATTCAATTAACAGGGTTCCACTGTATCAACAGATTTGAAGCGTCACCTTGAAATCTAACCTCCATCTTGAAGTTACGTCCCCATCTATGGAGTGTGACATATCTGCCCATTTCACTATATAATTGTGTAATGTTTGATAACTGTAGCCAATGTAATTTCTGAATTATGCCTGAGACATGACTTGTGACACTCAAGTATGACACTGACCTTGAAGCAACTATTCACTGGTTGAGTGCTTGAAGCCACTGCTTTAACCCATTACCTAACCTGAAAAGCAGACGACACTTGCAAAAAAAATTCTTGAATAACTAATTTTTTTCATTTTTTGTCTCAAAAACATAGGTTATGACCCCTCATTGGAACGAGCTCGAAGAGCTCGTTCCAAAGAGGGGTCATAACCTATGTTTTTGAGACAAAAAGTGAAAAAATTAATTGGCGATTTTTGTGAATAGCACTGGCCGGTTTTGGCTGTTACGTTGGGTAAAGGGTTAATAAAAAAGAAGATACCAGAGAAAACACAAATATTTTCCTTGCTCATGTTTCGTATACAGTCAAACAAAAATAATATTTTGTTTATGCAAATTTCTTTCATTACAAATTATTTGAGAGTGCCTATGGGCGATTTTTAGCTAGCGATTGAAAGTGTAATTGAGTTGCACGATTTGTACAAAATTCTAGTGAAATTTAGCTTCTATTTAAAAATAGTCCGTCAACGATTTCCATTCTGCACACATATGCAGAACAGATTTTCATTTTCTGCATGGATTAGTATTGCTGTAGATGGGAATTTCATAGAACATATATCATCTATCAGTAATTACCTTTCCTGCTCTGCTCTTTTCCTTTCCTTCTCTGCTCTTTTCTCTAAAATCTGTAATCAGGAAATAGTTGACAAAAAATCAATAAACCTGACAAAGCACATACTACATCCATGCTTATTAAACCATTAAATCCTTACCTAAACTGGTTGAGTGTAGAAACCAATATCATGGCTTTACAAAATATGAGGGTACCACAACAAAGTCAACATTTTCCTTGTTCATGTTTCATATTCAGTGAAACACAAATAATATTTTGTTTATATAAATTTGCTTTATCACAAATTATTGAAAAGTGCCTGTGGGCACTCAACCGGTTAAAGGGTCCACATTTTCAACCTTTCACCTTATGAAATTGGCCGAATCTGCTTTATGCAGTGCACAAAAATTTTGGGAGCAAATAACGAAAATATTATCAGTTTTTAAGGACACATATTCAGAGTATTGTTTATAGTGATGGGACAGAATGGTGCTATTGGCTTATGTCCTTACTGACATTTTGTCCAAAATTTTCTACGACATTCCATCCCTTGCGCAGCTGATAACAATTTTGCATTGTAAATCATTCTTGGCAAGCTGAAAATGACTAAAAAATAAAATTCAGCCTTTTCTTTTGCATTTGTTCTTCAACTTATTTATTTATTGGTTTTTAAGGTCATGTTCTTATGCACAATGGCTAATTGTGACCGTGACAGTATTACAGGTGTAGGGAGCTGGAGTGCCTGGAGAGAACCACTGAGCAATGACAAGCAACTATCAGCTCCACAACATTCTAACTCTGTTCAAGCTCCGCTCAAGCTGGGTTACAGCAGTTGAAGACATGTGCACCATTGATGTGCAGTACGCCTTCGTACACAGCGTCATCATGCCCCCATGTAGGTAATCGGGATAACAGTGCCTTGCCCAAGGACACAACGCGGGTCATCCCGAATGGGGATCGAACTCGGGACCTCCAGCATAGAAGTCCAACAGTCTACCACTGAGCCACCACGCTCCCATTCTTCAACATTATTTATTTGACGGTTCATGAATAAATGATGTTGCAATTATCATTTTTTTCTCTAATAAACAATACTACAACAGACACTGCATCAAGTGGAAGAAATATCAACATTCCATCAAAAACGTTCGGACAAAAGACCACACCAGCGTTCCCATCTTCTAGTTGAGTAAGATTAAAGGAGGAGCAATGTACGCATATCCCAAACCAGAATGACATGTTGAGTAGCACATTTTGATTCACAATATATAAATTAGCAAAAACACAAAAACCTCAGTGCCTATTTACTTAGTTTCTCGCTTTATTTTCTTTGTCTGTTTTTGAAACTGGTTGTGTTTCAGCAGAATATGGCTTGCTTTAGCCCTTCAACCCCAATACAGTCACAAACTGCTCCTTATATATTGATCTGATAGAGTTGTCAAGAGTATATTCTTCTATGGAAACTCAACTTGTAGGATGCTTTTATCTTGATGGTGTATTTACATCATTGTTGGCTGCATGTGCAGACAGCCAACAATAATGTAGAAACACTGTTAAGTCATCTGCAACTGTGTACATGTATACAGTACAGTCCCTGTGGATTGGTCGTATTCCATGAGTGGGCAGTGATGTCCATGCAATGTGTTTACCAGGTAAAAAAAAAAAATCAACAGCAAAATTTTAATTAATGAAGAATGGGATTATACCTGGTGCTTCATTAATTACATTTTTGCTGATTATTCCTATAATTAGTGTTTGGAATCAAATATTATTAGTTACACAGTTTGTTGGTGTCCTAATATGATATATATGGTGTCAGTTAATTTCATATTGGACGACAGCGAAGCTTGAGTCCAATATGGAATTAACTGACACCATATATACCATATTAGGCCACCAACAAACTGTGTAACGAATATATCTTACCGACTGCTGCATTGATGCACAGAACTAATAACAACAGCGATCAAAATTAAATGAGAGAATTCTCACAATGTGTTCATGTGTCTTTGCCTTGTTACAATTTATGGGAGAGTGCCTGCAGCCACTCTCCCATAAATTGTATTTAGGCAAATTCATACATACCAAACAGTTTCATTTCGAAGGTAACATGACACACATCCACAGAATATGAAGTCTTTTAAGTTGTCTAACCTGCACTTCAGACCAAATATGGGCTTCCAACACTCAATCTTTCAACTTGAAGCGTTTATCGGCTGCCGCCATTTTGAATAATCAATGAACAAAGGGGATATTACCCATAGCTGTCAGCGTATATTGATGTTGACAGGCAGTATATGGTTTTATATGCAGTCTGAATGTGACGTCTTTGAACCACTGAAATTGCCAGATACTTGTAGGAGGTAAGATATTATTATATCTGTGGAAATATTGTGGAAAGTGACCAGTCCATGTCTGCCATACTGTATACGCTAATTATTAATGTAAAATTAATCTGAGTACATAAGGGTTAAATCTGATAATGCCCTGAAATAAACAGAAGAAAACTATGTTGACTGATATTAACTCTTAGAAGCCGTGAGTTGAGTTTTCTTGCCTGTGATGTAATACGGCAGGAAATCTGTGACGGTTCGGCTATCTTTGGGCTGGGTGAGAATTAAACACTGAGCAGGTGCTTCTAGTCAAGTGTCATCTGCCTGAATAGGCAGACAACACTTGACTGGAAGCACCTGCTTTACTGTAAGTTTTTCGCGGTATGTCATGTTCAATAATTTTGTTCTGATTCCCCGACTTCTATGAGTTAAAGATAACTGAATGAAAAAGGAAATTATGGTAAGTAATTTTACAGCTGACATGTAATAATAGATAAAACCCTCACCTGTCTTTGTAATTCTTCTTGATAAGCCTGGACTGTTGCTTTACCTTTATCGTCTTCAGCAGCAAACTGCATTGGTTGTTTTATTCTGTCTTGTTTTCTTCTTGTAGACAGACTGGAAGCAAAATAAAAAAGTCTACATGTCACCATTTAATGTCATTTAAGTTTGCAAATTGCAAAAATACAATAAGAAAAAAAAAATGCCTTAAAGGAATGGGGCAAAAAAGTCAGTGCTATTCACAACAAGAGGCCCCAAGGAGCCTTAATCGTTCACTGACCAAAGTGGTGGTTCATCAACACTACAAAAGAATGAAGTCATGAGAGACAAATTTTATGGAACTAGGGCCATGGCTTGAACAAACTTGAATCTTACCTATTCATCTGCTGGATCTGAAGAAGATTTTTAAAGAAAATTCCTCATTTTGAACTAAGTTATCATTCGGGCTCCCACAGTGAGCCCAAATATGAACCCAGGGACTAGGCTTGAACAAACTTGAATCTCCCCCCCCCCCCCCCCCCCCCCCCCCCCTCAAGGATGCAGCATGCCAAATATCAAAACATTCCGACTGCTGAATCTGAAGAAGATTTTTAAAGAAAAATTCCTCAAATTGACTAAGTTATAAATCAGGCTCCCACAGGGAGCCCAAATATGGATCCAGGGACTTGGCTTTAACAAAGTTGAATCTCACCCCCCTAAGGATGCTACACACCACATATGAAAACATTCTGACTGCTGGTTCTGAAGAAGAAGATTTTTTAAGAAAATTCCTCATTTCGAACTAAGTTACAATTCAAGCTCCCACAGTGAGCCCAAATATGGACCTAGGGACAAATGTGAATCCAGGGGGATGATTTGAACAAACTTGAATCAGATCCACCCCACAATGTTGCATACCAAATATCAAAAGATTCTGCCTGCTGGATCTGGAGAAGAAGATTTTTTCAGAAATTTGCCTGAAATGCACTAAATTTGAATTTGGGCTTCTATAGTGAGCCCAAATATGAATCCAGGGGGGTGGTTTGAACAAATTTGAATCAGACCCATACCAAGATGCTGCATACCAAGTATCAAAAGATTCTGCCCACTGGTTCTGGAGAAGAAGATTTTTCAATAATTTTTCTATAATTCATACTGTGCTATCAGATTTATGCCCCATACAGAGCCCCCAAGGGATGTGGCCATTTCATTTGAACAAACTTGAATTGACATATGGTAATGAACATCCATACCAAGTTTCGAGCAATTCGACCTAGCGTTTCAGAGGAGAAGACATTTGAAAAATTTCACGACACCGGACGGATGATGGGACGACGATGGACAGCAAGTGAGAAGTTAGCTCCCTTCGGTGAGCTAAAAATTCATATTTTATTATTTTTCAATTTTTGCATCAAAAACATAGCTTATGACCCCTCATTGAAATGAGCTTGTTCCACTGAGGGCTCGTAATTCATTTTTTAAAGCATGTAATGAATGAAAGTGTCAATGACACTGCAGCTTAACTTGACTGTGTGTAGTGTTTGATGAAAAAAATAATGTTCAGTGTTTATGAAAGGATTATGAAATACGACAAGAATTGTGATAACTGAGAATAAGTTAAGTTCTGTACCCTACATGATATGTTTTCAACAAGAATAATTTGGGGTGTAGACTGTACTGAAGAAATGACGCCTGGGTTGATGCGACCCTCACACTTGACCTATGTCAACCAAAGTTACCAAGTTACAGTAAAATCATTCCAAAACGAGCCATCCAACCAAGTTACAATGAAATCCCTTCATAAATGTGACTCGTAGACTTTGCTAAAGGAATCTAGGTCACATGCCGGTTTGGCGGTCACGGTTGACTGATTGTGACCAAAATAAGATAGTCTCATCTAGACATCATACTGAGTTATCCTACCAAGTTACAATGAAATCACTTCTTAAATATGAACTGTAGACAGTGCTAAAGGAATCTACGTCACATGACTGTGCGGCCATCACAGGTGATCAATCACGGTAAAAATAAGATATTTTCATCTTGACATTATACCGAGTCATCCCACCGATTTACAGTGAAATCCATTCATAAATGCAACCTGTAGACTGTGCTAAAAAAAATCTAAGTAACGATGGCTGAAAATAACTTAGCACTCTACCAGTCAGTAAAATTGTCATTAAAATTGGTGCTCTAACCACAGAGCCTCAACGCTCCCTAACCATTTATATTATTTATTGGTGTTTAAGATCACATATTTCTGCACAATACTGTATTTACTCTATGTATTGGTACAGCTAAAAATAATTATTTTCACAGGTGTCCCAATTCTTAGAAAATGGGGAAAGAACACAGCCTGGTCTTGATTTGATGCTGAATAAAGTTGTGTGTAATTCGTTTTCCATCACTATATACGAAAATCGAAGTCCAATTTTTTTTATATTTTCATTTTTTGCTTCCAAAATATAGCTTATGATCCATCACTGGAACGAGCGCATTGCGCTCGTTCCAATGAGGGATCATAGCTATGTTTTGGAAGTAAAAAATGAACATTTTTAGTTACTCAAGAATTTTTTTTATGAGTGTCGTCTGCTACTAGCGATGGGTTAACTGGAAACAAATCTCCTGAATGTCCCAAACTTTGGAGCATAAAAAAAATATAATTTTCTGGAAAAAATGTGTGTCCCAAATCATAGAGTGTCCCAATACATAGAGTAAATACGGTAGCTAATCGCAATCATACCTAACCATTTAAATATGAAACAAAATATAAGAACTTACGCCTCATCAAATGTGACTCTAGGAGAATGACCACTTGGTCCCGTATTATTATATAGATTCAGTTGAGGAACACTTCTGACATCTGAAAAATAATTTTAAGAAATGCTCAACTTCTTTGTCACCACAGAATGCATCAGCAGAAAGAAATAATGAAGAAAATTAAGAAAATATACATTTTATCTATAATTTGTAAAGAAAATGACCCCTTTGCAAACTGATGTCAAAATACCAAAATTTAAAGTACAGTGGAACCCTCTTAATTGAAAAGCAACTTTGCCAATGGAAATTATTCAATTAACAGGAGTTTTCAAGTAACAGGGATTGTGTCACTTTCCTGTATTGCAGAGATATACTTAGCATTTATTCTATTATATCTTGTTTGACAGAGCTCCAAGAGCTCTGTCAAACAAGATATAACAGATTAAATGCCTGTACTGGATGAAATGAGGCCAAATAGGTCTATAAACAAAGGATAAGTGCAGAGAGTCAGGGTAATTTCTTGACAGGTTACTCAATTTTTTATTCAACTGACAGGAGTTTACTCTATAACCTATATTCAATTAGCAGGCCAAATTTGTACTGGAGGTATGGTGAAAGGTTTTGTGTTAGGAAATTATATTCAATTAACAGGGTTATTCAGTTAAGAGATATCCAATTAAGTGGGCTCCACTGTACAATGTTTCAGATAGATAGATAAATACTTTATTCAGCAGCATTTACATAGTACAGAGTAATAAGTACAGTATAAACAAAAATATTGAATACATACTGCTGAGAGATGACATAGCCAGATTGGGTGTCTACCTGCCATTACACTAAACACTAGAACTATTTTACATTACATTTACTTCAATTCAGACCAGGCTACATTTTCCCGGTGAAGCCTCAAAACTTAAAACTGAAGTACAGCAAATAGAAAATAAAGTAAGCAATTGTGGACAGACAAGAAAAGCATTTTCAAGAACCTGGCTACCCTACAAACTAAACGAGAAGTTAATGATGATAATAGGTCAATGTGACTGATATCTGCAAATAAGAGATCAGTAACGAACAGCACTATGCACATTAGGCTAAAGGATTCTGACAATCATGAGCACCAGCCCCAGTTTATGAGGGGCAACTCAATACGGAGGCCACTGTTGTCGTTCCAAGTTCTCAAATAGGAAAGACTTTCCTAATTGAGAAATTGGAACGTTAGGTCACATGTCATTACCACTAACTTACAAGACCTTTGTGGAGAAGTTACTGGGTATGTTTCAGTGAACTATTCCGGTTTATTTGGTTTCCTATTCCATGTAAACCTAAACTCTGGTTCAGAAATCCCAATAAAACAATATGTTTAATGTGAATACTATTCCATGTAAACCCCTGCTTGGTGTCGCTAGGAAATGCAAAGCATGAACGCATTGTTGGGAAGGGGGATATCCCAAGCATAGGAAACATATCCCTGCTTTCATTTTTAAACATTCTTAAAAAACCATCATTAAAAAGGCCCTCCTTAGAAACTTTCCAGTGATGGTGACAGAAAATGCGTTACTGCTATCATGGAAATGAAAGTGTCAATGACACTGTAGCTCAACTTGTTAAGACATGTACATGTATAGTATGTGACACAGCAATGACAAACATCTAGGTAATGACCTGATAACAAAGGTACATATAAAGTATTGTAATGGTCTGTACATAAATACTGACCATAGCCTGTAACAAATGTATAGGTAAAGTATTGTAAAGGTGGGCGACAGTCAGATGCTAAACTAGAAAAGAAATCTTTGAGTCCCAGAGTGGGTCTGACTGAACCCCAAAATATTAGTTCTCATAGCACAGTGATAACAAAGCCACCCCAAAACACTCGTTCCTGTCCCAAGGTGATAACAAAGGTACCCAACAAAAAGTTTTGTGAAGATCAGTTCATAAATACGAGCCGTACAGAAGTTGTGACAAAAAACTGATTGGACCTAATTTCGGTACAAAATGGCCACTGGCAGCCATCTTGAATTTTGGACAGCACCCAGAAACACTCGTTCTCGTCCCAAAGTGATAACAAAGGTATCCAAGACGTTTCATGAAAATTGGTTCATAAATACAGCCCCTAGCCCGAGTCGTATTGGCATGTGTACTTACTGTGTATAAGTAGCACTGAAAAAATCTGAGTTCATCTAATTTGCATAATTTCTGATTGCACCTAATTTTGTACAAAATGGCTGCCATCGGCCATCTTGAATTTCAGACCGGACCCCAAAACACTCGTTCTCATCCCATGGTAATACCAAAGGTACCTAAGAAGTTTCGTAAAGATCGGTTCATAAATACGGCCGCTAGCCCGAGCCATATTGGCATTTGCACTTACAGTGCTGAAAGTAACGCTAAATACATCAAAGTTAGTCTAATTTGCATAATTTACGCACAAGAAAAAAAAACCCATATTATATCTGATGTATCCCATGGTACTAAACATTCATACAAAAAATTATTCAAATCAAAGCTTTCATATGGAAGTTCTGCGCTAAAATCTGAGCAAAAATCTGATTGCACCTAATTTTGTACAAAATGGCTGCCAGTGGCCAACTTGAATTTCGGACCGGACCCCAAAACACTCGTTCTCGTCCCACGGTGATAACAAAGATACCCAAGAAGTTTTGTAAGATTGGTTCATAAATACGGTCTCTAGCCCAAGCCGTATTGAATTGTTGACGGACAGACGGACAGACAGCTGTTCTTACAAATGGCTACTTATATGGCTATTTTATGGACATGTTAGGTGGCTAACCTAAAACACATATCCAACATAATAAAACAAGTTTTTTGGGGGAAAATTTTTGGAGGGTCAGCTAATCCTAACCCTACCCTTTACTGACCCTAACCCTACCCAGCCCTAACCCTAAGCTAACCTAACCCTAGCCACATAACTCTAACACCCCATACTGAACCCCACCCCTCCCAATCCCCACCCCACCCCTAAACCCCACCCAAGAATGCCCTAACCCTACTCTACATTTATCCCCCCCCCCCCCCATACAAAAAGAGATTCTTAAGACTTTAACCACATAAGTATCCTGTTTTACTAACTCGTAGCCACATAAGTAGTCATTTGTGTGTGCGGACAGATGGCAAGACGGACAGATGGATGACTGGACATGGCATAAGCTCAAATTTGACTTACGTCAAAGTTGAGCTAATAAAATGGTCAAAAAGGATCTTCTGAGAGAAAAACACACTTTCAGTTGAGAAACGAATATTTTTGAAAAGCCGCTTTTATGGCCTAAATAAACATTATTAACTTTTTTTTATAGTTTCTCTCTCTTTAGTTACAGCATTTTTCATGAACCTTGCACTGTTGTTTTTTTTTTCGACACTTGAAAATAGAATATTTTTTACTGTTGTTGTGTGAGGCATAGAACTTTTATGTGCGTTCCACTGTGCATGTCAAAAACCGAATGATAAACCAGATAACCCTGCTCTCCAGGAGGTTTAGTCGGTTTAATCCAGAATGATAAACCAGAATATAAACTAGTTTTTATTCCATATGTCTGCGCATGCTCACAATAAACCAAGTACACTAGAATAGCTCACTGAAACATACCCTCTATAAAAGGACAACACCTTTGTGTTTCCCATCACGAAAGAAGGAAGTTAAACATTTCAGTCTTGTTAGACAGAGTTCACTGAACTCTGTCAAACAATATTTCATTGAATAAATTTCTAGCTGCTTTAGGAAAAAAATGTACAACTTGAAATTTCAATATTTGACATCAGTGTGTGGAAGTTTATAAAAAATAAACATTTTCGGTCTTTAAATTAGGCATAAAAAAGTTAAAAATCTGTTTCTCAGGCCCTCCTGCATGGTCCTTTTGGCTGCTGCATGCTCTCTTTTTATAACCAATGCAAACAACTGAATTATTTTCAAACTACCTGTGGAGCCAATATTTGTTGGATATTAATTCCATTTGAATTTTACTGGGTGCTTTATTGGAATTTATTGGAGACTTGTGAATTTTTGAGTAAACATTATAAGTTATTGTGATGAATTGACGGTAACATGGTCTGAGGTTTGCGGCTCGGAGCTTATGTTCAACCGAGACCGAGCCGTTATTAAATTTTTTACAGCACAACTCCCTGCCAACCTGAACTCAAAGTCCGGTGAGCGTAGGTGTGGGATAGTCATTTATTTATTATTTATTTATTGGAGTTTAATGACACTTTCAACAGCCAGGGTCACCTCGTGTTGGACAGTTTTATGGGTGGAAGAAACCGGAGTTCCCAGAGAGAACCACCGAGCAACAGAGAGCAGCTGTCAGACTTCCCAGTGTACTAAGCAAGCCAGAAAATAAGCAAACTGTCATCTGTAAAATGAGGTCCCTAGAGGGTGAATTTAGTGATGCTACCCTGCACAGCAGGGTAGCATCACTAAATTTACCATCTATGAACCTCAATCTGAATCAGGGTCTCAAAACTAAACAGAAAGAGTTACCCAGAGGATAAATTGACCCACTGTTTGGGGTAGCATCATCAAATTCACCCTCTGGAGACCTCATTCTGCAAATGTCAGACTGCTTATTTTCAGGCCTGGTACTAAGTCCACACAAGCAGGGTTAGTTTTGGTTGAAGACAGGTGCACCATCGATGAGCAGTACACCTTAGTACACAATGCCATTGTGCTCCCACATGGGCAGTTGGGATTAAGTGCCTTGCCCAAAGACACAATGCAGTTAGCTCTGGTGGGGATCAAACTGTGGACCTCTCAGTTTAAAGTTCGGTTTAATGCCGTAACCACTGAGCCAACGCACTCCCGGGTGTGGCATAAAAATTATTCGATATTTACAACTGTTGTTAATTTAAGAGCATGAAAAAAAGTGAAAATATGAACCTCACTTGTAAATAAAGTGCATCATAGATGCACATCATAGTGCACCACAAAAATGAAGAACTGCTTGAAGACTTCATTATAACCACATGTTGAGGCACCTGTTCTGAAGTATCAGAGTCCGAAAAATGACTTTCACTCATTAGTTTAATGCCTGAATTTGCAATAATTACATACCCCTCCCCACTCCCAACAGTTCCTTAGCTTTTTGCATGTTGCTGGTGGGCATTCCTGCCCAGCACAGGGTTTCTCTTGTCACTGAAATCAATATAATTTGGGCACATCTAATCACATTTTCCCCCTACAAATTGAATGGATTTTTTCATCAATAATTTCTTGTGTTATACTTTAATTAATTTTTCATCAAATCTAGTCATGGCTGCTTCATAGCAGCCATGACTAGCTTTGATGAAAAATATCTTAAAAATACTCAGCAGATTAAGAGTTAAAATGACACAGTATTCACAAAGACACCGCCAATAAGTTGATTTTGGAAAAAATAACACTAATTTGCATTTTGATGTATTTAGTTAATTTCTGAAAAAAAAGTGTTTTACACTTAAAAAGCCTGAAGTCGTGTCTACTCACTTTCAATATCTGAAAACAACAAGTGCTCTTACACTGACGTTTTTTGATAACAGTGAACAGTTATTTCTAGCAAAAATGTTGTCTGCCATAACAGACAGGCAACTGCTATGTCACTGTTTAATTTCAAGGCACTTAACCCTTAAGGGCCTGGAGATTTTTATACATTTCTGCTGTACTTTGAAAGTCTACCTCCAGTGGCTTTGCAGTTGTTTCTAGTCGAGTCTTGGCTGCCTACAGAAGCCTACAGAGGCAGCCAAGACTTGTCTAGAAACAACTGACAAGATACTTAGAAAACAAGTTTCGAGTTTACCCAAGCAATGCATGTTGGGGCAATTGTTCCTTTGCATTAAAAAGTTATCAAAGTCAGAATTAGGCCCTTAAGGGTTAAGGGTTAACTGGTTGAGTGCTAGATGCCACTATCAGGACTTTAAAAAAAAAAAATGCAGGTACCAGTGCAATAACCAACATTTTCTTTGTTTGTGTTCCATATTCAATCAAACACAAATTACATTTTATGTATAAAAATTTGTTCTATTACAAGTTATTGGAGAGTGTAGTACTCTCCAGTAATTTGTAATAAAAACAAATTTTGATAAACAAATTCAGACCACTAAAAATAATCTAGTCCTCGACCAGTTAAAACAGTCTGAAAACTACTGGTGGATTTCAAAGGTTGATGTAGCTGTTTGTGCAGTGGAACCCTTTTAATTGAATCGCCACTTTGCCGATGAAAATTATTCAATTAACAGGAGTATTCAATTAACAGGGATTGTGTCAATTTCCTGTATTCTAGAGATAAACTTAGCATTTATTCTATTATATCTTGTTTGACAGAGCTCCTTGAGCTCTGTCAAACAAGATATAATAGATTAAATGCCTTTAATGGATGTACAGAGGCCAAATAGGTCTATAAACAAAGAAAAACTATGGAGAGTCAGATTAAATTCTCAACAGGTTACAAGATTTTTTATTCAATTAACAGAAGTTTACTCTATAACGTATATTCAATTAACAGGTCAAATTTGTACTGGAGATATGGTAAATGGTTTTGTGTTGGGAAATTATATTCAATTAACAGGGTTATTCAGTTAAGAGATATCCAATTAAGTGGGCTCCACTGTATAAAGAGCTGGAAAAATTATCAACAGAGGAGTTAGGATGTTTGGGTAAAGAGCAGTCTTGAAAAAAGGTTGGCAGGAGCATTCATTAATACATTAGTACTCACAAAAAGCAGGAACACAAAGGTTGGAACAAATCAGAAAACTCATGCACAAACAAGGATGAGGAAAAAATGCATGCATTAAAATAGAAAGACTCACTACCATCGCCATCCAGAATATTCCTTGCTCCATAGTAGTTGTAAGCATCATCAGCTCCGCCTCTCCCAGCACCAGTTATATAGGTCCTGAAATAAATTGATAAATCATAAGGCCTAAAAAAGTTAAAAATCTGTTTCTCATGCCCTCCTGCATGGTCCTTTTGGCTGCCGCATGCTCTCTTTTTATAACCAATGCAAACTTAAAATGAAAGTGTCAATAACACTGCAGCTCAACTTGTCCAAGAAGGGACTGAATTAAATAGAAAACTCCAGTAATGCCAGGTCATTCAATCAAGTTTCTACAGAGAAGACACCACACCAAAGCTACATATGAAATCTGAAAAAAGATCAGGTTAGGGATGCGAACTGTATGGTGTGCCAATGGAATTGTTGACAATTTATATGCCAAATCAAAGATGGCACTGGCCACCATGTTTTTCAACAAAATTTGTGAAAATTCAATCGCTTCCATCAAGACTTTGCCCCAAAGCCACATATGAAATTTTAAACTGATTGGGTGAGAGATGCGGCCTGAAGGGTATGCTAATGGAATTGTTGACAATTTATGTTGACAATCCAAGATGGCTGCTGGAAACCACGTTTTTCAACGAAATTCAGAAAAATTTGATAGCTCCTATCTAGACATCACACCAAAGCTACATATGAAATTTGAAAAAAGTTTGTTAGAGAGATGCGGACTGTATGGTGTGCCAATGGAATTGTTGACAATTTATGTGCCAAATCCAAGATGGCTGCCGGCAGCCATGTTGTTCAATAGAATTCAGAAAAATTTGATAGCTTCCATCTAGACATCACACCAAAGCTACATATGAAATTGGAAAAAGATCGAGTAAGCAATGTGGCCTGTATGGTGTGCTAATGGAATTGTTGACAATTTATATGCCAAATCTAAGATGGTCATTGGTGGCCATGCGTTTCAACAAAATTCAGAAAAAAATCAATCGCTTCCATCTAGACATTGCCCCATAGCCATGTATGAAATTTGGAACTGATCGGGTGAGATCTGTGGCCTGAAGGGTGTACTAAAGGAATTGTGGATGGACAGAGGAACGTACGGATGGATGGAAATACAGACGGATGGATAGACTATGACTCGCAACCCATACCAATAGCTCATACTCAGCATTGTCAAGTTGAACTATAAATAGGTTATTTCAATTCTTTGGCTTCTTCTAAGAAGAAAAGACATTTGTTATTCTGTAGGTTATTACCTTTTATTACTTTCCAAAGTGTGATTTACCAGGATTTCTGGGTTTGATTTTAAATGATAACTTCACAAGTGAATTATGCAATCAACAATTGTGTCATGTATCTGTGTGCGCAAACGAAGATGCTTTGCCGTGGATGTAATGGGGACTTCATTGTTTTTTTAACCCTTTATCTAACATGAAAAGCAGACGACACTTGTGAAAAAAATTCTTGAATAACTATTATTTTCATTTTTTGTCTCAAAAACACAGGTTATGACCCCTCATTGGAAGGAGCTCAACGAGAGTTTTGAGAATAGCGCTGGCCGTTTTTGGCCTTTACGTTAGGTAAAGGGTTAAATAATATAATTATCGTTAATAATGAAAAGTAATAAACAGAGTAATCGCTTGACTGGACTGGTTACATGAAATAATTCAGCGAAGGACTATATTGTAAAACACTTGTGTGCATTCGCTCATTCGTGTTTGTACAACGTCCCTCAACTCTCATGAATTATTTCACGTAACCAGTCCAGTCAAATGATTACTCTCTATTTTTTCTCTTTTTTTTATTCTTCCAACACTTTGGGAAAGCCAAAGTCTCAACGGATCTCTTACAGATTAGTTTTAAATTTTGCACAGTCAGAGATGGTCATAAGTTGCAGTGACAAGAAGCTTTTCACTCAAAACTTTGGGTTTATCTGTCAAAACCTGTTCCAAAATGATGAAATTTTCCAATACAGTGGAGCCCACTTAATTGGATATCTCTTAAATGAATAACCATGGTAACTGAATAACATTTCCCAACACAAAACCATTTACCATACCTCCAGTACAAATTTGACCTGTTAACTGAATATAGATTATAGAGTAAAATCCTGTTAATTGAATAAAACATCTTGTAACCAGTCGAGAAATTACCCTGCGTCTCCCCAGTTTTCCTTTGTTGATAGACCTATTTGGCCTCAGTACATTCAATACAGGCATTTAATCTATTATATCTTGTTTGACAGAGCTCATGGCAATGGAAAGTTCATCTCTAGAATACAGGAAAGTGACATAATCCCTGTTAATTGAATACTCCTGTTAACTGAATAATTTTCATTGGCAAAGTGGATATTCAATTAACAGGGTTCCACTGTATCTCCAAGTCCAATTTCACAAATGACCTGGAACTTTCATAGATTTATCAAAAATATATTTCTCCATTATGAACTGTTAACAAAAGTTTACCAAAATTAATTTTTCTGTCCAAATTTTTCAAAACTTCAACAATAGGCCTCAAAATCAGCCATTTTGGACTATATTCTGGGGACTATGAATCAGCTAAACACCGGTAAAGGACAGAACGGTAAGAATGCAATACAGTGGAGCCCACTTAATTGGATATCTCTTAATTGTATATCCCTGCTAATTGAATATAATTTTCCAACACAAAACCATTCACCATACCACCAGTACAAATTTGACCTGTTAATTGAATATAGGTTTTAGAGTAAACTCCTGTTAATTGAATAAAAAATCTTGTAACTTGTTGAGAAATTACCCTGACTCTCCCCAGTTTTCCTTTGTTTATAGATATATTTGACCTCTGTACATCCAATACAGGCATTTTATCTATTATATCTTGTTTGGCAGAGCTCATGGAGCTCTGTCAAACAAGATATAATAGAATAAATGCTAAGTTTATCTCTAGAAAAGAGGAAAGTGACACAATCCCTGTTAATTGAATACTTTTGTTAATTGAATAATTTTCATTGGCAAGTGGCTATTCAATTAACAGGGTTCCACTGGATATCATGATCATAAATGCAAAAGAAATTTTGATTTGATCCACAACAAGTCCAAAATGGCTGCCCAAACATATACTTTTATACAACAAGAGATTGTACAAATTATTTCAAGATGCATATTAGTGCTTTTAAAGCTATGCAAGTTGCTTCATTGCTGTGACTGGTTGGGCTATTGAGCTTTTCACTTGTGATTAAATCTTTTTTTCTGCAAAAACGAGCATAACGGCCAAATATTTATTGACAAATATCTTCTTATAATAACATGCAAACGACTTGAAATTTTCACAGATTTGTCCAAAATATACTTATCCACCATTAAATGTTGACAAAAGTTATCAAATTTGGGGGGTTTTTGGTAAAATTAAAAAAAACAGGCCAAGTAATTGGCAATTCTGGCCTACCATTTTGGGACTGTGATTTAGCAAACGACGAGTAAAGGACTAAATAGCAAGAAAGCAATGTATCATTATCATAATTGCAAAAGAAATTTGATTCAATCCATAATGAGTCCAATTTATTATTATTTATTTATTTATTGGTGTTTAAGGTCACATATTTCTGGCTAATCATGACAGTAACAGTTTTACGGGTGGAGAAAGCCGAAGTACCCAGAAAGAACCACGGAGCAATGGCGAGCAACTGTCAGCTCCCCAACATACCAACTCCACACAAGCAGGGTTAGCATTGGTTGAAGACAGATGCACCACTGATGTGCATTACGCCTTAGTACACAGCGTCACCATGCCCCCATGTGGGCAATGGGGGTGAAGTGTCTTGCCCAAGGACACAACGCGGTTGCCACAGGTGGGATTCGAAACGAGGACCTCTCGGCTTGCAGCCTGCAACTCTACCAACTGAGCCATCGCACCCCATAATGAGTCCAAAATGGCCACCCAAACCTGTTGTTTTAAAACAATATGAGTTTGTACAGATTATTTCAAGATACTTTTTTGTGCTTTTAAAATTTGTTACATGCTTTAGGGGGATGAGTGCTTGATCTGTTGAGCTTTTCACTAGTGATTAAATCTTTTTCTACCCCAAAATTACCTAAAACAGCAGTATTTATGGACCAATATCACCTTAACTAAACATGCAAATGACTTAAATCTGTGCAGACAGGTCACAAATACATTTCACCATCCAATTGTTAACGAAAATTACTTTTTCTGCCGAACTTTTCCAAAAAGTCAAAAAATAGTCCTCAAACTCGGTCATTTTAGTCTACAAATTCAGGATTGTGAATTAGCCTAGGGCCACTAATGGAATGAATACAGGAGAACCCTGTTAATTGAATAGCCTCTTTGCCAATGAAAACTATTCAATCAACAGGAGTATTCATTTAACAGTGATTTTGTCACTTTCCTGTGTTCTAGAGATAAACGTAGCATTTATTCTATTATATCTTGTTTGACAGAGCTCTATGAGCTCTGTCAAACAAGATATAATAGATTAAATGCCTGTATTGGATGTACTGAGGCCAAATAGGTCTATAAACAAATGAAAACTAAGAAGAATCAGGGTACTTTCTAGACAGGTTACAAGATTTTTTATTCAATTAACAGGAGTTTACTTTATAACCTATATTCAATTAACAGGTCAAATTTGTACTGGAGGTATGGTAAATGGTTTTGTGTTGGGAAATTATATTCAATTAACAGGGTTATTCGGTTAAGAGACATCCAATTAAGTGGGCTCCACTGTAGTAAGAAAGCAATGAATCATTATCAAAAATGCAAAAGTAATTTAGATTTCTTCCTGATGAGTCCAAAATGGCAGCCCAAACATGTACGCTTTACACAGCATGAGTTTGTACAACTTCATTCAAGATATCTTTTTTGACTTTTAAAAATTTTGCAAGTTGCTATAGGGAAATTAGAGATAAGACTGTTGACCATTTTACATGCGATTACATTTTTTTTGAAGTGGAGTAGTTCTTGTCTACTGTGGTACACAAGTTCTGTTCTACAGGTGAAAAAGGACCCAGTAACCAATGCAAGGGGGGAAAGTCCTCTAAACTGAGCAGATGGATACAAACAATTGGCTGACTTGACTTGATATCCATGCTGTGGTCACTATTAGCTATTATTGAGATATGTGTGACCTTAAAAACCTATGAATAAATTTAAAATAAATATAAATCCTTTTTTCTCCAAAAAAACTCCTAATTATATATTGACCAATATCTTCTGATCCCAACAGAATGACCTGAATATCTTGCACATTTATTACAAATACACTTCTTCATCAATAAACATAAAAAAATCACTGAATTTGTTTTTAGGTGACAAAAAATTTCATATCTTAGCTAGAATCATGGACTGTAAATTGTCAGACAAAATTTGCAATCACAGAATGCAAAAACAACTCAGCTCTATTCATGACTTCAACATGCTTACTAAAAAGTCATACTGAAGCAGAATGACTTTGTACAATGTCATGCAGCACATCTTGTAAACTCTATTCTCATCCCATACAGGCCTGAAAATAAGCAGTCTGACATTTGCAGAACGAGGCCCCCAGAGGGTGAATTTGATGATGCTATCCTATACAGAGGGCCAATTTATCCTCTGGGTACCTCTTTCTGTTTAGTTTTGAGACTCTGATTCAGATTGAGGATTAATAGAGGGTAAATTTAGTGATGCTACCCTGCTTTGCAGGGTAGCATCACTAAATTCACCCTCTGGGGACCTCATTTTGCAGATGACAGTCTACTTATTTTCTGGCTTGATCCCATATCTTGAAGAAAGTTGTAGTCATCTAGCAGTCTCCAGTGGAATTACAATAGAGCACATACCATTTCATGATGATACTTCCAAACAAAGATACCTCCAGTATTGCCAAGATGACAGTCTCCAACAGGTAGAGTGCAGATATGAGCACACACTGACACAGTTACTCCTAGCATTGCTACAACCACTGTCTCTGATAAAATTGAGGGACAGGAGGGACCTGTCAACCCCTCCCCCAACACCCTTCATGCAATTACAAAATAAGCAAAGTTCAAAGGTGGAGTTCAACATGCAGTAGATCATTGCTTACCCACAACTCTCTCAGAGAGTGGAAATATTGCCTAGGGCTAGGAAAGCCTGTGATTTTATAGAATTACTTTAACCATTTTTTTTCAGTTTTTTTTTAACAGCTCAGTTGTTAAATGCAGGCAGATGGAGACAGTTTATTTGGTAAAGGTTTAGAAGTTAACTGGTTGAGTGCTAGAAGCCACATTAGGGCTTTCAAAAAATCCTGAGGGTATCAAAGTAAAAACCAACATTTTTCTTGCTCATGTTTCATATACTACTCAAAGTTTGCAGACTTTTCGTGACAGTCATGGAAAGCATGTGCCCCTTGATTTTCTTTCATGATGTTTTCGTGTACTGTCAACATGTACATGACATGTGTAGGGTATTCAGTCTTCATTTCAACACAAACCCTTGTGATTTAATGATTGAATATGGCAAATGCAAATGTAAGAAGACATTTGTCTGAAGCAGAAACGTGGCAGGCTGTAGGTATGGTGTCCCTTTACTCACAAAGATATGCAGATATTCTTTCAGGTTCCAGTTATAGATATTCCAATCAATTATTTAATTCATCTTGAAAACATGAAGATATTAAAACAAGAACATGGCGAGGCATGTCTAAATACACCCATTAGCCAACTGGAATTGAACCAACTTTGGTTGAGATCAAATGATCCAAACTGGAGTTATCGGTCAGAAACCAGAAATGCTAATAGACAGCCGAATTCTAAGTAAAAAAAGGCCGTAACACATGTAAAAATAATTGGACAGAACACATATCAAAACTAGCCTGTATTACTAGCTGGGTAATATACACATAGCAACTTTGGTTGAGATCAAATAATCCAAACTGGAGTTATCAGTCAGAAACCAAAAATGTTAATATACGGTCAAATTCGAAGTCGAAAAAAGGGTTGTTACTCATGTAAATATAATTGAATGGAACCCATATTTGAACTAGGCCTGTACTGTATTACTAACTAGGTAATACACATACTAACTTTGGTTGAGAACAAATAATGCAAACTGGAGTTACCGGTCGAAAACCAAAAATGTTAATAGACGGTCAAATTCGAAATCCAAAAAGGGCTGTAACTCATGTAAAAATAATTGAATAGAACCCATGTTCGAACGTGGGCTGTATTACTAGCTGGGTAATACACATACCAACTTTGGTTGAGATCAAATAATGCAAACTGGAGTTATCGGTCGGAAGCCAAAAATGTTAATAGACGGTTGAATATTAAGTAAAACAAGAGGCCCCACGGGGCTTGAAGCACTCATCTTGAACAGAACACAATATAAACAGAGTCCAAGAATGAGTCTAGATTAAGCAATCCATCTCCATAGAATACATTGTCAATCCTTGAGCCCCTCAGGAGTGACAAAAATGGTCCGAGCATCATGCTTTTTCTTCAATTGATCATAATGTAAAATGTAGAGATCCCCTATGAAGCCCCTTGATACAACCTATGTGGATTAATCTTAGTTACACACCTCTAGAGGGTACTGAATACAAAATTTCTAATTCTTCATCTACACGGCCAATTCCGGCTCCCATTGGGAGCCCAAATATTAACCCAGGCTCTCGATTTGAACAAAGCTGAATCTGACCTCCCTAGAAATGTTATGTACCATATATGAAAGCATTCTCACTGTTCGATCTGAAGAAGAGAAATTTTAAAGAAATTTCTTCATATTGCACTAAGATAAAATGTGGGCTAGCATAGCGAGCCCAAATATTAACCTACGAATCTTATTTGAACAAACTTGAATCTGATCCCCCCCAGAGATGCTGTATACCAAATATGAAGGCATTCTGACTAGTGGATCTGAAGAAGAAGATTTTTGAAGAAGTTTCCTTATATTGTACTAAGTTAAATTTCAGGTTCCAATATGGAGCCCAAATATTAACCCAGGCACTCGAATTGAACAAACTTGAATTTGACCCTCCTAGAGATACCAAATATGAAAGCATTCCGATTGGTGGATCAGAAGAAGAAGATTTTTAAAGAAATTTCCTCATATTGCACTAAGTTACAATTTGAGCTACCATAGCGAGTCCAAATATATACCTAGGGATCCGATTTGAAAAAACTTGAATCTGATCCCCTAGCGATGTTGCATACCAAATATCAAAGCAATCTGACTGGTGGATCTGAAGAAGAAGATTTTTAAAAATTATCCCCCATACTGAACTAAGTAAAAATTTGGGCTTCCGTACGAAGCCCAGATATTTACCTAGAGACTTGGTTTGAACAATCTTGAATCTGACCCTCATAACAATGATGTACATCAAACATTAAAATATTCTGACCGGTGGTTCTGAAGAAGATTTTCAAAGAATATTCCCCATATTACCCCAAGTTAAAAATTCGGGCTCCTGTATTGAGCCCAAATATGAACCAAAGGACTTTATTTTAACAAACTTGTATCTGACCCCCCTATGAATGTTGTATACTGAATATCAAAAAGTTCTGATGGCTGGTTCTGGAGAAAAGATTTTTAAAAATTTTTGCAAATATGCAGACTCAGCATTTTTTCGATGCCCTCTACAGAACACCCTAACATAACTGATGGCAATTTTTTTACCATTCAATCCTACTGGTCCTAAGGATGCTTCAAACCAAACAACAACTCTCTGTTCTGTGTGGTTTGGGAAATATGGGCGTTTGATGAAAATATTTATGTTTTTAGCTCCTGGGGTTCCTATGGGGAGGCAGGATTCTTTTTTTTTGCACGAGTCAAGTACTTATGACCCAATAATACCACATATCAAATATGGTTCAGAAAATATAAATTTGAGGCGTGGCCAAAACTCTTACCCCTACCATTACAAAGCCAAATCTTGCTTCATGAACTTCGTTTAAACAAACTTGATTCTACACCTCAAAAGGAAGCTCCATAACAAATATCAAGTCATTGTGCCCACTGGTTCCTGAGAAGATTTTAAAAATATTTTGGAGCATTTTCTCCCACCCTCTCCTTATGGGGCTGGGCATGATGAGTTGAAGAAAACTGCAATGCCCCTTTGGGATCATCACTCACACAAACTTTCACTAGAACTGATCCAGTGGTTTTGAAGGAGAAGACGAAAACATGATGTTGATGGACGATGGACAATGGATGGATGGACGGACGATGGATGGAGAGTGATGAGATTAGCACAGCTTGATTTTGTGAAGATGAGCTGAAAAAAGAAGCTGTAACTCATGTAAAAATAATTGGACAGAACCCATATTCAAACTTGGACCGTGTTATTAGCTGGGTAATACACATACCATTTTTGGTTGAGATCAAATAAGACAAACTGGAATTATCAGTTGAAAACCAAAAATGTTAATGGATGGACAGATGGATGGACAGACTGATTACATAATACAGCTGTTTTTCAAACAGATGTATAACAATTGATGGAACTATGCAGCCTAATCACAGAACTACGTTTTCATTCATAATGGTAAATGACATCAAAGATTTGGTTGAATCAAGTCAGGATGGAGAAACATTTCTTGCATTGATTCAATGAACCTGATTGATTATGGTACAGTGGAAACCCTGTTAATTGAACAGCCACATTGCCAATGAAAATTATTCAATTAATAGGAGTATTCAATTAACAGGGATTGTGTCACTTTCCTGTATTCTAGAGATGAACTTAGGATTTATTCTATTATATCTTGTTTGACAGATTAAATGCATGTATTGGATGTACTGAGGCCAAATAGGTCTATAAACATCTATAAACAAAGGAAAACTGGGGAGAGCCACGGTAATTTCTCTGCAGGTTGCAAGTTATTATTTATTATTATTTATTGGTGTTTAAGGTCACATATTTTTGCACAATGGCTAATCATGACCACAAGATGAGTATCAACTCATGACCAGGAGTGAGCGTTAATAAGCCATGTTGTCCATTTTAGAGAGGGTTTGCACCTCCCAAGCATTGGTGACTGGGTCCTATTTTACCAGTAAAACAGAGCCTGTTAACCGCAGTGAACAGGCACTGCTTCATTTCCCGGGGTTCCCGCAGGGAGCAGGTTGCAAGATTTTGTATTCAAATTAACAGGGGTTTACTCTATAACCTATATTCAATTAACAGGTCAAATTTGCACTGGAGGTATGATAAATGGCTTTGTGTTGGGAAATTATATTTAATTAACAGGGTTATTCAGTTAAGAGATATCCAATTAAGTGAGCTCCACTGTACTTTTAGATTCAATCATCTGGAATATTTTAGTTGGTTGGAAAAGGGAACCATAAGTTCCATTTTTCGACCAACTGAAATATTCCAGCCAATTGAACTAAACAGAGGTGAGCTACTATTTCAGGGCTAGGCTGGTTCCAGGCCATAACAGTATCGAAGTCCTTACAGAATTAGACAGACTAATTTATAACTTGGGTACACCTGTCAAGTCCATCAAGCACCTTTTTGAACTCTGTATATTTAGAAAGAGAAACTTAGTTCACCATCAATTTTACAGCATCCTCTAACTTTCAAATGTAAGAAACAAACCTTTAAATAGTACTTACGTTGGTTGGTACTGAACACCAGGTGGAATGTTAACTGATCCTAATCTTCTTCCTGAATCAAGCAGATTGCCCCATCCTGCTCCAAGTATCCCATCTTGACCTCCTCCTCCACCTCCTTTATCCATATACTTAAGTCTATCCATGACACTTCTGTCATCACTAAGTCGGGGATCCATGGGTGGATTATTGCCTAACCAGCTGGCTCTGTAAGATCTTCTACCATCATCTCCTCCATGTCTGGGACTACAAATTATAAAACGTATTTCAGATGAAAAGTTTATCATAACAAAATTAACAATCCATATAGTATGATAGGAATCATATGAGAACATGTATCCTCTTGAATATAATGGTTTACATGTTTCAACTATTGAAGGCCCAGTTCCAACTGAGATGACTTTTTACTGTATCAGAACAGGTGCCCCTACATAAAAATCGTAATCCAGTTCAAGTTACATTCTAACCACCTTGGCAGTTTTTTTTTCTTGGAAAGTTCTGGCTGCCTACAAGCAGCCAAGAAACAAAGCGACAGGATGTCCAATGTCAAAGTGTTGAAAAAAAATGAGTAAAAAGTCTCCAATCTTTTGAGGATTAAATCATGTACAGTTAAAACTAGAATTCCTGTCCTGAAATGCGCACAAATAGCACGTCGATTTGCGCGTTAGTGTACGCGTTATGACGATCGAAAGGCTATCAAATTCTGCACATACGGCCTGTGCACAAGCAAAGTTTCATCCAATGGACCTCCGGGTAACCCGGAGGTCCATTGGCTGAAACTTTGCTTGTGTTTGCTATGGGTAACAAGGAGAACCTGCCATGCTTTTGGTGTCATTCGATATAGCAATTGCGCGCAATTCCTACGCGCAATTAAGCCTAGATAAGCGCACAGTTCGTGACAGGACTTCTAGTTTTAACTGTAGGTGTTTATAAAATACAATTCAAGCTCACAGCATTTCTTAACTCTTAAGGGCGTGGACAAGTGTCCTGATTTCACACCAGCCCACAGCCTCTATATGTCCAGTGTCTTAGCAGTGATTTCTAGTGCAGTCTTGGCTGCCTTAACAGGCAGCCAAGACTTGACTAGAAACTACTGCCTGCCTAATTTGTCTGTTGTCAACAAGACCTCCTCATGATGGCATGTTAAGGGCACCTGTTCTGAGATCGTAAAAGTCAGAAATAGACCTTTTAGGGTTAAGTTCATGAATACAATGAAATAGTACACATCGAAGGTGTTTGATACCAAGCACAGTACAACATGCAGATTTTGCATTGATTACCAAGCCTTATTTTACCAGTAAAATAACTTTAGTACAGTAAACATACACATCACCATTTTCCAAGGTTCCCACGAAGACAGGAGGATAATATTGTTTTCTCCTACCGCTAAGGTACTGAGAAATATATAAAGTCATGTGGCACAGCTGGGAGAGATATGCCTGACTCATCCCACCCATGTGACAGCTATCTCACCCCACTTATGTGACCAACCTATTTGCATATTCAATTGGCAACTAAACTATTTAATCATCGCAAATTACATCTGCATATGTAAAACCAAACAAAATGGAAGGCTGTTTTGCTTCCGTAAATATGACTGACTTTATAAATGAAAATCGAAACTAGAACACTCTAAGAAAAACTTTAGCACACCCCACATTGCTCTCTCTATCAGTTTCAATGTGGGTGCTAGTCTGTGTGTTTTGAAGTATATACCTTTGGTATATACCACACTTCTCAACAAGCTTTCCGAATATCTTATTGGTTTTCTCTTAGAATGAAAGCACTGAGAATAATTTTTTCCTGGAAAATATGGTATTTTCTTATTAATGGCATTGCATCCCCAAAATGGTGGGAGAAAAATCATCCTCAATGGGTATCTGGGTGGGATGGGTAACTCTCACCCTCGAGACAATATATTTGAAGCAGACACTCGCCAAGCCTCGTATCTGGCTTAAATATCTTGCCCCTTGGATGAGATTTCCCAATACCACCCAGATACCCATCGAGGATAATAATAATCCCATGAACAGATACATATTCTATGTGTCTACGTAAAGTACAGCAGGCCTAAGATACATTTCCATGTTGTTTCCATAATAAGATAAGAAATTTGACTGCAGGTTAATCAATCATTCACATTACGTAATGCATTGTTGTGTCAGAACACATGAAGTTCAACTGTTTTAGACTTTATGTAATAGTATTTCATGTTTCTTCTCCAAAATACATCAATTGTTTATTTAAAGTACTTAACATTTTTGAACTTATAGTTTGCAGAGGGATTATTTTTAAAAAAGAAGTGTATCATGGTCTTATGGATTCATGCATGTAGTTTTAATCTAATCAATCTGCTCTATATTTTCAACACAATTTTGCTCCAGTGTTATATAAAAAAATTCAGAGAGAACTAAAATGATTATTTTGTTTGTGTTTGTCTGTTGATTTACTGAGGTTCAATAACACTTTCAACATCGTGTCAGACGGTGTTATGGTTGGGGGTAGCCATCATATCTCAAGAGAACCATAGAAAAGAGACCTGAAAATAAGCACTCTGACATTTGAAGAATGAGGTCCCCAAAGGGTGAATTTGATTATGCTATCCCATACAGTGAGCCAGTTTATCCTCTGGGTACCTCTTTCAGTTTAGTGTTGAGACCCTGATTGAGATTGAGTTTCACAGAGGGTAAATTTAGTGAGGCTACCCTCCATGAGCTCTGTCAAACAAGATATAATAGATAAAGTGCCTGTATTGTATTGAGGCAAAATAGGTCTATAAACAAAGGAAAACTGGAGAGAGTCAGGGTAATTTCTCGACAAGTTACAAGATTTTTTATTCAATTAACAGGAGTTTACTCAATAACCTCTATTCAATTAACAGGTCAAATTTGTACTGCAGGTATGGTAAATGATTTTGTGTTGGGAAATTCTATTCAATTAACAGGTTTATTCAGTTAAAAGCTATCCATTTAAGCGGGCTCCACTGTACTGTAAGAATATCTAAATGTAATTCTGAAAATTTCACGAGGAAAAGAGTTAAAAATTATGTTTTAGTTGTTGTCAAGCTGTCTTGTTTCTAACAAGTAATATTGTTTATCAAACATATTTGCACTCAGTAAATAGTTCATTTATTCATTTTCACAGAGAATAAAAGCCTTTTATTAAATGTTGAATATGTTTGGCACTTTAACTTCAATGATAGTTTTAATTACAAGGTGGGGTGTGTCATCAATGAATGGTACCATTGAGTAATTAGTATATATTTACACCATTAAAGTGTTGACTTTTATCAACCTAATGAACTACACACAAACAGCAAGTGCTTTTTCACACAGATATTATCATCGTGTTATGGATATTTCAAAACAGCAAACCAAATCCGTTCCAAGATTTTAACTTTTTTACTGCCCATAACAACTTTATTATTTGAAGTTAAAATTCCCCTCGCCACTTGAGTTAACCCTTTACCCAACGCAGACGATTTCAAAATTTATTATTTTAAATATCATTTTTTAAATTTTTAAAAAAAATTTCAACAAAACCATATCATGTGACCCCTCTTTGGAACGAGCTCGACGAGCTCGTTCCAAAGAGGGGTCACATGACATGGCTTTGTTGAAATGTTTCGAAAAATAATATTTTTTCAGCTGCTCAATTTGCATATTACGCGGGCGGATGTGGGCAATTCGTTGGGTAAAGGGTTAAGTACAGCCACACCTCAATATGGACTTAATGTTCAAGTAGACAAAATAGTCAGTGAATGTGACTAACACTTCTTCACATATTTTTTACATGTGGCAGCTATTTGCACAGCAGAAGAAAAAATGTTTGGAACACTTGTTTTGTTATAATTTATTTTGGAAAAAGTGCAAAAGATAGATAAATTCCAACAGAGCTTAACTGGTTGAGTGCTAGAAACCACTGTCAGGGTGTTCCCCAAAATAAGGGTGCCAGATCAAAAGCCAACATTTTCCTTGCTTATGTTTCATATTCACTTAAATGCAAATCATATTTTGTTTACATAAATTTGTTTTATTACAAATTATTTGTAATAAAGCAAATTTTGATGAACAAATTCAGACCACCAAAAATTATCTAACCCACAACCAGTTAAATACCAAAAGAGAAAAAAATTACAACTTTCCAAAGAAAATTGTTGAATTGTGATTGGTCACCTTTAAGTAAGGGAGATAAATTCCACTAAGAAGCTGAACTGAGACCACGATTATGTCAAAAAATGATGTTATATCAATTCAAAATGAAAACAAACAAAAGTAAACATGAAATGATTTACAAACAAACCACACAGACAGTGAAAAAGAAACAAAACGAGCAAAGTTAATACCATTTTACACCCAAGAGAACAACAATTCGTCAAGTAAAATTTTTCACAACTATTTATCTGAATAAAGCAAAACACAGTGCTGCAAAACCACACTATTAGTGTTAATAGCAAGTGGTTAAGGTATCAAACACCATCATGCTGTCACCATCATGCTGTCACCTGCAAATCTGACATAAAAAAATGTCACATGGGTTTGACAAATAAAGTTCAGTTTGATGAGAGCATGCATTTCTGTAGGGAGGGGTGGGGGGAAACATGAAAATAAATGTTGAAATCTACTTTCATAATCAAATCTGACCCAAATATAAACAAGCAGTATGGGTTGAAGAACACCAAATAACTTACAAGTTCCTTGTAATGATAAGGAATCATATACCGGATATATGCCTGATGAACCCAAATCACCACATTGCCCTGTCATGTCTTTTGAAAAGATAAAAACTAAGTCATAAAGATGACATTCTATTGCAATTGCCTTTGGAGTCATACCATGAAGAGGATTCAGTTTGGTAAGTAACTGACCAATTGGAAACAGTGACATAGTGGGAGGGAGGGAAGAGAAGGCTTTGACCCACCCCATCCCCTAATTGCCACTGGCCCATTAAAAATCCTGAATTCTGTGATCTGCATGGGGCATTAACTAATACAATTACAGATGCCATAACATGCTCAGCATTACTCAAAATAGCGCTATTTGGAGAATATTTTTCAATACTTTTAAAATATATATCCATCAGTTTATTAACCCCCAGCATGAAGGCACTTATGCTATCCCAACTGTCCACTTGGGGGCATGATGACGTTGCGTCCTAAGGCATACTGTGGTGCACCTGTCTTCAACCAATGCTAACCCTGCTTGTGTGGAGTTAGTATGTTGGGAAGTCTGACAGTTGCTCGCTGTTTCTCTCTGGGTACTTCCACTTCCATCACCCATAAATCTGTCAGACACAAGGTGACCTGGGCTGTCAAAAGTGTCATTAAACCCCAAGAAGTAAATAAATAACTCCTAGCACTCGAGTAGTACAACATTCATTCATTGTTTTACTCTTGTTTAACTATGAATTTAACTAAATATACCTTGTTTGACAGAGCTGACTGAGCTCTGTCAAACAAAACATATTTGGTTAAATATCAGACCGCCTTATGGGAAATATTTGCAGCTGAAAACTTTGCCATTTTGACATCAGAGTGCAGATGGTCAAATATGTCAATGTTTCTGAAATCATTTTTAGACTTGCTTATTAACACTGAAAATAGTGCCTGTGTTTAAGGTGGCATTGTAGAATGAAAAATTTGTTTTACATGTCTTTGGCAGGGAAAAAAAGCCATCAGATTGGTATGAACCCTTCATCTCACTTGCAGCTCAGGGTTCATATAACTCTGTCCGGGTACACAGGGCTGTGATTCCTGCCAAAGGCCTGTGTAATTAATACTATCTTGAGCAACTTGTCATACACTCCACAGTTTCCACGACATTCTCTGAACCACAATCAAATTACACGTGTTAACTGTTAGACTGCTGGAAGCCCATATTCAGGCTTTAATCTGAAATGCAGGCAACCCATCTTAAAACTTCATGTTCTGGGGATGTACTTCATATCATCATTGAAGTGGAATTATTTGGTCTTTAAGTATTTGCCTTGTTACAATTTATGGGAGAGTGCCAAAGGGCACTTTCCCATAAATTTTGACAAGGTAAAAACATGTCAACAAATGTTGATGACCAAAAATAATTTAACACTCTACCAGTTAAACATGCATTCGGTTGCCACATACATTGTTAAAACAACACACACTGCAGAATCTTAAACCTTAAGCCCCTAGACAGCCACAAACTGTCCCATTTATATTGTATTGAAAAAGTTGCCCTAAGTGTATTTTTCCTTGATAACTCCACTGGGAGGCTGCATTGATCTTGCCATTGTTTTTACATTATTGTTGGCTGCATGTACAGGTTGTCAACAATGATGCAGAAACACTGTTAACCCTCTGTACTCTAGTGTCAAAATGGCAAAGTTTTCAGCAGCAAATATCTCCCATAATGCAGTTAGATATTCAACCAAATATACCTTGTTTGACAAACAAGATATATAATTGGTTAAATTCATAGTTAAACAAGAGAAAAACAGAGTGATGGGAGAAAATTCAGTTGTACTACCAGTGTGCTTGAGGTTATTTATTCATTTATTTATTTATTTACTGGGGTTTAATGACACTTTTGACAGCCAGGGTCACCCCGTGTTGGACAGTTTTACAGGTGGAGGAAGCTGGAGTACCCAGAGAGAACCACCAAGTAATGACAAGCAACTGTCAGACTCCCCAACGTACTAACTGCATACAAGCAGAATTAGCAATGGATAAAGACAGGTGCACCATCGACGTGCAGTATGCCTTAGTACACAGCATCACCGTGCCCCCATGTGGGCAATCAGGATAGCATGAGAACCTTGCCTACCAGAGTGCTAGGTGTTAAGTCATCTGCAGCTGTGTATATGTATGTATGGTAGTTATTATAAAATTAATCTGAGGATTTAAGGGTTAATGAGAGGAATTTTAAAAGTTGTAAAATGATGAAGCTCACAATGTTTATTGGAAACAGAGGAGGACTGAATTACATGTACTGATGAGAGAGAGCTTTAAAAAAAATACTGATAATGTGCCCAGGGCATCTTACAAAAGAGCACCGACTCTTCAGTCTTTGAACACGAACTGCTTTGTACAGTTTTGATTTTGTTCTATTTGTTTTCATTGTTTCATACCAACACTTTATTTGTTAAGTACTATTTAGCAAACGTCTCTTATGGAACTTTTATTGCTAATGTTTGTTGTTTCAGTGGTTTCCTTGCAGAGTTTTTTCAGGCCCAACTATCATAATTATATTTTTTAGTCTTCAGTAAATAAATAGTCGTGAGTACACTGGATTTCAAATAAAGCTTGTGTCTGTCACGTACACCACGGCACCATGGACGGTCACTTTCCACAGGTGGACAATATTTCCAAGAACGAAATAATATTAGATTCCCAACACTACTGGTATGAATAATTCTCAAAAATTTAATTGATGAAGCACCGGGTACAACCCGGTGCTTCATTAATTAAAATTTTGCTGATGATTGTTTTACCTGGTAAATGCATGCATGGACATCACTGCTCACGCATGGATTATGACCAGTCCACGGCGACTGTACTGTACATGTATACTATAATAGGGGAGGGGGGAGGGGGGTACAAATCAACAATTATTTTATGATTTTTTAACATAGTATAAATGCATCAGCATAACTGACAACACAACTAGATCTGGATATAGCCTGGTGTTAATGGAGATCCATGAGCTGAAAATTTGCAAGTTTTTTGTTTTGGCCCCGTGCAAACTTTTCCCTGAAATTCATCCCATTTCCCTGAAAATCACCCTCAAGTTCCCTGAAAAATCATTCTGGAGGTTAACATGTCTGATATTATTTATTTAACTTGTCATCTGCTTTTTTCCTGATTTACCACAATAAAACACACACTTTTGATATGCTGAACTGCAGTCCTTTTTACTAGCTGCACATGGGGTGGATGATAGCACCAACAGATATTAGGCTTAACAATAACAATTAAACTGATTGGTTTGCTGTTGCTGCTACTGTTTGATGTATTGATGAATACAGCATGCTGTATTTGCTGATGTTATAACAGTTGCAGTAATTATTCACTTGTAACAAGCTATTAATTGAAAATAGAATATGTTTTCATTTTTGGAATTCACTTTAAAAAAAAATTCCACAATCCAATACAAGTATTCCCATTAGTTCCTTGAATCCTGCATCCTATGGAATATGTAACCAACTAACCCTGTGCATTTTTACAACTTTAGTCAGTATATATTTAATTATTGTCATGTGTGATTTGGCATTATCAATTTTTTCATAACCAGAAAGTGTGACTAACCCTGTACATTTACATTTTCTGATCATAAAAAATTTGTATTATTAACTGAGAAGCTACCCCCTGTTCACTGTATTGACTTAGTGAAAATCTCATTTATCAACACTTTACCCAACATAATGGTCAAAACCAAGCCAGTACTATTCTCAAAAAGCATTCAAATTCAACTTAATACCCATCAGTGGAATGGGTTGTGTTTTTTTTAGTGAATTTTAAAAATGAAAACATATTCTATTTTCAATTAATAGCTTGTTTTCTACAAAAATTGGGAAAAACTTGGGTGATGCACTGTCAAAACACCTCTTTTTGATACTATTAGAAAACAATAATTATATTTTTGCCCTTGTCCATGGAGATAACAATGGAAAAAAAAAAATTACTGAGTGCCCATATGCATAGAAGTTTGTATGCTAAAAAAATCAAAGTATGAATGCACGGAACAGCAGCCATGAAGAAACAATGATGGATTAAACCTTTCCACTGTACAAGACCATAACTATAACACTATTGACCCAACAGCAGATGTTGTCTAACAGAATCCATCCAGTGCTAAACAATAAACATATTTTGAGACAGACTGGGAAAAGGAAATAAACTAAGACAAAGACATATGTGTGATATGGAATACGACGTACATTACGAAGATGATAATCAGGATGGATACACAAATAGGTGGAATTACAGCATGGCCAAAAACAATAAATATTTACAAATGGTAACGAATATATTTACAAGTTTAACCTCCAATGGGCAAAAACCACCCAAAGGAAAGTTATTGTGAAGTCAAAGACAATGAATATTCAGGTAGTGGAGGGAGAGAAATAAGGAAGAGCACACAGATGTCATTACGATGTTAAGATGATGCAGAAAAACTGAAAGATGCCAAATGATAATTGGAAAGTATCTTCGCATGAATCTTCTGGCGCGATTAAAAATAGGTCGATTTGTAAAGAAATTACCATTTAAACTTATCACTGCTATTCATAAGCCTAGTTTGTTGGTGGTGGTTAACGTCACATAATTATGCACCATGGCTAATCGTGACACAACATGGAGATGAAGTCAAATTTAGTCAATCGTTGATCAACATGTTGCCCATTTTAGAGGACTTTCACCCCAAGCATTGGTGACTGGGTCCTATTTTACTAGTAAAGCGGAACTGGTTTACAACAGTAAACAAGTGCTGCTTACTTCCCGGGGGTTTCCACAGGGAATTCATCAGCCTAACATGTTCTGAAAGTGATATGATCTGCATGACAAAGGGATGATTAAACGTGCCGAAATGAATGACTTGGGCTAATTATACACAAAAGGTGTCATTTGTTGAAGCTTAATTCCTGATTTTCTGAATGAGCAGGGCAGGTGTTTGTTGGTTCAATAGTTCACAAATACACACATATGTGAGAGATAATGCCCAGTTCATTCAATAATAACAGCAATTAATAAACTAAACCAGGCATCATATCTAATAATAAATTAACCCCTTCCCTGCCTTGTCACAAAACCGGTAAAAAAAGTTTCTTATTTATGTATCGCTTTCATTTTTCACTTCAAAAGAATAGTTTATGCCCCTTGTTACGAATAATCTTGGAAAGTTGGTGCCAATTTCCATTATTATTTCCAAAATATAGTGTATAATCCCTCAAAATAAGAGTTGCATGTCAAATTCTGGATGCAAAAAATTAAACTTTCTACTTCCTTAACTCTTTACCTAACATGAAAAGCAGACGACACTTGCAAAAAAAATTCCTGAATAGCTAATTTTTTCATTTTTTGTCTCAAAAACATAGGTTATGACCCCTCGTTGGAACGAGATGAGCTTGTTCCAATGAGGGGTCATAACCTATGTTTTTGAGACAAAAAATGAAAAAATAATGAAAATTAATTGTCTATTTTTGAGAATAGTGCTGACCGGTTTTGGCCATTACAGGTTAAAACAAGTATTGGTAGAGAAATTTTTAAATCATGTTAGATAATGAAAAAAAAACTATTTAGGACCCACAAAGTAGATCTTCTGTTTCTCAGGCCATTTTTTGTAAAATGCCCGCCCACATTCTTGGGCATGTGGGCAGGCATTGTTTTGTTTTATTTTTTATTTTTGTAATTATTTGTTTGTCATCAAAAGTTCATGTTCTTGGTTTGTTTTATGTTTTAGGCCTCATAATCTACAGAATAGCATGGCTGGTGGTTTATTTTGTTCCTTGAGTGCATAAAGGCTTTGCAATGCTAAAGTATTGCAAAGCCATGTTGCACTCAAGGGACAAATTTATCAATTTTTTTAACTTGGGTAAACTATTAGACATAAATCATTTACTTTTTATTTTTTCAAGTTTGCTTTGGTTATAAAAAGAGAGCATGCGGAAGCCAAAAGGCCTATGCAGGAGGGCCTGAGAAACAGATTTTCAACTCTTTTAGGCATTATCAAAGAGTATAAGTCAAGTCTTCAACAACAGAAAACTATATGCCAGCACTGCTAGTTATAGCACCATTTTAAGCTTTAGGTACCTGACAAACACTATTTTTGGAGGTGGTGGTGGCTGATAGGGTCTTGCTGGCTGAAGTGGTGGTGTTTGAGGAGGAGGTGGTGGTGGTGCTTGTGGTGGTGGAGTTGGAAGTCTTGTTTGTACAGGATATGTCTGAACTGCTTCATTAACACTCTTTATTGGACGTGTCTGTACCTCCTCATTGACTTGTCTCAATGGATATGTTTGGGACTCCTCATTAACTAGCACTGGTTTAGGTCTTTCTCTTGGTAGGTCTACTTCTGGTGTATCATATGGAGTTCTCTCATGATCTCTACTAAACTGTGGTCGTCTGAAACAAACTTACTTACAATACCATGCAAGGGTACTAAACAAGCTTGGTATTGACCTACTGGCTCAGGCCTGGCATTATGAAAAATACAGGAGGGCTAAAAATTGCCCTCCTAAATCCTCCCAGGTGGACAAATACTCCCGCCAGGATACACATAGTCACCTGAGTTCCATTCTGTTCTATCTCCCAGGAGGGAGATAGAACAGAATGTAACTCAGGTGACAACATATTTAAGGAAGTCTTCATGCTCCATACAGTAAGTGTAAAAATAACAAGATTGACCACATCTATCCCTAGCAGTATTTCTGGGGAGATGTGAACAGCATCTTAAAGTAGATTTGTACTTTCCCCAACAAATATTCTACATCTAACTGGCGGCATTACCAGAGTCACATACAACCAGTACCATGTATGTGATAGAATTTTTGAACATGAAGCCCAGTGATGCAGTTGAATTTTATTTTTGAGCAAATTATATATTCCTTTTTGTCATATGGATAAAGTGAGCTGTAGAAATTGTGCACATAAAATAGAAGTAGTACTGCAAATCAATTTCAGATGTGTTTAATTGGCGAGATGCAGGAGGGCTAAAAATAGCCCTCCTAAAAAAGATTTGCGAGGGCTCTAGGAGGGCAGCCCTCTTTGACAATGCCAGGCCTACTGTCTGTTAAATTGATAGTGCCCTTACAGACACATGTTGAATTATTCTATATATGCTGGCAGCAGTGCTTGTGTGCTTCTTTGTGTTGAAGAGTTGGCATGAAAGGCTGTGCTCTAGTGATATTCAAAAAACCAGTACAGTCACAATGAAAATTTGTTTCCCCTAGTTGGAGTCTCTAGTGTAGTGGAAATTATGTGAAAATGATACACATAATAGCTTCAATCGGCATATGTTTATTTTGGGAAATAATTTCTATTTGAACTTAATAAATTCATGATGTCAGAACAAATCACCTCAAATTTAACTGAAATAGGTCCAGCAGTTTTGGGAGTAGTTGCTTACACCATGTTTATGGATGACAGGCAATGTACAATGGATGACAGACGGTGAGTGATCACTATAGCTCACCCTGACTTTCAGTCATGTAAGCTAAAAATATACTTAAAAGATTTTACCTACCACAACTTGCTGATGATAATTTTAATACACCTTCCTTGAAATACCCAAAATATTAATTTTTTTTCAAAAAACTCCTTGCTCATGACCACTAATGAAAATTTGATCACAGACCATGTCCTCATAAAAGATCATTAGCTGTGATTCAGATATAAAAAGATATAACAAAATTGGAATTTTGGAATAGCTCTTGTGCTTTTATTCTTCCACATTAATTCTAGGTATATCATACTAACCACATTATGTATTTATTTATTTATTGATGTTTAACCCTTTACCTAACATGAAAAGCAGACGACACTTGCAAAAAAAATTCTTGAATAACTAAATTTTTTCATTTTTCGTCTCAAAAACATAGGTTATGACCCCTCGTTGGAACGAGCTCGACGAGCTCGTTCCAACGAGGGGTCATAACCTATGTTTTTGAGACAAAAAATGAAAATATTTTGAAAATTAATTGGCGATTTTTGAGAATAGCGCTGGCCGGTTTTGGCCGTTATGTTGGGTAAAGGGTTAAGGTCACATATTTCTGCACAATGGCTAACCATGACCATGATAGTTTTACGGGTGGAGGAAGCCGGAGTACCCGGAGAGAACCACTGAGCAACGGTGAGCAACTGTCAGCTCCCCAACATACTAACTCCACACAAGCAGGGTTAGCATTGGTTGAAGACAGGTGCACCATCGACGTGCAGTATGCCTTAATGCACAGCATCATCGTGCCCCCACATGGGCAATGGGGGGTGAAGTGTCTTGCCCAAGGACACAATGCGGTTGCCGCAGGTGAGATTCGAACCGAGGACCTCTCGGCTTGCAGCCTGCACCTCTACATACTGAGTCACCGCGCCCACAACCACATTATGTAAATATTGGGTCTAAATTTTCACGTTATAGTTCATGAAACAGAAATATGGATGGTCAACTCTACAAGAGGACACCATTGACATCTGACCAATTCATCCCACAACTGATACAAATGGTGAAGAATGACTCCTTTGAAATACCTTCTTAGAAAAGGACACCATTGGCATCTGACCTATTCATCTTACAACTGATACAAACTGAAGAACAACTCCTTTGAAATCCCTTCTTACAAGGGGATACCATTGGCATCTGACCTATCCATCCTACAACAAAAGTGTGAAGAACTCCTCTGAAATCCCTTCTTACAAAGGGACACCATTTGCATCTGACCTATTCATCCTACAACCGATACAAACTGTGAAGAATGACTCCTCTGAAATCCCTTCTAACAAGGGGACACCATTGCCATCTGTCCTATTCAGCCTACAACTAATGCAAACTGAAGAACAACTTCTTTGAAATCTCTTCATACAAGGGAACACCACTGGCATCTACTGGCATCAGACCTATTCATTCTACAACTGATACAAAATGTGAAGAACAACTCCTTTGAAATCCCTTCTTACAAGGGGACACCATTGGCATCTGACCTATTCTTCCTACAACTGATACAAACTGAAGAACGACTCCTTTGAAATCCCTTCTTATAAGGGGACACCATTGACATCAGACCAATTCATCCTACAACTAATGCAAACTGAAGAACGACTCCTTTGAAATCCCTTCTTACAAGGAGACACCACTGGCATCAGACCTATTCATCCTACAACTGATACAAAATGTGAAGAACGACTCCTTTGAAATCCCTTCTTACAAGGGGACACCATTGGCATCTGACCTATTCATCCTACAACTAACACAAATTGAAGAACGACTCCTTTGAAATCCCTTCTTACAAGGGGACACCATTGGCATCTGACCTATTCTTCGTGCAACTAATACAAACTGAAGAATGACTCCTGTGAAATTCCTTCTTACAAGGGGACCCCATTGGCATCCGACCTATTCATCCTACAACTAATACAAACTGAAGAATGATTCCTTTGAAATCCCTTCTGTTATTGTGATATAACACACATAGTATTTTCTAATGATGTTCCATCCCCATCAATACAACACAATTATCACCACCACCACTACACCTCCACAGTCACCACATAAAATATTTTATTACAATCTTGTTATCGGAGGCTTAGTGAAATGTTCGAGCCTTTATCTTAGAAGAAATCAGATTGAAGAATTAAGAGTAATTGACTAAATGTGGAAAACAAATGATTTGTGTTAAAATCTCTTTTTATTATTGCTTATTTCATCATTTAAACATGGAGATTAATATTGATACATTTAATTGAACAATTAACTGTGTAAAATTAGGCCATTAGTGATAAAAAAAAAAGAATTGAGTTTACAAAACAATGTCTAATTTCAATCTTGGATCCCAAAATTATGGCAGTACGAGGGCTGGTAAAAAAAAGAGTTTTTGTAAGAAACACACAGGTGTAGAAATGATCTTAGGACTTTATTTTTCAACAAAATCTATATCCCTCGGGCTGAACTTGTATCTCTCTTTCTGTTGTCCAGTTGGTTTGCCATATGGGACCATCCAAAACACCTCTCTTCTTCAGCAGCAAGGAGCACATTTTATGACTTTAGGTTTTTCCACAGTTGTTCCTTCAGTTTTGAAAGCAGGTAAGAGTCATTCGACACATCTATGAAATTGCCACATCTCTCTCAACATCTAAGCGTTTGAAGGTGAACAAATTAGCACAAACGACAAATCAAGGCATATGTCAAATAGTGAGAACAAAGAAGTTTCAACAGAAAATACACAGAATGACACATGCATGTGAATGGGTTAATCAATATGGCATGAGTGTCAGCACGGAAGGATAAAATGAGAGGCTGCGGGCCATGTCGATTAACTGGTAAAGTGCTGAGTTTTTTCTGACAACAAATCAAAGCTCATCATATACTGCTCTCTGATATTTAATTGGATAGTGCCTAATAGGCACTATCCAATTAAATGTCAGAGAGCAATGTATTGTATAAAAAATCTGATTCATATCAGGGACAATAAAGGCTTCCTCAGGCAGAATGTAGCTACAGACACTTATTGCCTGTCACTTTTAGTAAAGCCCAAAATAGGGCTTCCAGCACTCTACCAGTTAACCCATTCACATGCGTATGCCATTCGATTAACACATTTACAAGTCCCATATCGATTAACCCATTCACACGCATGTACAATTCTGTGTTGATTACACGCCTTCAGTCTATAAAAGCAGTTATTAGAAGGACACTCCACAATTCATTTTACAACTCGTCCCCTGAGTTCCAATGTGTTCTATGAGACAGTAGGCGCATAGAACACATTGGAACTCAGGGGACGAACTATCAATAAAAAGAACACATTTTATCGCCAACCAAATTTTCGAGGAGAACCCACGTTACTGTTTTTAGTTCTTGCTAGTGATTCAAATTGTAATTGCGGTGCACTATTTGTAGAAAATTCCAGTGAAATTTCACTTCTTTTTAAAAATAGTCAGTCAACGATTTCCGTTCCGCACATATGTGCGGAACAGATTTTCCGCATGGTTTAGTGTTGCTGTAGATAGGGATTACATAGAACAGGCGTGCAATAAAAAAAAATTACAGAACCTGGTATGCCAGGTCGATGAACGGATGACTGGAGATACACACCGGATACTAAGTTGAATATAAAACAATTTGTACTGGCATGATATCTGATAACCTAAAATCCTGTCTCTTCTGAAGAGTTACCAAACAAAGATTTCATTTGTTTTCATAAAACAATGTAGGTTTCCACAAGTATGCCAAAAATTATTGGTGCACGTGTATGAACAAATCGAGTTGTCAAAATGGTGTTAAATACCTCACAATTATTATCTGTGGAGGTGGTGGTGGCACTGGTGGATGAGGTGGAGGTGGTGGAGGCCCAGCAGGTGGATGAGGAGCCTGGGGTTGTGCTGGTATAGGATATGTTTCAGCAGCTGGTTCTTGTACCCTGTCGTCAGCATACCAAGTACGTCTGAAATTAAGTATCTTTTTTGTATCCTGCAACACTGTACTGCGGCCTTTCTACAGTTCATCTTCATTCAGTAGTGTGAGCTTCCATGTATTAATGGTGACATCTTGTGGGAATTAGTGCAGGCATGTGTTACTTAATTTGGCGTGTTTGTGTATTGCTCATTGATACTTACTGTGAGGTTACACTGGTGCATGTAATGGCATATTCATTGTGTATGAAGATGCTTTAGGAGAATCTTTATGAGGAAACATGAAAACAAGTACTCTGTGTTTTTCATTCACCAAATAACACTAACAAATATTTTTTGAAAATGAATGTGCAAAATGATTGGCCTTGTGAAAGGTCTGCTTACCACTTCAATATATGTAATATCAGCAGCTGTATATTTCTCTTCTTATATATTTGGGAGAAATTATATGCTTTCATGATATGGTTATTCATACAAGTATTTGAGTGCAGATAGTGTTCACTTGGGCCCTGCAAATCTTTAAGATTTGATTCGATTTTGGATCTTAAGTAGTTATTCGGTTTGAATGGCTTCTCGATTCATTTCCTCTCAAATCTTCTTCATAGGAATATAGCTTGGTGTCAGTTAGCTTCATCCTCTCACAAAACGTATAGTTCAGATGGAAATGATACATAAATAATGTTGAAATAAAAGACGGAGTGAAACTTCTGATGCATTGACATTAATAACATCTTCACTCATGCCACCAGCTCTGCTAATTCCAGTATCACTAGTCCCTACCACTGTTTAATGCAAATTTAAGGGTTCCAAGCAATGTCAACGATAAACTCTAATTCTTACAGGGTAATGTTCCAACTGCACCATCAAGGCATGCCTTTGATGATGGCATGACTTGATGGTGTAGTTGGATTATTTTATCAGTCGGGACTTGAGACATTATTGTTGGAAAAAATCAGGTTTATAGTCAGACGAGAAAATAAGCAGACTGTCATCTGCAAAATGAGGTCCCCAGAGGGTGAATTTAGTGATGCTATCCTGCACAGCAGGGTAGCATCACAAAAGTTACCCTCTGTGAACCTCAATCTGAATCAGGGTCTCAAAACAGAACAGAAAGAGGTACCCAGAGGATAAATTGGCCAACTGTATGGATAGCAACATCAAATTCACCCTCTGTGGATCTCATTCTGCAAATGTCAGATGGCTTATTTTCAGGCCTGGTCACACTGGTCATCTTAAAGATGCAATTGAATTGATTCAAGGTTTGAGTCAATTTCAACAATAGACGTGATTCAATTCAAGATTTGATTCAAAAATGTTTGATTTGCCGATCCCTAGTGTTCACATATCTTTTCTTCAAGATATATGTATTTATGTATTTATCAACCCATCAAGTGTTAACACCCTTCCACCTCTCCCCTACCTCAAATGAAAACACTTAAAAAGTCAAGACATAAGAAGAGTCAGCTGATGAAAGAAAGACTGAATAGTCTTTTTGAAAAGAAATGTATTTTTTTTTATTGAAATCAAGTGTTTCCAGCTGTTTATCATATTATTATGTCAGGTGAATGTGAATCTATTATTAAGCAAAAAGCGAATCGTGTTTCAATTTAACATTTAAGGTCAATTCTCAAATCAGGAACCAAGGAGAGAACATCATTGGCATGTGCACCTTCACCCTCCCCTACCCCGACCCCCTCACCCAAACTACACACACATACACAACCAGAGCCTCTACCCCATCCTCTTTTTGCATGCATTTGTAAACACATGGATAAAACAATCAGAGGTGAGTCTTTGCTTATCTTGATTCATACTTTTTCACAAAACTTGAAAGTATTTTTTTTTCTGGATAAAAACCCATGATTCTGCTGATGTTTCAAGAACAAAAAAGTCACCTTCCATTTTGTTAAATTACATGTTAAAAATTAAAAAAAATCAGCTGAATTTAACTTCTGTTTCCATTATCTCAAAATGGCATGGTTTTCAGCAGCAAATATTTCCCATGATGCAGTTAGATATTTAACCAAATATAGCTTGTTTGACAGAGCTCAATGAGTCTGTCAAACAAGATATAATTGGTTAAATTCATATTTACACAAGAGAAAAACGGACTGACTGGAGAAGATTCTTCTGCACTACCAGAGAGCTAGGGGTTAAGAGGGTTATACTCCATGAGTTCTAACCAAACAAAAAAACAGAAGTCAGTAACCTCAATTTCTGAGACTCCTTGGAAAATATGTTATGAGTACATCTCCAGGTGGATCTACCTTGAATCAACAATCACATAAAGTGCAACAATAATCTACTATTTTGTCTTCAGCATGGCACTAAAGCATAATTACGGAGTTGCCTGAAGTTGTGTGATAATGTGAGTTATTTGCACTTTAGCATGGCACCTAAATAAACAAAATTTTATTGGATTTATGTGACAAGTAAATGCATGATACCATTTTCAATGGAACATTGGGTGTACAAAAGCATCTAAGTGATGTTTCTGACAGAGCAGAAGTCATTGTGTAAATACCAGCAGTAGTGTTGAAGGAGTTTCTTCCACTGCTCATATAATTCTCTGCAACTTCACCAGTACAGTATTCACTAGAAGAAGTGCCAATATACCTTATTTTGAATGACTATTTACTAAGGCAGAGCTGGGTAGCTAGAGAATTACAGATAATTGTTTGAATTCCTTACCACAGTATATTAATAGAGAAAGAGAGAGAGAGATGGAGAGAGAGAGAGAGAGAGAAGGAGAGAGAGAGAGAGATAGATGCCTATCACACTGATATTGCAGATGTTTGACAGCTAACAAAGAATTAAATCTGTCACATGTCGAGTTTATAACATACTCTGGATCAACAAAGTTTCCTTTATAAAAAAAAAAAATGGGGCAGGATTCCCAAACTTTTTGAGGAAATTGACTCCTGAATTGTTTGTTGAAGGTCACTCAAAACATCTATGGTTATTTTATGACCACAACACATGTACACAGTCAAGTTAAGCGGATCTTTACAATTGTACAGCCCATTTTTTGAGGAGTCTCGCCTAAGGTATCAGTTACCAGGTCCTATTAGACCAGTAAAACAAAATCTTTTTATCATACTAACAAGCAATGCTCCATTAATATTTCCACAAGGATTATTAATTTTCTCAGATAAAAGTTAATCCTTTTCCTAACAAGGCAAAAAGGAAGTTCATAGCTCAGTGGTTATACCATTAGACTTCAACCTGGAAAGTCCATGGTTCGATCCCCACCGGGGTAACTGTACTGTGTCCTTGGGCAAGGCACTTCATCCTGATTGGCCATATGAAGGCATGGTGGTGCTGTGTACTAATGTGTACAGCACATCGATGCTGCACTTGCCCTCAACCTATGCTAACCCTGCTTGGGAAGAGTTAGTATGTTGGGGAAGTAAGGCAGTAGCTTGGTTGTTCTCTCTGGGGATCTCCAGCCATAAACCTGTACAACATGGGGTGACTCTGGCTGTTTAAAGTGTCATTAAACTCCACTAAAAAAATTAAAAAATGACTAAAAGACGGCACTTGCACAAAAGTATTCATATTTTTGCCTCAGAAACATAACTTGTTTCAATGAAGTGTCATTAGCCATGGCTCGTGGCAAAAACTGAAGAAAAAACCATCAAAGCCTTGAGAAAAGAGATTTTTGTGAATAAAACTAGCCATATTTGGCTATAACATTAGGTCAAAGGTTAACTGTATTCCATGACTTATGGGGACACTGAATGCACAATTTAAAAAAAATAATTAGTTGTATTTATCTAACTTCAAAGGTGAATGTGGGCATCTCAAAATACTTCAGGTCATTTTTCAAATTGCATTCATTAAGCAGATAAATTTCTGTGAAATGACAGACTGCTGGAGAGACTCACAAGCTACAGTATTCAGAGAGTCATTTGGTACAGGACTACCTCTATCTGTACCCTTACTTCTGAACTCACTGGTGACTTGAAAGGCCAAAAGGTATACTCCATTCTCATGGACAGCCAAGCAGTTGTGTTGTAAAGTTTCTACAGAGCAAATAAGGATGGAAGAGGAGGGCTGGATCTATTTCCTCACTAACAATTTCTCAACCAAGATGTATCTGACAGTAACCTTGTTATAACAAGACCATTGCAAGGTTGCTCCCAGTCGCAATCCACTTGTATGTAGCTTTGATGAAGTGACAAATAACCTGAGCTATGTCACTACAACATAAATAATTATCACACAATCAGCATGAAACTTGAAATATACTGGCCAGGCCATATTTTGTATGGTCCATTCAACAGTCTCTGTTTCATTTTCAATGTTCATCTCATCAAGTTCATGATGTCAGAAAGTCTAAAAGAGATGGACGGTGAAGAGTCTGTCAGTTTGTTGGCATTGTATGTACACAGTTGTCAGCAGTCCACCTCATGGAAATGTTGTTGGCATTGCATGTTCGTAGTTGTCTGCAATCCACCTCATGGAAATGTTAGATTCTGTTGTGTCAGATGCCTAGGTGGTGTTTTGGCTTGAAAAACAGAATACTTTTGTTTTATCAAACACAAATTCATCTTGCAAACCAGCCAAAGCATTTTTCTTGCAAGTGGAGGCCCTGCAGATGGCTACCCAAGAGATAACAGAAAATCAAATCAACCTATACAGGGAAGCAGGAAATTCCTCTTGTAATACCCAGAAGAGTATCAAAACACCAATAGATAATGAAAAGTTTGGGGGGAAAAAAGAAAAGAAAACCTGAATGACAGGTGTTGTACAAGGCACTGGATTGATTTGGTTAACTGGTAGAGTGCTAAATTATTTTGCCTCATCACAATTTGCTCACATGTCTTTGTCTTATTACAATTTATGGGAGAGTGACCACAGGCACTCTCCCATAAATTGCAACAAGGCAAATTTATACAGACTAAAGAGTTTCACTCAGGGTTCCTGCAGCTAATTAGTAAGTGGATTCCAGGCTTTTCAAGGCTATTTGCATGCCATATTTAAGGTTTTTCAAGGCTTCTTAGAAGTAAAATTCAAGGTTTTTCAAGGTTATTGACTAAAAGTCGAGAGTACAGTACCAGCGGAAATAAGTTGTAGTATAATCACAGGAAAATTTTGATGGTTTTCAAATTTTGAAAGACTGGTTTCAAGGATGTTTTCAAGGTTTTCGAGCTTTGGGGAAATTCAATGACATTCCAGGCCTTGAAAGTTGATTTTCAAATTCAAGGTTTTTCAAGGCCCACAGAAACCCTGTCACTTAAAATATAATATGAAGTGCACCCACATAATAAGAAGCCTTTAAGTTACTGCACCTGCCCACCAGAATAAAGCACAAATATGGGCTTCCAGCACTCTACCAGTTAGAGGAAGAAGGGTTTTAAAAAAGTGATATGTACCTGACTACAATGTTAAGCTTATGCTGTTGTGGAGGCTCTGGAGTTGTCTGCACTTCCTCATTGGTAACTGACTTCTTAGGAAGTCTGAAACAAACTGCTCCTTATAATGTGGCTAGTGTTAAGCAAGGCATTTAACACTATGTATCTATTCTACAACCTAGTGCATGTATTTTACACATTCATACACAATTGTCTTAAAACTTTATAAATTTATCTAATTCCATTGTCAGATAAAATAAATTTTTTCACAAATAAATCACCAACTATCCATGCTTTTCCCAAAATATTTTCGATTACAGAAATATCAACAACAAAGAACATTTCTGTCTGCCAGTAACATTTATTATCTGTGACAAATTTGGATGACATTATTTGATGCAAATATTCTTTTTCTGACAGTCAATTGATTTACAAAATTCCAAAGGATCAGAGTTAGGAGCAGGTATTACAAGATAAAAGAAAATGCAATTTAACACCCTCTACACGGATGGTGAAACTTCAAAATTTCAAGCTGCAAATCTTTCCCATAATGCAACTAGGAATTTAACCAATATAAACCTGTCTTACAGCGCTAACTGAGCTCTGACACACAGAAGTGAATTAGTTAATTCTTAGTTTATTTATGGGAAAAATTTGTAACAAAAAATTTTGGTATTTTGACATATAAGTATGGAGAAGCTTAAGCAACAAAAGCAACACATCTGCCTCCACTTATAAGTATGCATCTTAAACAACATGAGCCAAGCAATTATCCAAGTACCCATTCCAAGGACTTTCCAGGCCTTTTTCTAAAACTTATTCAAGCATTTTCAAGGATCTGGTGTTATAGCATATAGTGGAACACTTTTAATTGAATAGCCACTTTGCCAATGAAAATTATTCAATTAACAGAAGTATTCAATTAACAGGGATTGTGTCACTTTCCTGTATTCTAGAGATAAACTTATCATTTATTCTATTATATCTTGTTTGACAGAGCTCATAGAGCTCTGTCAAACAAGATATAATAGATTAAATGCCTGTGTTAGATGTACTGAGGCCAAATAGGTCTATAAACAAAGGAAAACAAGGGAGAGTCAGGGTAATTTCTCGACAGGTTACAAGATTTTTATTCAATTAACAGGAGTTTACTCTATAACCTATATTCAATTAACAAGTCAAATTTGTACTGGAGGTATGGTAAATTGTTTTGTGTTGGAAAATTATATTCAATTAACAGGGATATACAATTAAGAGATATCCAATTAAGTGGGCTCCACTGTATTATATTATTTGATGAAAAATTCTTCTAAGTTTAACTTGGTGAAAAAAATTCATTCAATTTATAGACTGGAAATTGGATTAAATGTGCCCAAATTATACATATTTCAATTTAAAGAGAAATTCTGTCCTGGGCAGGAATATCCTCCAGTAGCATGCAAGGAGTTAAACGCTTTCATGGACCCGTACAAACAATGAGTAGTCAGTGTTTTTAACATACTAACGAGACAGGAGTGGGGGGAAAAGTTCAGACTACACTGATTGAAGGCAAACTATGTCTCAGTACCTCTTCTTGAGCAAGCAAGCCTAGAGACAATTTTCTCAGACACAACTAGTGCTGAAGCGGATAACCAATTCTCATAAATGGCTAACTGTGAGCTAAAAACGGATAACCAGGGACTGACCTGGGCATGCGCCAGTGCGTATTTGGTTCTGAAACATCAGGACCTGGCTCTTAAATCTCAGAAACAGGCTTCTCAGTTGGCGCGTAACTTCTCAGATCATATTTTGATATTCTTTCGATGGATAATCGAGAGAGACACTCTTGCATGTATTATATATATGATTATCATTTATCATTGTTGTAGAGTGCTTAAGTTAATACTTCAAGTTTTAATTACCAAGCATTAATCTTCACTGTGGTTTCTGATCAAGTCTTGGCTGCCTAAATAGGCAACCAAGACTTGATCAGAAACCACAGTGAAGATTAATGTTTGCTATAGTGCACTAAATGAAAATGATGAGAGCTATTACAAACTTGCTGTGTGTGTTACAAACAACAGTGTGACTCCGTAAATTGAAATCTGGCGCATGAATTGAAAAAATAGGCTCCGAGGCTAGAGAGTATTTTAAATAGTCCTGATCGGTCCCTGGGATAACCAGTTATTCTTAGCCATTCTTATATTGATTATGAGATTGAAATAATCAGTAGTTACAAGCACTATTTGCAGAAAGTCTCTGTAGACAAAAAAGAAGTTATGTGACTGCTCAGTACACACTGACACCACATGAGCATCAAAGAAATAAAAGACTTCAGAATTCTTTGATGCATGTGTCAGTGTCAGTGAGTACACTCGATAATTCATCAGAATTGTTGTGCATTATTGTATGCTGCCTGACTTGTATCAAATCATGGTGCCATTGACATAAGCATAATATATTTTCCCATTGGAACGCCAATCACATCGACATTGCAGATAACTTGTTGACAGATAACTTTTTTCAGAACTGGACACAGCACAAGTGATGCAGGTCAGCTCCAAACTCACAACCTTTCAATCCAAAATACAACACATTGACCAATGAACCACTGCATGCACACTTGGATTATCTACCTTGATAACATAGATGTGAAGTCCGATTTTATTTTGATATCTGTGGTATCAGTTTTAGGAATCTTCTTTATCATTTGTCAACAAGAAAGCGATTCCAATCCACCCCTGTCACAAGCAAAGAAATATATTTCGAAACCAATCACAATCAGGCCCCATAAAAATGACATAGACTTTGTTGCTATAGAAACATATGCTAAAAAGAAATGAAATCCAGTTACTATTGTTAAAGTTATGCCATAAACAAGCATTACATGATATTAAGAAAGGGCAATAACTCCCATAATTTTTATCAGATACTGGTGGTTATGGATAAAAGATCACTTAAATTAGCACTAACACAAGACTTTAAACAGGATAATGTATCCCTCTTTATATGTTAAGTCCACAGTGACCTTACAGGCTGGAAGGAAATTCATTCAAAAAAAGTTAAAATTTTGTCCGTATCAAGTAACCGATGAAAATAAAGCTGAAAGATTTTGTCTGCTACTTTGGTGATACATGTATTCTTTGTGTCTAAATTTATTCTTATATATCGTCACATATTTTCCAAGACTGTTAATTTTATTTTATGTGTATGAATATGCAAAATACAGTAACAGGTTAGTATAGTAAATTGTTTATATTTGTGAATAAAAAAAACTATAAGGTGCAGTTAATAAGTTCAATATTTTTTTATATCAATCACTACCTAAGTGTAACATTATAACACCTACTCTGGATATAAATGTTTTTGGGGAAAGTTGTAGGCTTTATATTAAGGCTCCACAAAGTAGATCTTCTGTTTCTCAGGCCAATTTTTGTAAAATTACATGTGGGAGGGCATTTTTTTAATTTTATTTTTGTTATTATTTATTTGCCATCAAAAGTTCATGTTCTTAGTTTGTTTTATTTGTTAAGCCTCATAATCTACTGAATAGCATGGGTGGTGGTGTATATCGTTCCATGAGTGCAAGAAGGCTTTGCAATGCTAAAGCATTGCAAAGCCTTGTTGCACTCAAAGGAAAAATTTATCAATTTTATTAACTTGGGTAAATAAACCATTTAATTTTTTTAAAGTTTGCATTGATTATAAAAAAAGAGAGCATGCGGCAGCCAAACAGGCTGAGAAACAGATTTTTAACTTTTTTAGGCCCAAGAGTAGAAAAATAGTTGTGGCATGTCAACAGAATTGTTAAATGATTATAAAATTTAAAAGCATGGACATTTATTACTGAAAAAATATGAATACACAAAGAAGTTTTTGTAAACTAGAAAATTTAATACATATTGCAGTTAATTTTTTCTCAACAAAAGTAAAAAATATATTAAAAGTGTTTAAAGTTAATCATATTATTCTACCAAGCCAAGAAGATAAAACTAGCCACTAACCTGTAAATAAGTTGGAAATTTTAAATTCATCATATATATGATCGTATTAAAAATAATTAAGAAAATATATCTTAAACAAAGTTTTCTTTTTAAACTTATCAAATAAATAATATATTATTACAAAGTAAATTACTGAGTTTAAATACATTTAATTAAGAATGAAATATAACACCTGATAGCCTGCATAATTATAAGCAACTTTTTAAGTGTGCTACATTTCTTAACTGTTTTAGTCATGAACCAATATTCATATTTAATTCGTTTTTGAACTGGAGCTCCTTCAGATAGAATGATGTTACATGCCATACTTTTAGAAGGGTTTTTGTATATCATATACAGAACAGAAAGAATGGATTAATACTGAAACACTCATGGGGCTAAATTTCAGTACAAGTAGATAAATCATATTCTTTGGAAACACAGAAGATGCATGGACAAAGTTTAAGCCAATGTGTCTCTAGGTTGAACTTGGGGATCCACTGACTGAAACCCTCCAATGTCTGTGGGTGTTAAAACGGCTCATGTTCAAATATCTAAATTTCTTACAAACGCACAAACTAGTTAATAAACAACTCATTTTAACTCCTTGCAGACTGTTGGCGGATATTCCTGCCAGGACACGATTTCTCTAGCCACTGAAATAAGTATAATTTGGGTGCATTTAATCAAAATTACTCCACTGTAAATTTTATGGATTCTTGCACCAATGGTTTTAGATTTTAGATAAATTTTTTATCAGATCTGGTCATGGCTGCTTCAGAGCAGCCATGACTTGATTTGATAAAAAATATCTTGAAAATACTCAGCGAGTTAAGAGTTAACCTTGGCTCTAAAACAGCTAATAACAGTTTTGTCTCAGTAGTAATTTCAGTAATAAATTTTTCTCTGAGATTTAACATTGAAAAAATCTATACCTGTGATATTGTTTACATCATTCTAATTCCACAAAGACACTGTGAAGCAGTGCTTCCATTATGGTAAAAAGAAATGAGAATTAACCTTTTATCATAAATGCAGATTCTTTTAACTAAAAATAAGTGTCTCGAGGCAAATGAAAGGCACTCACAAATAAACTGTGACAAAACATATTGTTTAAATTGCATGTTCTTATTGTTATAATGAAGCATGTTCTGAGAGTAAAGAAACTTAATTCTAGCATCTGCACTTTTTCTGGAGGCACAAAGTTGGGCTTTTAGAACTGAACTAGTTAACTGTTGGATCTTCAAGTTTCAACAGGTCCAGCAAGTAATTTAAGTGGTAGAGTGCTAAATGTTTTTCAAATGGTGTTTTGTTTTTGAAACATGACATTTTTGGAAAAGTTCATTTAAACAATTATATCTGTTTTTGCCCTAAATTTTTATTTTTTAAAATATTTTATTTTCATTTATTGGAGCGTGCCCATTGGCAATCTCCAATAATGGAAAACAAAATATTTCATTTCAATACACTTTCTATCTATTATTTCTGAAAAAATAGCAAATAGTGGCTTTCAGCCACTATGGTGGCTTTCAGCACTTTTCAGTAAAGACGTGATAGTGGCTTCCAGCACTCAGTCCGTTAACAAGTGTACCTGAATATATCTGCTCAGTGAGTGACATGGTACCAAATCACACAGTCTTATTGTAACCACCTTCTACATTAACTGTAAAATTGACTAGTTATGAGCAGGCCATCAAGTATTACAGATATTTTAGTAATTTTAAATATTCATTGTACATTCATACAGACTAACTTTATATTTTTCATATAAAATTCTTCTTTATAAAGTTATTTAATTAGAAATTTACACTTTGCTTCAAGATTTTACTGTCTAATAAGAGAAGTGAACATTAAAAAATATGAACATTTATTAAACAGAATGAAAACAATCACCATTTGTAACACTGTTTAACCCTTCTGTTAACCCTTTACCTAATGAATTGGGAGCATCTGCCCACTAAATTTACAAATTAAGCAGTTGAAAAAAATACATTTTTAACAAAATTTCAATAAAGCTATATCATGTGACCTCTCATTGGAACAAGCTCATTGAGCATCTTCCAATGATGGGTCACATGATATGGTTTTGTTAGAATTTTTTGGAAAATTTAAAAAAACAATTAAAAAAATAATAAATGTTGATATTGTGTGCATTGGGTAAAGAATTAACCCTTTACCCAATGCACAAAAGATCAAAATTGATTATTTTAAATATTATTTTTTCAAAAATTTCAAAGTATTTCAACAAAACCATATCATATGACCCTCATTGGAACGAGCTTGATGAGCTCGTTCCAATGAGGGGTCACATGATACAATTTAGTTGTAATTCTCTGAAAATAAATATTTTTTCAACTGCTGAATTTGCATATTACGCAGGCGGATGCAAACTATTTGTTAGGTAAAGGGTTAACAAATTAGCCACATTGTTCAATAGATTATATTCAATAAACAACTTTTATTCATTTCTGTTTTATCCTATTAAAAAATGTAGATTATGCCCCCTTATTGAATTGAATTCAATCAAGTAAGGGTATATAAAGTTATAGTTTGGAAAATATATAATTTCCATGTTTATAAGGAATTTATATTGGTATTGGCAATAATCTAATTGTGTAGCTGAAGGGCTATTTGACAATGTACTGTTCAGAAATTAAGAAAATATATATATTTCACATTATATCATTGGCTTATGATTACATAAATGGCCTTGTTGATTTGAATGAACCATGCTCTGTTGGTTTTGAATCAGCTTATGTTGGGGCCCTGCGAATCACACATTTATGTGTCAGACAGTTTCACAGGTGGAGGAAGCCAGAGTACCCCGAGAGAACCATTGAGCAATGACAAGCAACTGAGACTCCCCAATGTACTAACTCCACACAAGCAGGGTTAGCACTGGAGAAGACAAGTGCACTATCAACATGCTGAATGCCTCAGTAACCGGCTCCACCATGCATCCACATGGGCAATTAGGACACAAGGAAGTTACCCCTGGCAGGGATCAAATCGTGGACCTTTCAATTTGAAGCACAATTCCCTACTCACTGTACTACTGCACTCCTCTTAGGAATAAAAGCATTTGCAAACACCTTCAATACAGTTTAAATATTTAATTGGTTACAAACAATTTTTGTTTGCTGTATAAGCCAGACAAAATATTTAGGTGAAAAGGAACATGTTTCCTTAACTCTTTGCATGCTGCTGGCGGATATTCATGCCCAGGTCAAGGAATAGTTGCCTGTGAAATAAGTACACTTTAAGCACTTTTGTCCACATATTCTCCCTTGTATATTGGATTATCTGTTTGACCATTGATTTGTTGGGTAAAGGGTTAATGCTTACAGGTAATTTTTTATTGTTCAATTGGTTGAATAGATCAAAGAAGCTTTTTTACTTAATGAATTACTTTTAAAAAGACATGGCCAGAGTGTATGTGTTGCCTGCAGTCAGTAAATGGATGTGACATGATATATAAGAAAACTTAACCCATAGCAAACAAAAAATAGAGCATTATTTCCATCTGTTAAGTCTAACAGCTCCTCAAAATTGTAAAAAAAATAATTTTTTTTTTAATTATCACTGGGTTTTTAAAATCATGTGTTTTCAAACTTAACAGTAGAGATAAACAAAACATAATAAACACATATTATCACTACAGTGAAGTGATCTGGGTCATTGTATCAGGTTGAGATAAAAAGTTTATTATATGACTTATATTTTTCAACATCGCATGCCAATGCTAGCATTAACAATTCCCCCAACCTTTTTTGGGTAAATTGGATTGAAGTAAAAAAAAAACTGTTTTTGTTTACACTTATTTTTGTAACAGGTGCACACTTCCGGGGAATCCCCAATGCGCATGAATATGATAAAAAAATATCATGATTACGATAAAAAACATGACCATTGTTCGAGTGCATCCATTCCAGCTTGGGGTAAAGTACTCTCTGCGACCAGAACCTCTAATTATGCAAATTCGAATGCACCCATAAATAGTCTGTCATACTATAGTGATATCGGATTCCACATGGGATTTCCAGGGACCAGGAAAAGATCATCAAACAGTAGTAATAGTTAGCAGTTAATTACATAGTCATATAATAACTTCTAATATCAAGAACACAGGACAGAGTAACTGTAGCTCCTTAACCCTTTGAACACTGGTGGTATCTTCCATGCCAGTTAAATGGCAGAAATTGGAAGAGTCCAAATCTATTGATTGGGGGTAGAGCAATTAATATTTTCATTAAATGAAAATATTAATTGTTCTATCACACACGTTCAGTTAGTAGCCATCCTACTTAATGAAAGTATGATGTGTTGTGTTCCGGGACCGGAAAAGTGGCCCTTTCGTGTTAAAAGAGTTAAGAAAGAAAATATGCTGGTTGATTTTGAAGTTATCGGGCGTGTCCTGCGAGAAAACATTACTTTTAGATGGTGATACAACAATTTGAAAGTAAGCTTACCATAAAAATAATTATACAATATTTTAGAAACAATCGTATCAAAGTCATTTTATAACATGTAAATCAAGCTAGGATCTCTTCTCTGTCAAGGCTTCTCACTGGATTCATTTCCATCTATTCAGACTATGCTGAATAAGAATAAGCTTATCGACTCCTTTTATAAGATAGGAATTTTTTAATATTATATTTAGAATTAACACTCCCAGGTGTTTGAAAAAATTATTTAAAAATATGAAATTTAGGAATAAAATGTTGAGATTTTGACCCCTCCCCCCTCCCCCATAAAAAAAGAAAAAAAATTTTGCAGGAAAAATTGCTTCTGTTCCTGTACATCTTTTTGAGAAATCGGACCTATCGATCGATTCTGAATTTGTCACATCATCACAGGTCTGGCTCACCCTCAACTTCTTTTTAACCCTTTTCCAACGCAGAGAAAATGAAATTTTATTATTTTAATTACTATTTTTATAAATTGTTCCAAAAACATCAACAAAACCATAATATGTGACCCCTCATTGGAACGAGCTCGATGTGTTTGTTCAATGAGGGGTCACATGATTTGGTTTTGTTGAAATATTTTGAAAAATTTAATTTTTTCAACTGCTCAATTTCCAAATTACGTGGGCTGATACAGGTTAACTGGGTTAACTGTTAGGTAAAGGGTTAACTGTTACATTTTCGATGTTATTACAGTTACTGAGTAAACATGTTCTTCGGACTGAATTAACCCTTTATGGAGGCAAAATATTACAAATATTAAGGATTCAAAAATTATATTACTCGAGTTGTCCCCTGGTTGTGTTTGGTAAGGGGTTAATGACTGATCATTACCATGATCATTCAGACTCCATAGCAATAAGCTTCTGGTACTCACCACATGGAACTTCTTAAAAACACCAGTTACTGGGGTCAAACATACTGCAAAAGCTTGTCAGAAAATATGAAATCCTAATGCAACTTTGATGCAGTAATGAGATTTTACTACCAACCACTAATCATCAACAGTTATTAAACATATAAATCCTCTGTACACTGATGTCAATGTTCAAGTAGCAAATATTTCCCATAATGCAACTAGGAATTTAACCAATTGAATCTTGTTTGACAGAGCTGAATGGGCTCTGTAAAACAAGATTGAATTGGTTAAATTCCTATTTGCAAAATGGGAAAAATTTGCAGCTTAACCCTTTTTCGGTTCAAGGCATAATTTCGTACCATTTTTATCTTATTATCAGAGATTATAACACTGGGCATTGGTGATAAAATAATAACTGCAGCCAGATGGCTATAGACTGCAGTTATTATTTTATCATCCCTGGAAATTGATATTGGGCTAACCCCTTTCACTGTTAGTGTACACACAGGCGATGCAATTCCAGGAAACGAGGGTTCAAAGGGTAAAATAGTGAGATTTGACATCAGTGTACAGAGGATCAAGTTCCACTGTGAACAAAACTAAATTTATTTATTTATTTATCTATTTATTTATCGATCAGAGTTTAACAACACTTTTCACAGCAAGGGTCACGGTCACCACGTATCGGACAGTTTTATGGGTGAAGGAAGCTGGAGTACCCGGTGAGACCACCAAGCAACTGCCAGACTCCCCAACATACTAATTTGACACAAGCAGGGTTAGCATTGGTTGAAGACAGGTGCACCATCGATATGCAGTACACCTTGGTACACAATGCCACCGTTCCCCCCTGTGGGCAATTGGGATTAAGTGCATTGCCCAAGGACACAACACGTTTACCGCAGATGGGATTCAAACCTACAGTATGCCTTAGTACACAGCACTACTGTGACCCCACGTGGACAATCAGGACTCAGTGCCTTGCCCAAGGACACAACACAGTTGCCCAGACAGGGATTGAACTGTGGACCTCTTGGTTTGAAGTTTTACCTGAGCAACCACACTCCCAAATAAATCTAAAGTTATAACAAAACAGACATATGTGGATGAGTAAACTGAGGAGTTGAAAAAGGCATCCCTGTGATTCTGCAAAAACCAAATAGCAACCTTTTTTTAAAAACATAAATGGCCCACTGAGAACTTAACAAAAGTTTCTTATTTTAACACTCTGCACAGACAGGTGAGCTAACAACAAAAACACGGCCACATGTCTGTACAACAATCAATCACTGATCAACTTGAATAGGAAGATATCTTCTTCAAAGTAGAGAAAACATGAAGAAAATAATACACTAATTACCTAAACATCCTTTACTGACTTGAGCTAGTGGAAGTATTTATGTAATTTAAGGTTGTCTTTTGTAAAGCTATGGCTCATTTTACTTAGGGAGCAACCAAGTAAACTGTCTAATGGTTTTGACATATCAGCCTCTTTTTATACAAGATGTGAAGGGATACATTTCTGGCCAATCAAGACTACTGATGAACTGGTAAACATTTTTTAATACTAAAGATAATATGGGTTAAAATTCTACTCAGCAGACTTTGATCTTTAACCTTTAAGGGCTTAATTATGACTTTAATCACATTTTTCTACAACAAAACAGGTGCCCCAACATGCAGTTTTGGGGTAAGCTTGCAAGTTAGATTCCAAGTGCCATGGCAGTTGTTTCAAAGCAAGTCTTGGCTGCCTACATAGGCAGCCAAGAAACAAGTGCAAAGTCACAAGATAAGGATTGTCAAAGTAAAGCAAAAATGTATAAAAAATCTCCAGCCCTTAAGGGTTAAAAGTGACGTGTGAAAAATAAATATGAGTGGGCACCTCATTCTGCAAATGTCAGACTGCTTATTTTCAGGCCTGTTAGTACACAGTGCCACCATGTACCCACATGGGCAATTGGGATTAAATACCTTTCCCAAAGACACCACACAGTTATCCCTAGTCAGGATCGAACTGTGGTCCTTTTGGTAAGAAGTCCAATACCACAACCACTGAGCCACCAGAAGTGAAGTAATGCAGCATAAAACAAGTTTTCATGACACTTAACCCTTTACCCAACGCAGACAATATCAAAATTTATTATTTTAAATAAAATTTTTTGAAATTTTTCAAAAACTTTCAACAAAACCATATCATATGACCCCTCATTGGAACGAGCTCGACGAGCTCGTTCCAACGAGGGGTCACATGATATGGTTTTGTTGAAATTTCTTGAAAAATACTATTTTTTCAACTACTGAATTTGCATATTACGCGGGCGGATGCGGGCGATTCGTTGGGTAAAGGGTTAATAGTTTACATGTCTGAGAACATATTCATCTATAAACAAGGTCTTGTGAACAAAAATATTTCTTCCATGGTAAACATAAGCCAATGATAAAACATTTACTTGTAAAGTGAATAAAAATAAAGCAGACATACGTGTGGTTAATACCTGCATTTAATGGTGAGAATAAAAAAGAAATCCACCACAAAATGATGGTTAATACCATGATACACTACTCTGATCACAAAAGTGGACAGAAAATTTCAACTGGATCACAACTGATCCAGATGCAAATATCTTTCCACTTTTCTCCCATCAGCAATGTAAAATTTTACCGGTTGGAAAAGAAATGTGTCCGAGAACATTGATCTGAGATGCTAGTTTTGTTTGTTTTTTTCTGATTCAGTCTGGATTTTGCAATATTTTATTCATGAAACTCCCACCCTCCCCCCCCCCCACCCTCCCCCCCCCCCCCCCCACCCTCCACCCCCACACACACTGGTGTATTGTGTCACGATACATATGCAATCTGATTGGGAAAAATACCACATTTATGATCACAGAGCTACATCTTGGTAATTCAAAGAGATGATTACAAAACAAATTTCTGCTTTCATAAATACCTCTTCTTATTAACCTAAAATATGGAATGGATCACTGATGGTCAACTTGACTCCACAGAATGATCACACATCGATTCCTCAGACTTTAGACCATTTATTGAGGCACTGATCAATGTAAGGGGTTTCATCAGAGGAGCTAAGGCATAACCCTTTCTTAATATGACTAGAAGATGACACTGACACATTTTCTTGAATAACTGAATATTTTCATTTTTTGCCTTAAAAACATAACTTTGGACCACAGATTGAAATGAGCTCAACGAGTTCATCTAATGAGGGGTCGGAAGCTATGTTTTGGAGGGAAAAAAATTGAAAAAAATATCAAAGGCAATTGTTGTGACTTGCAATGGCCAGCTATGGTCATTATGCAAATTTTTGTTGTTGTTTTCAATAGAATTTGACGACACTTTTGACAGCCAGGGTCACCATGTGTTGGACAGTTTTATGGGTGGAGGAAGCCACAGTAACAGGAGAGTACCACCAAGCAGCAGCGAGCAACTGTCAGACTCCCCAACAATTTAACTCTGCACAAGCAGAGTTAGCACTGGTTGAAGAAAAATGCACCATCAAAGTGCAGTATGCCTTAGTACACAGTGCCACTGTGCCCCCCACGTGGGCAATCAGGATTAAGTGCCTTACCCAAGGACACAATACAGTTATCCCAAGTGGGGATTGAACCATGGACTTTCCAAGTTGAAGTCTAATGGTATAACCACTGAGCTATGAACTTCCTTTTTGCCTTGTTAGGAAAAGGATTAACTTTTATCGGAGAAAATTAATAATTCAAATACACTATTAATTGAAAATAGAATATGTTTTCATTTTTGGAATTCACTTTAAAAAATGTCCACAATCCAGTATAAGTATTTCCATTAGTTCCTTGAATCCAGCACCCTGTGTAATGACATGTACCGGTAACTAACTTACCCAAAGCATTTTTACAGTCTTAGTCATTATATATTTTCATGTAGCATGTGATATGGCAGTTACCAATTTTTTATAACCAGAAAGCGTTATAAAAAAAATCATATCATGTGACCCCTCTTTGGAATGAGCTTGTCGAGTTCGTTCCAAAGAGGGGTCACATGATATGGTTTTGTTGAAATTTAAAAAAAAAAATTTAAAAAAATGATATTTAAAATAATGAATTTTGAAATCGTCTGCATTGGGTAAAGGGTTATTAGCTTGTTTTGAATCCTTGTGGAAATCTTAGGGGAGCATTGCTTGTTACTATAGTGATAAGACTTTGTTTTAAGGTCTGACAGGACCTGGTAACTAATACCTCATTAAGGATTAAGTGCCTTGCCCAAGGACACAATGCAGTTACCTCTGGCAGAGACCTTTAAGTCCAATGCTGTAAACACTGAGCCAATGCACTCCCTAATCAACCCATTATTCTCTGGATATTTTGTATATTATATTCTTACAATCATAAGGCAACACAAAGTAGATCTTCTGTTTCTCGGGCCATTATTTGTGAAATTGCATGCGGGCGAGCGTTTTTTTATTTTATTTTTTATTTCAGTAATTACTTCAGTAATTACTTCTATGCCATCAAAAGTTCATGTTCTTGGTTCAAGTTGTAGGCCTCATAATCTACAGAATAGCATGGGTGGTGGTGTATTTCATCCCTTGAATGCAAGAAGGCTTTGCAATGCTAAAGCATTGCAAAGCCTTCTTGCACTCAAGGGACAAATTCATCAATTTTTTTAACTTGGGTAAAATATCAGATATAAACCATTTAATTAATTAATTTTTTTAAAGTTTAAAATGGTTATAAAAAGAGAGCATGTGGCAGCCAAAAGGACCATGCCGGAGGGCCTGAGAAACAGATTTTTTATTTTTTTAGGCCTAACCAGAAAAAATTTGTTTTGACATGTCTACAAAGAGGCAAGACTTGATAAAAGAATTCCCATATGAAATGATGTTTATAAGAATTATTTATAAATGTAGAGCTGAACCATCAGTTTTAATATTGAGATGCACTTCACATGAGCAACACTGTCTGGAAATGAAAGTCAGAAATGTGTTTTTGTATCTATAGTACGGCCGCCATGGACTGGTCACTTTCTATGGGATGGGCAGCATTTCCAAGGACACAATAATATTAATAAATATTTTTAATAATAGTCATCAAAAATCGTGACATCGACGCCGTAGCTGCGACGGGTGGTGTTAGAAATGCGTTGGTCACAAAATTCTAAGTTCATCAAGGGTCATAACTCCAAGAAAAATATTTGGAATAACACATGCATTGAACAGTGGCTAGACATCAATAAGACACACTTACATGCCAAATATAAAGTCATTCCATCAAGTATTTCAAAAGTTATTGAGTTTTGAAACTCATTGGTCACAGACAGACCGACTGACAGACCGACCGACAGACAGACCGACAGACCGACATTGCCACTTATAGAGCTGCTAGTCGCAGCTAAAAATTTAATTAATAAAGCATCGGGTACAACCTGGTGCTTCATTAATTAAAATTTTGTGGTGATGATTTTTATTAGCTGGTAAACGCAAACGTGGATCACAACCCGTCCACGCCAACTGTACTGAAAACATTTCATTTTTTTAGCATACAGTAAACAACATTCTTTTTCATTGCTGATCAACACCCATACGTATCCTGAACCAGATCATTGGATGGCATGTTATAATGTCAGCTAATGTTTAACCCTTTGGATCCTGATGGTATAATCAGAAACATTAATTGGAAGAGTCTAGATTTCTTACTTGAGGGTGGGGGGGGGGGGATCAAACAATATTTTCACCATGCAGCCCACTTGGCTGCAATTGAAAATCTTGATTGGTCTATCACATAAATTCACTAAGGCTAAAAAAAAATAATGTTTTGATTCTCAGGTCCTCCCTCGTTGGATTTGAACCTCCTCATTAGACATTTTTATTATGTCATGTTTTTTTTAAGAATTTGTGAAAACTTGGAATGGTCATTTTTTTACATTTCATATTTAGCTGTGTTTGCAGTAAATTGGTTTTTCTTGTTGCAGTTCATGGGAGAGTGCCCAGAGACACTCTCCCATAAACTGTAACAAGGCAAATTCTGATATACTGGATCATGATTTAATTATTTATTTATTTCCTGTTGGTAAAGGTCATATATTTCTGCACAATGGCTAATAATGGCCACAACACCGATATAAACTCAAGTTTAACCAATCATTTAGAGCAATGTTTCCCATTTTAAAGGATTCCTACCACAAGCATTGGTTACTGGAGCCTATTCTAATGGATCATGATGTTTGACAGATCTATACCAATAAAAAGAACAATAAAATACAAATCCTTTTAGCTGTTGTCACGGCAGTTAGTTATAAAAGGTATACTGCAATTACACTAAAATACAACCTTTTTGTCTTTTTCAAGTGGAAAGACAGCAAAAGGATTTACTGAGTATACTCAGCCCTTTACACAAAAAAAAAAAAAATAAAATCCTCCCTCCCTCACTGATTTGAAAAAAAAATAGCCTGAGAATCAATTCATTTTTTTATTTGACCTAATCAACTGTATACTGTATAAATTCAGGTTGTACCATGATTCTGGGCTAGAAAATGGGGTTTTGGGGTAAATGCCCAATCAACACCTGAAATATCTGCGGTAACTTCTGAATAAATTTTTTAATAATATTTTCGCTGACCTTCAACTCTTTTGAGTCTGAGCAATCATCAAACTTAACCCTTTACCCAACGCAAACGATATCAAAATTTATTATTTTAAATAGTTTTTCAAATTTTTCAAAATATTTTAACAAAACCATATCATGTGACCCCTAGTTGGAACGAGCTCGATGAAGAATTGTCTGTGTATGTAAAAACTGTTGGTTGGAAAAGACCCAAGGTTATATGGTGTTGAAGAAGTTTATATATACTACTCAAAGTTTGCTAAGCAACAAATATTTGACACATCATTGCGAAATTTGCTTGTGACATATTTGCGATATGTTTGGTGGATTTGATTGAGGAATGTATTGAGATGGTCCCCATTATTTACATTAGTTCTCTGGACAGGCATACGTTTCGTGACAGTCATGGAAAGCATGTACCCCTTGATTTTCATAATGTTTTTGTGTACTGTCTACATGTACATGACATGTGCAGGGTATTCAGTCTTCATTTCAACACAAACTCTTGTGATTTAATGATTGAATATGGCAAATGCAAATGCAAGAAGACATTTTTTCAGCTGCTGAATTTGCATATTATGTGGGCGGATGCGGCCGATTCGTTGGGTAAAGGGTTAAAGGGTAAATTACCCTCCTCCTCAAAGACAAGTGAGTTTTGTTGATAATTTGAGAACTGTCACGCATGAAGAAAGAAGGATAGAGGGAGAAAACATGAAGAACTATTAGTGTCTTATAGAACTGTGATAACCAAAGCATATCATTTCATTTTCAAGTGTAAAATTTAAAACAAAAATGACTGAAAAATGCTTTCTTGGTTTTTTTTTTTTAAGCAGAACAGATTCTCCTTAATGTGAATTGAGGAAAATACATTTCTTTGAATTGCAAATTGAGATAAAAAAAAACAGCTGATTTAAAAAAAAAAGTAAAATCGTTTTGAAGGTTAATAGCTTTCTGTACAGCAAAGTTGCATGAAGACCTGACTTGAAACCACTGTTCATGTATTTGGATACTCAAGTGCAGCCTAATCCAAAAAACTGAAGGTGGTTCACTTGTTGTAATAATATGAAATTTACAAAGACCAGGGGCCAATACTATAAAACTTTTACAATTATATGTTATGGAATTCTATTTTCTAACTATGACTTTAAATGGTTTAAAACGAACCATTAGCATTTTCAAAAGATCTGGCAATTTGCCAATTGCCATATCTTTTAAAATGCTAATGATTCATTTTAGTCAGTTATATTAATAGGTTGAAAATACAATTCTAGAAAATGCAATTGTAAAAGTTTTTTGGTATTTGCGCCAGAAGTGGCCCAAAAAAATAAACCCCCAACACAATTCTTCAGGTAAATCAAATCCTGTATGAATCTCCATCCTCTACTGACCTCTACACTTTATTTTCAGTTGTCCTTAAGGGAATAAATGATCTCACTGCTCAAAAACCCAGATATTTAAATGCCCCCTTGTCCACAGATGTCATGGTGGTGCACTTGTTGTACACTCATAAAATGTACAATAGTCAAAATGGACTCCCCTAATATAATATCCAAACAGGATTCTGGAGATGGTTCACAATATATACTATTCCAAAAAAGTAGGCGATATTTGAAAAAAAGTGAGATATATGAAGAAATATATTTATATTTTTATCAAAAAGACAGTTGAGGCATTGCACTGTGACATCTGATGAATGATTTCAGTGATACATGTAGTTGGGTGTCTGACAAGCATGCATTCCATGCAATGTGCTGTTAGAAGACATGGACGGTCAGAGAATTTACCACAATCAGTCCAAGACCTCAATACTTTGTAAATCCTCCTGGGTACGCAAGACAAGCATGGATCCGACGTGGCATACTCCCTCACCAAATGCCCAATATCAGCTTGACTGATGTTATTCCATTCTTCCTGCAGTGCAGTGGCGAGTTCATGGACATTGGTAGGGGGCTGTTCGCGTTGTCGTAGGCACCTGCCAAGCATATCCCAGACGTGCTTGATTGGTGAAAGGTCTGGACTTTGTGCTGGCCAAGGCAGTGTAGTGATGTTCTGCTCCTAGAGGAACTCTGTAGCAACACAGGCCCTGTGTGCTCTTACAATGTCATCTTGGAAATGAATCGACGGCTGTGACGTTGCACAAATCGCATTACATGAGCTGCTAACATTTTGTCACAGTAGTACTGCCCTGTAACACACCCTTCGATGACATGTAATGCTGTTCTGCTTGTCACAGTTATGCCTCCCCACACCATAACCGATCCGCCACCAAAACGATCGTGCTGCCTAGCTGTTATGTCATGGTATGTTTCTTTCCGCTGCTGCCACACTCTCTTTCACATGTCGTGGAAATCGCGAGTGAACCTCGATTCATTGGAAAACATGACATTGCACCACTTGCCCCAGCACTGTCTTGCTCCACACCAATTATGCCTGCTGTGATGTGGCGTTCAGTCAAATGTGGAATTATTCGAGGTCATCGAGTGTTCGAATTCCAGCTGTGTGGGTGATTTCGGATAGTCTGACCACTGACTCGCACATCTATCTCTCGGAGCAGCTGCTGTCCAATTTCTGAAGCACTTTGGTGGCGGTTACATAATGCTGTGGTTCGGATGAAATGATCCTGGTTAGTAGTTGTTGCCCTTGGACAGCCTGACCAATGTTGCCTGTCTGACAGTAGCGTGATCACAACCTGCTAATCACCGATTGAGTAAAGTTGAGAATTTGAGCCACTGCAGTCTGTTTATTGCCGGCTTCCATCATGCCAATGGCACATAAACATTCGTCACATGTCAATCTTCGCATACCTCAAAAGTTACGTTTCGACCAGAAACTATTGATGAATGAGTTTAAACTAAGAAAAGAATGATGTGACCTCCAAAAAAGCCAGTCCAGTACAAATGAAAACTTCAAAACGTACCCCACAGGCATTAACGCAGAGCTTGTGTGAATAAGTTGCACGAAGTTCTCGTGGACTGGTGACATTCACGATCCACACTAAACTTGGTAACATTTTGATGTGTCCAATCACACATATCCAGTAGCATTTTCCAAATATATCAACATCTGTTTGGATATCCCCTACTTTTTTTGAATAGTATATGATGTCATTCAACCAAGTATATTTAAAGGTTATTGAGTTTAAAAACTCTTTGGTCACAGACTAACTAACATTTCTGCTGCTAGGCATACCAAAAAACACAACAGTTTTTATTAGAATTAACTCTATAACTCATATGCAATTAACAGGGCAAATTTTTAAAGGAGTGGTAAATGGTTTGGTGTTTTAAAATGATATGCAATTAAGAGGGTTTGTCCATTTGACACTATTCAATTGAGTGTAAACCCCCCTCCCACCCCCCCCCCCCCCACCCCAGCCCTCCCTCTGTAATAATTCACATTCTTCTATTTTTACTTAAATTACTTTCATTATCACAGTACTTTAGGTGAGGTGTTAGTAGCAGTGCTAAACACTTACCTCTGTTCACTTGGATACAAGGGAGGTTGGATACCTCCTCTCCTATTTCTGTCAGTCAAATACACATTTGGATCACCTAATTCTCTCAATCTGTTTACATCTTTCTCTGGGTCTACCAACCCAGTCATATTCACATTTAAATGCCTCTCTTTTTGTCTGCAAAAGGTCATCATGTCATACATTATATAAAAATAATGATATAAAAAATAATTTAGTTTTTATCTCTTTGAACCCTGGTCTGTACAGAATTATCTTGTTTTACAGGTTTCAGGTTAATATAATATAGATATTTCTTAAACCTTTACAGATGACAGTGCAAAAGGTTTCCTCAGATATAATTGGATAATGCGGGACACTATTTTACTTAATAGTCAAACCTGGCTGAATCCATTTCACAAAATGATGCTGGACGAAGTGAATAGATACACTGTAATCTCATTTTAAAATAAGAGGCCTTATTTCAGCTTGGTTCACTTTTTCCTTCGATAGAGCAGGTGCCCCATCATGTTGATTCTGAATAAACTTGCAATCAACATTCTACGTTCCTATGCAGTTGTTTCTTGGCAAATATTAGCTACCCATATAGGTAGCCAAGACTTGCAAAGAAACCACTGCAAAGGCATGTGGTATTGATTGTCAATGTGTAGCAAAAATATATAAAAAAAAAACAATTTTTATTTAACCCTTAACTGGTAGAGTGCTGGAAGCTCATATTTGAGCTTTATTCTGGAGTGCAGGTAATACAAAATGAAGGTTTCAAATATGATGGAAATGACTCGTATTGTCTTTGAAGCTAAATAATTTTGTCTGTATGAATATGCCTGGTTACAATTTATGGGATAGTGCCTATATTTCTCCCATAAATTGTAATAAGGCAAAGACATGTGAACAAATTTTGACAACCAAAAATAATTTAGCACTCTACCAGTTAACTGGTAGAGTGCTAAATTATTTTTGGTCCTTAAAATTTCTTTGTGCATCTTTGCCTTGTTACAGTTTATGGGAGAGTGCCAATAGGCACTCTCCCATAAATTGCAACAAGGCATATCTTAACAGATAAAATAATATCACTTCAAATGTAATATTAAGCACATCCACAGAATATGAAGCCTTTAAATTGTAGTACTGGCATTTCAGAATAAAGCCCAAATATGGGCTTCCAGCACGCTACCAGTTAAGGGCCTGGAGATTTTTATTAATTTCTGCTATACTTTGAAAGTCTATCTTCTGTGGTTTTGCAGTTGTTTCTAGTCAAGTCTTGGCTGCCTACATATGCAGCCAAAACTTTCCTAGAAACAACTGACAAGGTACTCAGAAAACAAGTTTTGAATTTACCCAAACAATGCGTGTTGGGACACCTGTTCCATTGCATTAAAAAGTTATCAAAGTTGAAATTGGGCCTTAAAGGTTAAATATGAAAAGACATAATAGTAAAAACCCATGCAAAAATTTTCTTATGACAACACACAAGTATAAGAAGCTTTTATTAACCATTCACCTAACACAACCATAGATGGCACTTGAAAATATTCTTATATACTACTCAAAGTTTGCTAAGCATCAAGTATATCCAACAACCTGTTTTACGTTTCAGTTGAAATATTGTTATGAAAAGTGTATATATTTTTTATTTAATTATATCTTTAATGATTTAAGTACAGAAATTAAGATTCTGTTTGTGTTTCACATTATTTTTTAGCTTTTGAATACGATGGGATATGGACACCTGTCCCCTGGCTGTCTGCCCGCCCCCCTCCCCTGTCAAAACTGATAGAAGACGACACCTGCCCCCCCCCCCCCCCCCCCCCCCCCCCCCCACCCCCTCATGATTTTCCAGGGTTGGACACCTGCCTCCCTACCAAATCTTATTAACAGGACACCTGCCCCCCAGCTAATTTTTTTTTATACCGTGGAGACCTGCGCCCCCTGCTGGTTTATACACCTATAGGACACATCTAATAATAAAAACTAAAACTGTCAAAAAAGTGTCAATGTGATTTAGTTCCCTGGGAATACGATAACCATGGAAAATGGATATTATTGGTAAAGAGGAAATTTTTCAAATTTGCCAAAAAGTTGACGGAGCGAACTGGTATGGGTTCAATATCGAGTATGAGACCCATTATTGTTAATTACAGCTTGACAACGCCTTCTTGCTCCCAAACAGGTTTCAGATGGTCCTTTGTGAGATGTTGTTCCATACTTGGACCAGCATGTCACCAAGCTCCTGGACACTTCTTGGTTGGACTGGACGGGCTGAAATTGCAAGCTGCAACTCATTCCAGACATGTTTGATTGGATTGAGGTCAAGGGATCTTGCTGGCCAGTCCATACGCTCAATCCCCTCCCTCTGTCGGTACTCCCGGATCATGGACATCATGAGGATGGGCATTATCGTTCACTCCCGGATCATGGACATCATGAGGATGGGCGTTATCGTTCATCAGAATGAATCTAATTTTGCAACAGCTCCTGTGTTACATCAACACTTATATATCTAACCCTTTCACCACTGATATGACAAAATGATATCTCCAAAGATGTGGACTGGAAATGTCTCTATTTGGTTTAGAATCACATTTTTTAATATTTTCAACTTATAACCTTATAGTTGCAACTGAAAATATTAACTGGTGTCCCAAAAATTCACTGTTTCTCTACCTACTATTATAAAATGTCCAACCTGCTATTTTCCAGATCAATAAAAATAAATGATGAAAAAGCTAACCAATCAAAATTGAAAAAAAATATCTCAGGTCACTAAAATCAAAACAAATAATGCATGTAAAGAATTTCTACATTAAACCTCAAACCCAAATAATAGTTTAATCATGCCAAGATTACTCACAATTCAGTGTGATAAAAGTTAAAACTGATAGCTTTTGCAAGAATGTTTTCAACAAAAATAACATGTCCATGGCACAGAAAAACAATTTTAGCTATAAAAAGTCTGATTTACAACAAAAGTTTTAAAATGCTCAGAAGGGTGCCTATAATCTTTCTGAACCAGCTCAACTGGCCAGTTTGAACAGAACCAACTAATATATTTTCTTGAAACAGTGTATTCTTGGCATTATAACGAGTAAAACTAAAGGGTGGTACAAACTAGAGAAATAATGGGAAAACAAAACGTGGTTCCCAAAGATAAAAAACTAAACATTCTGTAACAAAAATGAAAACATCTTCTAACAATACAATGCACATGATGGGGATTGCTGGCAAATATTTATACCATGATTACCTATTCTATTATATATGAAAAGCCTATGACATAAATTTTAGCTTTACACACCAACCATGGTGAACACGACAGCAATGGGATTTCAAGAGTAAAAATTTACACCAACAGTAGAACTACATCCAAGTTGACCTTTGGTGATGTAAAAATTATCACACGTCGCCTCACAAAGAGTGAAATGAAAGTGGCAATTATTTATTACGTTTAGGATGGCTACTAAGTGAACATGAGGGGTAGAACAAATAATATCTTCAATGTGCAGTCTGAAGTCTGCACATTGAAAATATTAATTGTTCTACCCCCAAATAATAGGTATGGACTCTTCCAATTTATGCCATTTAACTGGCATGGAAGATACCACCAGTAAGAAAAAAAATGGAAAAAATGAAAAATAAATGAAAAAAATCTGCAAGATGAATTTAAAATACAAGGCTGATGTTCATTAACATAATGACGTTAATCCAATCCATGACAAATTCTGCAAATTTTGGCTGCAAGTTTAGAAATCACAAATATTTCATAAAAATAGTGACAGGAACTTATTGTATAACTACATATAGTAATTATTTCTCTGCTGCCTTCTTTACATGCAGTATTAACTGGTAGAGTGCTGGAAGCCCATATTTGGACTTTACTTTAAAATGCAGGTACTGCAAACTCAATGTCTTCAAACTATGAGGATCTACTTCATATTATATTTGAATCTAAATTCTTTAGTCTGTATGGATTTTCCTTGTTACAATTTATGGGTGCGTGCCTACAGGCACTCTCCCATAATTTGTAACAATGGCAAAGACTTGTGAACAAACATTGAAAATAATAATAATTCAGCACTCTACCAATTAACACCCTGCACACTGATGTCAAAATATCTAAATTTCAGGCAGAAAAAATTTCTCATAATGCATCTAGAAATTTAACCAATTCAATCTCATTTGACAGAGCTCATTGAGCGCTGTCAAACGAGATTGAATTGGTTAAATTTCTAGATGCATTGTGGGAAAAAACAGCTTCCTGAAATTTTGGTATTTTGATATCAGAGTGAAGGGGGTTAAACAAGATTTGTCTCACCCACAAGGCTTCTCTGAGAAATGATTAATGACAACAAAACAAAAGGAAGTCCACTATCCACAACTTGTGGCTATATGACACACGTATACCAATATCACTTACAAATTTGAAGTGCTACAAAAAGAAGAAACTATCTTATTTAATTTAAACTTTATTTTTCCAGAAACTTGATACCAATTGAAGACACAGTTACTCTTAAGATACTGTGACTCAATAAATTAACAGAAAGTAAAAAAAAACATTTTTTCTAAAAGAATTACAACAACCAGCTTATTTATTGTGGATTAACCCTTTACCCAACGAATCGCCCACATCTGCCTGTGTAATATGCAATTTCATTAGCTGAAAAAATATTATTTTTCGAAAAATTTCAACAAAACCATATCATGTGACCCTGTCTTTGGAACGAGCACATCGAGCTCGTTCCAAAGAGGGGTCACATGATATGGTATTGTTGAAATTTTTTGAAAAAATTTAAAAAATGATATTTAAAGTAATAAATTTTGAAATCGTCTGCGTTGGATAAAGGGTTAAGGTTAAGGTCAGCATCTAGGGCTATATCATGACCGCAACATAGGTATGAAGTAAAGTTTAGCCAATTGTTTATACCTATACTGCCCCCTTTTTGAGGACTTCCACCCCATGCGTTGGTCTTGGATCATATTTTACCAGTAAAGCTGAAACTTGTTCACTGCAGTAAACAAGCACTACTCCATCTCCGGAGGTTCTCACAGGGAAATTAGCTTGCTCAATATCATTGAGTTAAAAATTAAACTGACTGGTAGATACAGGTTCCATGTGTTTTTTCTCAGTATTTTCTATCCTGAAAGACGAACATGTGTTGTGAAAGAAGAAAGCAGAGAGACCTTTTATAACACCAACTGTTTTCTTTTTTAACTAAACCCCCTTACATAAAACAACAACACTTAAACATAAACTTTCTTCAATAACTAAATATTTCAATATTTAGCTCCAAAAACATAGTATGTGACTCCTAACTTGAATGAATCATTTCAGCGATGGGCTATAAGCTATGTTTTTGAGGCAAAAATATAAAAAGAATATCTGGAGCATGGTGGCTCTGTGGGTAGAGATGCAAGCTGCAAGCAGAGAGGTCCTCAGTTTGAATCCCACCTGCAGCAACCACGTTGTGTCCTTGGGCAAGACACTTAACTTCAACTGCCCATGTGGGGGCACAGTAGTGTTGTGTACTAAAGCATACTGCACGTCGATGGTGCACTTGTCTTCAACCAATGCTAACACTGCTTGTGTGGAGTTATTATATTGCGGTGTCTGACAGTTGCTTGCCGTTGTGAGGTGTTTCTCTTCGGCTTCCTCCAGCTATAAAACTGTCCGACATGAGGTGACCCTAGCTGTTGAAAGTGCTGTTAAACACCAATAAATATTCAAAAAATATTAAAATTTGAATAGAGATTTTTGAGAATAGCACTGGCATGACACTACCATTACATTAGGTACAGGGTTAAAGAATAAATATCTTTACCAGATACTGTATGCACAGAGTAATGTAGTGCTTAGCCACCAGCTTGGAAGACATCTATCCATATCTTTACTTACTAAACTAAAATAAACTTGACGGTTTGAAGTCCAATGCCAAAACCACTGAGTCATTGCATTCCCAGTATAGGCGTGATAGTGGCTTCTAGCACGCAACCAGTTACAGACATGAAACTAACTCATATTTCACAAAAGAAATACATTTTGTTTAACATTAATAAATCAGAGATAAGTATACAGCAGATATTATTTTTAATCTAAGGAATAATCAGGATAAGATATTGGGACACTACAATATGAGGGGAGATAATCCCATGAAATGAGTTTTTTTTACACAGAATCTACCATTTTATAACACAGTTAACAATGATGTTTTCTCGTGGTTTTGTATATCATGAGAATTCTAACACTTCAATATTAAACAGTTTTTAACTTCAGCAACATATTAAAAATTCAGTCTAAAGCTATTGTTACATCAACAAATAATTATTAAATAACTAAAGTAATTTTCCCCTCAATTTTGACTTGCCATAGACAGTGTTCATACAGGCCTTGCAGTATGGTTTTCAATAGCTTTTCCATAGTTTTTTCCACTGCACTACAAATTTTCCATAGCCCCATACCCACTACACTACAGAATGCACAGGGAAACACAGGGGTGGAGATTTACCTGTACCTTCACTTTTATAACCAAAAGCGATGAGGATCCAACAAGCAAATTTCCTAATCATGGATCACCGGGTATTCTACCCGGTGATCCATGATTTGCAGATTATATTGTTAAGTCATCAAGCTTCTACAGATGTAGCAGTTAAGGATACAGGTATATTTAGGTACATGCTGTCCAAAATAGAACTAAATGGCACGATGGCTGTTCAAGAATTCTCATTATCATCAATAACAACACAAAATTCTGCAACCAATCCTTTGTACATAGAGGACCCCTCCCAGAAATGTCACAGGTGGTAATATAATGATTTGGGATATATACATGTAGAACAACATAAAATGTCAATTTCCATAGTCTTTCCAGAGTCTATTGAAAGGAAAGTGTCAATGACTTGAGTGTGTTGTGTTTGATGAAAAGTATAATGTTCAATGTTGATGAAAGAATTATGAAATAAGACAAGAATTGTGATAATTGTTAATTTCTGTTCCCTGTATGCTATGTTTTCAATAAAAATAATTTGAGGTGTAGACTGTACTAAACTAAAGAATTGAGGGGTGGGTTAATGCGGCCCTCACAGTTAATGCATGTGGCCCTCACAGTTAATGTATGTCAACCAAAGTTACCAAGTTACAGTGAAATTATTCCAAAATGAGTCATCCTATCAAGTTACAATGAAATCCCTTTATAAATATGGCCTGTAGACTGTGCTAAAGGTTTTTGGGCTTTGGGCCTGTGTAAAGATCACGGTGGACCGATCGCAACCAAAAGGGGACGTCCTCATCTAGACATCATATGGAGTCATCCTACCAAGTTACAATAAAATCCCTCGATATTAAATATGACCTGTAGATTGTGCTAAAAGTTTTTGGGTTTCGGTTCGGGCAGCCCTCATGGTTGACAGATCATGACCAAAAGGAGACATTCTCATCTAGATATTATACAGAGTCATCCTACCAAGTTAACATGAAATCCCTTCATAAATATGACCTGTAGACTGTGCTAAAGGTTTTGGGGTTTTGGCCTCGGGTAGCCACCACGGCTGACTGATTGCAACCAAAAGGGGACGTTCTCATCTAGACATGACCTCAAACCTGCATATGAAATTTCATGATGATAGGACAAAAACTATGGGATGTAGCCTGTGCTAAAGGAAAATGAGAACAGACTCACAGACTAACAGACTTCCGCACGCATGATGGCAATAGCTAATCTTGACTTTGTCAAGTTAAGCTAAAAATGGAACCCACTCATTTGGATGTTTCCTAACTGAATATTACTGTTAACTGCAGATAACTTCTAAACATCACACCATTTACCTGTTAATTGTGTACACATTTAGACAGAGAAAACTGTTAACCCTTTACCCAACGTAACAGCAAAAACACAAAAATTACCATTTATTTTTGTCAAAAAGTATAGATTATAACCCGTCAGTGGAATGAGCTCATTGAGCCTGTCCCTATGAGGGGTGATAAGCTATGTTTTAGATGCAAAAATGAAATGGATAATGTTCAATGTTTATGAAAGGATTATGAAATAAGACAAGAATTGTGATAATTGGGAATATGTTAATTTCTGTTCCCTGTATGCTATGTTTTTAATAAAAATAATATGAGGTGTACACTGTACTAAAAGGCGGAGGGGTGGGTTAATATGACCTTACAGTTAATGTATGTGACACTCACAGTTAACGTATGTCAACGAAAGTTACCAAGTTACAGTGAAATTATTCCAAAACGAGTCATCCTATCAAGTTACATTGAAATCCCTTCATAAATATGGCCAGTAGACTGTGCTAAAGGTTTTCGGGCTTCAGGCCTGTGTAGCCATGATGGCTGACCGATTACTACTAAAAGGGGACATCCCCATCTTGACATTATACTGAGTCATTCTACTAAGTTACAATAAAAGCCCTTCACAAATACGACCTGCAGTCTGTACTAAAGTTTTTCGGGTTTTGGGCTCGGGAAGCCATCATGTTTGAATGATCATGACCAATCATCATCTGGGCATCATCTGGAGTGAGTTGATCCTATGAAGTTACAATGGAATCCCTTCATAAATATGACCTGTAGACTGTGCTCAAGGTTTTTGAGCTTCGGGCCCCTGAAGCCATCACAGTTGACCAATCACGACCACAAGGAGATGTTATCATCTGGGCATTATTTGGAGTCAACCTAACAAGTTACAATGAAATCCTTGCATAAATACGACCTACAGACTATGCTAAAGGTTTCTGAGTTTTGGGCTCGGGCAGCCATCAATGCTAAATGATTGAGACCAAAAGGGGACGTTCTCATCTAGACATTATTTGGAATCATCCTACCAAGCTACAATGAAATCCCTTCATAAATATGACCTGTAGACTGTGCTCAAGGTTTTTGGGCTTCGGTCCCCAGAAGCCATCACAGTTGACCAATCACGACCAAAAGGGGATGTCATCATCTAGGCATTATTTGGAGTCAACCTAACAAGTTACAATGAAATCCTTACATAAATATGACCTATAGACTATGCTAAAGGTTTCTGGGTTTTGGGCTCGGGCAGCCATCAAGGCTGAATGATTGCGACTAAAAGGGGACGTTCTCATCTAGACATTATTTAGAATCATCCTATCAAGCTAAAATGAAATCCCTTCATAAATATGATCTGTAGACTGTGCTAAAGGTTTTTGGGCTTCTGGCTCGGGCAGCCATCATGGTTGAATGATCGCAACCAAAAGGGAAATTCTCATCTGGGCATCATCTGGAGTGATCCTATGAAGTTACAATGAAATCTCTTCATAAATATGACCTGTAGACTGTGCTCAAGGTTTTCGGGCTTTGGGCACCTGTAGCTGTCACAGTTGTCCAATCACGTCCAAAAGGGGACATTCTCATCTAGACATTATATGAAGTCAACCTACAAGGTTACAATGAAATCCCTTCATAAATATGACCTGTAAACTGTGCTGAAGGTTTTCATCTCATCTTGACATTATTTGGAGTCATCCTACCAAGCTTTGTCAAGTTGAGATATAACTCATATTCCATTTACTGTCATCTGTTTTAAGTAATGTTTCTCAAAATAATTTTCGGAATAACACAAAAAAAAATATTAAAATACCAGACGTGACCATTACAGAAGGTAACATAATTTGAAAAATGGTATAAAAAGGGTATTTTCTGTGTATATTACTCTTACAGTAGTAATTATGATAGAGAGAAGTAAAATACAATATGATTAACCATTACTCAACATTATATTCCAGACAATTTGATTTCTTAGTAAATTGTAGTTTTATATATATGTTAGTCTCAAAATTAAAAAAAAAAGGTACAAATTACTGCACAGCTCATTGCCTATCAAGTATGCAACAATAACTTGTAACCCTTAAAGTAGGGCTGCACAGTATATCGATAAACCGATATATACTGGTATTCAAACCAATATCGATTGAATACCGGTGTAATTACAAAAATATCGGTTTATCGTCATTATTTATTTACCCTCAATTTAATTTTCAAGATGTCTTGAGTTTTTTAAATGTAGCTTCGAATGAATAATATTATCCCTTTATCCAAGGAATCGTCTGCTTGAGCCCTCGTAATATACAAATTCAGCAGTTGAAGAAATAATTTTCAAAAGTTTCAACAAAACTATATCATGTGACCCCCTCATTGGAATGAGCTCGTTGAGCTCGTTCCAATGAGGGGTCACATGATATAGTTTTATTGAAATCTTTGGTTCAAATCTGAAAAACTAATTTTGAAAGTAATAAATTTTGATATCGTCTGCGTTTGGTAAAGGTATTTCGAACTGCATCATCAAGGCATGCTAATTCGTTCTGACTGTGATGCATCAAGTCTCGATTGTGGTAGTGTTCATATATCAGCACAGTTTTTGATATACCGGTATACCACGGTGTTTTTTTGAATACCGATACCGGTATTCAGTTTTGAATATCGTGCAGCCCTACCTTAAAGACCTATTTCAGACTTTAAAGACATTAGAACAGGTGCCTTTAACATGCCATCATGAGGGGATCCTGTTGACAACAGACAAATTAGGTAGGCAGTGGTTTCTAGTCATTGTGCTTTTTTCCATTGGCTCCGAATATTATGCTGAGTAATAAATGACAATGTTTCTTACATATCAAACTTTAATGACAAATAAGTAAATGATAAAAAGGTTCATTTATTTTCTTTATTGTGTGAGATAAGGGGTGCATTTGCATGGATTTCATCGTGAATGTCCTGACTCCATGATCAAGCACAAGTGCCCCATCTATTCTGATTGAAAACACTGGGAATTCACTGGTACATGATCAGTCCCAGCAGACACAACTGAACATGGTTCTAAGAAACTTAAGACCAACCAAGCAAATCTATTTTGGATAGATTTTCCTGAGGTCCACAAATTGCAGAATTGTTGCTGGGCTCTCATTTCTATTAAACTACCAAATAAATGTACAGTGGATCATACTTAACCCTTTTCCCAAATTCAGCAGCTGAAAAAATATTATTTTTCAAAGAATTTGAACAAAACCATATCATGTGATCCCTCGTTGGAACGAGCTTGTCGAGCTAGTTCCAACAAGGGGTCACATGATATGGTTTTGTTGAAATTTTTTTTAAAATTTGAAAAAATGTTATTTAAAATAATAAATTTTGATATCGTCTGCATTGGGTAAAGGGTAACTGGATATTTCTTAAAATAACCCTCTCTATTAATTGCATGTACTTTCAAACACCAAACCATTTACCATACCTTCAGAACAAATTTGACCTGTTCATTGAAACTGGTTATAGAGTAATCTCCTGTTTAATGAAAACAAAATTGTGTATATCAAAGCATTTATTCTATTATATCTTGTTTGACAGATCTCCAAGAGTTCTGTCAAACAAGATACAAAAGGTTAAATGCCTGTATTTGATGTACTGAGGCTAAATAGGTCTATAAACAAAGGAAAACTGGGGAGGATCGGGGGTAATTTCTCAAAAGGTTACAAGATATTTTATTTAATTAACAGCAATTTATTCTATAACCTATATTCAATTAACAAGTCAAATTTGTACCGGAGGTATGGTGAATGGTTTTGCATTGGGAAATTATATTCAATTAACAGGGTTATTCGGTTAAGATGCAACATCCAATTAAGTGGGCTCCACTGTATAATTGAATAAATGCTCAGTTTATCACCAGAATACAAGAATATGTCCAAAGCCCTGTTAATTGAAATTGCTAATCAACTGACAGGTTTCCACTACATTGGTTGCCATCTCCCCACTCCAATGGGTGGCCGGGTACCAAATCTGTGCATATCCTATATTTTTTGGTTGACTATATTTGGATAATTTCACCAGGGTATCAATTATTTATTCACTTGATAAGCACTGAAATCATACTCACTGAGTATTTTATATAAACTGTGCCTCCCTAAGAATGTTAAGATCTATTTCAACCATCTCCCTCCCAGTCATATATTTGCATCATCTCCAGACTTTTTTCCACACAATAAATAGCAACAATAAGAAATCTCGCTTTGGCGAGACTGCATGTTAGTTTTTGCTCTTTACTGTGGTGGAAATCATGTTAAGATATAAATGGCATGCCATTCTACTCATACAGGGATGCAATGTGCAACAAATGAGCCAAGCTAGTGCCGAGAGATTATCAGGTTTGACAGATAAAACATGCTGGAATAGGAATTTAATTTATGCAGTGTTATTTTGTCGTATTATTTTGTCATAACCTCTAGTACGTTCATGTATTTCACAACTCATATAACCTCTGTGTAACCTACATGATCATTCATGAGTTATTTCCAGGCCTGTCAATGTGTGATATTGTTTGGGGGAATCTGTAATAGATATGTAGAGAGTTCCAAATAAGTCGTGATTCCATGCAAAATCTGAGAATGGAGTAATAAGTTTGATTTGAGCTGATGTTCACCTTGGAACAAATCAAATTTAGTGGATGAGGATCGCAAATTCTGGATAGAATCATAAGAATCTGTAAATTAATGAATTGTTTATATTTTCCATTCTTTGTATGATATGTAATAAACATAATGATCAACTGTCTTTGTTCATGTTCATTTTAACTACTTAAAGTACTGACAACCACTATAACCATTTACCTAACAAATCCGCACACATAATTTACAAATTAAGCATTATATTTATTTATTAGGATTTAATGACACTTTAACAACCAAGGTCATATCGTGTCGGTGACAGTTTTATGGGTGGAGGAAGACGGAGTACCCAGAGAAAGCCACCAAGAAACGACGAGCAGCTGCCAGCTCCACAACATCGTAACTCCGCACTGCAGCACAGGCATGTTAGACGGGTTGAAGACATGCGCACAAGTATGCCTTAGTACATGGCGTCATCATGCCCCCATGTGGACAATCAGGGTTAAGTGTCTTGCCCAAGGACAAAACGTGGGAGTCCGAATCGATCGCTCAGATGGTCACACATCCAAGGACTAACCAGGCTTTGACGTTGCTTAACTTTGGTGATCTGATGAGAACCGGTTACTGCAATGCCACCACGCCACCAAAATTAAATTAAGCATTTGAAAAAAAATTATTCTTCAAAAAGTTTTGATAATACTGTATCATATGACCCCTCACTGCAATGAGCTCATCGAGCTCGTTCCAGTGAGGGGTGACATTATATGGTTTTAGTGAATTTTTTTTTAAATTTGAAAGAATAATATTTAAAGTTATTAATTTGAAATCATCTGTGTTGGGTAAAGGGTTAAGGGATCTTTTGAAAAGTGCTACAACCACAACATGAGTTGATTATTCTTCCACTGTATTTCATATTTATTTATATGGAAAACATATTTTGTTCTTGTGAATTTGTATGTCAAAAATTGATTGGATAGTGTGAACAATCTTTCAATAACAAATAAAACAAAACCCAGAAACAAATTTTGAAAACTAATGGTAGCACTGTATGAGTTAGAACACAGTTCAAACACAATCCCAGAATATTTGGTAAAAAATCTGTGCAATACACTTGTTTTTTACAAAACAGTCGGAACCACCTCACAAATTAGTTTCTGTCATGAACAAAGTCAATTGATTATTGTTGATTTTAATTATATACTTTAGGAGGGGGAGGAGGGGGGAGGATAAGACAACAGATGGAAATTGGATAAGGAGGAGATATCATATGAGGAGTGGATAAAGTTGATATGGGATGGTTATATTCATCACTTTGTTTAATCTGGACCACATTTAACGCTATGATATTTCTTTCTTTATATTTTCACACATCACTACACTAGGGGACATATATCCAATAAAGCCCTTTCAAAGACTGCCCTAGCCTCTAAAATATAGCTGTAATCAAGCTATGAATTGTTTTTAATGAGAACTAGCCTACATTTTACTTAGTCACAGTATTACTTCACATTATATAGATGTTATCAAACAATGGTTTGCTTCTAATGAGAACTAGCATACATTTTTCCAAATCAACAGTATTTGGCTAAACAAAATTAATCTTTTAATTCTCAGGCATCCTATTTATTTTGGAAACAAAATTTAAAATGTATAAAATGATCACAATGTGTGATTCAAGCGGTATCGCATCATGATTTACGATGCAATTTGTTGTACATGTTGATACAGTATTGTTATTCTCTTCGCAAAATGCAACACGATTCTCATATGTATGTACAAAATAAATATGAAAAACAAACACAAAGTGATTTTTTTTGGTGTTGCCCTGGAGAACATTTTCGTACATGAACCCCAAACAGGTAGTATCTTAACTTTAGAGTGACTAAATAAACAAGAGCAACGCTAATGCGTGTGCTGATGCCCCCGAAGGTAGCGCAAAGTCAGACTTGCATGTAAAAAAATAACTTCTGAATGTTTGAAGAGAATTGGTTCATCCAAACAACCCTATAGGCTATGGTACAATTTACCTTAGTCAGAAACAGAGGCCAAAAACAAACAGGGGACATGATTCTACCAAACACGAATGGACGAAAGGCTAGGTCAGAGGGCATCTGTTCCCCCAAGCTGCCCTATCACAATACCAAAGAACATTAAAGTCCAACAACTGATGCTCGAGTTATAATACAAAATGTTTATATGGATGGATGGACAGATGGATGGATGGACAGATGGATGGACGGACGGACAGAGGGAGAAACTTCTGACTGTTTGAAGAGAATTGGTTCATCCAAACAACCCTATAGGCTATGGTACAATTTACCTTAGTCAGAAACAGAGGCCAAAAACAAACAGGGGCCATAACTCTACCAAACATGAATGGACGAAACTCTAGGTATGAGAGCATCCATTCCCCAAGCTGCCCTATCACCATACCAAAGAACATTAAAATCTGACAACTGATGTTCGTGTTATGATACAAAATGTTAGTACAGATGGACGGACAGACGTACGGACGCTCCAACATTTCAATTTTATGGGCTACCAAAAAAACATTTTGTATGTCCAAAAACTTATTTTACCCAGAATCCAACCCCCTCCACCCTAGAACTTATATTTAAACCTAACCCCACCCCTTCACCCAAAAACCACACCCTAACCCTACCCCACCCTGACCCTAAACCCTAAAAGCCCACCCCAGCAGACCCTAACCCCCACCCACCCCTGGGACCTAACCCCCTCCCCCACCAACCTTAAGCTCTACTCTGGGGCTACCCTGACCCTAACCCCACCCCTGACCCAACCCCAGGCTAGCCAAACCAATAGGATTAGAAGCTATTTTTCGGTTTAGGGGCTACTAAAACTAAAACCCACCCCTGACCCGAACCCTAAACCCCCGGGACCTAACCCTCCCCAACCTTAATCCCTACTCTGGGGATACCCCTAACCCTAACCCCACCCCACTCCTAACCCTAACACTACCTTAATTTGGAGGCTGTCCGTAATAACATCCCCTAAACCTCCAATGTTGGCCCAGAGAGACGAACGGACGGACAGACGGACAGACAGAGACGGAGACTATATACCCCCGAAAAAGTTTTTCGGGGGCATAATAAAAGAAATGCCAGTGATACCATATCATTCAATATAAAGAGAAAATGTCTGACATCTCCAAAGAGGTTTTGAAGATCATTTCAGCAACCTTTATCACTCAAGTTATTTTCTGAGAAATTCCAAGTAAATTAAAATTCGCGAATCACGAGGCTGTGAAAAGATCTAGGATCGATTTTGTGATAGCACTCTATAAAATTGAGATAAAAAATAATACAAGTTTTTTAGGTCACACAAAGTAGATCTTCTGTTTCTCAGGTCATTATTTGTAAAATTGCATGTGGGCAAGTGGTTTTTTATGTTATTTTTTATTTCTGTAATTATTTCTTTGCCATTGAAAGTACATGTTCTTGGTTTATGTTTTAGGACGCATAATCTATGGAATAGCATGGGTGGTGGTGTATTTCGTCTCTTGAGAGCAAGAAGGCTTTGCAATGCTTTAGCATTGCAAAGCCTTCTTGCACTCAAGGAACAAATTATGTATCAATGGGTAAAATATCAGACATAAGGCCAAATAAAAAAAATGAATTGATTCTCAGGCAATTTTTTTTTCAAATCATTGAGGGAGGGAGGATTTTATTTTTATATTTTTTTTTTAATTTTTTTTTTTCGTGTAAAGGGTTCAGTATACTCAGTAAATCTTTTTCTGTCTTTCCACTTGAAAAAGAGAAAAGGTTGTATTTTAGTGTAATTATAGTATACCTTTTATAATTAACTGCTCTAACAACAGCTAAAAGGATGTGTATTTTATTATTCTTTTTAATGGTATAGATCTGTCAAGCATCATGGTCCATTAAAATAGGCCCCAGTAACCAATGCTTGGGGTAGGAGACCTTTAAAATGGGAAATATGGCTCTAAATGATTGGTTGAGTTTATATTGGTGTTGCGGCCATTATTAGCCATTATGCAGAAATATATGACCTTAAACACCAGCAAATAAATAAATAATTAAATCATGATCCAGTATATCAGAATTTGCCTTGTTACAGTTTATGGGAGAGTGCCTTTGGGCACTCTCCCATAAACTGCAACAAGAAAAACCGATTTACTGCAAACACAGCTAAATAATTATATGTCGAGAAATGTGAAAAAATGACCATTCCAAGTTTTCACAAATTCTTTAAACAACATGACATAATAAAAATGCCTAATGAGGAGGTTCAGATCCAAAGAGGGAGGGCCTGAGAATCAAAACATTATTTTTTTTTAGCCTAAACCATTTAATTTTAATTTTTTTTAAAGTTTACATTGGTTATAAAAAGAGAGCATGCGGCAGCCAAAAGGACCATGTGAGAGGGCCTGAGAAACAGATTTTTTTAGGTCTTATACTCTTATTATTTTTTTTATCTCCATTTCAGTTTTTCTATATTGACTTTATGTTGGTTGATTGCTGTTACAATAAAAACTATCAGTGAAATCAACATGACACCTCTGGTATTTTATTTTAGGCTCTCACGACTGCAGTTTTGGCACTGGTGAACATTCCATCAGGAATAAAAAATAAAAACAGCCCTCCCTCATTCATTTTAAAAAAAAAATTGCCTGAGAATCAATTGTTTAATTTTGTTTAGCCTCATATAAAATTCTTTGAAAGGACAGAAATTAAGGATGCATGTTGAGTATCAGGGGAACAATACACTCATTGTAATTCTAAACCTTTGACTAACACATCTAGAATGCAACACTTGCAAACAAATGTCTTGAATACCTAAAAATTATAACAACCAAAATTCTGTTTTTCCCCAGGTAAGTTGGTTACAGTGTGTCAACCAGTTTTTAAGAATGTTCGACTATCTGGGAAAAAACAGAAATTAGGTTGTTTACTGCTGGGTTGAATGACCTTTTCAACAGCCAGCATGTTATTTTGTTGAACAATTTTATGGGTGGGGATAAACCACACCACCTAGAGTAAACACCTGGGGACCAACAAGTAACTGTCAAGACTTTCCAGCTTACTAATTAGCTAAAAGCATGTGATCCATCAACTGGTCACATATGCTTTTGTACACAGTGCCATTATATTCCCACAATAATACAGTCTTTCGATTTTGAGATGAGCTGTCGCTGTTCTGCACCAACACATCTGCAATGTTTACTTTTTGCAAGTAGACAACAGCGTGCATTGGTTCCACCTAGCGAGCATTAACCCTTAAATAACGAATTGACTAAATTGTGGCACATAATATCCAAATTGTGCAGTTTTTTTTTTACATATTTCAACAAAACCATATCAGATGACCCCCTCATTGGAATGAGTTACATGTTATAGTTTTGTTGAATTTTTTTTAGGAATAAAATAACAACAATTTTGCATCTCCATAAACGTACCATAAATTTCAAGTCAGAAAAAAAGAGGGGAAAAAACAGGAACATGAGCACAGTTTCAGCACATGGTTCACTGTGATAAGGAAATATACATCGGATAAAAATCGCATAATAAACTTTGCACAAAAACAATTGCCCCAACTCAAATTTGAGCTGGGAGTAGAAAAAAAGAAAAATTAAATTTTAAAAATGTGAGAAAGTTGCTGAAGATTACTGGAACACACTCTGTTTCAACTAATGAACCTTCATCCACAGACCAGCCTAGGAGTGAATTTTAAGGAAAAGGTACTTCTCCCTGTCATAAAAATAAGGAGAAGTGAGCGCTCTCAAAATCTAAAGTCTGTCTATTATTTACCTAACATGAAAAGCAGACGACACTTGCAAATACAATTCTTGAATAACTAATTTTATTCATTTTTTGTCTAAACAAAACATAGGTTATGACCCCCTCATTGGAACGAGCTCAATGAGCTCGTTCCAAAGAGGGGTCATAACCAGGCTTCTTGCACCTCATCTGACATGAAATTCCAGGCTTTTCCAGGCCATATACACCCCCAAATTCAACGAGTTTCAAGGCCAATAGAAAGTTAAATTCAAGGTTTTTCCAGGCTTATCGTAGTTGAACCACTCGAACCGTCTCAGACGTTTTTCATTCATCTCAACTCGGCGTGCAATGCTTCATTTTTCAAGGCTTTTCCAGGCCCAGGGAGCCAAATCAAGGCTTTTCAAGGCCTTGAATTTCATTTTTGAAATTCCAGGCTTTTCAAGGCCTGCGGGAACCTTGATAATCTATGTTTTTGAGACAAAAAATTAAATTAATAATGAAAATTAACTGACAATTTTTGTGAATAGCACTGACTGGTTTTGTCCGTTACGTTAGTTAAAGGGTTAACAGAAAATTTGTTCTAGTTTCTTATGCTTAGTCACAAGACTGGAGTTATGACCCGAGCAGAGATTCCACTGCATGGAAGTTTTCCTAATATTTCACTATTCACAAAGTACACAGTTTAATTAAACTGGTACATAGTCTTTTATGCTCCCAGTCTACAGAGTGATGAAGTATAACTGTAACTAGTAAATGGAGAAGTATCTTACAAATGTGTTAGTCAATATATTCTCACTGTAAGCCTACATTTAAAATACACACAAAATAATTACATCTTGGATTTGAGTTCTGAGAATCTCCTTTCCAGTGATTCATCATCACTGAGAAGATCTCTGTTATGGGAAGCTTTACCAGGAAAACTGACCAAACCTTTTTCTGCAGCCCTGGCTCTGAAAGGGTTCAAAACTAATTATAACAAAATTAATCATCTATCACTGAAAAATGATTAAATAAGTTAAATGCAGTAAAAATACAGGCATTGCCATGGTAACATTCAATAGTCATGGAAGAGTAAAAAATAATAGAAAAGGCCTAAAAAAAAGTTAAAGATCTGTTTCGCAGGCCCTCCTGCGTGGTCCTTTTGGCTGCTGCATGCTCTCTTTTTATAACCAATGCATACTTAAAAAAATAAAAATTAAATGGTTTATTTTATGGTTAATGGTTATATTTTTCCTAAGTTAATAAAATTGATAAATTTGTCCCTTGAGTGCAAAACCTTGCACTCAAGGGATGAAATACACCAGCACCCATGCTATTCTGAAGATTATGAGGCCTAAAACATAAAACCAACCAAGAACGTGAACTTTTGATGGCAAAGAAATAATGACAAAAATAAAAACTAAAATAAATAAATGCCTGCCACATGCAGTTTTACAAAAAAGGGCCAGAGAAGAAGAACTACTTTGTGGAGATTAAACCCTGTCCCTGGTGCACATAGAGATGTGATTGCAAAAAGAACTGATTTACCAAAAGATCATATTATACAATTCGAAAAACCTGTGTGTCGATGTTCAGTTTTAAGAGAATACATTACTTTTAAAAGACACTGGAGGAAATTTTTCTAACCAGAAAGTGCAACACAAAGCAGTGGATATGTTCCTCCGTACTTAGATGTTGTTTTGTACATTGGTGAAAAACAAGTTTAATAAAAATTTGTTAACATGCATGTAATTTAAGTTTCGGATGGAAGTAAGCAAACAAAATACTCAAACATGTGCTTTCAAAGTTAATGGATGAAATAATTTAGAAACCTCAAACTATAAAAAACTAGAGTGATGTCACGCATGCAGCCCGACTGTCCCAGGAATGGCAATGCTTAGACGCAAAATAGTCAGAGCCATTTTTTGTTAACAGTTTACCTAACGAATCTGCCATATCTGCACTCGTGATATACAAAATTTGCTATTCAAATTTTATTTTTTCATTTCTCTACTTCAAAACATACTTCCTGACCTATTATTTATTTATTTTTTATTTATTTATTGGTGTTTAAGGTCACATATTTCTGCACAATGGCTAATCATGACCATGACAGTTTTACGGGTGGAGGAAGCCGGAGTACCCGGAGAGAACCACCGAGCAACGGCGAGCAACTGCCAGCTCCCCAACATACGAACTCCACACAAGCAGGGTTAGCATTGGTTGAAGACAGGTGCACCATCGACGTGCAGTATGCCTTTGTATACAGCATCACCGTGCCCCCACATGGCAATGGGGGGGTGAAGTGTTTTGTCCAAGGACACAACGTGGTTGCCGCAGGTAGGATTCGAACCGAGGACCTCTCGGCTTGCAGCTCCTGACCTATTAATGGAACAAACTTGATGAGCTTGTTTCAATAAGGAGTAATAAGCCATGGTTAGAAGTAAATAAAAAATTAAAAAATCTGATGTTTCAGAAAAATAATTTGTACTGTTGGCTTCAACTTGTGTTAGGTAAAGGATTAAAGATGCAGTACATAAAGCAATGTTGGGCTATATGAGTCGATTTTCTTTTTTGCATGTAATAACTCCAGTACATAAAGCAATGTTGGGCTATATGAGTCGATTTTCTTTTTTGCATGTAATAACTCCCAATCCTTCAAAATGCATTTTGGGAATAATTGCCTAAGTGACATGTTTGTGTGTGTGTTTGTGTGTGTGTGTGTGTGTGTGTGTGTGTGTGCGTGGGGGGGGGGGGTTGTGGGGTGGGGGCATAGGGGGGGAGGAAGTCGTGGAACCTATATTGAAACCTGACCTGTATTACTAGCTGGAAAATACACATATCAACTTTGGTTGAAATCAAATAATCCAAACTGGTGTTATCAGTCGGAAACCAATTGTTTACAGATGGATGGACTGACAGATGGACGGACAAAAGTCATGACTGTAGCCCTGACTATAAACAGTCAGGCTAAAAATGCATTTTGTACCAAAGAAGAAATATTGCATGAATGGCCCTGTGTGAGGAGGAGGTGGGGTGGGGGTGAGGGGTGGGGGAGAGTGGGGGTGTGTTAGGGGAGTCCATTTTTTTTCCACATGTGGTTGGTCTAAATCCTTCAGAATGCATTTTGAGCAGAGAAAAAAAATACCTAACTGGCACCATGGGGGTGGGGGTGGGTGGTGGTGCTTGTCTGGGTTTTTAACCGCAAAATTTAACCAAAACTGTAAAAAAGCATTTTTGAAGAAAGAAAAAAAAGTGCCTAATTGCCCCCCTCCCCCAAGGGGAGGGGGGGGGGGGGTACGTGAGTTTAAAAAAAAGGTTCCACATGTAGTGACTGTAAATAGTTCAAAATGCATATTGGAGGAAACAATAAAAAAAAAAAAATGCCTAATTGGGGGGAGGGGGGGGGGGGGCGGTGGTGTTTGTCTGGGTTGTTAACCAAAACTGTAAACAAGCAATTTTGACGAAAGAAAAAAAAAGTGCCTAATTGGCCCCCGATGGGAGGGGGGGGGGGGGGGGTGGAGGGGGTACATAGGTTTAAAAAAAAAAGGTTCCGCATGTAGTGACTGTAAATAGTTCAAAATGCATATTGGAGGAAAGAAGAAGAAGAAAAAAGCCAAATTGGGGGAGGGGGAGGGGGGAGGGGGGTAGGGGGTGTTTGTCTCGGTTTTTAACCACAAACTTGTAGTCATCCTACCAAGCTACACTGAAATCCCTTCATAATTATGGCCTGTGGAATATTCTAAAGGTTTTTGGGCTTCGGGCCTCTGTTGACATCGCAGTTGCCCGAAAGGGGACGTTCTCATCTAGACATTATATGAAGTCAACCTATCAAGTTACAATGAAATCCCTCAAAAAATATGACCTGTAGGCTGTGCTAAAGGTTTTCGGGCTTCGGGCCCCTGTTGCAGTCACAGTTGCCCAAAAGGGGACGTTCTCATGTGGACATTATATGAAGTGAACCTATCAAGTTACAATGAAATCCCTCCATAAATATGACCTGTAGGCTGTGCTAAAGGTTTTCGGGCTTCGGGCCCCTGTTGCAGTCACAGTTGCCCAAAAGGGGACGTTCTCATGTAGACATTATATGAAGTGAACCTATCAAGTTACAATGAAATCCCTCCATAAATATGACCTGTAGGCTGTGCTAAAGGTTTTTGGGCTTCGGGCTGTGTTGCCGTCACAGTATGACCTGTAGGCTGTGCTAAAGGTTTTCGGGCTTTGGGCCTCTGTTGCGGTCACAGTTGCCCAAAAGGGGACGTTCTCATGTAGACATTATACATAGGTTTAAAAAAAAAGGTTCCGCATGTAGTGACTGTAAATAGTTCAAAACGCATATTGGAGGAAAGAAGAAGAAGAAAAAAGCCAAATTGGGGGAGGGGGGAGGGGGGGTAGGGGGTGTTTGTCTGGGTTTTTAACCACAAACTTGTAGTCATCCTACCAAGCTACACTGAAATCCCTTCATAATTATGGCCTGTGGAATATTCTAAAGGATTTTGGGCTTCGGGCCTCTGTTGACGTCACAGTTGCCCAAAAGGGGACGTTCTCATCTAGACATTATATGAAGTCAACCTATCAAGTTACAATGAAATCCCTCCAAAAATATGACCTGTAGGCTGTGCTAAAGGTTTTCGGGCTTTGGGCCCCTGTTGCGGTCACTGTTGCCCAAAAGGGGACGTTCTCATGTAGACATTATATGAAGTGAACCTATCAAGTTACAATGAAATCCCTCCATAAATATGACCTGTAGGCTGTGCTAAAGGTTTTTGGGCTTCGGGCTGTGTTGCCGTCACAGTTGCCCAAAAGGGGAGGTTCTCATCAAGACATTATATGAAGTCAACCTATCAAGTTACAAAGAAATCCCTCCATAAATATGACCTGTAGGCTGTGCTAAAGGTTTTCGGGCTTCGGGCCCCTGTTGCAGTCACAGTTGCCCAAAAGGGGACGTTCTCATGTAGACATTATATGAAGTGAACCTATCAAGTTACAATGAAATCCCTCCATAAATATGACCTGTAGGCTGTGCTAAAGGTTTTCGGGCTTTGGGCCTCTGTTGCGGTCACAGTTGCCCAAAAGGGGACGTTCTCATGTAGACATTATATGAAGGAAACCTATCAAGTTACAATGAAATTCCTCCATAAATATGACGTGTAGACTGTGCTAAAGGTTTTTGGGCTTTGGGCTCGGGCAGCCATCATGGCTGAATGATCACAACCAAAAGGGGACATTCTCATCTGGGCATCATGTGGATTGATCCTACAAAGTTACAATGAAATCCCTTCAAAAATATGACCTGTAGACTGTGTTGAAGGTTTTCGGGCTTCGGACACCTGTAGCCGTCACAGTTGCCCAATCACGTCCAAAAGGGGACTTTTTGATGTAGACATTATATGAAGTCAACCTATCAAGTTACAATGAAATCCCTCCATAAATATGACCTGTAGACTGTGCTAAAGGTTTTTGGGTTTTAGGCTCGGGCAGTTGTGACGGTTAATAGATCATGCCCAAATGGTGAAATTCTCATGTAGACATCATATGAAGTCAACCTATGAAGTTACAATGAAATCCCTCCATAAATATGACCCGTAGAGTGACTTAAAGGTTTTTGGGTTTTGGGCTCGGGCAGTCGTGACGGTTGATAGATCACGCCCAAATGGTGAAATTCTCATGTAGACATCATACGGAGTCAACCTGTCCAGCTACAATGAAATCCCTCCATAAATATGACCCGTAGAGTGACCTAAAGGTTTTTGGGTTTTGGGCTTGGGCAGTCGTGACGGTTGATAGATCACGCCCAAATGGGGAAATTCTCATCTAGACATCATACAGAGTCATCGTATCAAGTTACAATGAAATCGCTCCATATTAAACATGACCTGCAGACTGTGCTAAAAGTTTTTGGGTTTCGGGCTTGGGCAGCCATCACGGTTGACAGATCATGTCCAAACAGGGATGTTCTCATCTAGGCATTATACAGAGGCATTCTATGAAGTTACAATGAAATCCCTTCAAAAATACAATCTGTAGACTGTGCTAATGGTTTTCGGGTTTTGGGCTCGGGCAGCCATACCGGTTGACTGATCACGACCAAAAGGGGACGTTCTCATATAGACATGACCTAAAACCTGCATATGAAATTTCATGACAATCAGACAAGAACTACCGGGTATAGCCTGTACTTGAAGGTTGAATAAAAAAACTTTAACCACAAACTTTAACCAAAACTCCAAATGTCAACTGAACAGGAGAAAAAAAAACAAAAAAAAAAAACAAAAAAAAACACTTGAACCTTCAGTAAAAAACTTGAACCACAAACTTTAACCAAAACTCTAAAAGTTAACAGACAGACAGACGGACGGACGGACGGACAAAAGTCATTACTATAGCCCTCACTGTAAACAAAAAATGGAATTTATTATCTGTTTATTAATCGGTATTTAAGGTCACATGTTTCTGTCAAATGGCTAATTGTGATTGCAACATGGAGATAAAGCCAAGTTTAGTCAATTGTTTAACCCATGTAGCTCATTTCAGAGGACTTCTACCTCAAGCATTGGTGACTGCATCCTATTTTACCAGTAAAACAGTGCTTGTTTACGACAGCACTCACAAGACAAATTTATCAATTTTATTAACTTGGGTAAAATAAAAGACATAAAGCATTTTATTTTTATTTTCTCAAGTTTGCATTGGTTATAAAAAGAGAGCATGCGGCAGCCAAAATGACAATGCGTGTGGGTCTGAAAAACAGATTTTTAACTTTTTCGGGCCTTAAATGTTATTTTTTCAAATGTTTAAAAAAATTTCAACAAAACCATATCATTTGACCCCTCATCAGAATGAGCTCAGTCCCATGAGCAGTCAAATGATATGGTTTTGTTGAAATTTTTAAAAAAATATTATTTTTCAACTGCTGAATTTGTATATTACGTGGGCAGATGCTGCCGATTTTCAGGTAAAGAGATAAAAAAAATATGATTTGGAAACAACACAATTTACATACTAATTTAATATGGAGTGCTGAATGGAAAAGCTTAGGTCTAAGTTACAACTCTGAACCAGATTACATGTATATGTAAGTCTAAGTCAACAAATGATCATAACCTTGTGAGAATGGGTTGACTGTTCCAGTAAGCTGACTCCAACTGTGTTTCCACACAACGATCTCAAAAACAAGTATCATTTCATTCAGTTTAGTATAATTGAAGAAATGATCCAAAAACCCTAAATAGAAAAGATATAGGTTCACAAAGGGCCATAATGGCAAAAATAAGCAAACAAACCCCACAATGAACAATGTCTTTCCACCTATTGACATCACTAATCAAATAACATTTCATTCCAGTTATTACATACGAAATGAAAGTGTCAATGATGCTGTAGCGCAACTTGACCAAGACGGGACTGAACTAAATAAAAAGTTCCAGTAATGCCAAGTCATTCTCTTAGGTTTCTATAGAAAAGACATCACACCCAAGCTACACATGAAATCTGAAATAGATCGGGTGAGGGATGCAGCCTGCGGAGTGTGCTAATGGAATTACTGACAATTTATATGCCAAATCCAAGATGGCCACTGCCAGCCATGTTTTTCAACAAAATTCATAAAAATTTGATAGCTGCCAGCACATGACGTCGCCTTGAAGGAACGATCAGTAGCTTTTTGTTATTGTCTTGAAACAGTTTGCAGTTGAATTGGGCTGAATATTGTGCAGTAAAATGTCACGTAGCATATAATAAAAAGAAAATGTACGCTGTTTTAGTGAATATTGGGAATTATCTCATTCATGTGGACCTGAAAGTATTATTTCACAAGCGCTCGTGAAAAATGAACCTTTCAGGTCCACACTCATGAGATAATTCCCGATATTCACTAAAACAGTGTACAGTTAAAACTAAAAGTCCTGTCCTGAAATGCGCACAAATAGCACGTTGATATGCGCGTTAATCTACGCGATATGACCATAGTAAGGCTATCAAATTCTGTAAATATGGTCTGTGCACAAGCAATGTTTCAGCCAATGGACCTCCGGGTAACCCGGAGGTCCATTGGCAGAAACATTGCCCGAGTTTGCTCTGAGTAACCAGGAGAACCTGCTGTGCTTTGGATGCCATTCGATATGGCAATTATGCGCAATTCCTACGCGCAATTAAGCCTAGATAAGCGCACATTTCGTGACAGGACTTCTAGATTTAACTGTAGATATCTTCTATATGTGCATTGTGATGTTTTAACAGAAATTAAACAAACACCAGTTGATCAAGATTCCCGAAATACAATTTTGTGAAATCAAATAAGAATTGAGAACAAATGAAAATAGTATCTAACATTTAATGTTCTTCCAATTCCTTTTTTTGACAGGTGAGATTCTACAGTGTGGTGGGCAGAAAAGTTGACAAACAATTTTTCATCAGATTGTGACCCTGTTGCAATCCAGTCGAAGCTTTCCGTCCACTTTTGTAATTATAGTATAGTAAACAGTCAAAAAATTTGCATGTAATGGAAAGTAAATTGTTTTGTAATGAAAAGTGTATAAATTCAATGATGATATTACTTTAACTCTTTCAACACAAGAGGCCGCTTTTTTTGGTCCAGAAACGTGATACGTCATATACATTAGGTAGGATGGCTACTAAGTGAACATGTGTGGTAGAACAATTAATATTTTCAACGTGCAGCCTTCAGGCTGCACTTTGAAAATATTAATTGCTCTACCTCCAAATAATGGATATGGACTCTTCCAATTTCTGCCATTTAACTGGCATGGAACATGACACCAGTGTTTAAAGGGTTGACTAATATCGAGTTATAGAGAATATATTTTACTCATAATATACCTGAATGAAGGGCTCCTAGAAAGACAAAGTGATTTGTCAATCTTCCAATAACATGGGACCTAAAGCTCTCTTGGGTAAGTTGAAGGAGAAACAATTCCAGATGCTCAGAGTTTAGTTGCAACTTGTAAAATATCAGATGTAAAGCAACCGGTACACTTAATACAATGAAATAATGACACCAAAACACAAAATATTTAGAAAATCCATTACCACAATACATTAACAAAGGAAAACAAAAACATCATAACAAATAAAAGCAAAACAGCAAAGGGTCATGCATATTCGTTACCTGTCTTCATCTTTCCAATTCATGTAATCTTTCTCCCTGAAGATTCAAATATTTTTTATAGAAAAAAAATTGTTATACATGTTAGTAACTGAAACTATTACCACAGTGATTTCATTTAGTTGTAAAATACCTGTCTGTCCATGCCAGTGAATAGCACATAATATTTTAACACAGCAAGCTTTCTATCCTTATTGGGAAAGGGTCCATGGCCATTGTTGTTGGGAAAATTTATATTATGGAGGACAAGAATCAGGAAATAATTTCTATCAACCCCAGCTTGATTTTAAATTAAACAAAAGTAACAACTGTAGCTGATGTCCACCAAATTATAGGACTGTTTTTATATTTAGAGGACATAACAGAGGGGTTTGGTTTCTTTTTTTTTAAATGCAATTTTTGTCCAATTTCATAAGAAATGATTTTAAACTTAAATGCCTGGCGATTTTGAAACATTATTGTTCAACACTGACATTGTACATCCTGTGGCTTTGCAGTTGTTTCTAGACAAGTCTTGGCTGCCTGTATAGGCAGCCAAGACTTACTTAGAAACAACTACCAAGGTGAAATGCGAGATACACAACACTGAAACAGTATTTAGTGCTATACTTACCATTCTCTGTGAAATCCAGTTTCTTAAACTATTTATTTATTTATTTCATTTATTTCATTTATTTATTAGTGTTTAAAGTCACATATTTCTGCACAATGGCTAATCATGACCATGACAGTTTTACTGGTGGAGAAAGCCATAGTACCCAGAGAGAACCACTGAACAATGGTGAGCAACTGCCAGACTCCCCAACATACTAACTCCACGCAAGCAAGGTTAGCATTGGTTGAAGACAGGTGCAGAATAGACGTGCAGTACTCCTTAGTACACAACGTCACCTGCCCCCATAAAGGCAATGGGGGTTAAGTGTCTTGTCCAAGGACACAACATGGTTTCCGTAGGTGGAATTCAATCTGAGGACCTCTCGGCTTGCAGCCTGCACCTCTACTACTGAACCACCACGCCCCCATTTTCTTAAACATATTCATCATTGTGTTTATATCTTTGTAAGATTGACAAGGTTGATGGACTGGAAATTTTGAGGATGGGCACTGTGGAAAAATCATGACCAAAACTCAATGGGAATAGGGCCTGTATTTGGCCCCTGTCATCACCTAGAAAAATTCCCTCATTGTGTATATATGACCCGAGTTAGAAGTTTGTCAAAAATTATTTGTAGCTGATAAATAAACAAAATGTTTCTGGGTTGCACTTGATTGCAAACAAATGTTTCATTATTGGACTTGCATTTCCGAATTTCTTAATTAAATTTTCTTCAAGCGAATAATAAAGAACACATTAAAAATTGAATAGTTATTGATTGAGATAACTTTATTATTATTTCTGTCTGACATGTATTCTAGGGTAATTTTTGATGGGGAATCTCAAATTCTTTTTCAAAAAGTGCCTAAATTAACTTTTTAGGGACCTGAACCCTCCGATGCTTATAGGAACTGACAATTTTTTAAATTCCAGTGATAACAGTTATTTAATTTTCAACTTCTCTTCGTTTACGAAATGTGATGTCATATACTGAGCCTAAAGAGAAAGTATAATAAACTTTGAGGAGCAATTTTTTTTAGTATTATCGACTTTAATCAGAAACAAATTATTGTAAATTCATATTTCGAGTTTAGCTGTATGAATTTGCATAATTTAATGTTCTTACTGTTAGCGTCATGTCAGGACGTCACAATTCAGACATGTGGTGAAATGAAAAGCTCACACATCCAGTCAATAGTGTGTATGTCCACCGTTTGCCTCTTGGATGGCAGGACATCGATGGCACATGGACCTGATACGTCTCTGTATGTCACCCAGTGGTACTGCGTTCAACTCCTGCCTTAGAACATTACGAAAATCGTCCAATGTCTGACGATCATAAAGTCGTACCCGATGGTCCAACTGATCCAAAACATGCTCGATTGGTGACAAATCTGGCAAAAGTGGGGGTCAGGGAAGCAGTTCGATGCTCTGCTCCTCAAGAAAGTCATGACAGATATGCACTAAGTGACATCGGACATTGTCTTGCTGGAATAACTGCAATCCCACGCTAGCTTTCAACAACGGGACAACAATGGCATTAAGAATTTCATCCCTGTCCATTCAGATTACCATCGCTGAAGATCAACTGCATTCGATGGTGCAAGGAAATTCCTGCCCAAACCATTATACTACCCCTGCCGAAATGGTCGCATTCCCGGGCGATACACTCTTGCCCTACCATCAGCGCACTATAGACTAAATCGTGATTCATCACTAAAATGAACCGTGTTCCAACGCTGCGGAGTCCAGCGAACACGCTGATGTACCCATTCCATTCTGACGGTGCGATGACGTTGGGTAAGGATTGGTTCATGGTATGGACGCCTACTTCGCATGCCATGTTCAGCGAGTCTGTTGCAGACAGTTTGTGCACTAATTCTGTTGTTAGTTCTACCAGGAGTAATTGCTGCCGTCCTCGTCACTGGAAGGAAGCTATCCCACAAGTGAGAAGTCCTGATGTGTCGGTCTTGTGCAGGGGTCGTAACTCTTGGTCGACCTGAATGCAGTTGGTCGGCAGTAGATCCAGTGGTTCTATACCTTCCAATGAGATGGTAAATAGTGGTCACAGAGACTCCAAACTCAGCAGCAAGCTCATCTGGAGGTACCCCAGCCTCATGCATACCAATGGCACGCAACCTCTGATTTTCGGTTTACCATGGCATTTTTTAAAATGCCAGAAGACAAAAACTAGGGTGTTTTCTCAATAACCCAGGCTCTCTAGCACAACATAACACAAAGAAAATCATTTGTCACCCATTCAATTTGACATTCTCGGGTAGCATGTGCTATTTTGAAATCCGGAGCAAAATTGTATATGGTTGGTTGGACAACAACAACATGTCATAAACTCTTTGCACGACTTCTTGTCCACACACATGCAACATTAGAACCATTATATTTCATCCTTTATGCAATTTTTTCACATTTGTTTCTGTTATACTTTCTTTTTTGACTCAGTATACATAGTTAGAAAGGGATTTCTAACTAACATAACCAAATATAAAAATTGTAGGCTATTTTTAAGAACTAATGCTATAGGTTCAGTTCAAAACAATCAGAACAGCACACAAGGGGATGCCAAAAGTTTTTGAGTGGGTCTCAAAATTATTTCAGGAGTGAGGAGAAGTTAAAATATAAATTTTCAGTGAGTGACTGCAGATCTCACTCATGAAATAATTATGGGAACCACTCAAAGAAACCTAGGTATTCTTTTTATTATGTGCATTGCCCATTTTAAAAAAATCTTTAAGTTTTAATCCTAAATTAATGCAAAGTAAATGCTTCAAAAGTAACAAACATATCAATTTAAAAGTCATAAGCAGACAGGCAATGAACTGATTTCAAAGACAAAATTAACTGTTTGTGGAAAAAATATTTCCTTCAGGTTTACACTGACAGCTACACAGAACCATTAATGGATATAAATTTAATACCACTGATAGCAATGACAACCACATTTCACCATGAAATAGCAAGCATCTCTCCCTTTCATAACATTTTAGCAAGTTTATTTTGTGTTCACTAAAACTATTTTTACTGTGATTTGATGGTTGTACCCACACTGAAAAATATGATTTTTAAATAACGTAATTGTATGTCTTTTGTCAGTCAAGATGGAAAATACAATGTCTATGTTTTCACTATTTCCTTATGTTTATAGCATAAGCATATACAGTGGAGCCCACTTAACTGGATATCTCTTAATCGTATATCCCTGTTAATTGAATATAATTTTCAAACACAAAACCATTTACCATATCTTCAGTACAAATTTGATCTGTTAATTGCATAAGGGTTGTAGAGTAAACTCCTGTTAATTGTACATAAATTTTTGTAATATGTCGAAAAAATTACTGTGACACGCACCAAATTCCCCTTATTTATCAATGTTTTTGGCCTCACTACATCCAATACAGGCATTTATTCTATTATATCTTGTTTGACAGAGCTCTATGAGCTCTGTCAAACAAGATATAATAGAATAAATGCTCAGTTTACCTCCAGAACACAGGAAACTGACCAAATCCCTGTTAATTGTATACTCTTGTTAATTGAATAATTTTCACTGGCAAAATGGATATTCAATTAAGAGGATTCTACTTTAATAAAAGGAATTGTTTTCCCCTGTATACCCATGTATAAAGAGCTCAGTGTACAAAATGTAAAATTAACAATGGTTTTATTAACTGGTACGATGCTGAATTATTTGAAATATTTTTGTTCAACTGTCTTTGCTTTGTTACAATTCATGAGAAAGTGCCTATTAGGCACTCTCTCATAATTTGTAACAAGGAAAATCCTAACAGACAAAATTATTTAACTTCAAAGGTAAAATGAAGCTTATCTACCAATGAAAGTGTCAATGACACTGTAGCTTAACTTGTGTGTTGTGTTTGATTGAAAGGATAATGTTCAATGTTTATGAAAGGATTATGAAATAAGACAAGAATTGTGATAATTGGGAATATGTTCCTTTCTGTTCCCTGTATGCTATGTTTTTGATAAAAAAATAATATGAGGTGTACACTGCACTAAAGAGCTGAGGGGTGAGTTAATATGACCTCACAGTTAATGTAAGTGGCCCTCACAGTTAACATATATCAACGAAAGTTACCAAGTTACAGTGAAATTATTCCAAAACGAGTCATCCTATCAAGTTACAATGAAATCCCTTCATAAATATGACATGTAGACTATGCTAAAAGTTTTCGGGCTTCGGGCCCCTCTAGCCGTCAGTTGCCCAAACACGTCCAAAAGGGGACTTTCTCATCTAGACATTACATGAAGTCAACCTACCAAGTTACAATGAAATCCAACCATAAATATGACCTGTAGACTGTGCTAAATGTTTTCTGGTTTTGGGCTCAGGCAGTCATCATGGTTGATAGATCAGTCCCAAATGGGGAAATTCACCTCTAGACATCATACAGAGTCATCCTACCAAGTTACAATGAAATCCCTCCATATTAACCCTTAAGTCCTCAGATTAATTTTAAAGTATTTAGGGCCTTTTTCTGCTTACGTAGTTATTGATGACTTGGCAGTGGTTCTACATCACTGCTGGCTGCCTATACAGGCAGCCAGCAGTGATGTAGAACCACTGCCAGGGAAAATTCAGTCTGTACACAAGAGAAATAAAAAAGATTACACAAGGGAACACCTGGTTCAATGCAATATAAAAGTGGCGGTTTGGGGCTATATGGGGGCTTAAGGGTTAAACATGACCTGCAGACTGTGCTAAAAGTTTTTGGGTTTCGGGCTTGGACAGCCATCACAGTTGCCAGATCATGACCAAAAGGGGACGTTCTCATCTAGGCATTATACAGAGCCATCCTACCAAGTTACAATGAAATCCCTTCATAAATACGACTTGTAGACTGTGCTAATGGTTTTCAGGTTTTGGGCTCGGCTAGCCATACCGGTTGACCGATCACGACCAAAAGGGGTGTTCTCATCTAGACATGACCCCAAACCTGCATATGAAATTTCATGATGATCAGACACGAACTACGGGGTGTAGCCTGTGCTTAAGGAAAATGTGAACAGACTCACAGACTAACAGACTTCCGCACGCGTGATGGCAATAGCTTATCTTGACTTTGTCAAGTTAAGCTAATGACCTATAGACTATGATCAAGGTTTTCGGACTTTGGGCACCTTTAGCCATCACAGTTGACCAATCACGACCAAAAGAGGATGTCATCATCTAGGCATTATATGGAGTCAACCCAACAGGTTACAATGAAATCCTTCCATAAATATGACCTTGTGCCTATGCTAAAGGTTTTTGGGCTCGGGCACCCATCAAGGCTGAATGATCGTGATCAAAATGGGACGTTCTCATCTAGACATTATTTGGAGTCATCCTACCAAGTTACAATGAAATCCCTTCATAAATACAACCTGTAGACTGTGCTAAAGGTTTTCGGGCTTCGGGCCCCTGTAGCCATCACAGTTGCCCAATCACATCCAAAAGGGGACTTTCTTTCTCATCTAGACATTATATGAAGTCAACCCACAAAGTTACAATGAAATTCCTCAATAAATATCACCTGTAGACTGTGCTAAAAGTTTTCGGGTTTTGGGCTTGGACAGTCGTCACGGTTGGCAGATCACGTCCAAATGGGGAAATTCTCATCTAGACATCATAAGGAGTCATCCTACCAAGTTACAATGAAATCCCTCCATATTAAACATGACCTGCAGACTGTGCTAAAAGTTTTTGGGTTTCGGGCTTGGACAGCCATCACAGTTGCCAGATCATGACCAAAAGGGGACATTCTCATCTAGGCATTATACAGAGGCATCCTACCAAGTTACAATGAAATCCCTTCATAAATACGACTTGTAGACTGTGCTAATGGTTTTCAGGTTTTGGGCTCGGCTAGCCATACCGGTTGACCGATCACGACCAAAAGGGGTGTTCTCATCTAGACATGACCCCAAACCTGCATATGAAATTTCATGACGATCAGACACGAACTACGGGGTGTAGCCTGTGCTTAAGGAAAATGTGAACAGACTCACAGACTAACAGACTTCCGCACGCGTGATGGCAATAGCTTATCTTGACTTTGTCAAGTTAAGCTAATGACCTATAGACTATGATCAAGGTTTTTGGGCTTTGGGCACCTTTAGCCATCACAGTTGACAAATCACGACCAAAAGGGGATGTCATCATCTAGGCATTATATGGAGTCAACCCAACAGGTTACAATGAAATCCTTCCATAAATATGACCTTGTGCCTATGCTAAAGGTTTTTGGGCTCGGGCACCCATCAAAGCTGAATGATCGTGATCAAAATGGGACGTTCTAACTAGACATTATTTGGAGTTTTCCTACCAAGTTACAATGAAATCCCTTCATAAATATGACCTGTAGACTGTGCTAAAGGTTTTCGGGCTTCGGGCCCCTGTAGCCATCACAGTTGCCCAATCACATCCAAAAGGGGACTTTCTTTCTCATCTAGACATTATATGAAGTCAACCCACAAAGTTACAATGGAATTCCTCAATAAATATGACCTGTAGACTGTGCTATAAGTTTTCGGGTTTTGGGCTCGGACAGTCGTCAGGGTTGACAGATCACGTCCAAATGGGGAAATTCTCATCTAGACATCATAAGGAGTCATCCTACCAAGTTACAATGAAATCCCTCCATATTAAACATGATCTGCAGACTGTGCTAAAAGTTTTTGGGTTTCGGGCTGGGGCAGCCATCACGGTTGACAGATCATGCCCAAAAGGGGACATTCTCATCTAGGCATTATACAGAAGCATCTTACCAAGTTACAATGAAATCCCTTCATAAATTCGACCTGCAGACTGTGCTAATGGTTTTCAGGTTTTGGGCTCGAGCAGCCATACCGGTTGACCGATCGTGACCAAAAGGGGACGTTCTCATCTAAACACGACCCTAAACCTGCATATGAAATTCCATGATGATCAGACAAGAACTGCAGAGTGTAGCCCATGCTAAAGGAAAATGTGAACAGGCTCACAGACTCACAGACTAACAGACTTCCGCATATGTGATGGCAATAGCTTATCACGACTTTGTCAAGTTAAGCTAAAAATGAAAGTGTCAATGACACTGTAGCTCATCTTGTTAAGACATGTACATGTATAGTATGCGACACAGCAAAGACAAACATGTACATAATGACCTGATAACAAAGGTACATATAAAGTATTGTAACCGTCTGTTCATAAATACTGACCGTAGCCTGTAACAAATGTATAGGTAAAGTATTGTAAAGGTGGGTGACAGTCAGATGCTAAACTAGAAAAGAAATCTTTGAGTCCCACAGTGGGTCTGACTGAACCCCAAAATATTTGTTCTCATAGCACAGTGATAACAAAGGCACCCCAAAACACACTCGTTCCTGTCGCAAGGTAAAAACAAATGTACCCAAGAAATTTCATGAAGATCAGTTCATAAATACGAGCTGTATAGAAGTTGTGACAAAAATAGGACGATGAAATAATCAGATGTGTACCCATACGTGCAACTGGTAGAAAGCTGTATGATGGAGGGCCACCACAGATGCCGACATTATGTACACCATACATGGTATGGATACATATAGAAATGGATTGGAGGAGGTTCTAATTTGATGGATAAAGGGTTAATATCTCTGGATCAAAATATCATATTTACAAAAAAACTATACAGCACAGCACATCAGTAACCTGAATAAATAAATAAAGTAACATGACAATTGGATTGATATTTTTTGAGTTATCTCATGCCAAAGGGATTGGAGAAATTTTCAATTTGAAGGATAAAGGGTTAATATCTCAGGATCAAAATAACAGATTTACACCAAAAACTATACAGCTCGGTACATCAGTAACCTGAACACAAATATAAAGTAACTTGACAATCCAAGCAATATTTTTCAAGTTATCAAATGCCAAAGGGATTGGAGGAATTTTCAGTTTGAAGGATAAAGGGTTAATATCTCAGGATTAAATTATCAGATTTTCATCAAAAACTATACAACTCGGCACATCAGTAACCTGAACACAAATATAAAGCAACTTGACAATCCAAGCAATATTTTTCAAGTTATCGAATGCCAAAGGGATTGAAGGAATTTTCAATTTGAAGGATAAAGGGTTAATATCTCGGAATCAAATCATCAGATTTACACCAAAAACTATACAGCTCGGTACATCAGTAACCTGAACACAAATATAAAGTAACTAGACAATCCAAGCAATATTTTTCAAGTTATCGAATGCCAAAGGGATTTGAGGAATTTTCAATTTGAAGGATAAAGGGTTAATATCTCAGGATCAAATTATCAGATTTACACCAAAAAACTGTACAGCTTGGCACATCAGTAACCTGAACACAAATATAAAGTAACTCGACAATGCAAGCAATATTTTTCAAGTTATCGAATGCCAAAGAAATGGATACGGACGCCAGATGGACAGACGGGCAGATGGACAGGCGGACGGACAGACACATTCTTACTTGTGGGGTTTTTCCCATGTTAAACTCTAACCGCACAAGGTCAAAAAATTAACCCCACAGTGCAAAAAATAACCCCACAAGTGGCCACTGTACTAACCCAACCCCACAACTACCACTGACCCTAAATTGTAAACCCCACAATGTACCTCTGCTAAGTCCGGATGGACAGATGGACAGATGGATGGACAAAGGATGGACGAACAACAGATGGCCACCATGGATGCCGGCATTATGTGTACCATACATAGTATGGGTACACATAAAAAAAAATGATTGGACCTAATTTCGGTACAAAATGGCCACTGGCAGCCATCTTGAATTTTGAACCGCACCCATAAAAACTCGTTCTCATCCCACGGTGATAACAAAGGTACCCAAGAAGTTTCGTGAAGATCGGTTCATAAATACAGACTCTAGCCCGAGCCGTATTGACATGTGTACTTACTGTGAGTAAGTAGCACTGAAAAAATCAAAGTTTATCTAATTTGCATAATTTCTGCACGAGAAAAAAAACCTGTATTATATGTGATGTATCCCATGGTACTAAACATTTACACAAAAAATTATTCAAATCAGCACTTTCATATGGAAGTACTGTGCAAAAATCTGATTGCACCTAATTTTGTACAAAATGGCTGCCATCGGCCATCTTGAACTTTGGACCGGACCCAACAACACTTGTTCTCGTCCCACAAAGATACCAAAGGTACCCAAGAAGTTTTGTAAAGATCGGTTCATAAATACGGCCTCTAGCCCGAGCCGTATTAGCATTTGCACTTACAGTGCTGAAAGTAACACTAAAAACATCAAAGTTAGTCTAATTTGCATAATTTACGCACGAGAAAAAACCTGTATTATATGTGATGTATCCCATGGTACTAAACATTCATACAAAAAATTATTCAAATCAGCACTTTCATATGGAAGTTCTGCACAAAAATCTGATTGCACCTAATTTTGTACAAAATGGCTGCCAGCGGCCAACTTGAATTTCGGATCGGACCCCAAAACACTCGTTCTCGTCCCACGGTCATAACAAAAGTACCCAAGAAGTTTCATAAAGGTCGGTTCATAAATACAGCCTCTAGCCCGATCCGCCAAAGTTGAGCTAATGATGCAGTTAACTCTTTCAACATGAGAGACCGCTTTTCCGGTCCAGCAACATGATAAGTCATAATTTCAAAGTGAACGCGTGTGGTAGAACAATTAATATTGCCTGAAGGCTGCACATTGAAAATATTAATTGCTCTGTCACCAAATAATGGATATGGACTCTTCCAATTTCTGCCATTTAACTGGAAAGGAAGATACCACCAGTGTTTAAAGGGTTAAGTTGAAGCACCTGTAGAATAAAGCCCAATGAAAGTGTCAATGACACTTCTTTAGCTTAACTTGACTGTGTGTAGTGTTTGATGAAAAGGATAATGTTCAATGTTTATGAAAGGATTATGAAATAAGACAAGAACTGAGATAATTGAGAATATGTCAATTTCTATTCTCTGCATGCTGTGTTTTCAATAAGAATAATTTGAGGTGTAGAGTGTACTAAAGAACTGAGGCCATGGTTAATGTGGCCCTCACAGTTAATGTATGTCAACCAAAGTTACAAAGATGCAGTATAGTCTTTCTAAAACAAGGCATCCAACACAGTTTCAATGAAATCCCTTCATAAATATAACTTGTAGACTTTGCTAAAGGAATGTAGGTCATGTGACGGTTCTGCTGTCAGGGTTGACCGATCATGACAAAAATAGGACAGTCTAAACTAGATATCATACCAAGTTATCCTACCAAGTTACAATGAAATCCCTTCATAAAAAAAAGCAGTAGACAGTGCTAAAGGAATCTAGGTCACGTGACCAGGCGGCAGTAACAGCTGACCGATCATGACCAAAATAGGACAGTCTCATGTAGACATCATACCAAGTTATCCTTCCAAGTTACAATGAAATCACTTCATAAATATGAACTGTAGACTGTGCTAAACAAATCTAGGTCACATGCGGCCATCACGGTTGACTGAACCCGACCAAAATAGGACGTTCTCATCTAGTCATCCTACAAATTTGCAATAAAATCCCTTCATAAATATGACCTTAGACTGTGCTAAAGGATTTTGGGCCTGCACAGCCATCATGGTTGACAGACCACAACCAAAAGGAGACGTTCTCATCTGGACCTTATACAGAGTTATCTGTCCACATTCCAATGGAATCTCTTCATAAACACGACCTGTACACTGTGTTAAAGGTGTTCACGTTTCGAGCTTGCGTACCCATTACTGTTGACTGATCATAACCAAAAGGGGATGTTCTCATCTAGACATTATATGGAGTCATTCTACCAAGTTACAATGAAATCCATTCATAAATATGACCAGTAGACTGTGCTAAAGGTTTTCGGGTTTAGGGCTCGCAAAGCCATTACGGTTGACCGATCGCAAACCAAAAAGTCGACATTCTTATCTAGACATGATCTCCAACCTGCATATAAAATTTTGTGATGATCGGACAAGAACCACAGAGTGTAGCATGTGCCAAAGAAAATGTGAACAGACTGACAGATTGACAGACTCACAGACTTCCAAACGCGTGGTGGCAACAGCTTATCTTGACTTCGGCAAGTTAAGCTAAAAATGGGCTCCCAGCAGTCTACCAGTTAACCCTTTACCAAACGTAACGGCCAAAACTGGACAGCGCTATTCACAAAAATTGCCAAGCAATTTTCGTTATTTTTTTCATTTTTTGCCACAAAAACATAGCTTATGACCCCTCATTGGAACGAGCTCGTTGAGCTTGTTCCAATGAGGGTCATAAGCTATGTTTTTAACACAAAATATGATTTTGTTTGCAAATGTCGTCTGCTTTTCATGTTAGGTAAAAGGTTAAAGAAATGAGTTTAATCATAAATTTAGTTTGATGCTGTCAGACGAGTGTCAAAATAAGAATTCTATTTTAAATTCTCCTATTACAGTTCAATACACTCAGTGATATTAATAGTGAGCTGAGAAGAATACCTTTAGTGTTTGAGTTCTTTCGGCAAACATCCTACAAAGTGAGCAAACACTTTGCAGAAACTAATTAAGTTTTGAAGATTCAGGATTTACTTTGTATTCATGGCTGTTTTTGTAGCAGTGGACTGAATTTATTGATATGAAACCAGAGCAACGCAAAGATTGGCATATGCCCCTGACAGTGTCATAAAAGGGTAGGTAAGTCTCTCGGGGGCATAACTAATAACACATTAAAAAAAAAAAAAATTGATTTGAGTCAGCATTCATTAGTTATTGGATGGAAACCAACTTCAATATGGCCGCCGTGACAGCCATACTGAATTGGCCAGCTGGACCAAAATCGATAGGAAGCTTCCTCTAGACACCAATAATACATAACCAACAAGAGGGGTGTGTCCATTCCCATAAGCTTACCAACACATGGCATGCGATAAACCTAGGCTTATTACAAATCTGCAAATGAAAGTGTCAATGACACTGTAGATTAACTTGTCTGTGTGTTATGTTTGAGGAAAAGGATAATGTTCAATGTTTATGAAAGGATTATGAAATAAGACAAGAATTGTGATAATTGGGAATACTTTAATTTCTGTTCCCCATATGCTATGTTTTCAATAAAAATAATATGAGGTGTAGACTGTACTAAAGAATTGAGGGGTGGGTTAATGGGGCCCTCACAGTTAATGTATGTGGCCCTCACAGTTAATGTATATCAACAAAAGTTACCAATTTACAGTGAAATTATTCCAAAATGAGTCATCCTATCAAGTTACAATGAAATCCCTTCATAAATATGGCCTGTAGACTGTGCTAAAGGTTTTTGGGCTTCGGGCCTGTGTAGCCATCATGGTTGACTGATCGCAACCAAAAGGGAACGTCCTCATCTAGACATTATACTGAGTCATCCTTCCAAGTTACAATGCAATCCCTTCTTAAATATGACCTGTAGTCTGTGCTAAAGCTTTTCGGGTTTTGGGCTCAGGCAGCCGTCATGGTTGAATGATCGGGAACAAAAGGGAACGTTCTCATCTAGGCATTATCTGGAGTCATCCTACCAAGTTACAATGAAATCCCTTCATAAATACGACCTGTAGACTGTGCAAAAGGTTTTGGGGTTTTGGGCTCGGGCAGTTGTCACAGCTGACAGATCGTGACCAAATGGGGAAGTTGTCATCTAGACATCATACAGAGTCATCCTACCAAATTACAATGAAATCCCTCCATATTATATATGCAGACTGTGCTAAAAGTTTCTGGGTTTCAGGCTTGGGCAGCCGTCATGGTTGACAGATCATGATCAAAAGGGGATGTTCTCATCTAGATATTATACCGAGGCATCCTACCAAGTTACAATGAAATCCCTTCATAAATACAACCTGTAGACTGTGCTAACGGTTTTCAGGTTTTGGGCTCAGGCAGCCATCACGATTGACCAATTGTATGCAACCAAGAGGGGACGTTCTCATCTAGACATGACCCCAAACCTGCATATGAAATTTCGTGACGATCGGATAAGAACATGGGGTGTAGCCTGTGAAAAAGGAAAATATGAACAAACTTACAGACTCACAGACTAACAGACTTCCGCAAGTGTGGTGGCAATAGATTATCTTGACTTTGTCAAGTTAAGCTAAAAATGTCTGGTCATGTACATGTATAGCAAAACAGGTCCGATATTTTCCACACTGACAAAAAAGTCTAACATTGGTAAAAATACTAAAAATTGATAAAATATCATTGGGTAAGAGTAATTGTAAGCCATAGAAACAGTATGAGGTGCATAGTAACAGTGTGGAAAGTATTGGTTGACTCTGACAATAACTTGTAACACAAGTGCTGACACCGACGCACCTCAGGTCATGACATAAGCTCACACAATTTTGTTGTTGAGCTAAAAACTAAAATTGATGAAACCAAATTCGAGATTGCCACCATGGAAGCCATAATGAAATGGCCACTGGTGGCCATCTTGGATCAGCTGACTGGTCCAAAATGTATAATTAAAAATAAAATTGATTCGAGTCAGCATTCACTAGTTATTGGACAGAAACCAAATTCAATATGGTGGCCATATTGAATTGGCTAGCTGGGCCAAAATCGAAAGGAAGCATTGTCTAGTCATCCATAAGTCACCCCTAAAATTAAGATTTCATCAAATAAGTGGTTCCTTAGTTATTTGACGAGAATCAAAAGTTAATGGTCAGGATGCCAGAGGGACATGGTGATAACATAATGCCCCCCGGGAGGTTCTCGGGGGCATAGAGAGCACTCTGCGCAAGTATGACTTTATTCCTTCCCTTTAGTTATGCGATAACAACACAATTTCTTATTTTATCCCTTTAAATCATGATGAAATTTTCGATGTCAGTTTAACTGCTTCAGTTTTTTGGGTTTTTTCTGTTTTGGGGGTGGACTAATTAATATTTTCAATGTATGACCTCAGGGCTGCACACTGAAACTATTGATTGATCCACCCCAAAGATTCACCGAAGAGCCATTTATTTTATCAAATTAGACCTTATGAACCAAGCTCAAACTGTGTGTGTGACTTACCAGATGGGCCTGTCCTTACCCCTTCTCCCTGCCACCATGATTATTCTAGGATAAAAAGGGGTAGAACTCTGGCAAAAGAAAAGTCTGATCGACACTATAATCACAGGTTCCCTTGGTAGCGAACATCCATACCAAGTTTTAAAAAAATGGACCCATAAACATCTGAGAAAATCTCTGGACAAAATTCAGGCCTATGCAGCCTATGTGGTTGCGATTTCAAGTTGGAAAGGGCCCATATTCTGACAAAAATAATCCGTCAGGAACTATAATCGCAGGTGCACAGGTTCCCATGGTGGTGAACATTTATACCAACTTTTGAGCAGACTGGTTCATAAACGACTGAGAAAATCTAGGGACAAAATTATATGTCTATGGAAAGATGGATAAATGAATGGATGGACGGACGGACACAGACAGAGACAGACAGACAGACAGACAGGATGAATCCCCAATATTCTCCCCCCCCTCCCCCCCCCCCCCCCCCCCCCCCCCCCAAGCTCGTTGTGTGGTTGTGTGGGGTATAAAAAGTGGACTTCCAGTTTCCATTAACCTTTTTTCCAAAGACAATTTGCATATGACATGTACCAATATCTCTTGATTTTTTTTTTTCTAAACTACATTTTTTGACATTTTACTGGTTTAATAATGAGCTTGATGATACAGGATGGGGGGGGGGGGGGGGGGGGGCGAGAGGGGGTTATCATATCCTATTGTTTGGAACAAAAAATATTTAACCACCTAGCACAGTGATGTGAAAATGCCAAAATTACAGGCAGAAAATGTTTCCCATGATGCAACTAAGAATTTAATCATTTATTTATTTATTTGTTGGTGTTTAACTCTTTACCTAACATGAAAAGCAGACGACACTTGCAAAAAAAAATTCTTCAATAACTATTATTTTCATTTTTTGTCTCAAACGACGAGTTTGTTCCAATGAGGGGTCATAACCTATGTTTTAGAGACAAAAAATGAAAAAATAATGAAAATTAATTGGTGATTTTTGAGAATAGCGCTGGGTGGTTTTAGCCGTTATGTTAGGTAAAGGGTTAAGGTCATTTTCAGCATCTATGGCTTTATCACAACCGCCCTTATGAAGTCAAGTTTTGTCAATCTTTTTGTACCTTTTGCTGACCACTTCAGAAACCTTCCACCCCAGTAGTTGTGTCTTGCTCCTATTTTACCAGTGAAGTTTACCACCACAGTAAACAAGCAATGCTCCACCATGTAGGGTTCCCATGTTTGAATTCAATCAATTCAGCTTTGACAATAGTATACATGGGGTTTATAACAAAGTCTGAAAAGTGATTTGACACTTCCACTGTCTATGGTGACAATTGTCGCATATTTTATTATGTTGTTCTGGTATGCATACATTACCACTAACATCTGATTAACTACTGGAAGAAGAGCACGGTGGCTCAGTGGCAGACTGTTGGACTTCTATGCTAGAGGTCCCGAGTTTGATCCCCGTCCGGGATGACACGTGTTGTGTCCTTGCGCAAGGCACTTTATCCCGCATGCCTACATGGGGGCACGATGATGCCGTGTACTAAGGTGTATTGCACATCGATGGTGCACCTGTCTTCAACTGCTGTAACCCTGCTTGAGCAGAGCTTGAACAGAGTTAGAATGCTGAGGAGCTGACAGTTGCTCATTGATGCTTGGTGATTCTCTCTGGCTTTCAACACCTGTAAAACTGTCACAGTCACGATTAGCCATTGTGCATACGTATGTGACCTTAAACACCAATAAATAAATAAATAACTGCTGGAAATAGCTAAGAATGATCCAACAATTTATCAGACGATAGAGTTATTTAATTATATTTATTCATTAATTTATTGGTATTTAACCCTCTGCATGCTGATGTCAGAAAACCAAAATCAACTTTCAAGTTTTCCCAATAATGCATATTAATGCTTTCAGCCGCAAAGGACAGTTTCTGGTTCAGGAACATGATATTTTATATTTTCAACGTGCAGCCCCAAAGTGCCCATTAAAAATATTAATTGCTCTACCCCCAAAAATGAATATGGACTCTCAAATTACGGCCATTGAACTGACATGGAAGATATGACAAGGGTTCAGAGTTAAAAACTTGCTGTGCATTCTTTAGTAATTAATATTTGAATTTCATGTACAATGTATAATCATGACCCCTTGAGGTTACAAATATAAAAATTATTCAAGACACACACCGTGCAGTATCTGAGAAGCTTAAAAAAATTACTGCAGATATTTTCTAAGTTATGGTGCATTTTTGGATAAGGTACAGTCGCAGTGGACTGGTTGTAATCCACGCATAGGCAGTAATGTCCACACATGCGTTTACAAGTTAATAAAAAATCATCATCAGGAAAATTTTAATTAATGAAGCACAAGGTTGTACCCGGTGCTTCATTAATTAAATTTTTGATGATTATTCCAATAATTAGTGTTTGGAATCTAATATTATTGCATCTGTGGAAATATTGCACTTCAATGGAAAGTGACCACTCCACAGTGGCCATACTGTACATGCATGATTCATTGGATAGAAGGACACACACAAAGTTCAAATATTGTATGACACTCGACATGACAGAGGCATAAAAACTGTTGTTGAAAACACAAAATAATCAGTGAAATAGTTTCAGAACAACAACATATTCAGCTAAAAAACTAAAAACATTTCATGAAAAACTCACCCATATAATATTTCATACATGCTTCGAAGTCTTTGAAAACTACAAAACTTTAGAGATCTCCTTACTTATTCCAGTTTGGAATTTTAAAATTATTTTTACTTAATTATGGTTTATTTTCAGAGAACATCCAAGCAGTAACTCCAAATGGAAGAATACGGGAGTAATTCCCAACAAAATCTAGCTGAATCTCTTTACAATCAGATATGTTCAATACACAGCACCAAACAAATCAAATCATTGTAGTTGCTGTTGGTGTTCCTGATCAATCAATACCTTAACAATGCCACAACAGTCATTACTTATTTAATAACCTGCATTGATTCTTAATAAAACATAGCAGTTCTAAGTCTCACAGAAATTCTACTGCAAATCTTTCCAGAATATAATTGTTGCATTTCCCTTTAACAATAGTTCTCGGGAAGTGTGAAAGGATGCAAGAACTTAATCGTTTATTAGTAAATGGGCCAATTCAGTCAAAACAGTCCAGTCGCCATGGATTGGTCGTAATCCACATGTGGGTAGTGATGTCCACGCGTGTGTTTACCAGGTAATAAAAATCATCACCAGTACCCAGTGCTTCATTAATTAAATTTTTGCTGATTATTCCTATAATTAGTGTTTGGAATCTAATATTATAATGTCTGTGGAAATACTGTCCACCTGTGGAAAGTGACCAATCCATGGCGGCTTAACTGTACTACTACTAGTTTAGTAGCATTATATACAGTCTGTGGTTTTCACTGCAAAACACCTATGGAATGGAGTTACAGCCCGCGCCCCACCTCCTACTTCCCCCCCCCCCCCCCCCCCCCATTTCCTATGCAAGATATGTGTGCCCCTTGTGAGAAGGCCATGTGAGATAGATATCTATGTCACATGACCCACATGATCGGCTTATTAGCATATTTAACTGGTAGAGTACTAAATTATTTTTGGTCATCAAAGATTGTTCACAAGTCTCTGCCTTGTTGCAATTTATGAGAGAGTGCCTTTAGGCACTCTCTCATAAATTGCAACAAAGCAAATCCTTATAGACTAAATAATTTCCCCTCAATAAAAATATGAAGCACATCCATTGAGTATCAAACATTAAAGTTGTGGCACCTGTACTTCAGAATAAAGCCCAAATAAGGGCTTCCAGCACTCCACCAATTAATGAGCACATGGATATTCAATCATTGCACGTTCTTCTGTGAATAAACAACATGGTGACACGTTTCGGAAATATTAGCAGACGAATGAAGAAAACAGAAATAAAAACACAGACCACAAAACCAAAGGACACTTGACTCTTTTATATAAGTTTTTGGGTGAACGCCATTATGAGTGGAGTGAGTTGCATGAAATATCTGTCGAAAGGTTATGCAAATACATTGCAGAATTCATAATATGATATCACTGGAATGTGTCAATGTTCATTTTGCTACAAATCTTTAACCCCTGTCTTGCCGACATAGGGAATCAATTTCGTGGTATATACCTGTGGTATATACAGAACTTTTGTGCACTCTTTCTGATGAGCAAATCAGTTAATTTTCGACAACAAAATTGTTTATATAGCAGCACATGCCCCTGAATTACTTTTGATGACCTCAGGGTGTTTTCAGGGGGGGGGGGGAGGAGAAAAATTATCCCTGATGGGGGTGGGTGTAAGATTGGGAAATCTCACCCTCTGGACAAGATATTTGGTCCGGACACGAGGCATGCCTCATGTGTGGCCCAAATACCTTGTCCTTGCGTGAGATTTCTCACATCTCACAATCCTCACCCATCAGGGATAATAATATTCCACTTGTGCAATAGCTCACAAATTCGGTGAAAAAGCAGCAAAAGAGCACAAACAAAGATTTAGCTAATAAACCTCAAAGTTCACAGTGAATGTCCACTGACTGACTGAAACTTTACATGTGAATTTTTCCTTTGTTTTTCACAGAATTCAAGCTATTGTCAAGCAGGAATGTAGCCAAGTAAAATAAATCTTCCCTTCATCCACCTAATCAATGATCTCATTAATTCATCATACAAAACTTCAAACCAATGTGATTGCTGTATAAATTCTGATTTCAAAGCATCATTTGTTTATTTCACATTTACTTCATATTTTAAGTTTTTGCCCTCAAAAATATTTTCTTACAATTTAATGACAGATATGAGTTGGCACTGTAAAAAACTGTATTTTCTTATAATTTATTGACAGATACAAGTTGGCACTGTAAAAAACTGTATTTTCTTATAATTTATTGACAGATACCAGCTGGCACTGTAAATAACTGTATTTTCTTATAATTTATTGACAGATACAAGTTGGCACTGTAAGAAACCGTATTTTCTTATAATTTATTGACAGATACCAGTTGGCACTGTACAAAACTATTTCCTTATAATCTATTAACAGATACCAGTTGGCACTGTAAAAAACTGTATTTTCTTATAATTTATTGACAGAGACCAGTTGGTGCTGTAAAAAACTGTATTTCCTAATAATCTATTAACAAATACCACCTGGCACTGTAAAAAACTGTATTTTCTTATAATTTATTGACTGATAGCAGTTGGCACTGTAAAACTTAGATGTGAGTCTTCCATGGAAGACGTGTGTCGCCTGCACTATATTTTAATATTTCAGACAGAATTCTAAGTGGAAAAGGGGCATAACTCTGGAAAAAATACAGCAGATCAAAAAATAAAATAGAAGGTGCACAATGCCATTATGTGATAAAGAATCACTGAAAGTTTCATCAAAATCCATTCATAGGTTAAAGAGGTGTGGCGGATAAGAGAAAGTGTGACATGGAAGACGGCGCAGACGACGCAAGACGAAAAAAGTAATCCCTATATGTCGCTCCCCACTTTGTGGGGCAGCGACACAAAAACTGTATTTCCTTATAATTTATTGACAGATACCAGTTGGCACTGTAAAAAACTGTATTTCCTTATAATCTATTAACAGATACCACCTGGCACTGTAAAAAACTGTATTTTCTTATAATTTATTGACAGATACCAGTTCACAGTAAAAACTGTAAGCAAATACTTTCTGTGAACAGAGTTCAATTGGAAATTTTAACCATGTCTCCGCAAGGTCAAAAACGATGAGGCCATTTCAGAGATGGAGCATCTCCATTACCACTGCTTGCAATAGAGAATACTGTTATGGAATGTGCCCAGGATAACTCATTTCTCTCACACAGGACATTTTTACACTGTATGCCAACAGATAGATTCTTGAGCGCTTGTATCAGTTAGTTACTCTCACAGAATAAAATCATCTCTCAGTGTACTGCGTTGGCTACCATATCAGCAAAATTTTAGCTTTCTCTAGTAGGACCACGAGGCATTAATCCGTCTTCCTGCAGGCAATGCTTTGCAGGTGCAAAACATTGCCCTCGGGAAGACATATTAATACTTCTGCAATTTCTCTGTGCGTCCCAAGAAAACAAGAGCCACTACTAAATTAAAATACAGTCTTGTTATAAGAGTTAAATACGTGATAGGTAAAAAGTTGGTTTAGGAAATAAGGCCGCCAAATGGACCCTTTGCCTCCCTAGCAGATACCCTGCTTTTAACATTATTTATGATAGTTTTTGCAACTCTTCTCAAATATAACTAAGGAAGTTAATTTATTTATGATAAATATACATAATCTGAAATAAACTGGTTAACAAGGTTACTGCTAATGTAAATAATATAAAGCCACACTCACTTTTGTTTACCAATTTTATAAAATTCCATCTGTTGTTTCAGCTCTTGTCCATATATTTGCTTTCGCTTCTTCTCGGCACTTTTCCGCTCTTCATCCCCTGTTAAAAACAAATTGGGTACTTATGAGACTCTCATTCGACAGTTCATTTTGAGAATAAATTAACCCTTTATCACACACCAATTAATGTAAAATATGGGATTTCCGCTGTTCTACCTGTATGATAAAAATAAAGTTGTATCACACGAGTGGTGATACAAAATACATTTGATTTCGTTTCTGATGTGAACAGAGAAGGAACCCATCTAAATAAATCACACCAATCATTGGTCGAATGCACCGGAGTCGAGATCACTTGGAAATTCCAAGTTCCTGATTTAGATTTGTTTATCCAGGATATTTAAACAATCAAGTTCAAGTCAAAAATTTACAAAATAAAAATAACATTCTGACTGCTTGTTCCTTGACAAATACGGTACTTCCACATAGGGGTAGTATCCTGCCAACTAACAGTGATGTCTTGTTGGCAAGGAAGGAAACACAGCAATTATCCAGTTAAAAGTACTTTTAGTTCAATTTTCGTGTAGACTGGTTGTTGCATGAGAGGTGTGTGATAAATACAGAAGAGACCAGTAAATGATGACAAAAAGCATAAATTTTATTATTTTTCAATTTTTGCCTAAAAAACATAGCTTATAATATTCCAGTCAAAATGCAACTAAAATTGGCTAACCTAGAAAAAAATTGTACAGAAGTGGTTTTAACTTTTATCAAATCTACGAACCTTCCCTAACATCAGAAAAAAAACAAAACAAATTCGAACTCATACATGTTTTAAAAAAGTTCAAGATAGTGTCCAAGATGGCCACCGATTGTGAAAAAACAACCAAGTCATTTTGATGACATCATGTATTAATATATCATTAGAAGATGGGCTCCATTGCAATGGACATATGTTCTACAATAATCAGAGATACATTTGACGTTGGAATTGTTCATCTGAATTCAGGATGGCTGACAAAACGGCAATAAAAATTAAAAAAAATTAATTTTTTTTATAGTTTTTGTGGATGTTTTCTGATATAGAGACGGGATTAGTGTGCATATGACAAAATATGCTATACTATCACAGAGGGTGGCCATCCTCAAACAGCCTGCGTCAATTTTATCCACAACATTCATGTGAAACAACCACAATTACAAATTTTATTAGGTTCACATAGATTGCAAATGATCCAAAAGAGGTTAATTCACTACGATGTTGTGCAAGCTAAATGGCTTCTTTGTATATGAGATGACTGCTCAGTATACATATTTATACTGAGGGTCACATCCAAGCCAGAAAATAAGCAGACTGTCATCTGCAAAATCTGGTCCCCAGAGCGTAAATTTAGTGATGCTACCCTGCATAGCAGGGTAGCATCACTAAATTTACCCTCTGTGAACCTCAATCTGAATGAGGGTATCAAAACTGAACAGAAAGAGGTACCCAAAGGATAAATTGGCCCAATGTATGGGATAGTATCAGCAAAGTCACCCTTTGGGGACCTCATTCCTGCAAATGTCAGACTGCTTATTTTCAGGCCTGGTCACATCAACCAGAAACACCCACCAAATCTAATTTTTTTTATCCAACAATAGCATAAGAAGGTTTCACAAGACCAAATATTGTGATGTTCTTGAAATGAACAGCAGAATGTGAATAACTACCTTGCATGTTACAATAACAGGAATCAGATGTCAACATATCAATATTCCCTCTGCTCGGGATATGAAATCAGAAACCGAACCTAACAGGATCAAAATGATCACATAAGAATTACATCGTCCGATTGTTGGGATCATGAGGGCAGATAGGGAAATTATAGACAACTTTCTAAACCCTCCCTCCCCACCCCCTCCCCCCACCCCCCCTCCCCCCCCAAAAAAATACAACCCCCCTCCAACAATGTCTTTGGGTGCATCAGGACACCCTATGTTTACAGATACCTCACATTTCTAACCCAGAGGAGGGCGTGGGGGTGGGCAGGGGGGCTATTTCTCTCCTTAATCAAGAAAATCACAAACAGAAAAAAGAATGATGTCATTTGTGTGCAAAGCACACTAAGGTGTAGCCCCACATTTTTAGTTTGCCATTACGATGGTCACAAAAGTGGCACTACGTGTGTCACATGGGGCCAGATAAAAAAAATCCTAACCTTTATGCACATCTAGAAACCCTACCTGAAAAATATGAACACATTTTCACCGTTTTGAATTAAAACCCCCAGGAGCTTTTTCGCCAGAAAATGACAAAAGTGGTTCTACAGGCACCACATGAGGTTGAATAAAAAATGTGAAACCTTTATGCACATCAAGAGACCCTACCGGAACATATGAATGCACTTTCAATGTTTTGAATTAAAATCCCTGGGAGCCTTTCACCAGAAACCGATTCTCCAACAACAAAAGTGGCACTATGGTCACCACATGGGGCCAAAACCAATTCTCTAATGACAAAAGTGGTGCTACGGTCACCACATGGGGCTGAATCAAAACTTCAAAACCTTTATGTGCTTCTAGAGACCCTACTGGAACATATGACCACACTTTCAAAATTTCAAATTAAGACCTCTAGAAGCCTTTCGCCGGAAACCGATTCTCCAACAACAAAAGTGGCGCTATGGTCATCACATAGGGCTGAATCCAAATTCTGAAACTATTATGCATATCTAGAGACCCTAAAAAGCCTTTTGCCGGAAACTGATTCTCTAACGACAAAAGTAGCACTGCAGTCACCTCATGGGGCAGAATCAAAATTTCGTAAGCTTTATGCACATCTAGAGACCCTACCAGAAAATATGAACACACTTTCAACATTTTGAATTAAAACCCCTAGGAGCCTTTCGCCAGAAATTGATTCTCTAATGACAAAAATAGTGCTACAGTCATACCAGAAAATATGTGGTCAGACAAGGACAATGTAAGGTACAAAAAGGCCAATGTCTGACTGAGGTTTAAAATCATCAGACAAAATGTCTGATGCCAAAATTATCAATGAAGTTCAGTGATCAGAACATCATGCATGCTGGAAATCATGTACATAACTAGCAAGCCTAAAATTAATCATTATTGTGATTTCTGGTCCTGGCAAGTCGAGAAGTGCGAAGAAAGTGACTGTACAGCTTATCAGTATTAACAGCATGTGAAGGAATACAATTTGATATAGCCATACATGTATCTAAATTATATCTGAAGGGTAATTCAGTTCCAATTCAGAATGATACCAATCATACCTTGTTTGGAAGGGCTCACTGAGCCCTGCTAAACAAGGTATGGTTGGATGAATTCTGGGTAGTTTTAAGATGAAGGTACATGTACACCTAAAATACATTATTTCGAATACTCAAGCTCCATTTTGTAATATGTCAGATATCATTCTTAAATGACAGACATTTTGTCTGGAAACACAATGAAAATTATTTTCAGGCTTGGCTACAGTTGCCACATGGGGCTGAATAAAAATTTTGAAACCTTTATGCACATCAAGAGACCCTACCGGAACACATGAACACACTTTCAACGTTTTGAATTGAAACCCTTTGGAGCCTTTCGCCAGAAACCGATTCTCTAAGAACAAAAGTAGTGCTATGGTCACCACATGGGGCAGAATCAAAATTTTGAAACATTTATGCACATCTAGAGACCTTACCAGAACATATAAACACATTTCAACATTTGAATTAAAACCCTAGGAGCCTTTCGCCAGAAACTGATTCTCTGACGACAAAAGTGGTGCTACGGTTGCCATCTGGGACCGAATCAAATTCTGAAACCTTTATGCACATCTAGAGACCCTAATGAAACATATGAACACACTTTCTCTATTTTGAATTAAAACCCCTAGGAGCCTTTTGCCAGAAAGAGATTCTCTAATGACAGAATTGGCACTATGGTCGCCACATGGGGACGAATCAAAATTTCAAAACCTTTATGCACATCTAGAGATTCTACCAGAAGATATGAAAACACTTTCAACGTTTCGAATTAAAACCCCTAGGAGCCTTTTGCTGGAAACCGATTGTCTAATGACAAAAGTGGCTATGGTTGCCACATGGGGCTGAATCAAAATTCTGAAACCTCTATGCACATCTAGAGACCCTATTGGAACGTATGAACACACTTTCATTTCGAATTCAAACCCCTAGAAGCCTTTTGCCGGAAACCTATTCTTTAACGACAAAAGTGGCCGCATGGGGCTGAATCAAAATTCTGAAACCTTTATGCACATCTAGAGACCCTAAATGAACATATCAACATACTTTCAATGTTTCGAATTAAAACCCCCAGGAGCTTTTCACCAGAAAAGAGTATTTTAGCTCAGTCTTTTCGTGGCACCACTGGCACCACCTGGTGACAAAAATTAAAAGTAAACCTATTTTTGTCATCTCAGTACCATGCTTAACACTTTACCCAACGAATTGGTGGCATCCGCCCACGTAATATGCAAATTCAGCAGTTGAAAAAATATTATGTTTCCAAAAATTTCAACAAAACCATCTCATGTGACCCCTCCATGGAACGAGCTCGTTCCAACGAGGGGTCACATGATATGGTTTTGTTGAAATTTTTTGAAAAATTTGAAAAAAATTTTAAAATAATAAATTTTGATACCGTCTACATTGGGTAAAGGGTTAAGAAGTAAGGTGAGTTTCAATCTAAAAAAAACAGACATACGGACGGAGATCATCAGTATATCCCCACATTTTTTAAAATGTGGGGATAACAAAACAAAACAGAGAAACCCACAAACTTTCAATCTTTGTTTACATGTACTCTTGGCTGCAGTGCATTGTCACAGCACATACCTCTACACGACCCACATATCATTGTACACTCTATTCTGACCTTTTTTGCAACAGCACTATGCCAACTTACAGCCAGCTTTACAGTTACAGTGACAAATTTTCAGAAGACTTTCGGGTGCTGGGGGGGGGGGGGGGGGGGGAGGAGGTGGGGGTGGTTGTTTGTTTTTAAAGGTTGCAGAACATTTTCCTTCACAGACCATCCCCAGCCTGTGGCTATCAACAAATCTTCCATTCACATACTTGGAGGTATGTCCTCATGGTCTGATATTGAACAGAACTCTTATTTTGGGGTTGACAGCAGACATCGATTTGGATATCTCATTTGTGAAGATGGACCCTAGCAAACTGTCCAAGTTACCAGTTGCCATACCTTTGTATAGACAAATGAATGCAGACTCGCCAGCTGAGATTGTTTCATCTTTATTCATGTCACAGGGATGTTTACAAAATACATTAGCGGCAGCTCTAAAGTGTGGACTGGATCTAAATGGTTTGATAGCAGTGGCTTTACTGACACCAAAAATCTGCGATGTAGTATCACAACCAGTAAAAGCATGTAGAAAAAGAATATGTGTGCATAAGTTAGCACTTAAATTCTCTTTTGTTTCCTGTATATTCCAGATAATTTTGTTCTTCTTTGAGCTAGACCTCCATGCAAGATATATCGACTTTCAAGAAAATATGCCACAGTAGCATAGGAGAACAAGAAGATCAGTATCATCTTGTATGAGACACACAGGTACTTGTCTTGCCATGTTAATAACAGTTCAAACTATGAGGGCACATGCTTCATCATTGAAATGTATGGTACTTATTCCACCCTGCTCAAGATAAACAATGAACAATGTGACAAATGCTTGCTTGTTTGACTACAATATGTAATAGCGAAACACATCTCCTTCTTAGTACTCAGTTTTTGGAGACCATGATGATCTCTACACAGCACCTTGATCCAAGTCGTCTGGCATGTGTATTATCCTAAGTTGATGCACCACTTATGTAGCCATAAAAAACACAGTTCCTCGAATAATGGGACTTGACAAAGTCCACATATGCCAGGAGACAGTCAGGCTGCTGATTTTAGGGAGAAGTGACTTCTCCCTCCAGAGACTTTAGGGAGAAGTCAGGTCCTTGGGCAAGGCACTTAACCCCGATTGTCCACATGGGGGCACGATGATACTGTGTCTAAGGCGTACTACACGTCAATGGTGCACATGTCTTCAACCAATCTAACCCTGCCTGTGCTGCAGTGCAGAGTTATGATATTGGGGAACTGGCAGCTGCTTGTCGTTGCTTCTCTCCGGGTACTCCGGGCTTCCTCCACCCATAAAACTGTCACTGATATGATATGACCTTGGCTGTTAAAGTGTTTTAAACCCTAATAAATAAATAAATAAATAAATAAATAAATAAATAAATAAATAAATAAATAAATAAATAAATAAATAAATAGGGAGAAGTCGGGGCTGGGAGGGAGGGAGAAGTCAGTGGACATGAGGGAGAAGTCAGAAAAAAACCCATAAAAATGTTATCTGTTACACGTCATTTAACCCCTTTACATAACATGAAAAGCAGACAACACTTGCAAACAAAATTTTTGAATAACTATTTATTTTTCCATCGAGGCTACACGTTGAAAATATTGCTTGGTCTACCCCAAATAATGAATATGGACTCTTCTAATTGCTGCCATTCAACTGGCATGGAAGATACCACTAGTGTTCAAAGGGTTAATCTATAAAATAAACAACTAATGACAGTACTAATCACAGCATGGTGAGTCAGAATGACATCCTATTTTTAAATATCCATTTTGTGCTGGTTGCTACAAGACAGGGCAAATCGTTTGAATGACTAGGTCATTAGGTTCTGCTCTACAAATTCGCACTACTGCACAGGGGTTACATTCCAAACTAAGGGCATATATTGAAACAAATGCCATGTAAATTGGAGATGTATTTTTAGTATCAGATACATTATTACAATAGGCTATTTGTTGGATAAGAGAATTTGAAGTCTGGTCAGGGAGTTGGAGTCAGATGCATAGGGGTAAATAACCAAACGAATTATGGACTGAACAGGGCGGAATTGATTACTTTTTAAAATGTCATTTTTACACTAAGTTGTTACCAGTCTTGTAACTAAACAAGAGGCATCTCCACCTACTTGCCTTTAGGGGAAACTAAATACAAGACAAGAATCCAAGTCTTACTGCATGTTATCTTAACCTTCATGATATGACAATGGGTCAAGGTCATGACACAAGGTTAGGTTATAGGTAAAAATTGTGTCAAGTATGAACAAGCTCTGTCAAACAGATTTAGTTATACAGACCAGACAAGGGCTGTATAACAATATCAAAGTCTTGTTGTCTGTGACCTTTGACATTGATGGTATGATCTTGGATCAAAGTCGTGACACACTTTTGTGTTATGAGAAAAAATTGTATCAACTATGAATAAGATCTGTCAATCATTCAAGTTGTATGAACAAGACAAGGGCTGGATAACAATATAAACAAGATGCATAGGGGTAAATAACCAAACGAATTATGGACTGAACAGGGTGGAATTGATTACTTTTTAAAATGTCATTTTTACACTAAGTTGTTACCAGTCTTGTAACTAAACAAGAGGCATCTCCACCTACTTGCCTTTAGGGGAAACTAAATACAAGACAAGAATCCAAGTCTTACTGCATGTTATCTTAATTTCATGATATGACAATGGGTCAAGGTCATGACACAAGGTTAGGTTATAGGTAACAATTGTGTGAAGTATGAACAAGCTCTGTCAAACAGATTTAGTTATACAGACCAGACAAGGGTTGTATAACAATGTCAAAGTCTTGTTGTCTGAGACCTTTGACATTGATGGTATGATCTTGGATCAAAGTCATGACACACCTTTGAGTCATGAGTAATAATTGTACCATCTATGAATAAGATCTGCCAATTTGATCAAATTAGATGGACAGGACAAACAAAATGTTGACGATGGACGAACAGATGATGGACGGATGGCTATTCTTACACGTTCTTACTTGTGGGTTTTTTCCCATGTTAAACCCTAACCACATAAGGTCAAAAAATTAACCCCACAGAGCAAAAAATAACTCCACAAGTGGCCACTGTACTAACCAAACCCAACCCCACAACTACCACTGACCCTAAATTATAAACCCCACAATGTACCTCTGTTAAGCCTGGACAGACGGATGGCCAGGTGATGGACAACTTGCATTAGAAATGCTCCACTGACATTTTTTCAGGCAGTGCAAATATTCAGTGGTTAAGAAATTATGGTCCGGACAAACAAATGTCAAAGTTTTTCTTAGTGTCACCTTATCATAGGGCCTGTGTGTGACCTTGACATTGAGAGGCACATACCATATTATAATTTTCAACACACTGTCTTTTGATATTACATATTGTTATAAAGTTTGATTACATAACATTCAGTGGTTAAGAAATTATGGCCCAGACAAACAAATGTCAGTTTTCCTATGTGTCACTTTATCATAGGGCCTGTGACCGACCTTGAGGGGCACATACCATAATATAATTTGCAACACACTGTCGTTTGATATTATATATTGTTATGAAGTTTCATTACAAAAATTCGGTAGTTAAGAAGTTATGGCCCAGACAAACAAAATGTTGAGACAAGGGACAGATGGATGGACAGATGGACAGATGGACAAGACAAAAAGACGACATACAACTTAGTATCGGAAAAGCTCTGCTGACATTCTGTCAGGCGGAGCTAAAAATGAGACAGAAACATATAATTTTTTTCTTCACATTTAGAAACAGGGGATGATATGCTCCAGTGGTAGGTAAGTAAGGGTAGTGTGAAAATTCTACTTTTTAGGCTGCTGAAAATGACTAGTTTTGGCATTTTTTCATGCAATTTTCCAGGATGAAGTCTTGCATTTGACAGAAATTATTTCACCCACATTCAGCTTGTTTATTTCTACTTAATCAAATAGTGTTTTACATTTTTAGTTGATTTTGGAAATGTAAAACATGTGGGTTAGATAACTGAGTTAACCTTTTACCCAACGAATTCAAAAAATGATATTAAAAATAATAAATTTTGATATCGTCTGCGTTAGGTAAAGGGTTAAATGATGCAAAGTCTGTTAGCATCTCTCTCTCTAGATAAAATAAGTCCTGAGTTATTCCAAATGTTTATGTTTGGTTATCACAAGGTTCACAATGATGAACGGTATTGGGGTGGACTTTCAACTGATCTGGTGAAAGAGCAGAAATTAATGAGAAATCTTAAAATGGTTGGAAGTCGCACCAGAGGTAGTTGGGTGACAGAATATGAACAAGCTATTTTTGTCCTATTCAGACCTGCTTGTTCTGAATTAATGATGCCATGCATAATATATCTGGGTGATCATAACAATACAAGTGAGCAGCATAAAGATTGTGGAGAGGCAATAAAATCCAGAGATGAGCATGATACAATAAATGTATTGAGACATTTGCAGGAAAGAAAACCCTTCTCATGTGAGTCCGGGCTGAGAAATATACAGACAGGTGCCGTTTCCAATCACAGTAATGTTGATAAAGCATATGATGTTGATGAAAAAGTTGAATCTAAAATGGTTGGCATGGACACCAACGATCACACTTTTGAGAAGAATGATCAAGTCATCCAAATGAATGACAAATGTGCTGGCCTGAAAATAAGCAATCTGTCATTTGTAGAATGAGGTCCCCAGAGGGTGAATGTGCTGATGCTATCCCATACAGTGGGCCAATGTATCCTTTGGGTATGGGTATCTCTTTCTGTTTAGTGGATGCGGCCGATTCGTTGGGTAAAGGGTTAAAACACTGACAGAATATCCAGCAGAATTTGACTGAAAACATATTTTTTTCCAATTCAGAGCCTGGTTTGATGGTCACTTAGGATATTATATAGTCGAATTTGGTACCATATGACAGAGTTTCATCTGTAGATCATGATACATGTATAAATGAAAGTGTCAATGACAATGCAGCTTAACTTGACTGTGTGTAGTGTTTGATGAAAAGGATAATGTTCAATGTTTATGAAAAGATTATGAAATAAGATGAGAATTATGATAACTGAGAATATGTCAAGTTCTGTATCCAACATGCTATGTTTTCAACAAGAATAATTTGAGATGTAGACTGTACTAAAGAATTGAGTTAATGTGGCCCTCACAGTTAACGTACGTCAACCAAAATTACCAAGTTACAGTAAAATCATTCCAAGACGAACATCCTACCAAGTTACAATGAAATCCCTTCATAAGGGATAAGTATGTCTCGAAGACTTTGCTACACAAATATAAATTTTAAAGTAAATTTCCTTTCTTATGATACCTACCGCAATTGTTTACTATGGGCTTGCACTACAGTGGAAGACCCTAACTCGGATAAAATACTCTCTATTTTAATCTTTCCCAAGAGAGTTGGGAAAGAAAAGTGGTGTAAAAAACACCACGAAAAAATAAGCCAAAACTGGGTCGAGCACCATCGGTGCACACCCAGTATGGGACGCTGTTCCCTTAGTCCAATTCCACGACTTCCGTTAACCAGTGTGCAAGCAGTCATCAATTAATCATTCTTTTGAGTCCGCCAACATAGGAGTTATGTGATCAGTGGGGAGGAAGGATTCTTACCCAAATAAGAATAAAAAATACACCCGACGTGGGGCAACGGTCTGCAGCCAAAAACATCTGAAGGCAGATGTGTACTGGGGTATCACATACCCCGAGGATCAACAGAGCAGAAACTCAGGAGAGTCGCCGTGGACCTCTGTGGGACAGAAGGTCCAGGCTGCACAAAAAGCGTTGGTCACACAAAACTGGCCATGGGACCAGAGTGCGTGGACGGAAGCGCCACGGAGCTCAATGTGACCCCACCCTGAACATCCGAATCCAATGAGAAAACTAAGGTACTTGACGGCTGAGAGACCACAGTAGAGGGTTCGGCCAGCAGCCCCTTCCAACTTCGCCAAGTTGAAGTCAGAGAAGGCTGAATCCAATACCCCACGTCTACACTACCAGACATCCCTGCAGACCCCTGCAGGGATAAAACTGCTGTGCCCAATGGCTGAGAGGACACAGCAGGGGGTTCGGTCAGTAGCCACTTCCGACTTCGCCGAGTTGAAGTCAAGGAAGGCTGAGGTCGATACCCCAACAACCACACTACAGGTATCACTGAAAACCCCTGCAGAGATAAGCCGAGGCCGGCTAAAACGGTGACCGATGACATTGTAGAGGGAACAGCAGTAGCAGCAGATACGACAGGAGCTGTTGAAACTGGTAGAAAAGGGGAGAGTGCAACCTAGCCAGGCCTCCAAAGGAGGAGTCACAACCTTAGTGCCAGCCTCAGATGTCGACTGGAGAGGGCACATAGTCCCGGAACCAGGCATCTCTTCACCAGATATCCGACAGCTTCGGCAGTATCCACCACGGTAAAAAAATGCACATCCCCCATGGAGGGGGAATAACTCTCTCCAGACGTGGTCGTGTCGTGAGGCCCCAAAACGACAGCATCCCCCCCCCCCACCCATGGGTGCGGGAGGAGCAGGACATCCCCCAAGGAGGGAGTATCTCTCACCAGACGTGGTCATGTTGGGAGGCCCTGAAAACGTTCGGAAGGCCCCAAAAACGACAGTGTTCCCCACCCCCGTGGGTGCGGGAGGAGCTGAACATCCCCCACGCAGAGGGTATAACTCTCACCAGATGTGGTCGTGTCGGGAGGCCCCAAAACAACAGCCCCCCCCCCCCCCACCCCACACACACACATACGGGTGCGGGAGGAACAGCCACAAGAACGCACCAAAAGCGAGGGCAAAGGAATTGCCCTAAAGGAACCGAACTGGAAATAACAGAGGTGAGAGCAGTTGAAGAAAAAGGTGAACTCAACATATATAGAAAGTAGAAGAACACCCCCAACTACGAGAGAAGGTGGCAGAAAAAAGAACCGGTGGGAACACAACAGAACCCAGACGGCCGACAGGGACCTAAAAAAACCCGTAGAAATTCAGCCCTCAACAGAGTGAAGAAATCCTATCCATACAGTCCCTCATTGACACCTAACTCCAATAATAATACTAAAATTTATCAACCGAAAAATTTTATGTCCGAATGCACGGAAACGATTTCGAATATCCTGCGCGAATTTCAGCGAAATCAAAAAAGAAATATATAAAATTCAATGAAAATGTGGTTGAAAATATTAACAAGAATATATAAAACACAGTCCTGTTATTATACTATTTTCAGATCCATAATTCCAGTCACAGGAAAACCATTATCGACGAGTTGAATTATCACTGTTTAGTAATGCAAAATGGAGACACATCCTCCACGTGTCTTTCACAAAAAAAGAATGATTAAGTGATGACTGCTTGCACACTGGTTAACGGAAGTCGTGGAATTGTACTAAGGGAAGACCGCCCCCTACTGGGTGTGCGCCGATGGAGCTCGACCCAGTTTTGGCTTATTTTTTCGTGGTGTTTTTTACACCACTTTTCTGTCCCAACTCTCTTAGGAAAGATTAAAACACAGAGTATTTTATCCGAGTTAGGCTCTTCCACTGTAGTGCAAGCCTGTAGTAAACAATTGTAAGGTAGGTTGATAAGAAATCTAGGTCACATGCCTGTCTGGCAGTCACAGTTTGCCGATTTTGACCAAAATAAAACAGTCCCATCTGGATATCATACCGAGTCATCCTCCCTTGTTACAATAAAATGCCTTCATAAATGTGGCCTGTAGACAGTGTTAAAGGTATCTGGATCACAAGAGATGGTAATGACTGACCGATCATGACCAAAATAGGACAGTCTCATCTAGACATCATACCAAGTCATTTTACCAAGTTCCAATGAAATTGCTTCATAAATATAAACTGTAGACTGTGCTAAACAAATCTAGATCATGTGCCTGTGCGACCATCACAGTTAACTGATCACAACCAAAATAAGACCTTCTCATCTAGACATCATACCAAGTATCCTACTGAGTTACAATGAAATCCATTCATAAACGCAACCTGTAGACTATGCTGAGGGAATCAATGTCACATGCCTCTCCGGCCATCACGGCTGACCAAACCCGACCAAAATAGGGCATTCTCAGCTAGACATTATACACAGTCATCCTACCAAGTTACAATGGAATCCCTTCATAAGTACAACCTGTAGACTGTGCTTAAGGTTTTCGGGTTTCAAACCCATGCAGACGTCATGGTTGACCAATTGTGACCAAAATGTGTCATTCTCATTTAGACATTATACACAGTCATCCTACCAACTTACAATGGAATCCCTTCATATATATATGATCTGTATACTGTGCTAGAGGGTTTTGGGTTTCAAACCATCATGCTTGACCGATCAGAGTCAAAATGTGTCATTCTCATCTGGACATGACCTCGACCCTACACATGAAATTTAGTGATGATCGGACAAGAACTACTAAAGTGTAGCCTGTGCTAAAGAAAATGTGAACAAACTTACAGACTTCTGCACTTGTGATGGCAATAGCTTGTCTTGACTTTGTCAAGTTAAGCTACAAATTAAAACAAAAAGATAAAAAAGAAAGAATTTATCAACTGATTCCCCACCTGACCACCACAGCTACTGAAACATTCTGAGTGCAACTGAAGTCAATGAAGAGATGCCACAAATTGAGAATTTGTTCTCAAAATCGCTGGTTGTTCTTTCAGGGACAACACAAGTGAAAACTTGCCATATTGAATGTAGTTTGTATTTTATCACCATGAATAATTCCCAACGAAAGTGTCAATGACACTGCAGCTTAACTTGACTGTGTGTAGTGTCTAATGAAAAGGATAATGTTGAATGTTTGTAATAAAGAATTGAGCCTGGGTTGATGTGGCCCTCACAGTGAACGTATGTCAACCAAAGTTACCATGTTACAGTAAAATCATACAAAAATGAGTCATCCTACCAAGTTACAATGAAACCCCTTCATAAATATGACTCGTAGAATTTGCTAAAGGAATCTAGGTCACATGATGGTCAGGCAGTCACAGTTGACTGACCAAAATAGGAGAGTCTCATCCAGATATCATACCAAGTTATCCTTCCAAGTTACAATGAAATCCCTTCATAAAAACAAGAGGACTCATGGGGCCTGAGGTGCTCACCTAACAATAGTTGTTTAAAGAAGGATTTCATTAGCATCTATAGCTAGTTAACACCACAGAGAAATGAAGTAATTTAATTATTTATAACATTGTTGTCCATGCCAGATGATTTTTTTCTAGTACTGTGAAGTGACCACAGCAATATTGCCCCGATTTCTAGTAATGCAAAACTTGGGAGTCCAAATATCAACCAAGGAACTTAACTTGAACAAACTTGAGTCTGAACCCTTCCCTTCCACCACCAGGATGCTGTATATTAAATGTAAAAGCATTCTGAATGGGGATCTGAAGATTTTTAAAGAAATTTCCTCATACTGCACTAAGCTGGAATTCGGGCTACCATTGGGGGGCCCAAATATTAACATTGGGACCTGATTTGAACAAACATGAACCTCACCCCCTTAGAGATGTTGTATACAAAATACTAAAGCATTCTGACTGGTAGAACTGGAGAAGATGATTTTTAAAGAAATTCCCTCATATTACTCCAAGTTAAAATTCAGGCTCCCAAAACTAGAGGTAGCCACCTGAGGGTGCCAAATCCCCCTGATACTGCAACCTTGGCAATATATTACACATTAAATTAACACAGCAACTGTTGGTATTATTTATTCAAATAATACAGATAAGAGTACCTGTATTTAATGAAATGTCAAGTTTGGTTTCGATCAGGAATAAGATTTTAAGTTCAAGGTCACTGTGACTCTTACTTTTGGCACAATGACCTAAAAATATGGAGAGCTTTTCCTCTCAACATGCTTAACCTACATGCCAAGTTGGTTTTCGATCATGAATGCATATTTTTAATAATTATGAGAGTCGAAACAAGCTCCAACCAATAAAATTTTAAGTTCAAGGTCACTGTGATCTTGACCTTTGGCATAATGACCTAAATATTACATAGGGTTCTTCCTCTCATTATATCAGATCCACATACCAAGTTTGGTTTCAATCAAGCAATCAACATTTTAATTAGAGAGCGAAAACCAACTCTGACTGAGAAAAAGTTAAAATTTAAAGGTCACTGTGACATTATCCTTTGACACACTAACCCCAAAATAAATTGGGTTCTGCCTTTCATCATGCTCAACCCATAAGCCAAGTTAAGTGTCAATTGAGCAAGCAAAATTTCAAGTTGAGAAGCTAACTTGACCTTTGGTATAATGACTTCAAAATAAATAGGGTTCTTCCTCTCATCATGCCTAACCCACATGCCACATTGGGTTCCAGTTGTCCAAGCAAAACTTTAATTGCAGAGCGGAAACCAACACTGATAAAAATTGAAGTTCAAGGTCACTGTAACCTTGACCTCTGGCACAATGACCCCAAAAATGAACAGGGTTCTTCCTCTCATCATACCTAATCAATATGCCAAGTTTGGCTTCAGTCGGCCAAGTGAAACTTTAATTACAGAGCGGAAATCAACACTGATAGAAATTAACGTTCAAGGTCACTGTGACCTTGACCTTTGGCACACTGATCCTAAAATAAATAGGGTTCTTACTCTCATCATGCCTAACCTATATGCCTAGTTTGGGCTCAGTTGGCCAAGCGGAAATTTAGTTAGAGAGCGGAAATCAACTCCGTCTACAGACGGATGGACAGTGCCACAGCTATATCCCTCCTTCAAATATCAAAACATTCTAAGAGATGGTTCTGGAGAAGAAGACTTCTAAAGAAATTCCCTCATATTGCACTAAGTTAAAATTCAGCTCCCATAGGGAGCCCAAATATTAACCCAGGGACCCGATTTGAACAAAATTGTATCTCACCCACCCGAGATGTTGTATACCAAACATGAAAGGATTCTAACTGGCGAATCTAAAGAAGAAGAATTTTTTAAGAAATTCCCTCATATTGCACCAAGTTAATATCATAGGAAGCCCAAATATGAACCCCGGTACTCAATTTTAACAAATTAGAATGTGACCTCCCCTCCCTAGAGATGTTATATACCAAATATGAAAGCATTCTGAAGAGGAAGATTTTTAAAGAAATTTCCTCATATTGCACTAAGTTAAAATTTGAGCTACCATATGGAGACCAAATATTAATATAGGGACCTGATTTGAACAAACTTGAGTCTGCACCCACTCCCCCTGCCCCACTCCAAGATGTTGTATAACAAATATGAAAGCATTCTGACTGGTGGATCTGAAGAAGATTTTTATAGAAATTCCCTCATATTGCACTAAGTTAAAGTTTGGGCTACCATAGGGAGCCCAAATATTAACCCAGGCACTCGATTTTGATGTTGAATGCCAAATAAGAAAGCATTCTGACTGGTGGATCTGAACTAAAGATCATTCCCCCATATTGGCCTAAGTTCAAAATTTGGGTTTCTGTATTGAGCCCAAATATGAACCAAGGGGCTTCATTTTAATACACTTGTATCAGCCCCACCTATGTATGTTGTATACCAAATATCAAAAGATTCTGATCAGTGGTTGTGGAGAAATTTTGAAAAATATTTCTTGCAAATATGCTAACTCACCATTTTTTCCTGACTTTCAGTGAGGTGAGCTAACAACCTGTAGACAGTGCTAAAGGAATCTAGGTCATGTGACCAGGCAGCAACAACTGCACACTGATCGTGACTAAAATAGAAAGTCTCATCTAGACATTATATCGAGTTATCCTTCCAAATTACAATGAAATCGCTTTATAAACATGAACTGCAGACTATGTTAAACAAATCTAGGTCACGTGCCTATGCAGTCGTCACGGTTGACCAATCATGGCCAAAATATGCCGTTCTCATCTAGACATTACACCAAGTCATCCTACCAATTTACAATGAAATCCATTGTAAATTCAAATAAATTCATTGATTCTCAGGTAGTTTTTCAAATCAGTGAGGGAGGGAGGGTATTATTTACAAAAAGTGAGCAAACATGGAGAGGATTTTGAGGTCTTTATACACACAGAAATATAGAAAGTGCATATTTATACAAATAAATTCATTTTTAATTTGAAAAATAAAACATTCCTCTAAAAACAAACTATACATATTGCAATTCAAAGGCTTTATATTCTTTAGATGTTCTTCATATTATCTTTGAAGTATTAAAAGTATTTAATCTATGGGGATTTGCCTCATTACAATTTATAGGAGAGTGCCTATAGGCACTCTCCCATAAGTTGTAACAAAGCAAACATACTGGAGACACAACTAAATAAATATGCATCAATCAAAAAATGTAAAAAGTTTTGGGTCTCCCCAAGTTTGTACTAATATTGGAAGACAGTGAAAGTCAATAAAGATGACCAATGAGGGTTTCAAATTCAATGAGACAATGCCTGAGAATCAAAACATTTTTTTTTAGCCTGAGATTGTCTTTATATGTATAATAACGGAGAGGTTTGCTAATCTTTTAACTAATATGATGGGTTTTTTTTACATATGTATAACACACAGGTACACAATATCAGTTGGCACAACATCTGGGCCCTATTCTACTGGTGACAAGAATTACCAGATCATTTTCGTGAGTTTCTCACACAGAACACTAGATTAATCAAGCATCAAAACCGTAACATTTAAAAAAAAAAAGTGTTTGTAGAACAGAAATGGAACAAAAAACAATTAGGATAACCAAAAACATTCAGCATGCAGAAAAGACTTAAAATATGGTCCTACCTTGAGGCAATACAGATTGAGCTGCAAGTAACAATATGACAGCAATTGGTTTCAACAAGGTACATTCAACAACTGCAGCGAGAGCCAGCCGATAGTCCAGCTCAATACAACCAGATGAAAAATTAAAATCAGATTTATTTTATCTAACAAATCAGCCATATCCACCTGTGTAATTCACAAATTTAGCAGTTGGTAAAACAAAAGCTATTGCTGAAGGCAATTATACCCACACTGCAGTTCAGGACCGATAAGGCTTAAATGAATTAAAAACCAAGTAAAAACAACACAAGTAATAAAAAAAAATAATAATTTGACAACACCGAAAATCATTCTAGTCTTGGGAAATGTTACAATTTAATTACATACCAAGTTCCATAATAATTTACTTAAGTTATAAAAGTTATGAATATTCTTGGACGGACTCACACACAGACGGACGGACGGATGCATGTAAGCCAGTATACCCCCATTTTCTTCGAAAGTGGAGGTATAAAAATTATTTTTCAACATATTTCAACAAAACCATATTATGTGAGACCTCATTGGAACAAGCTCGTTGAGATTTTGGTATCGTGTGTGTTGGGTAAAAAATGGTTAACCCATCTTTACATAATAAATCAACTGCATCTGCCCAGGTAATTTATGAAGTGAGCAGTGGTAAAAAAAAAACTATTCTAAAAAAATTTCAACAGTTGAAACTAAAGTGAAAAAAGAGCGCAATTTGCTTTATGATTCTAGTTTATAGTACTAGCTGGATATGACCAGGCCTGAAAATAAGCAGTCTGACATTTGCAGAATGAGGTGCCCAGAGGGTGAATTTGATGATGCTATCCCATACAGTGGGCCAATTTATGCTCTCGGTACCTCTTTCTATTTATTCTTGAGACTCTGATTCAGATGTGAGGTTCAGAGAGGGTGAATTTAGTGATGCTACCCTGCTATAGCAGGATAGCATCACTAAATTCACCCTCTGGGGACCTCATTTTGCAGATGTCAATCTGCTTATTTTCTGGCTTGCCTGTGACTGTCTTGTGCATTATTTTGAAGTAATAGCGAACTGAGTAAGTGGACATTTTGTCCTCCCTATCAAGCTCTTTATTATAACTCAATTCCTGTAGAAAAACAGTGTGCTCAACAATTCTATACTAGTAAATAGAGGTCATTAACGCCATTCCTAACCTTACTAGGATGCATGTTTATCATATGACTCATCCGTTTTGTTCACTTTAAAACATTTGATATTTTGTTTTCATATTAATCAGTGATAAATAAAGCCTTCTGTCAATTTCATTGGTCAATTTCAAAACTAGACAATTTGACTGGCTGAACAAAATACAACTGGACCACATTTTTATAATTTGCATAATTAGAGTTGGGAGCTTTCATTGGTCAATTTCAAAACTGGACAATTTGATTGCTAAACAAAATACAACTGGTTCACATTTGCATAATTTCAGTTAGGAGAATTTATGTTATCTGTCCTATTTAGTGCGGGTTATATTGTATTAATTTTTTACCTTCTGTAACGGCAAAAACCGTCTCGCGCAATACCAGAAAAATGCCATTCATTTTTTTTTATATTTTCACTTTTTGCTTCCAAAACATAGGTTATGCCCCCTCATTGGAACTAGCTTGTCGCGCTCATTCCAACGAGGGGTCATAACCTATGTTTTGGAAGCAAAAAATGAAAATTTTTAGTTATACAAGGATGTTTTTTCCAAGTGCCGTCTGCAACTCAAGTTAGTTAGGTGATGGGTTAAAAAGTCATACTAAGTGGCTAATTTGTGCGTGTGTGTGTCATATGATAAATAGAATATGAAATGAGTGTTTTTCTCATATAATATTTATGAAACTCATCCAAATTTTCCATTTGGGCGAGCCAGAGGCTCGCCCAAATGGAAAATTCTTAGACTCGTTTCATAAATTTTATGTATATATATGTAATAGATATTAAAATTCAACTGCATATACCGAGTGAACAGAGTGGATTACTACTTAATCACAGTGCCATATATTTATTCTCCACTCGAAAAGTATTTATAATTGTTCATAACGGCAAGAGAAACACTTGCAACATTTAATCACCTGGACCACTGGGGGTTACCCGGTGGGCCATGTGATGAAAGATTGAAGTGCTTCTTGTGTCTTGTCTTCAGTAATTGTAAATAATTATTGACTGAAAAATCTATCCCACATCGACTTAGTAATAATCCACCCTCCACATACTGTAGTCTCAATATTTTCTTTCTGTTTGATTGGTTCAGTTGGTGATTTTACTACTGACTTCGTTAATAGGGCATTATATTTTGCATTGCACAGCGCAAACGTTCTCGTGTATTTCAGACTACTTCATTCTTCTGCAGTAAGGAACGCATTAACTAACGAGCATTATCTGATCTAATTGTAACAGGACTTCTAATTTCAACTGTACCATATCAAGTGTGCCCTCACTGGAATGAGCTTATTCCATTAAGGATTTCACATGATATTGTTCTGTTGGAACTTGAGGAAAAACTCCAAAAAAAAAAAAAATTAAAATAACAAACATTAATATCGTGTGCTTTGGGTGGGGTGATAAACAGAATATTACATGATATACTGCATTACTACTGGTATATATAATTTATCAACTTAAGACCTAAAAAAGCTAAAAATATGTTTCTCAGGCCCTCCCACATGATCCTTTTGGCTGCCGCATGCTCTCTTTTTATAACTAATGCAAACTTAAAAAAAAAATATTAAATGGTGTATGTCTGATATTTTACCCTCAATAAAATTGATAAATTTATCCCTTGAGTACAACAAGGCTTTGCAATGCAAAGCCTTCTTGCACTCAAGGAACAAAATACATCACTGCCCATGTTATTCTATAGATTATGAGTCCTAAAACATAAAACCAACTAAGAATATGAACTTTTAATGGCAAAGAAATAATTACAAAAATAAAAAAATGCCTGCCCACATGCAATTTTAACAAAAAATGGCCTGAGAAACAAGATCTGCTTTGTGGTGCCTAATTCTTCTCAAATTCTCTCCCAAATGAAGCCACAGCTGCAACACAATGGCCATGACTAGATGCCAAAAGAGGAGTATGGCTAGTAAGGAACATTCTTCACTGGATGAGGAACAATAAGGAACAGGAGGGATATATAGTGGGAACATCAGGCAATGAATTTTCATTCCTGCAATTCCAATATGTACACTTTTAACAATGACACAATTAAATCAATAAAATGTCATGCGAATATTTATTATTTATTTATTCATTTATTTATTGGTGTTTATGGTCACATACTTATGCACAATGGCGAATCATGACCAAAACAGTTTTATGGGTGGAGGAAGCTGGAGTACCTGGAGATAACCACCAAGCAACGACGAGCAGCTGCCAGCTGCTCAACATTATAACTCCACACTGCAGCACAGGCAGGGTTAGATTGGTTGAAGACATGCGCACCATCGACGTGCAGTATGCCTTAGTACATGGCATCATCGTGCCCCCAGGTGGACAATTGGGGTTAAGTGCCTTGCCCAAGGACACAATGCAGGAGTCCGAATCGATCACTCAGAAGGTCACCCATCCGAGGACTAACCGGGCTCGACGTTACTTAATGTCATGCGAATAAATAGCCAGATAGTTGCATTGTAACTATCTGCATTTATTCCACAGCAGCAAAATATGGATTCACCATCACCCTTGACATGGCATAATTACTTGCAATAACATTTAGTCAAGGGCAGTTAGACTGGTTTGCTAACATTCTCATCTGCCCATCATGAACCTCTGTCAATACAAGCATTTGGATGTCAAATAGATCCTTTGAAAGTATTAACAAAAACAAAGAGGCAAGAATTTGGAAGCAAATGCAAAGTGGTTCGTTTGTTTTAATCACGGCCAGCCAATGTGAAAGGTGGATTATTTTGTGATGCGTTGAATAAGTGGTGTTCCAGTTGGACAAACAAGCAGTGCAGAGTGCATATCCAGGATTTAGTTCCAACTGTCAGTATATCAAAAAGTTTTCCATCTCTACCCCCACCTCCAGGCCCTGTGTCATTCTGTCAGAGGTTGGTATAATTGAGGTAGGGTGTGTATATCACCCACTCAATAGTGTGTGGTTTTTGTATGTAATAGTTACTGAGCTGGAGGTATTCATGAATTTGAACAACCTGCCAACGTGCGGTATGTGACGCCGACCTATGAAGCGGCGAGGTGTTACAGCAAGTTGGCAGGTTGTTCAAATTCACGAATACCGACTGCGAGGTTAGTAGCTTACTTACACGCTAATTCACAGAATGCACAGACCCAGGTATAGTAAGAGAGTACAGGTGTTCAAGTGATACATGTCACTTGAACACCTGGTCTATTGTTCTATCAGGTATTTCACATCTCTTACCAACCCGGAGAAGACAAAAGAATTTGTGTGTAAATTATAGTGGTTAACTTTTGGGTTTGTAGGTCACACACTCAATATAATCATGATTTTGCATAAAATGTTATAAGCGTGGGGGTCACTCACTCATTATCATGATTTTGTATAAATGTTATTTTATGGCCAAACTGCTTTAATGTATATATGGATTAGGGCTGAAAGGGTTGGCTCATTTACACAACTGACTAACCGAAAGCTATAACCAGATAATATCTGGTTAACTGTAGCCATTATTTCACCAAATCTGGGATCAAAACTATAGGGATTGGAAAGCAGTATTCTCAGAAACTATTCCGTAGTGTTTATACAAACGAACGTTGTCGAGTACTCAAAAACGTTCGTTTGTATACATACTACGGAATAGTTTCTGCGGTTACTCAGTACTCACGGAAATTGCCGATCATTAACGAAGTCTTTAACGCCAAAGTCGATTATTTTTCAATATATACAGAGCTGCTTCGAGGTGTAATCCATCTCAAAGAAGAAGCAGCAGATTTACAATGTTTTAACTGTGGAATGACAATCACTATCGATATTTCGGATAACCAGTTGACGTTTTTTTAATCGGTTAGGTAGGTAACCAGTTTCAAACCAGTTAACCATTTCAGTACTAATATGGATATGAAATAAATAGTGAATAACAGAAGCAGTTTATAGCTCATTGTTCAATCCATACATGACTTGGTTATGTTATTACACCCTCATTCTACTCCACCTTGGAAGGAAGTGGGGGGGGGGGGGGGGGGGCATCAGTCTGACATATTGTTGCTTTATTCCGATGCATTACAGGACCCAAAAGGCTGGCGGTGGCATAAATTCCAATGGATAAGAACTTAAGTACAAAGGAACTGAAATCGAGTTTTCTTGGCTGTGGCGTAATACGGCAGGTAATCTGGCTGTGACGGTTCAGCTATCTTTGGGCTGGGGGAGAATTAAACACTGAGCAGGTGCTTCTAGTCAAGTGTCATCTGCCTGAATAGGCAGACAACACTTGACTAGAAGCACTTGCTTCTAAGAGTTAATGACTAATGAGATTTTTTTTAGTTGTTGCTGCATTCTATCAAAAATTTATCTTCTTGTTTCCTCAAGTTCTGTGTTCAATACAGCTTACACAAAAGAAAATCAAACAAAATGTAATTATACTCTCACCAAAATTATTTATTGAATATTTTACACAGACCTGGAAATAAAGGGCTTTTATCATAACCCATTCACATATTACGCCATATACAGTACAGTGGCTGTTGACTAGTCGTAATCCATGTGTGGGCAGTGATGTCTACGCATGCATTTACCAAGTAATAAAAATCATCATCAGCAAAGTTTTAATTAATGTAGCACTGGGTAATACCAGGTGCATTAATTAAATTTATGATGATTATTCCTATAATTAGTGTTTGGAATCTAATATTATTGCCCACCCATGGAAAGTGACCAGTCCATGATGGCCATACTGTAGCATGCTCATAATTCATAGGAAAAGGGTGTTGTGATGCTTCTCAGCCTTCTCTGTTTTTACTATAACGGGTCATGCATTTTTTAAAATCTTAATGGGATTCCCACCTATATAAATGTCAACCACGAATGAGCGATCTCATTGAAGCGAGATTGCATGTTAGTTGTTGCTATTTATTTCGACAGATGGTAATTTAATAAATTTCTGTTGTATTAGTTTTGTCGAAACCTGTCACAACCTGCTGTGACCTGTAGTTTGTTCATGTATTTTACAATTGACGTAGCCCACACATAATCTAAAAACGCGTTCACGAGTTATTTCCATTAATTCAATTAACAAAAGTTAACTCTGTAACCTATATGCAATTAACAGGTCAAATTTGTTTTGATGGTTTGTTAAATGGTTCGGCGTTTTTAAGTTACATACAATTAATAGAGTTACAGTACAGTCGCCATGTGTTTACCAGGTAATGAAAATATCATCATCAGCAAAATTTTAATTAGTGAGGCACAGTGTTGAACCCGATGGTGCACCTGTCTTCAACCAATGCTAACCCTGCTTGTGTGGAGTTAGTATGTTGGGGAGCTGACAGTTGCTCGCCATTGCTCAGTGGTTCTCTCCGGCTTCCTCCACCCGTAAAACTGTCGTGGTCATGATTAGCCATTGTGCAGAAATATGTGACTTTAAACACCAATAAATAAATGCATTGAGACCATAATGTCTATAAATATGAGGAACTGAGTGGTCACATGATATGATTTTCTTGAAAATTTTTGAAAATTTGGAAATTACGCGGGCGGATGAGGCCATTTCATTAGGTAAAGGGTAAACTACATATAGGTTATAGAATGAATTCCTAATAATTTAATTTATTTATTTATTGGGGTTTAATGACACTTTTGACAGCTAGGGTCACCTTGTGTCAGACAGTTTTATGGGTGGAGGAAGCTGGAGTACCTGGAGAAAACCCACAAAGAAATGGCATGCAACTGCCAGACTCCACAATGTACTAAATTCACACAAGCAGGGTTAGAATTGGTTGAAGACAAGTGCAACACTACTGTGATGTATGCCTTAGTACACAGTGCCACCACGAGGACAATCAAGATTAAGCACCATGCCCAAGGACTCAATCAATGCAATTACCCCTGGTGTGCATCAAACCATGGATCTTTGGGTTTGAAGTCCATTGTTGTAACCACAGAGCCACCATGCTCCACTGTATTCCATTTCAGCCAGGAAGGGTCTCGGTTATTTACAAATGAGCTCTAATGAAAAGGTTCAGTGGGAATCCTGATTTTCCACCAGGCCTGAAAATAAGCAAACTGACATTTGCAGAATGAGGTCCCCAGAGGGTGAATTTGATGATGCTATCCCATACAGTGGGCCAATTTATCCTCTGGGTACCTCTTTCTGTTTAGTTTTGAGACCCTGATTCAGATTGAGGTTCACAGAGGGTGAATTTAGTGATGCTACCCTGCTGTACAGGGTAGCATCACTAAATTCACCCTCTGGGGACCTCATTTTGCAGATGACAGCCAGCTTATTTTCTGGCTTGTTTCAGCCAGGAAGGGTCTCAGTTATTTACAAGTGAGCTCTAATGAAAAGGTTCAGTGGGAATCCTGATTTTCCATGTGGATTTTTAGAATGGAAATCTAAATTTTATAGTAAATTTCCTTTCTTATTATACCTACCACAATTGTTTACTACAGGCTTGCACTACAGTGGAAGTCCCTAACTCGGATAAAATACTCTCTATTTTTGTCTTTCCCAAGCAAGTTGGGAAAGAAAAGTGGTGCAAAAGCACCAATAAAAATAAGCCAAAACTGGGTCGAGTGCAACCGGCGCAGACCCAGTACGGGACGCTCTCTCCCAAGTACAACTCCACGACTTCCGTTGCCAGTGCGCATATACCGTCTCTAAAGACTCATTCTTTTTGAATCCGTAAACGGTAGAGTTATGTGATCAGCGGGGAGGAAAGATTCTTTACCCGTAAAGAAGACAGGAGGGCCTCCATGTAAACAATTGTGGTAGGTATAATAAGAAAGGAAATTTACTATAAAATTTAGATTTCTTATCAACCTACTCACAATTGTTTACTACAGGCTGAATAGACAAAAGGCTGGAGTGAATCGCATAATCAACCCCCACATAACCCTAGTGCACTGGAACCGTGAAGTAGAAGGAAGAGGTCCCGAGGCTTATCAACCATAATGTCGCAATCATTGGTAAAGGACAATGAAAAGAGACATATGAGCCTGTGTGACACACAGACAGAAAAAGGGCAGGAACAGCACAAGGCTGAAACTGACCTTCAAGAAGCCTAATGGCTATGGCAGACAACAGCCTGAGCAGAAGAAAGAGGACCCAGGGCAAAAAGGTCCTCCGACTGCTCCTGCAACTGGCGCAAATAAAAGGTGGAGAAAGTAGAAGCATTTCTCCAGTAGGCTGCCTGCATAACATCCGACAACTTGACGGAGTTAGAATAAGCCCAAGAGGTAGACAGTGCCCGCACCTCGTGGGCAGAAATACGATTGGTAATACAATCGGCAGCTGCTAAACGACTATAAGCCGTACGAATAGCAAGACAAATCCATTGAGAAATGGATTGAGGAGAGATCTTCTGTCGACCCGGAATGAGAGACAGAAAAACACGTTTTCTGCCCTTCCGTATGAAGCGTGTCCGATCAAGATAAATGTGAATAGCACGGACCGGACAGAGCAAAGGGCGAGTACCCTCAACAGAGGGAAGAGCCCTGATACAGATAGGAGGAGGAGTAGTATCTGGTAACTGACTCTTAGCCAAAAAGGAGCAATCAGTGGTAAAAGAAACACTGTTGGGAGAGCTCCTAAAAAAGGCCGGGTCAACCGAGAGGGCGTGAAGCTCACTAACCCGTCTGGCCGAAGCAAATGCCATCAGAAAAGCCGTCTTATATGTGAGAAAATGCATATCCACCTGGGATAAAGGTTCGAACGGCCCCCCCCCCCCCCCCCCCCCCCCCCCAAGCAAAGCAGCACCCACGAAATATTCCATCGTGGAGTAAGCTGCAAAGTCCGAGGCCTTTTCAAAGAAAAGTGCCGAACAAGCTTGGAGAGATAAGGATTAGTGCCGATACGAAGCTTCCCCACATAAGAAAAAGCTCTGAAAGCATAGACCTGTAACCCTTGATGGTAACAGGCTGGAGACCCCGAGAATCAAACAGATATACCAGAAACTCCGCAATCTGTGAAATCGAAGGATTGGCATAATCAACAGAGTGATCAGCACACCAACGACAGAAGACCTTCCATTTAGCTGCATAAGCTAAACCAGTGGAGTGCCTCCTTGAAGAAGAAATGCACTCCACTGCTCGTCTCAAAAAACCTCTACGGAGGAGACAGGACCTGACAAAAGATATGCGTGAAGGCACAATGAAGTGGGGTCGACGTGAAACCTCCTCGGGCGACCTTGACAAAGAAGGTCGCGACGTAGCGGGAGACGTGCCGGAACCGCGGAGCTGATTGATCCACACCCGCTGAGGCGACATGGGAGCGATCAGAATGATTCGACAACTGCAGGCTCGAATTTTGGCGAGAACCTGAGGAAGAATCGGAACCGGCGGGAAGGCGTAGCCGACTAGACCGTTCCAATCGAGTGACAGCGCGTCCACGGCAAAAGCCAGAGGATCTGGACACGGGGACACGAAAGTGTCCACCTGATGGTTCCAACGAGTCGCAAAGAGGTCGATGTGGGGACATCCCCAGAGATCGCAAAGCGACTGGAACACTGCCCTGTGAAGCATCCACTCGGTGGAAATAACCCTGCCCTGTCGGGACAGGGAGTCGGCTAGGACGTTCAGACGACCGGGAATGTGACGAACAACCACTCCGGCGTGAACATCCTGAGCGAGCAGTAGAAGATCCCGAGCTAACTCGTACATCGGAAGCGAGTGCGTACCACCCTGGTTCCGAATGTAAGCAACCACCGTCGAATTGTCGGATAGTAGAAGGACCTGGCGATTCGACAGGTGAGGGATCCACTGCCTGAAACTCAGAAGAAGAGCAAGAAGCTCCTTCTGGTTGATGTGTAGAGCTGCTTGATCCTGGTCCCACATCCCGTGTAGGGAAAGACCGAGAGGATCCAACATCACACCCCATCCGAGATCGCTGGCATCTGCCGTCAGAATGCGATCGGACGTGGGTAAGTCCAGCGGAACACCCTGCGTAATCCACTGAACATCTGTCCAGGGAAGAAGGTGAGGATACAGAGAGTCCGGAAACGGAAGCACCTGATCCAGAGAATCTACATTCGGCCTCCAACGACTGAGCAGAAAGTGTTGGAGAGGTCTGACACGCAGCCGACCTAGAGGAATGAGATCCGTCACCGAACCGCAGAGACCGATCAGCCGGAGAAAACTCCGAGCGGTCGCGGACCTGGACTGGGACAGAGTCAGAGCAAAAGCTGAGAGAATCACAGCCTTGGCCTGGGGAACAGCCACCAAATTGAATTTGGTTTGGAAAGACATCCCCAGATGACAAAACGACTGAGAAGGGACCAGGTCCGACTTCTCCTCGTTGACTCTGAATCCTAGCGACGTGAGCAAGCTCAACAGAGTGGCGTCATCCGATTCCAGTAAGGCAGCATTGGAATGCCTCTGGAGGATATCGTCCAGATATGCCGAAGTAGTCACCCTGGACTGTGTGCGATGGAACGCTATCACATGCGACATCAGTCTGGTGAACGCCCAAGGAGCCAGGTTGAGGCCGAAAGGCATGGCCTTGAACTGGTAAACTCGCCCAAGAAAAGCGAACCTGAGATACTTCCGTGACGCCCGATGCATCGGAACGTGGAAGTAAGCGTCTCGCAGGTCGATGCTGGCTGCGAAATCTCCCTGGTGAATTGATTGGCGGACCGACCTGAAAGTCTCCATGCTGAACTTGGGAGCAATGACAGACTGGTTCAGGATACTCAGATCGATAACCGGTCGGAGTCGGCCGTCCTTCTTCGGCACCAAGAACAGGCGGGAATAGAAACCCACTGACTGAACGTTCTTGACGACCTCAATCGCCCCCTTTGCCAGGAGATTGGCAATCTCCGTGGACAAAAGTTCCCGACGTAAAACGTCTGAAGGAACTGTGGTTGGAAGAGGCACCCTTGACAGAGTGGGGTGCCATCGGAAGGATATGCGCAGCCCGGACCGAACAACATCTAACACCCATGGATCGGATGTGATGGTGGTCCAATGGTCTGTGAACTCTGCTATCCTTCCTCCAACCTGGGACGAGTCGAGGTGAGGACCTTCATTTCGAGCCCCGACTAGGCCCGCGAGAGGAGAAGCCACCTCCTCTGCTAAATGAAGAATCCTGAGACTTCCCTCGATTCTGCCGACCCCTACCTTTACCCTGTGAGTAAGAAGTAGAGGCGGCGGCAGAAGGACCAGCCTTTTGCTTCACAGAGGAAGCAGAAGGGTACTTGTTAGGCTTGGAACGGCCCTTGCCTCCCCGAGAAGGCTGATCAAGCTGACGAAACAGCAGCTGATCTTTGGAATGACGTAGGACGTCATCCCGGACCGTTGACACGGAACCATGGAAAAGTTGCAGACCTGCCAAAGAAGCAGATCGAAGAGTAGCACGCTGCTCCTCGGGAAGGGATCGTCCTGTGTCCAGCACAGCGTCCCTTCGAACTAATTCCAAATTCGCCGTGTTACAGGCATGCGTGTGAGTAAGGTGCATAAGCGCCTTGGACAGCACACGCAAAGGAGCCTGTACCTCGTCAAACTTATCTGGAGGCAGATAAGCAGCCAAAGCTGAGACGACGTGATCTGAGAGAGAAAGCATGCCAAGCATCTCTCTAGATAAGCCCAACGTGGACTCCAGAGTCGTCATTGGAATGACGGCAGACTTGGGCTTGGAAAGCCCGAGGGAAGTGGAGTCCTGATCCAGAACCGTCAAAGCCTGGCATACTGACGGATTGGCGGAATCGTAGGAACGATAACGCACAGGAGGCAAAAAGGTGTCAACCCTGGTGAAGAACGAAGTCTTCAAAGCCTTGGAATTCAGCTTGGCATCCAATGCTGAAAAAGCTTCAACCACCTGTACCGACTGGCACGGTCGAAGGCGCCCAGAAGCAGGTTGCTCCATAGGCTGTTGGCGCGCGACCGATGATCACGGCCAGGCTGACACTGTCGGCTGGTTAGCAGGTTTGAGCTCAGGCAGAAACCCAAACACAAAGTCAAGAGCCGCCCCCAAGTCCGAAGACTGCTGGCCCTCGACCTCAAGCATGTCGGACTCCTCCCCAGAGTCGGAAGACACATAGCCCATCGTGGGCAAACCAGCCGACGCCTCCCATGGTGTCGGGACACCAGAGGAATCGGAAACCGGCCTGTTCCCAATCCCGGGAGGCAGCACCATAGGAGGCACCTGGAAACCACCCATAGCCTCGCTGGAAGCAACAGGAAGGCTCTTAGAAAGAACCTGAGTGAGTAAGGAGAGGGCCTCCCTAAGCTCACTGCCTGTACCGACCGGTTCGACAGGGGAGCGAACCGGCAAAGTGGCTTCACCTCTGACCCTCTTAACCAGCGAAGGGTCACGATCCTCCAAAACACCCGATGTGGGACGACGGGCGGCAGCCGAAACATCTGAAGGCAGACGTGTATAGGGGTACGAAGCACCCCGAGGATCAATATTGCGAGAACTCATGAGAGTCACCATGGACCTCTGCGGGGCAGAAGATCCAGGCTGCACAAAAGGCGTTGGTCCCCCAAAACTGGTCGTGTGACCAGAGTGAGTAGACGGAAACGCCACGGAGTTCATAGTGTTTCCACTACGAACATCCGAATCCAAAGACACAACTGTGGTGCTCGACGGTGAAGAGACCACAGCGATGGGCTCGGCCGGCAGCCCCTTCCGACTTCGCTGAGTTGAAGTCAGGGAAGGCTGAGGCCGATATCCCACGTCTACAGTATCGGACAGTCCTGCAGTCCCCTGCAGCGAAAAGCTGAGGCCGGCTGAAACAGACAACGAAGCAGACGGGCCAGCAGCAGTAGTAGATACGTCGAGAGTCGTTGAGGCTGGTGAAAAAGTGGAGAGAGCACACCGGCTCGGCTCCGAAGGAGGAGTCACAACCCTAGTGACAGCCTCAGATGTCGACTGGAGGGGGACCGTAGTCCCGCAACCAGGCATCTCAACACCAGAACACTCAACGGCTCCCGCAGTATCCACCACAGGAAAAGACTGCACATCCCCCACGGAGGAGGAATAACTCTCACCAGACAAAGTCGGCTCGGGAGGCCCCGAACGACCACGTTCTCCTTTCCCGCGGGAGCGGGAGGCACGGCCACGAGAACGAACGACATGGTTTACTGACCCCCAGAAGGTGGAAGACCATGTTCCACAGACACCACACGGCCGCTCGGCCGAACACCCATTACAGGAGGAACAAGACGAATGTACATCGTCCACATGCTTTGGCAGCAGACATTGCCCACAAGGAATTGTCCTGGGCATGATAGAGGTGAGAGGAGCAGAGAAGGTGAGATGAGAAAACAGAACACCCCCAAAGAAGAGAGAAAGGTGACAGAAACAAAGACCCCAGACGGTCGACCGGGAACCACCCAACAGGAAGACTACTCTCAAAAGAAAGAAGAAACACTGTAGGAGTGGTACCCCGCTGACACCTAACTCTAACACAATTACAAAATTTTGCAAAAAAAGCATTAACAATAATTGTGAAAAATCTAAGTCTGAACCGCGTGGCACGCGAAATTCGCGCGCGACTCGAGAGAGAGCAAATAAATATACATTATGGACATATAATAGAAAAGAGAATATATAAAACACTGTTCCTGAGAATACAAAGGATATACTGTGGTATAATGAATCAGGAATCATCAAACATCGAGCTGGTGGAACACTGATAAGCGTGCAAAAACATCTCGACACGAAGCGGATTTTAAAAAGAATGAGTCTTTAGAGACGGTATATGCGCACTGGCAACGGAAGTCGTGGAGTTGTACTTGGGAGAGAGCGTCCCGTACTGGGTCTGCGCTGGTTGCACTCGACCCAGTTTTGGCTTATTTTTATTGGTGCTTTTGCACCACTTTTCTTTCCCAACTTGCTTGGGAAAGACAAAAATAGAGTATTTTATCCGAGTTAGGGACTTCCACTGTAGTGCAAGCCTGTAGTAAACAATTGTGAGTAGGTTGATAAGAAACATGCCGTTAGTAAAGGGTCGTTATCAAAATAACATGCATTCTGTACCTGACTCTATAATACACTCACATTTCCAGTTGCAAAATTTGTTTCACTTCCGCATTTCTAATATGTAGATCAATTTTAGAATTGTCATTAAATATTTTTTCTATTGTGGGGGACAAAAAGTAATACCGAGGTTATAAGATTGATACATTTTGATAATTTTGGGACATCTCCATAAATTGGGGACACATTATAATGGCCTAAATTTGGTGGAATTTAAAGACCTGCCAACAGGCAAATTTACAGTTCATGATCACAAGGTAAAATATTATTAGTTACACAGTTTGTTGGTGGCCTAATATGGTACATATATTGTGTCAGTTAATTTCATATTGGACGAGAACGAATATATCTTACCAAATGCTGCACTGATGCACAGAACTAATAACAACAGCGATCAAAATTAAATGAGAGAATTCTCACAATGTGTTCATGTGTCTTTGCCTTGTTACAATTTATGGAAGAGTGCCTACAGGCACTCTCCCATAAATTGTAACAAGGCAAATTCATACATACCAAACAGTTTCATTTCGAAGGTAACATGACACACATCCACAGAATATGAAGCCTTTTAAGTTGCCTAACATGCACTTCAGACCAAATATGGGCTTCCAACACTCAATCTTTCAACTTGAAGCATTTATCGGCTGCCGCCATTTTGAATAATCAATGAACAAAGGGGAGATTATCCATAGCTGTCAGCGTATATTGATGTTGACAGGCAGTATATGGTTTTATATGCAGTCTGCATGTGACGTCTTTGAACCAATGAAATTCCCAGATACTTGTAGGAGGTAAGATATAGACTATTACTGTGGACTGTAATTTTACTCACTGGGCTCTCAAGCACCAAATGTATACAGAATAGTAGTCAGGAGCATCTTGTCCACCTAAAATGATTTTATCTTAATCACTCATCTCTTTACAACTGGATTGCAGGAACATTCATTGTGGCATATTGAATAGTGTATCCACCACCACTATCTTTTCTTTTTTTTTTGGGGGGGGGGGGGGGGGGGTGGGGTTAAAGTTGCTAGGAATGAACAATCAACAACAGAAAAGAAGAAATTTCTTGAAGGTATTATGCCCCCTCCTCCCCTCCCCCCAACATTAAAGTGTCAGAATTGATATGTCCTTAATGATTGTAAATAATTAATGTTTTCTAAAATTATATTTTAATTAGAATAAGCAGACTCTAGCTTGTGTGATCACTTATTTGTACTGAGTGACCTTCGAATGAACCTATCAACATGTTAACAGATTCTGTTACACAGAATCTATTTTTAGCTCACTGAATGTTTAACTGGCTCACTGTAGTTCATGTTTAATTGGGTCACACATGTTTACCTGAAATTAGACAGAGTCGTTTAGAAGCTTAATGAGGTGACTTTATTCAGCCAATTATAATTAATGGAAAAAAAGAACACTGGAGAAATTTCTTATTCTGAAACTTTTTATCTGAAGTATAGAATTAATTAAATATAACCTCTGTCAACAGAATTCAGGCATTCTATTCATATATAGAGCACTGAGAAGTCATTTGTTTACATTTAGCATTAACTGAACATTGGAGACTATTATTAGAGGACAGTGCATTTATTATAAAAGCAGCTGGAAATTTATTGTATATTCTACTGAACATTTTTGAGATCTGTGCTCCTTTGTGTACTGGAAAAGTGTCCAGAAAAAATGTGTATCAGATAAATGACGAGAACATTTTTCATAGTAATGTAAATTGAATATTTCCAACATATTATAGTTATTAATGACAAAAAACTAATATCTGAGATTGGAAACTTGATATAGTGTTATTAGTTTTTTATGCAAGGTTAATGTCATGGCATTTGATGAAGTGAAAGCTGTTACGCTTACACTGCTTTCACATCATCAAATGTCATGGCTTTAAAAAAGTGATTACATTGAATGAGTTGACATTATCCTGGGGGAGGGGGAGGGCAGTTTGACTGTGATGCTTTTCATTGATGTTCCAGCAATCCAGTTATATAGCGAGATCAGTGATCTAAACTAAAAAAAACACATAGGTAGTTTGAATTGTAGATAAAGAGTTTCATCTTAGGTGTTAATAGAGATATGTTATATAACAAGAAAATTTATATTAGAACTGACATCTCCAGCTACCGGAAAAATCTCAAACTACAATTAGTTTCAAATAAAATGAATGTTTGATATTAGGATATAGAACCATGATATATTCCAAAGAAAAGTAAAAACCAAGAAAGGGAGAGCATTGATAAGTTAACATACCCATAATTCCCTTCTCTGATGCTACAATATGAACAAACAGGATTACAACAGGTAAAAGTAAAGAATATGATTAAGTGAGGGTTTTAACTGGACTTTTCTCTTCTGTGTTTTTGACAGTAAGCAACTCAAACATGAGACAGAACACGAGTATGGAGTATGTATGTAGAACAGGAATCAATGAGCCGTGTTGCAAGTTTTTCCCGTACTGCACGTGTGCCAAAGGTACGAGTGAAATGTAAGAAAAACTGCAATAAGTGTTGTTGATCCCCGTCCTGTATACCCTACCAGAGTTGTATTCTGTACTTATACCACGATTTAAACTTCAATTAAGTGAATGATTCATTGTTTTTCAAAGAAAAATATCACCTTTGCTGCTCTGTTTACTTTCTTACATGACACTGCTTTGTGTCAAAGATTCAATCACGTCATAACTTCAATTTGATATGTACCGACCAATCAGATGCAATCTTACATGCTGTTCTTACTTGCAGATTCCTAACCTAACACATTTTTCAATGTCTGTATTGTATTGGGTAACATCTGTATTGTATCTAACATCTGCAATTTTTCATCAAATCTAGTCATGGCTGCTTCAAAGCAGCCATGACTAGATTTGATGAAAAATATTTGAAAAATACCTAGTGGGCTAACTAAAAGTTAAAACTAAGTCAAGAAGAAAGAAATGGAAATAGCATGAATGGACATTTCTTTTTAATACAGATAAGATTTCCCTTTATCTGTTATCAAACTGAAACCTCATACCTGGACCAATACTACAGGGCCTTTCCAATTGTATTTTCTGGTTATGACTTTAAATGGCTTGAAATGAACCATTAGCATTTTCAAAGATGTGGCAATTTTCCAGTTGTCAAATTGACATATCTTTTAAAATGCTAATAATTTTAATTTTAATATTTAGTAATATTAATAGATAGAAAATACAATTCTAGAAAATACAATTGGAAAGGTTTCTACTTTTGGCTCCTGGTATGCAATGTTTCCGTGTTTCTTTTTCTGCTGGAGAGATCTACAAATTGTGGGCTGGAGAGCAGGCAGAGAGGTTTGACAAAATAGCAACTCTGTCATGATTTGGTTAAATTTCTTTGTCCATTGTTGTAGTCACAGTATGGTAAGCATATATCATACAAACACAAAACCATTTATGTTTATACATGTGCCCTGTATCGGTAACAGCAAATCTTAACAACAAACAGGCTAAAATATTTGTTGGGGTTACTCCAGGTTATCCTGCATGTTATTTCAGCTATTACTGCCAATGTATTCTATAACTCGCTATTAATGTGCATATATGGTGCAACTAGTCCAGCAGAACAATTCATATAAAAAATGCACAGAAAAGAGCTGAAAGGCCCTTATTTGGTTTTGTGGAATAGTGCTATGTGATGATTACTTTCCAGACAAAAAAATCCTATTTATTCACAAATTTATTTCTCGAACCAGATTGTGCCTGCTAGGCAATTTTCAAGCGATTAACTCTTAGAAGCCAGGAGTTACGGCATGCAATACGGCAGAGAGTCTGGGTGTGACGATTTGGCTATCTTTGGGATGGGGGAAAATTAAACACTGAGCAGGTGCTTCTAGTCAAGTGTCATCTGCCTGAATAGACTTCTTGACTAGAAGCACCTGCTTTACTGTAAGTTTTTCATGGTACGTCATGTTCAATAAATTCATTCTGATTCCGTGGCTTCTAAAAGTTAAGAAACTTAACGTTATTAAATGAATAAAAATCCTTTTTTTGTACTTTGTTCTAAAATTTACTAGCACTCCTGGTAGCGACCACACATGCAGAAATTAAGCCAAATTAGGTACATGCAATTTAAAAGTAGTGCAACCCAAAGTTCACAATTGTTCCACTATATGACCAAATATTTTGATACCATGCTCACCTATGTTACTACCTGTGAAAGGCCGGAATGTCAAATTTTAGCTTTTAACCACACTACCGGTGTAAAGCCTCTACTGAAGTTACCCCTTTACCTAATGAATCGCCCGCATCCGCCGGCGTAATATGCAAATTCAGCAGTTGAAAAAATATTATTTTTCAAAAAATTTCAACAAAACCATATCATGTGACCCCTCATTGGAACGAGCTCATTCCCATGAGGGGTCACATGATATGGTTTTGTTGAAATTTTTTTAAACATTTGAAAAAATGCTATTTAAAATAATAAATTTTGATATCGTCTGCGTTGGGTAAAGGGTTAAAATGTTTCAATGAGAATTCCATTATAAAACTTAACACCTATAATAGGAACTACATCCAAATTGACCTTTGACATGACCCAATTTGTCAATTTCGATTCATTCACAAGTCGCGATGTTTCATTCAAACATACAGCGTTTTGTGGTACTATTTACCACATGCAATAACTTATTAAGTTTAAAATACCTACAATTAATAATTTAAAATAAAATTTAAGAACTGTTAATAAAAATTTGACTAAAAAAGCAAGGTAAATTCAATCAACTTTGACAATGTGTCTAGATGTCAATCAAGGATTCACGTGCAGTCGGAAGTATTGCCCACTGGCACAGATGTAAACAAAACAAACCCATGTGTTTGAGAAAGTTAGTATCATTTTTATTTATTAAGAGCATGGTGTAAACGAAACAAATGGGTACTAGGGTCAGTAATTAGATTTAAACCAACTGTAGAATAAGGCTTTTAACCATTCGACAGAGCTTTGTGGGCAAAACCCATATCCTACTTGTGGTTTAAATCTGATTACCGGCCCTAGTACCTATTTATTCTACCGTATTTACTCTATGTATTGGGACAGCTAAAAATAATTATTTTCACAGGTGTCCCAATTCTTAGAAAATGGGGAAAGAACACAGCCTAGTCTTGATTTGATGCTGAATAAAGTTGTGTGTGATTCGTTTTCCATCACTATATACGAAAATCGCCGTCCAATTTTTTTTTATATTTTAATTTTTTGCTTCCAAAACATAGCTTATGATCCCTCATTGGAACGAGCGCATTGCGCACGTTCCAATGAGGGATCTTAAGCTATGTTTTAAATGCGCTCGTTCCAATGAGGTATCACAAGCTATGTTTTGGAAGCAAAAAATGAAAATTTTTAGTTACTCAAGAATTTTTTTTATGAGTGTCGTCTGCTACCAGTGATGGGCCAACTGGAAATAAATCTCCTGAATGTCCCAAACTTTGGAGCATAAAAAATATATAGTTTTCTGGAAAAAATGTGTGTCCCAAATCATAGAGTGTCCCAATACATAGAGTAAATACAGTATATTACTTCTCTCATCAAATGATACAGAAAACAGTTTGCAGACAATAGAAAACATAAATTCCATGTCCATACCAAACGACATTTCACTAATATAAAATTGAGAAGAGTTATAATAGCATTCATACAATTCAACCACAGGTAAATTCTATAAAGCTTTTACAACAGTATTTTTGAGAATCATATTTTCTGTCTGTGGCTTTTAATGGTTCGAATAGCATTTTCGAAGTTGTGGCAGTTTACCGGTACACAAACAGTGTCAAATTCCTTACAGAAATAGATTCGTGGCCTGAAAGCGTGATACTGCACATCACTGGAAATCAGTGACAATGTGTTTTTCTCAAATCTTCTGAGTGCTGCAGAATTAACCCTTTACCCAACGAATCGCCTGCGTAATATGCAAATTCAACAGCTGAAAGAATATTATTTTTCAAAAAATTTCAACAAAACCATATCATGTGACCCCTCTTTGGAACGAGACGAGCTCATTCCAAAGAGGGGGTCACATGATATGGTTTGTTGAAATGTTTTTGAAAAAATTTAAAAATGATATTTAAAATAATAAATTTTGAAATCGTCTGCATTGGGTAAAGGGTTAAGAAAGCATACAGATTATATTACAAATAGCATGCTAAGGATTCATACCACAGCTGAGAGTTTTCTTCAGCACCAACTGCCTTTTGAAACTATAATGAACCACATACAGTACAAGTCAAAATAAGTTGTAGCATAACCACAATAAACTAAGTATACTGCTGCTCCTGCACTGATAAAATAAGAAACTGACATCATTTTTTGGTCTTATCAGTGAAGAGAAAGATACATAGTTTACAGTGGTTATCCTACAACTTATTTTGACTTGTACTGTACAACAGTGGCCATGGGTAGACCCTGGATTCATATTTTATTATAATTTGTTGTACAATGGCATCAGAAAATAATTACGGACAATGTATGATTCTTAACCTAAGAAGCCAATGAAAAAAGCTGGTCATGCATAGGAATAAAAGTGTCAATGACACTGCAGATTAACTTGCCTGTGTATAGTGACTGATGAAAAGGATAATATGCAATGTTTATGAAAGGATTATGAAATAAGACAAGAATTGTGATAATTGAGAATATGTTAATTTCTGTTCTCTACAGCTATGTTTTCAATAAGAATAATTTATGAGGTAGACTGTACTAAAGAGCTGAGGCCTGGGTTGATGTAATCCTCGCAGTTAATGTATGTCACCAAAGTTACAGTAAAATCATTCCAAAATGAGTCATCCTATAAAGTTACAAGGAAATCCCTTCATAGATATGACTCGTAAACTTTGCCAAAGGAATCTCGGTCATGTGCCAGTCTGGAGGTCCTGGTTGACCAAAAGAAAGTCTCATCTTGATATCATACCAAGTTATCTTACCAAGTTACAATGAAATTCCTTCATAAAAACAACCTGTGGACAGTGCTAATGGAATCTAGGTCACATGACCAGGCAGCGGTAATGGCTGACCGATCGTGACCAAAATAGAGCAGCCTAATCTAAACATCATACCGAGTTATTCTTCCAAGTTACAAAGAAAACACTTTACAAATATGAACTGCAGACTGGGCTAAACAAATGTAGGTCACATGCTTGTGTAGCCATCATGGATGACTAATCACGGCCAAAATATGTTCTCATCTAGACCTTATACCAGGTCATCCTACCAATTTAAATCCCTTCATAAATGCTACCTGCAGACTGTGCAAAAGGAATCTAGGTAACGTATCCCTGCTGCTGTCATGGTTGACTGAACCTGACCAAAATAGGATGTTCTCAACTAGGCACTATACACAGTCATCCTACCAAGTTACAATGAAATCCCTTCATAAATACAACCTGTAGACTGCTAAAGGTTTTTAGGTTTCCGGTCTGTGTAGCCAACATGGTTGACCAATCACGATCAAAATGGGGTGTTCTCATCTAGACATGACCTCAAACCTGCATATGAAATTTCGAGATGATCAGACAAGAACTATGGGGTGAAGCCAGGCCTGAAAATAAACAGTCTGACATTTGCAAAATGAGGTCCCCAGTGGGTGAATTTGATGATGCTTTTCCATACAGTGGGCCAATTTTATCCTCTGGGTACCACTTTCTGTTTAGTTTTTGAGACCCTGATTCAGAATGAGGTTCACAGAGGGTAAATTTAGTGATGCTACCCTGCTGTGTAGGGTAGCATCACAAAATTCACCCTCTGAGGACCTCATTTTACAGATGACAGTCTGCTTATTTTCTGGCTTGGGTGAAGCCTATGGTAAAGAAAATGTGAATAGACTAACAGACATCACAGATGTCTGCATGTGTGAAGGCAATTTAGCTGGTCTTGACTATCAAGTTAAGCTAAAAATACACAAGTTTCAAAGTTATGAATTCAAATAGAAATCAGCAGAAAAACAATCAATAATTAGGAAACAATATTCTTAATCGAGTACTTACCAATAACCAAGCTGGCTTGGTGTTTATTTGGAGGGTGTACAACTCGGACAGGCATTTTGTCTACTTCAGGAATTGACTCTAGTTGAAAATCTTCTTCAGGTTTCTATAATGATCCAGAAACACAGTTTATCAACAACAAAGTTTGCTGTAGAAAAAACATTATCACAAACATGTCTTCACAATATACTTTTTTCACCAATTCAGTGCCAACCTTTTCACAAGTTCCTGCTGCAACTATGAACAAATTGGTGTGAAATGAATGTAGGAATGCAATTTAAAACCCCAAAGATTCAGTGTCAACAATTTATTTATTTATTTATTCATTGATTTATAGATGCTTTGATTGACTAATTTGCTAATTATTTTATCCATTTATTTATTTATCCAATTAGTGCTGTATTTAGGCATCTGCATTCAGAGTATGATGTAATGAGAGAAAGGAAATTCGATGTTGCAAAGGGAAACAAAATTACAAGCTTACCCATTACCCAGAGTAATGGCCATAAATCCCACAAAATAGATCTTCTTTTTCTCAGCCCATTCTTTGTAAAATTGCATGCGGGAGGGAGGTTTTTTATTTTATTTTTGTAATTATTTCTTTGCCTCAAAAGTACATGTTCTTGGTGTGTTTTATTTTTTAGGCCTCATAATGTACAGAATAGCATAGGTGGTGGTGTATTCCATCACTTCAGCACAAGAAGGCTTTGGAATGCTAAAGCACTGCAAAGCCTTGTCTCACTCAAGATACAAATTTATTAGGTTTATTAACTTGTGTAAAATATCAGACAAACCATTTGGTTATCTTTTTTAAGTTTACATCGGTTAAAGAAAGCATGCGGCAACCAAAAGGACCATGCAGGATGGCCTGAGGAACAGAATTTTAACTTTTTTAGACCAAACCAGCAACAAAAATTACCTTTCAAAGGTTGGTATTTTTTTCATCTTTTGCCTCTATAACAGGGCTTATAAGCCATCACTGGAATGAGCTTTAAGTTATCCCTCCCAATTTTTTTTTGCTAGTGTTATCTGCAGTTATGTGAGGTAAAGGGTTGTAGACATAAAGTGATTTGGAACTCAGCTAGTTGAAAAGATGGAGTGCAGTAACTCAGTGGTTTGAGAACTAAACTTCAAATCGAAAGGTCCACGGTTCAATCCCCACCAGGTTTAACTGCATTGTGTCCTTGGACAAGGCATTTAATACTGATTGCCCAGGGGCATGGTTGCACTGTGTACTAACACATACTGCATGTCGATGGAGCACTTGTCTTCAACCAAATGTTACGCAGTTTGTGTGGAGTTAGTACATTGGGGAGTCTGAGAGTTGCTCATATCTGTTTGGTGTTCTCTCTGGGTACTCCATCCATAAAACAGACTGACATGAGGTGACCCTGGCTGTCAAAAGTGTTGTGTTAACCCTTTACCGAATGAATCGCCCGCATCCGTCCGTGTAGTATGCAAATTCAGCAGCTGAAAAAATATTATTTTTTCGAAAAATTTCAACAAAACCATATCATGTGACCCCTCTTTGGAATGTGCTCGTCGAGCTCATTCCAAAGAGGGGTCACATGATATGGTTTTGTTGAAATTTTTTGAAAAAATTTAAAAAATGATATTTAAAATAATAAATTTTGAAATCGTCTGCGTTGGGTAAAGGGTTAAAGTCTAATAAAAAATAAATAAACAAATAAAAATCTGATGAGTAGACTATGACTGATAGCCTTCTGATGAGTAGACTATGACTGATAGCCTTCTGATGAGTAGACTATGACTGATAGCATTCTGATGAGTAGACTATGACTGATAGCCTTCTGATGAGTAGACTATGACTGATAGCCTTCTGATGAGTAGACTATGACTGATAGCCTTCTGTGCTAGTCAAAGTGGAACATGAAAAAAATTTGATGTAAGCAAGTCATCAATACATGAACCACTAGCCTATTTGAAACCCATTAGCTGCAGATATACAGAAGAAAGTAATTCTGTTGAGAGTGCGGCTGATCATTGGTTATGGCTTGGAATCCACACAGTCCACGGTTCCATCCCTGCCAGGGTTTACTGTGTTGTAGCTTGGGCAAGGCACTTCATCCCGATTGCCCATAAATAAATAAATAGTGGAATCTTGTTAACTGAATAGCCACTTTGCCAGAGAAAAATATTAAATTAACAGAAGTTGACAATTTACAGGAATTAGGGCATTTTCCTATCTTCTAGTTGTAAAGTGAGCATTTATTCTATTATATCTTGTTTGACAGAGCTCTTTGAGGCTCTGTCAAACAAGATATAACAGATGAAATGCCTACACTGGATGTATTGAAGTAAAAAAAATGCCCAAAGATGTACTGAATTCAGTGAATGTTGGAGTAATTCACAGATTACAGTATTTTTTTAATTTAAAAAGTTTACTCTCTATCCTGCATGCAATTAACAGGTCAAATCTGTTTTGAAAGTTTGTTAAATGGTTCGTTGTTTTTAAGTTATATATAATTAATAGGGTTACATTACAGTCACCGTAGATTTGACGTAATCCACAAGTGGGCAGTGATGTCCACGCATGCGTTTACCAGGTAATAAAAATCATCATCAGCAAATTTTTTATTAATGAAGCATTAGGTTGAACCCGGTGCTTCATTAAATACAGTTTTAATGATTATTCCTATAATTAGTGCTTGAAATTTAATATTACTGCATTCATGGAATTATTGCCCACCCGTGGAAAGTATCCAGTCCATGACTGCAGTACTGTATTCAATTAAAAGATATTTATCCAATAAATGTCTGTTTATTCGAACAATAAATGCCTTGGATAAATTTTTGCTTTATTCACCTAGTAGGGTGATAAATTTTCCCCATAGGTTTAACACTGAAAGAATTTATTCCTACAGTAGAGATGGATTTGCTGACCTCTGACCTCCACAGGATTCGTGTAGTATAATTAACAGTTCAATTGTTGTTTTCTTTAAACCTGTTTGAAGTATTACACAATACCAGTAGAAAACACTATACATTGTTCATTTACTGGTAATAAAGTATTTTTGCAAGTTTTGCTCAGGTTTGTAGGGGAATTATCTTTAGGCAGAAATGTATCACTGCGCCTTTTTATTTTGGTCAATTTTGCTTGTCTTCGAATAGGACCTATGTGCTCCTCACTTCTCGCTGTGTTTTGTAGCGAGTAACAGCACGATTTCACGGCGACTGCCCTGTAAAAGATTTATGGGATAAACAAAATAAACATGTAGTGTTTTCAAGTAAAAAATTATTCTACTCGTAGAATTAAGAATGAAACCGACTCGCCAGAGGCTCGTCGGTTTCATTCTTAATCCTACTCGTAGAATAAATTTTTTACTTGAAAACACTATACATTTATTCTATATATAATTTCAAGTGACCTGTACAGGCAACCAACTATAATATCGAAACACTGTCAGGATAAATGCATCCTACCAGTCAAGTTTTCAACGAAGAATAAATACACTTGGAACAATTGTTTTGGAGTCATACTAATGAGGCAGTGCGTGGTTGTATGAGAACTTAAAGGTTAAATTTTGTTAAAGACTTTTTCTGAGAAACAATTGAAAAAGGAATTACATGTAATTCAACCAAAGTTTTCTTGAATTTCAGTCAACTCAATGCATGAATGTAATGAAATACATTTAGTGGCAGCAGTATTGTGATGGCACTTCCAAAGCCCTGAGAAAAAAGTTCCACATTCAGAATTGCTACACTATGATTGTGTTGATCCAATCAATTTTCTCCAGAAAGCACACTTTTTATTAAAACTTTGATTTCCTTACACAGTATGCGAAAGTTAAAAGCTTGTGTGATAAATCATTGTATTTCACTCAGGTGGAAGCATCCATTTCAGATCTGCATGTTTTGAACATTTAATCCATTTGCTGTGACAACTTTGTGTGACATCATCAATACAAATAACAGTGATATAGCCTGTAAGTACTATATATCGAGTCTATAGGCCTCTCTTTCATGTGCTAATGAAAATCAAACAAGATTGGTGTGGAATACTCTATATGAATGGTAAGAAAATCACTCCTTAAATACAACAAACATGTTATCTGAATGCAATTCAATGACCATAGATGTGTATTGACAATTCCATTGATGCATTCAGACAGTGACAATCAATATAGAAATGTAAAAATAATGTTCTAAGGGAATAAAACCACTTATTTACACTCGATATATATCAACATAATAGAAAGATAAACAGCTCTGAAAACCTGATAGGTAAGTAAAACTTATGCAAAGACATGTCTGTTTAAATTTCCTCCTCTTTTAAACTTCTTGAGTATATCCTTTGGCTTGCACACTAAATGACATCTAATTTATCCACTATTTATTTCAAGTGGGTTCAGCACTGAAAGCCTATATAGGGGTTTGTATAGTCAGTACAGTCACGGTGGACTGGTTGTAATCCACATGTGGGCAGTGATGTCCATGCATGTGTTTACCAGGTAATAAAAATCAGCAGCAGCGAAATTTTAATTGATGAAGCACCAGGTTGTACCCAGAGCTTCATTAACTCATTCAACATGAGAGGCTGCTTTTCCAGGCCGGGAACACGATACATCATAATTTCATTAAGTAGGATGGCTACTTAGTGAACGTGTGTGGCAGAACAACAATTAATATTTTCAATGTGCAGCCTGAAGGCTGCACGTTGAAAACATGAATTGGTCTACCCCCCAAATAATGGATATGGACTCTTCCTTTTTCTGCCATTTAACTGGCATGGAAGATACCACCAGTGTTCAAAGGGTTAATTAAATTTTTGATGAATTTTTCTCTTATTAGTGTTTGGAACCCAATATTATTGCATCCATGGAAATATTGCCCTCCGGTGGAAAGTGACCAATCCATGGTGGCCGTACTGTATAAGCCCATATTCAAGCTTTTTTGTCCAATCCATTTATCGGGTCAGAGGCAATGCCAGGCTAAATGAAGAGTATGTGTATTGGTGAGAGGGGATGAGGGGGCAAAATATTTTTTCTGCTGGAAGCAGAAAAACATTTTTATCCCCCCACTTCTTTTCATACTACAATTGAAACTATTAGTCCTGTCATAACTAGCGCAGAAAATGCTCGTTGGTTAATGCACTCCTTACTGCAGAAGAATGAAGTAGTCTGAAATACACAAGAGTGTTTGCATTGTGCAATGTAAAATATATAAAGGAAATCTACTTTATTTTATTGAATATCAGGAATTAACTCATGAGTGTGGCCCTGAAAAATAGTACTTTCAGGTCCACACAAATGAGATAATTTCCCAATATTCACTAAAACAGCAGAGATTTTCTTTTTATTATATGTAATGTGACATTTTACGTTATTGAGCACAATTCGACCGCAAACAGTTCAAGACAATAACAAAGATCTGCTGATCATTCCTTCAATGTGACATTCAAGGCGACATCATGCACTGAAGCATGATGTCATTTAGGGAGCTACTTTGTAACTTTGTAACTTTATTTGCAGCACAAGCATATATTTATATATAAATACATTGAATGCATCATAGTTTCACAAAGAACAATATTAGCAATTTATCTACCAATTTAAAATGACTTACAGGTGCTGCAGCGAATGACATAGCCAGATTGGCTGTCTTCCTGCCATTCCCCGAGGACTGTTTGCAGATAGGCGGGACAGATTCAGAAGATAATTAAGTGATCAAAGTATCATAGGTCGAATAATACATTTCAGAAGAATTATAGAATGATTATGAAAATGAAAATGCTCAAGTAACTGGTAACAGACAGACGTCATATAGATACGTATGCACACATATACACACACCCCCATATACACGTATATACACACACACACACATACATGTGCATGTGCATGCAAGCACATGCACACACACACTCACTCACATATGCATGCATACACACACACATACAGACATAATATGTATTATATAATACATATAAATATTAGGACTATGCATATGTGCATATATGTGTGACCATCCGTGTACATATGTATATACATACACACATGCTCACACGGTCCCAAGGAAATACGAGTGACATCTATGCAGAGAGTACACACTTAACATAAAGCAGTTGCCAGAGACAGCCCAACCCAACAACCCAACTCGATGCATCCATCTCCTGAGATATATCTAAAGAGACGAATATACTTAAACGTACCAGGCAAAACCATCTCTGGCGACCATCTCGTGACAAGTGTATATATGGGGTGTATATATGAACACACATATATATATATATTTAAATTGAGTTAAGGAGAACGTGGCAGCCTCTACAGTGTGTATTAGTCAAATTTATCGTAGTAGGGTACTGATCCAATATTCTGTTCATAAGAGATTTTTTTGAAGACCTTTCTGGTAAATATTTTTGTGATGGCACTGTCCATACTATTCCACATTTTGGGGTATACCGGGAGTTGGTCTAAGGCTTTGTTTCTTGTTTTTTTTACTGCAAGGTTTCCGGACTGTCTGGTTATTGTTTCCAGTGGGTTATTAAGACAGAAATAATTGTTGAAGGTTGGTGGAAGTTTGTTTTGATTCCAGTCATATATAAGTACTAAAACATGTAGGGTATGAAGATTTTGTAGTTTGAGAATTTTGTCTTTGTGGAATAAAGGATTGGTATGGGATTTATAATGTTTATTGTTTATGATACAAACCACGTGTTTTTGTAATAAGAATAATTTATTGACCGATTTAGAGTGTCCCCAAATTTGTATTCCATATAGGAGATGACTGTGAACTAGAGCATAATAAAGGAAAAGTAGGGCGCGATGGGTTAAGATATTCTTCACACGGCTGATTACATTAAGAGATCTAGACACCTTTGAATATATAGTGGATATGTGCATCTTATATGATAATTTATTGTCAATATTTATACCAAGAAATCGAACGGTTTTGTCAATTTCCGATGCTCCTACTCTACCAACTTGTGTACCATTAATAATGATTTGTCTTGATGTATCAGTTATAATAGAATGGGGTGCGTTGATTAATATAAATTTGCTTTTATTTGCATTTAGTTTTAATTTGTTTGTTGAGCACCAATCGAAAATACAGGTTAATTCAGCATTGACTGTTTCAAATAAGTGCTCTATATTGTGTCTAGTTGAGTATCGTATAGTGTCATCAGCGAAAGACAATACATTAAGGGACGTTGAGTTTGGTATATCATTAACATATAATAAGAATAAAATAGGGCCTAAGACTGAGCCCTGTGGGACCCCGCATGTAATTGGGGTAGGGTGCGATCTACATCCAGAATATTCTACAAACTGGGTGCGCTGACTGAGATAGTTCCTAAACCAAGTATTCGCAATGCCTCTGATGCCATAATATTCTAGTTTTGCCAGAAGCGTCTCATGATGGATGGTGTCAAGCGCTTTTGACAGGTCAAGAAAAACAGGTAGCGTACTGTTTTTAGTTGTCTTGTTATTTTCGTCTGCTATGTGCTTAAGCATTTTGAGAATTGGGTGAACTGTCTTGTAACCTTTCCTAAATCCAAATTGTTGAGGGAATAGGATTTTTATTGCTTTCCAAGAAATATAACAGTCTTTTTAACATGATTTTTTCTAAAACCTTCGATAAAGTGGGTAACATACTTATAGGTCTGTAATTATTAAATGTGTGTCGATCACTGGTTTTAAAAATTGGGATTATTTTTGCAGTTTTCATTTTTTGTGGGACTGTTCCTGTTTGGAATGAGAGATTTATAATGTTGCATAATGGGTTGGCTATTTCCTTACTGACCTGTTTGATAAGAAATGTTGAGACATCATCCGAGTCTTTACTATGTTTAGATTTTAGAGCTTTTATTGCATCTATAACTTCATCTGGCGTTGCTGGGATTACAAAGAAACAGCTCGGATATTTTTAGTTTAGATAATCAGTAAAGTGTTTAGTTGTGGGTGGAATTTCAGCAGCAGTTGATACTCCAATATTGGAAAAAAGTCAGTAAATTTGCTAGCAATGTGTTGGGGTTCTGAGTATTCAATATTGTTTGACCTAAAATGTTGCACTGTTTGAAAAGACAAAGAGTTTTTTTGAATTGCAGAATTTAGGATCTGCCAAGTTTTATTTACATTGTTTTTGTTTTCTTCTAGTGTTAAATTATAGTATGAGGCCTTACATTTATGTTTAATTTTATTAAAATTCTGAACATATGCTCTATAAATTGTTTTATTCTCAGCTGTGGGCTACTGAGGAATATTTGTTGATACCCATTGAGTCGGCAGATATTGAGAAATATCTTTTAGATAATTGCATCAGTTCATAGGTTAACATATAATAAAATGCACTATTGGCGGGTCGGTAGTGAAATTACGAACTGAACCGATCAAACAGAAAAAAATTGTTGACACAACAGTATGTGGAGGGAGGATTACTACTAAATCGCTTTGGCATAGATTTTTCACTTAGTAATTATTTACAATTTCTGAAGACAAAACACAAGAAGCACTTACAAACTCTCATCACATAGATCACCAGGTTGTACCCAGTGGTCCATGTGATGAAGGTTTGCAAGTGTTTTTTGTGCTGTTATAAACAATTATAAATACTTTTTGAGTGGATAATATACATGTATGGCGGTGCGGTTAAGAAGTAATCCACTCTCTTCATTCTGTGCACGCAGTCAAATAGGCACCACTAAATCCTGGAAGTCTGCTACCATATTCGAACCAGAACTGATAATTTAATAATATTGTGGCCAAATGTGCTTTACATATCCAAGAACAAAGCTAGGGTATCAAAATTCTTCAAAACACAGTGACAGAGCTGCATGGGGGTAAATTCCAAAACCTTCCCTTTTGTTTACATATGAATTTACTTTCGATTTCTGGTCGACGTGATCGGACGGAAAAAGCATCGATATACAACGCCATCGAAAATCAAATAATGACTTCCAGGAACCAGTGGTGCCTGCTGTCAACTCTATGAGTTGATTACATATGTGTTTCGGTTTCGTGTTCTATACATCACAAAAGGTGCTATATAAGTAATGGAGTTTTGTTTACTTTGAAATTCCCACCTCTCATATTCCTTAAATTCAAATTAAATCTACACAAATTATACATCAAAATGAAGGTTGGGAGGTATAGAACATGTCAAATATATGAAATCAACTCATGGAGTTGACTGCAGGCACCACTGGTTCCTGGAAGTCTGCAACCGTATTCGTACCAGAACTGATAAGTAAATAATATTTTCTGAGAACAACTTGTGGCCAAATGTGCTTCACATATCCAAGAACAAAGCTAGGCATTCAAAACACTTTGGGATGCAGTGACAGAACTGCAATTGGGAAAAGGACAACACTGTCTGCATTTTTTATTGAAGATGGATTCCATGTTCCACAGACATATGCAAATCACTCGATACCACAAATTTCCATCAAAAAACAAAATCGTAATTCTAAGAAATTGCAACAGGTGTCATGATACCTTGCATAGAATATGCAGTCTCTATATAATAATAGTATGCTGTATTAAGGAGATCTTTCTCATTATTTGATTTTAGACGGCGTTGTTTTTCGATGCGTTTTCCACCCGATGACGTTGACCGGAAATTGAAAGTAAGAATATATGTAAACAAAGTCGCCACCTTTAGAATTTACCCCCATGCAGCTCTGTCGGTGTGTTTTGAAGGATTTTGATGCCCAAGCTTAGTTCTTGGATATGTGAAGCACATTTGGCCACAAGTTGTTCTCAGGAAATATTATTGTATTATCAGTTCTGGTATGAATATGGTAGCAGACTTCCAGGAACCAGTGATGCCTGCTGTCAACTGTATGAGTTGATTTCATATATTTTACGTGTTCTATACGGACAGGGACCCCAAATTTTCATTTTATGAACCCAGGGATTTGGCTTGAACAAACTTGAATCTCACCTCCCTAAGCATGCTGCATACCAAATATCAAAAGATTCCTATTGGTGGATCTGAGGAAGAAGATTTTTAAAGAATATTTCTCATACTGCACTAATTTAAACATTTGAGCTCCCATAGAGGGCCCAAATATGGACCGAGGGAATTGATTTCAATAAATAGGTGAAACAATCTTCCAAAGAAGTTATATGTGAAATTTGAAAGTTTTTGGAGCAGTGGTTTGGGAGAAAAGTAGTGTTGAATGTTTTTCCCATTACCCAGTGTTAAAAAATGCTTTCAAAGTCCCAAAAAGTACCCCATGATAAAACCGACGGCACTTTTTTTTTACCATTCCATTCTGTTGGTACTAAGGAAGCTTCACACCAAATAAGAATTCTCAGTGCCATGTAGTTTTGGAGATATGGGAGTTTTAATTTTTTTCTATTTTTAGCTTCTGCGGTTCCCATGGGGCGACAGGAAAAAAATTTGGGCATAAATTAAGTACTTATGACCCAATAAGCCCTCATATCAAATTTGGTTCAAATCGGCCTCTCAGTTTGGAAAATAGAAATTTTGGGCTTGGCAAAAATTCTTGTCCCTCCCAGAACAAAGGCAAATATTGCCCGTCAAACTGTACCATTTTCCTTAGCATTTACATTTGTAGGAGGTTCTGCTTTGGGCATTTGTCTATAGTGAAACTAAAGTATAATTTGATCTTTTCATTTTTAAAATTATTTAGACATTTTTAAAAATTATTTGGCTGGTAATTGCTGCTAGATGGATATTCACTGAATATTTTGGTTTAACTATTTCAGTGATATTTCCCACGTATTCAGCCTTTGCTGTTTTGTTTCAATTTGGAGAATTAAAAGTCATTTTTTCAGTGCAAAATCCATTTTTTTTGTCTGTTCATTTATCATTGGTGTGTTAATCAAATAGCCGTGATCCAACAGATATGAAACACCAACATCCGAAATGATTCAATTGTATGTTTCGGCACTGTGCTTTTTGGTTGAAATTTGGGGTAACATAGTCCTTAACTCAAGAAATCATTACAAAATGATGATTCAAATTACAGAGGAAAATTTGGTTAACCCTTTACCCAATAAATTGCCCGCATCCGCCTGCGTAATATGCAAATTCAGCAGCTAAAAAAATATTATTTTTCGAAAAAATTTCAACAAAATCATATCATGTGACCCCTCTTTGGAACGAGCTCACTGAGCTCGTTCCAAAGAGGGGTCACATGATATGGTTTTGTTGAAATTTTTTTAAAAATATTTTTTCAACTACTGAATTTGCATATTACGTGGATAGATGCGGCCGATTCGTTGGGTAAAGGGTTAAAGAAACCTGATGACTGATGATACATGAAGAGTTCAAAAGAGAACACTTGATAGGATTTGAGAACATCTTGACAATTCGTTAATTTACGAATTTTACGAATCACCGACTCGAAATGAACTGAATCAAATTATAAGTATGATTTTTTAATGGGATCATATATTCTAATGATTTCTAATTAAATATTGATATTGTGCACAGCAAATGGTGCATGGAAAAAATTTTAAAAATATTTAAAATAATAAATTTTGATATCGTCTGCATTGGGTAAAGGGTTAAAAGTACCCAAATTATACTTATTTTAGTGGTAAGAGATTTTCTGTCCTGGGCAGAAATATCCACTACCAGCATGCAAGAAGTTAAAAATCATAAAGTTAGCAGATATGAAGATCAAAGGACAATTTACTTGTAAAGAGATCACAATGCAGGGAGTATGATCACCAACTGTGTGGAGATTCCACCCAAATAACTCACTTTCTATGACAAAAACAGAAGCACATACACAGATGTAGTTTCACTGAATGGACCCCAGAGATGTACACAAAGGGTTTGGTGTGAATAAATATCAAACACACGCAACTTAATGTAACCCCCTCATGTCAACAAATTTTCTTATTCACCTAATAAAACATTAGAATGAATAAAATTTTGCACAGTGGATCCCACTAAATTGGATATCTCTTAATTGTATATCCCTGTTAATTGAATATAATTTTCAAACACAAAACCATTTACCATACCTTCAGTACAAATTTGATCTGTTAATTGCATATGGGTTGTAGAGTAAACTCCTGTTAATTGTATTTATAATCCGCAAAATTGAGAAAGCCTATGAGAAATAAATATGGGTAACACCACACCCATGCAGATTCCATTAAGGGTCGCACCAGTTGGTGAGCTTGTTTGCTCTGGGGAAGAAACAATTCCAACTCCAAATTCCCATATTGACACGCTGTTTTATTATATGCATCCTGTCTTATTACAACAGTGTGCCCAAATCATTACTAAACATATCTTACAAAATATACACTTTTTACAACCAGAGCAAAGGTAGGCAATTAAGCCGCCGGAGGTGGAGGGGTGGCTGGCGGTGAAGAACTCAGTTTTCTTGGAGTGTTCTTTTTCCAAATAAAATGGCGACTAGATGGAACGGAGCAGCGTCCTGCGATTTTGACCTCGTGAGTGATGAGGATTAGCCATCCGCAAGGAAACGACGACTAAAACAATGAACTGATTGGTTAATCTTAAGTAGTTCGTGTCCGAATTCGGACTCTGTGTTGACCACTTGATATCGTTGCGCGAGCATTCAATCATGTGACCGACCAGAGTGCATTCGTTTATTTGACCGTTCACGTGTGCAACATGGGAAGTTTAACCCTGTTCCGAGTGGATCGCAGCTGAAGGTATTTATAATTAATTTTGCTTCTATAAAGGTGGCTAAACCTAAGGTGTAGCCACTTATTTATAATCCGCAAAATTGAGAAAGCCTATGAGAAATAAATATGGGTAACACCACACCCATGCAGATTCCATTAAGGGTCGCACCAGTTGGTGAGCTTGTTTGCTCTGGGGAAGAAACAATTCCAACTCCAAATTCCCATATTGACACGCTGTTTTATTATATGCATCCTGTCTTATTACAACAGTGTGCCCAAATCATTACTAAACATATCTTACAAAATATACACTTTTTACAACCAGAGCAAAGGTAGGCGATTAAGCCGCCACAGATGCCGACCCTGGAACAGTCCATGCCGAATAGGCACAGTTTTTGTAATATGTCAAAGCAATTACTGTGACACGCACCAAATTCCCCTTATTTATCAATCTTCTTGGCCTCACTACATACAATACAGGCATTTATTCTATTATATCTTGTTTGACAGAGCTCTATGAGCTCTGTCAAACAAGATATAATAGAATAAATGTTCAGTTTACCTCCAGAACACAGGAAACTGACCAAATCCCTGTTAATTGTATACTCCTGTTAACTGAATAATTTTCACTGGCAAAATGGATATTCAATTAAGAGGATTCTACTGTAATATATAAGGAATGTTATATCCAAAGAGGGTTGCGTAGACCCTTGATTAGGGTGATGATTTCATAGTATTTTATTTAAGAAACCTCTTTCCACTGGTGGAAGTTTGTTGTGATCAGCTCGCTACTAAAAGACTGATTTTTTTTTATCACAGTACTATATATACAGTATGGCCACTGTGGAAGAGTAACTTTCCATAGGTGGGCAGTATTTCCAGAGACGCAGTAATATTAGATTTCAAACAACAATTATCGGAATGATCATCAAAAATTTATTCTAATACAATTATTATAAATCTTGAAATTTGATTGGTTAATCAATAAAATTTGCGACAGTAAAATCGGCGTAACCTGTCGCAAATTTTGTGTTGTCGAAAACTATTTCAGGAAGTCAAGATGTATTCGTGGGCGTTCTATTTTCGTTCCATTTGGAGTCATTGACTACCGTATCCAATGTAAACAAACGCTGTGAACGCTTTGACTTGCTGTAAAAAAAACGTTCTCTATCTTTCTTGTAATTAACTGTATTTAATATGAAGTTGGAAAGTTTAATATTAATATGGAATAGGGGTTTGGCAGAGACTGCTGAGTAATGAAATGAGTGTTGAAAAAACTGATTTCGACGGGCTTAACGGCAACCGTGTGGGACCAGTAAGCGATATTAAAATATTATTTATAAATAGCCATTTTTCGTACGATGAAGAATTTATGGACGCTATGTGCGAAATAGAAAACCAAAATTCAGACAACTGGCAATAATAATTTTAATTGTTCAAGACCAAATATTTCTGACAGATCCGCTATCGATATAACATAGAGTTCAAGTGCAAGCAGTCCTTTCATTTTCTAATTTGTTACCTGCGTTCGTGGCACCACATGTACAGCTACAGAAATGCGTTCACCACTGAGAGAGGTGAACTATTCGTTCTGGCACTGCAACAATTATGTCAACAGCAGTTGCCCAATTCCACAAGACATCACTTCCTAGAAACGCTGAGTTTGAAATGAACAATTGTTCTGTAACCATAAGTAATTATTACGGTTAAACAAGGGCTTCCAATCAAAGATCTCAAATTTTTTAATTTTAATGGTAAATCCTCGAGTGCTTTCCGACGCCGACTGAAACATCACAAGGTGAACTCTAAACTTTAAACAGAGAAAGCAGCCGGCGTATTTTGTTTTCAGATTGTCACAAACATTTAAACATGATAAATGTCTGTACAAATATAAATATGTTTTGTTATTGGTGATAAAATGACTAAAACGTTTGGAATTATTTGTTTTGTGGCAGTGTAAAATATATTTCGTGATTTGGTTCGGAACTCCCAAATGACGTCACGAAAACTGTATTTTTAGTTTTAAATTGTTGTCTTCAACAAGGAGTTGTTTTATAGTTGGGAGATCAAATACTATCTCCGTTTTCAGCCAAATTATATTAGAATGGGAATAACTATGTTGTATTTGATTGTTTGGGGCCATAAACGAGGGTTTTACTGTCGCAAATATCCATTTTACCGGCTCCACTAACGCGTCACCGGCAAAACTCAATTTGTGACAGTAAAACCATCGTTTACGGCCCCAAACAATCAAATACAACATAGTTATCCCCTAAATTAATGAAGCACCGGGTCCCATTTCCAGCTCTATGTTCTTGAACTTTAGGCCTAAAAAAATAAAAAATCTGTTTCTCAGGCCCTCCCGCATGGTCCTTTTGGCTGCTGCATGCTCTCTTTTTATAACCAATTTAAACTTAAAAAAAAATAAAATTATATGGTTTATGTCTGATATATTACCCAAGTTAAAAAAATTTATGAATTTGCCCCTTGAGTGCAAGAAGGCTTTGCAATGCTAAAGCATTGCAAAGCCTTCTTGCACTCAAGGGATGAAATACACCACCACCCATGCTATTCTGTAGATTATGAGGCCTAAAACTTGAACCAAGAACATGAACTTTTGATGACAAAGAAGTAATTACTGAAATAAAAAATAAAATAAAAAACCGCTCGCCTGCATGCAATTTCACAAATAATGGCCCGAGAAACAGAAGATCTACTTTGTGTGGCCTTATTATAATTCATTTGCTACAAGGCCTGCTCTTTTCTAGATATTTTCTTCGAACAGTATAACAAATATTTTTTTCAAATTGTAATGTATTTGTATCAAAAGTAAAACTTATAAAAAGAGTGGAACCCTGTTAATTGAACAGCCACTTTGCCAATGAAAATTATTTAATTAACAGGAGTATTCAGTTAATAGGGATTGTGTCATTTTCCCGTGTTCTGGAGATAAATTTAGCATTTATTCTATTATATCTTGTTTGACAGAACATTGTCAAATCAGATTATAAAAGATTAAATGTCTGTATTGGATGTACTGAGGCCAAATAGGTCTATAAACAAAGGAAAACTGGGGAGAGTCAGGGTAATTTCTCGACAGGTTGCAAGATTTTTTATTCAGTTAACAGGCGTATACTCTATAACCTATATTCAATTAACAGGTGAAATTTGTACTGAAGGTATGGCAAATGGATTTGTGTTAGAAAATTATATTCAATTAACAGGTTTATTCAGTCAAGAGATAATTAATTAAGTGGGCTCCACTGTAATATATAAGGGCTGGAAATATGGCTCAATTTTTGCTTGGCCATAAGCAAAAATATAGATATTAAAAGTTACTTCCTCCTGAGCCTTTTGTTTCCCCAACTGCAATCTGATATGGCGACAAAAATTTCACTTCTAAAAAATTTCAAAAGGGGCATGCCAATAACGTTGTTTCACTATCAACTGAAACAAAATTGGTAAGAAAATCCACTTTGTTACCACTATGGTCTTAACTGGTTGAGTGCTGGAAGCCCATATTTGGGCTTTACTCTAAAGTGCAGATACTCTAACTCAGAGGCTTCAAACTCCATGAGTTCCTTCATATTATCTCTCAGTCTAAATTATGTGGTCTATATGGAGTTTCCTTTTTACAGTTTAAGGGAGAGTGCCTATAGGCAAAGCCTATGCCAATGCCCCCGACCCACCAAATATTGCCCAAGTCGGAAGAGAGAAAAAGGGCCATAACTCTGTAAAAATGTGTGGAAGAAACTCATACTACACAGGTGTCGTTCCCCCCACAATGCTCTATCACAACACCAAATATCATTCAAAATGCACTAGCAGTGACTGCGATACAAGGGAAAATGTTGGTATGGATGGATGGATGGATGGAGGGATGGGATGGATGGATGGAGGGATGGGTGGATGGATGGACGAATGGATGGAGGTCAGAGGTCTTCACGAGATACCCCTTCCACTTTTCAAGTCGGGAGCATAACAAGGCAGACTTGTGAACAAATTTTGATGACTAAAAATAATTTAGCACTCGACCAGTTAATCAGAATAAGAATAATACATGGTATATTTTCTATTGATGAAATGGTAACTGACGAAAAGGAATTGACAAAAAGGGAATTGACAAAATGGTAATGAACCAACCCAAAGAGCCATATGCTGAAAGTGTCTCTTTGGGGTTAATATTTTTACAAAACTGGAGAGTTATTGTGAGAGTGTAAACACCACTCTGTGTCTTATCACAGTAAACTAATCTACAATGAAAGACAAAAATCCTCCAGCAGAAAAATACTTTAGAAGAATAGGTACATTCATATCGATATCTGAGGACAATAAAAAGTTACAGTACATTTTAACTGAATTACCTGGTTTTTAATTATATATCCCAAGTGAGTGGAAATCAAGAGGAAAAGAACAAAATACTCCCTCACATATTTTCATTTATCAGTGCTGCTTGTACTCTTGTTTATTTTCAATATCAGTGACATATACATGTATATTTACATGTAGATTCTATTTCATGTCAATAGGTGTTCAATCAGCCTGTCATTGATCCATGAAAAGATCAATACCTGGGAACTTTGATACAGACTATAGTCCAATGGAATACCTGTTGAAGTTTATGATGATGGCCACAAACAACTTGCATAGCAACCAACGTGTGTACAAAGCGCTTATTGATGTTTACATACTAACCTTATTGGCTTTGAAATGAAATAATTATTACTGATATATAGAATTAACTTAAAAGTTTTATTGATAGCTTCCATGGTATATGTGCACATAGTTTTAGAAAGGGATTTGATTGCAAAACCCAACCTGTTCGAAAACCTACTTTTCATTAACCCCTGACGTACATTGACATATTATGTTTTGAGTGGCAGTTGACGATTGATTTCACTGCTGAATAGACATGGAATAGTAATTTAAGCCAGATATTTCTAATGTACGGTGGAATCCTGTTAATTGAATAGCCACTTTGCCAATGGAAATTATTCAATTAACAGTATGCAATTAACAGGGATTGTGTCACTTTCCTGTATTCTAGAGATAAACTTAGCATTTATTCTATTATATCTTGTTTGACAGAGCTCCATTAATCTCCACATTATTCTGGATTAAGAATGTGCGGTCAAGAAAAGTTTGCAATATGTCATGATCTCCTAGCATTTTGTCTGATAGTTCACAACATATCAAGTGACTAAATATAAAAATATTAAGCTTTTCCCTAAATTTAATTAAAATACAAATATCTCATGATGAGGACCAATAGTTTTTGTAAAATATGTGCTGAAAAAAAAAATGTTCAAATGTTTAAAAAAATTTCAACAAAACTTATCATGTCACCCCTCAAATGAGGTGCTCACATGATATGGTTTTGTTGAAATTGCTTTTAAATTTTTTTTTTTCAACTGTTCAAGTTGGAAATTACGTGGGAAAATGTGACTGATTCATAAGATAAAGGATTACTACATCTTTGTTCTGGGATTGACCGAGTCACCTAACTTTGTGTCAACACTTTCCAAATACTCTTGCAGCAGTCCTGGAAATGAGATGGGAGCAAGTGCAATTGCTCCCGTGATTTCTATTTTACGGGAGCTAAAAAATGTACTCGTTGAAAAATATTGTGGAGCACTAATATACTGTGACGGCATATAAATGTGTGTTGTTTTGATAAAGCAGCACACTGTGGCCAATGGCAAGTTACTGTCATAATTCAGCAATTCCTTATACATTTAACCCTTTGTACGCTAGTGGTATCTGCCAGTTCAATGGTAGCAATTAGACAAGTCCATATTCATTTTTTGGGGTAGACCAATCAATATTTTCAACATGCAGCCCCGAGGATGCATGTTGAAAATACTGATTGGTCTACCCCACACATTTACTGAACGGCCATCCTATTTAATGACGTTATGACGTATCATGTTTCTGGCTGGAAAAGCGGCCGCTTGGTTTCAAAGGGTTAAGATTTCTGGTGTTTGGTGACAGTATTCCCTTGAAAATTCATATATTAACCTTTTACGGGTGCAATTTACTCTCATCTCTGATTTTGCAGGAGATTAAAACTGCACCTGTCAATTTTGTTCATTTCCAGCACTCTTGCAGGCTTCACCACTCGAAAATAAGCCCACCAATATACTTTTTCCCTCTTTTACTTCACACACACCCTGGGCTTATTCCCAAGTCAGTATGGTAAATGTTGGATTCTTCAATTTACTAATCTATATTTATTTATTTATTGGCATCTAACAACACTTTCGACAACCAGGATCGCCTCGTGGTGGACAGTTTTACAGGTGGAGGAAGCCAGAGTACCCTGAGAGAAATGGAGAGCAACTGCCAGACTCCCCTAACTCCACACAAGCACTGGTTGAAGACAAGCACACCATCAGGCCTGGCATTTTCAGGGGAGCTATTTATTCGCTTGCCAACTGCTTGCCTTAAAAAAAAATTGAGGAGGGCGAAAAATAGCCCCCATAGCCTTAGACTTAGATGTGAGTCTTCCATGGAAGACGTGTGTCGCCTGCACTATATTTTAATATTTCAGACAGAATTCTAAGTGGAAAAGGGGCATAACTCTGGAAAAAATACAGCGGATCAAAAAATAAAATAGGAGGTGCACAATGCCATTATGTGATAAAGAATCACTGAAAGTTTCATCAAAATCCATTAATAGGTTAAAGAGGAGTGGTGGATAAGAGAAAGTGTGACGCGGACGACGACGCGGACGACAAAAGTAATCCCGATACACAAAAATAATGATTACCACAACAGCCTATTCCTAAAACCCACAGGTTTTCAGATTTCTGCTATGTTAGTGGTCTCTGCAATATGGCCACACCTCCGGGTGTTACCAAGGCCTAAAGGTGTGGGAGGGGTAGTGTAGCCATCTCACAGAGACTACCTGGTTAGCAGCATCAAATAAAATGTACAAAGCCCACTAGGCGGAATTCATTAATAGTGCAACTTCATTTTGCCACTTTCAACTTTTGTAAGCTTGAGGCGAGCTAATCGCTCCCTTAGGTCATGTGAGGAGAGTGATTTTTAGCCTCCTGCATTTTTAAGAATGCCAGGACTGCACCATCAACGTGCAGTATGTCTTAGTACACAGCACCACCATGCTCACACAGGGGCAATCAGGATGAAGTGCCTTGCCCATGGACACAATGCACTCACCCCTGGAAGGGAGAAAACTGTGGACTTTTTTAACTTTGAGGTTCAATACCGTAACCACTGAAAAACTTACTAACCTAGCATCAGCAGGATTAGCAACTTAGGTAAGTGTCATGCCCTAAGCCTTAGTACACAGCGCCAGCATGCCCCCACATGAGCAATCAGGATGAAGTGCCTTGCCCATGGACACAATGCAGTAACCCCTGGCTGGGATCAAACTGCAGACCTTTCAGTTTGAGGCTCATTGCCGTAACCACTGAGAAACTTACTAATCTAGCATCAGCAGGATTAGCAACTTAGGTAAGTGTCATGCCCTAAGCCTTAGTACACAGTACCATCTTACTCTCACAATAGGCAACAGTCGTGATGAAATATCTTACCATAGGATACAATGCAGATAATGCTAGTTTGGATCAAACCTATCATCTTTCATTCTAAATTTCATAGAGAGTAATCGCTTGACTGGACTGGTTACATGAAATAATTCATGAGAGGTGAGGGACTTTGTACAAACATGAATGCGCACTTGTGTTTGTACAACGTCCCTCACCTCTCATGAATTATTTCACGTAACCAGTCCAGTCAAGCGATTACTCTGTTTATTACTTTTCATTATTAACGATAATTATATTATTTAATCCTTTACCCAAAGTAACGGCCAAAACCGGCCAGAGCTATTCTAAAAAATCGCCTATTAATTTTCATTATTTTTTCATTTTTTGTCTCTAAAACATAGGTTATGACCCCTCACTGGAATGAGCTCGTTGAGCTCGTTCCAATGAAGGGTCATAACCTATGTTTTTGAGACAAAAAATGAAAATAATAGTTATTCAATAATTTTTTTTTGCAAGTGTCGTCTACTTTTCATGTTAGGTAAAGGGTTAAAAAAAAAAACAAAGCAAAAAAAAAAACAATGAAGTCCCCATTACACCCACAGCAAAGCTTCTTCGTTTGCAGTTTGCACGCATGGATACATGACACAATTGTTGATTGCATAATTCACTTCTGAAGTTATCGTTTATAATCAAACCCAGAAATCCCAGTCAATCACACTTTGGAAAGTAATAAAATGCTTCAACCAATGGGCCTTACCCATAAATACCAGATAACACATGCAATTATTCTACTTGCTCTGTTGTCACTCTCCAAAAAATTGTAAGAAAGCAATTTCATATGAATGTTTCTTTATCTACTACTACACAAACAAGATGCAAATGCACAGTATGAAGTGGCTTTCAGCAGTTTTCATTGCTGATTAATTAAGGTCCTATATTTCTACACAATGGCTAATCATGACCTCAACATGGATATAAGGTAATGTCTAGCCAATCGTTTTTACCAATGTTGCCCATTTTTGACTTCCACCCCATAAACATACACTGCTTCAGTTCCTAAAGTTCCCACAGAGAACTTGGGCAATTAAAAAATTTCATTTTTTTGTTTTAAAAACATGATATGTTTTTTTCAGCAACAACTGAAAAAATAATAAAATTTGAAATGCGATATTGAGCATATATGGTCATTATGTTATTCATTATTTATTACTGGTGTTTAAGGTCACATATTTCTGCACAAAGGCTTATCATAACAACATGGAGATAGTCAAGTTTAGTCAATCGTTTAAGTTCCACCCCAAGCATTAGTGACTGGGTTGTATTTTACCAGTTAACTGGTGGAGTGCTAAGTTATTTTTGGTCGTCAGAATTTGTTCACATGTCTTTGCCTTGTTACAGTTTATGGGAGAGTGCCAAAGGGCACTCTCCCATAAACTGTAACAAGGAAAATCCACACAGACTAAATAATTTCACTTTTAAGATAATATGAAGCACGTTCACAGAAAATGAAGCTTTTATGTTACAGTACCTGCCCTTTAGAATAAAGCCCAAATATGGGCTTCCAGCACTCTATCAGTAAAACAGGACTTGTTTATCACAGTAAACAAGCACGGCTTCACTTCCCTGTTGTTCCCACAGGGGAAAGCTATTCTGTTAGATGAAGGGTTAATGGTCCAGGAAGTAAGACAAGTATGATAGATTAAATCAGTCGTTTGTTTACAGTATGGCCACTGTGGACTGGTCACTTTGCACAGATAGACAATATTTCCACAGACTCTATTTTATTATAGATTCCAAACACTAATTATAGGAGTAAACATAAAAAATTTAATTAATGAAGCACTGGGTTCAACCCGGTGCTTCATTAATTACTGTTTTGCTGATGATGATTTTTATTACCTGGCGAACACATGTGTGGACATCACTGCCCACATCTGGATTATGACCAGTCCATAGCGTCTGTACTATAGAGGGCACATTGAAGGAGTGATCACTTCTCCCTCAACAGACTTTAGGAAGAATTCAAATGAAAACGGGGCAAAGTGCGCCAGAAGGCACCAGAAGCACAAATGGGATTTTGCATAATTGTTCCATAAGATAGTTTTCTCACGTGTACATGTAAATAACTCACCATCAGGAAAAAATAGAGAGAAAAATGGAGGCTGTACTTTAACTGCATCAAAGTGAATTGTAGGTGAGCAGTGGGAAATTAACATCGCTCTTGTTATTGGCTTGCCAAAATTTGTTCACATGACAGTGACTTACTTTACTGCATGCCTGTTCTATGTAATCCCAATGTTCAGCAACACTAAACCATGCGGAAAATGAAAATCTGTCCCATACAGAACGGAAATCTTTGACAGACTATTTTTAAACAGAAGCTAAATTTCACAGGAATTTTCTGAAAATCGTGCAATGCAATTACAATTTGAATCACTGATGATAGCTTAAAATCGTCCCCGGAGTTTCAATGTGTTCTATGTGCCAGTAGGCACATAGAACATTGTGGAACTCAGGGGACGAAAGAGTAAACCGGGTTACCCTCGCAAATTGTTTGGCAATGAAATGTATTCTTTTTGTTCATAGTTGTCAAATGAATTGCTGAGTGTGCTTCTAATAATTGTTTTTATAGACGTGAAGGCATGTAATAAACAAAATGACACACGCGTGTGAATGGGTTAATTGATAAGTCACTTGTGCAATCATGGAAGGATAAAACTCGAGGCCTGCAGCCTCTCGATTTATCCTCCTGCACTGGCACCCGTACCATATCGATTAACCCATTCACACGCGTGTGTCTTTCTGTGTATTTATTACCTGGTAAACACATGCATGGACATCACTTCCCACATGTGGATTACGACGAGTGTACTGTATGTTGAAAGTCTAAAATTTGTGACCGATATTATTTAAAATTTGACAGATTTTGATATTTAAAATAAAGAATGATTTAATTTATTTATTGGTCACATATTTCTGCACTATGGCTAATCATGACAACACAGTTTTACGGATGGAGGAAGCCAGAGAACCCGGAGAGAACCACCGAGCAATGGCGAGCAACTGTCAGCTCCCCAACATACTAACTTCAAACATGCAGGGTTAGCATTGGTTGACAAGTGCACCATCGACGTGCAGTATGATTTTAGTACACAATGCCACCGTGCCCCCATGTGGGCAATGGTGGTGAAGTGTCTTGCCCAAGGACACAACGTAGTTGCCGCAGATGGGATTCGAACTGAGGACCTCTCGGCTTGCAGCCTGCACCTCTACCAATGGTTTAAAATATTTCAATGGAGATGATAAATTTCAACAAGATAATATTATAGATATATCACTGGTTTATGTTATGCAGGTGGTACATGAAAAACATAACAAGAAACACAACTCTAAGACAACAATAACTATTTAATTATAAATATTAAATAATACATGAATACATATATAAATAAAAATAAAATGTAATTTTTTTTATCATTCAAAACAATGGAAACAGTTTTTTTTTGATCTGTTGAAAAATCCATAAAACATATTTTAATGAGAACAATAAATAATTCATCACAGTTGAATACTACAATTGCAGTAGTTAAAAGGACGGAATGCTGTACATTTTGACAAATTCTCCTGACATAACATTAACAATGTTTTGTTAATCTTACCCTTAACCAAAAATAATTTCAAACAAATTTTACAACACACCTTTATTATTTATTTATTGGTGTTTAAGGTCACATATTCCTGCACATTGTAAACAAGCACTGCTCCATTTCCCGGGGCTCCCATCTAAAAACTCAGCTCACAGAACATCATGTCAGTTGACAATCTTCCAGCTTACAGAGGGGCTATGCACATGCAATGTCGACAAGAAACCACTGCCAATGTGCAATATAACCTTATGGCCATAAGATTCTGTTTCTGTTTGGAAGTCATGAATTTACCTAAATTTCTTCAATACAGTAATGAAGGTCATTTTTTCTTTGTTTATTGGTGTTTATGGTCACTTTATATATATATATATTGTTACATGTTCTCAGCACAAGTATAAAGTAAAGTTTATTTATTTGTTGGTATTTAAGGTCAGTTTCAGCATCTGTGGCTATCTCATGACCGCAACATAGGGTTAACTCCTTGCATGCTGCATGCTGCTGGCAGATATTCCCGCTCTGGACAGAATTTTTGTTTGCCACTGAAATATGTATAATTTGGGTATATTTAATCAAATTTCCCCCTGTAAACTGGATGGATTTTTACACCAATGATTTCTTGAGTTGAATTTGGATGACTTTTTCATCAAATCTAGTCATGGCTGCTTCACAGAAGCCAAGACTAAATTTTATGAAAAATATCTTGAAAATACTCAGCGGGTTAGGAGTTAAAGTCAAGTTTAGCCCATTGTTTATACCTATGCTGCCCACTGTGGAGGATTTCCACTCCAGACATTGGTTCTGGGTTCTATTTTGCCAGTAATGCACAGTAAACAAGTACTGCTCAACTTCCCAGGGTTCCCACAGGCAATAACGTTACCTTTAGCCATTTGTTTATATCTGTGTTGCTCACTTTCGAGTCTCTCATCCCAGGTGCTTGCTATTTATTATTTAGTTATTTATTGCTGTTTTAGTTCACTTTCAGCATCTATGGCTATATCATAACCACATCATCAGTATGAAGTCGAGTTAAGACAATCATTTATACCTGCTCACGTTTGAGGACTTCCACCCCAAGAAGTGTTGGTTACTGAGTTCTACTCTACCAGTAATACAGAACTTGTTGATCACAATAAAGCACTGTTCCACTTCCTGCAGTTCCCACGGGAAATAAAGTCAAGTTTAGCCATTTGTTTATATCTGTGTTGCTAACTTTAGAGACTCTCATCCCAGGTGTTTGCTATGTATTATTTAGTTATTTATTGCTGTTTTGGGGTCACTTTCAGCATCTACGGCTATATCAAAACCACATCATCAGTATGAAGTCAAGTTTAGTGAATCGTTTACACCTGCCCATTTTAGAGGACTTCCACTCCAGGAATTGCTGGTTACTGTGTCCTATTCTACCAGTGATGCAGAACTTGTTTATCACAGTAATCAATCACTGCTCGACTCCTGGGCTATCTTTTTCTTTAAGTCACAATTTTGATGAAAATGTGGGAAAAATACTAAATAAATATATGAAATCTGACCATACACTTGCTGCAAAATACATTCTCATTCAAACAACCTGCTAAAATACCAGAAACACATCTCACTAATTTTCATTTTTGTTTTCTTCCAATCTACGAGAAGGAAGTTTTAACTGGTTGAGTGATAGAAGCCACCATCATAACTCTTCTGAAAAGTGCTGAAAGCCACTTTATTTCATGCCTGTTCTATGTAATCCCCATCTACAGCATCACTAAACCATGCGGAAAATGAAATCTTTTCCGCACATATGTGCGGAACAGAAATTGCTGACAGAATATTTTTAAATAGAAGCAAAATTTCACTGGAATTTTCTACAAATCAAACACAATTACAATTTGAATCGCTAGCAATAGCTGAAAACCGTCCCTTGAGTTCCAATGTGTTCTATGTGCCAGTAGGTACAAAGAACACATTGGAACTCAGGGGATGAAATAGTAACACAGGTTCCCCTCGCAGTTTTGGTTGGCGATAAAATGTGCTGTTTTTGTTGATAGTGTTGTCAAATGAATTGTTGTAAGTCCTTCTAATAATTGTTTTTATAGAATTGAAGCTGTGTAATAAACAGAGAACGAGACGTGTGTGAATGGGTTAATTGATATGGCACTTGTGCCATCACGGAAGGGTAAAACTTGAGGCCCATGGCCTCTCATTGAATCCTTCTGTGCTGTCATTCGTGCCATATCGATTAACCCATTCACACGCATCTGTCATTCTGTGTATTTAGTGACTCTAGGGCATATGCATTAGCTTATCAACTCAGTAACAGAAAAAAATTGTTTATATAAAATTATAATTTATTGGAGAGTTCCAAATATGAACTCTCCAATAAATTATAGCAAAACAATTTTTTTAACACAATCTTGGTAAAGAAATTTATTTATTTTATTTGTTGCTGCTTAAGGTCACATACTCCTGCACAATTCCTAATCATGACTGCAGTATGGGGATAAAGCCAAGTTTAGTCAATCATTTATGTCGCCATTTTAGAGGACTTCCACCCCAAGCATTGGTGACTGGGTCCTATTTTACCAGTATAATAGAGCTTGTTTACCACAGTAAACGATGCTGCTTTATTACCCAGGGTTCCCATGGGGGTCTTGGTTAACAAAAGCTTCACGTGCTGGTAGCATTGTATGTTCGAAAAAATCCCCCATGTTACACATTACCTTTGAAAAATAAAGTAGCATTCAACCAGTTTACTGGTTGAGGGCTAGGAGCCACTATCAGGGCTTTCAGAAAAATGAGAGTGACAGAGCAAAAGCGAACATTTTCCTTGTAATGAACAAATTTTTGATGAACAAATTCAGACCACCTAAAATACTATAGCACTCAACCAGTTAAATACAATCAAATATCACATAATGTAACAGATATAATGGAAGAAGTTCGAACATTCAACAATCAACGATATTCTAGCTCTAACACAGAACACATGTCGTAAAACTTTTCATTGTTGTTCACGGAATACAATGTTGTGGAAACTCTAAGGAGAAACCTCACACAATGGCAAAACTGAATACAAAACCAACATAAAAACTACCAATTACTACTTTGGAAGTTTATTTAACCCTCAAAAAACTAATTAAGAGTGTTGTAAATTTTCACTACCTTTGAAGAGATTTATTAATTAATTTTTGGGGGTTTAACCACACTTTTGACAGCCACGGTCACCCCATGTCGGACAGTTTAATGGGTGGAGGAAGCCAGAGCACCTGGAGAGAACCATCAAGCAATGGTGAGCAACTGCCAGTCTTCCTAATGTACTAACTCCACACAAGCAGGGTTAGCATTCGTTGAAGACAGGTGCACCATCCATGTGCAGTACACCTTAGTACACAGCATCACCATGCCCAATGTGAGCAATCAGGATGAAGTGTCTGGCCCAAGGACACAAAGCAGTTACCCCTGGTGGGGATCGAACCATGGACCTCTCGGTTTGGAGTTCAAAACCATAACCACTGAGCCACCACGCTCCACTTAGAAGAGATGACCAAACATGCAGTTTCTGAGTAAATTTATAATTTGCTACCTTGGAGATTCATTTTTAGGCAAGTCTTGAGACTGTCACAGTATGATAAAAATATATTAAAAGCTCCAGTAATATAAGGGTGGAGTCATGATTAGCCATTGTGCATAAATATGTGACCTTAAACATCAATAAATAAATAAATAAATAAATAAATAAATAATATAAGGGTTAACATTATTTAACTCTTAATCTGCAGAGAAAGTTTTAAATTTATTTATTTATTTATTGGTGTTTAACCCTTTACAGCTTTAAAAAAAAATAAATTAAATTTCACATTGCTCAAGAAAATTCTCACAATTTGTCAATAAATTCATACAAATATGGCTACCATTAGAACCTGTTTAGCAGACCGGTTCTAATGATATCCATATTTGTATGGTTTTATCGCGACATTTGTAAGATATTTTGGTCTGTGGTAGGCTTATTGTGGTCAATTTTGTGGCCAATTTTGGCTGCTATGTTAGGTAAGGGGTTAAGGTCATATTCAGCCAATCGTTAACTGGTAGAGTGCTAAATTATTTTTCAAAGGTGATTTGAAACATATTTTTTTTCAGACAGAATGCTTCCAGCAAGAGAAGCCTTTGTTTAGCAAGATTTTGTTAATCAATAATTGTTTTGTTACTATTTATTGGAGAGTGCATGTTGGCACTCTCCAATAAATTGTAACAATACAATTTTATATGAACATTTCTTTATCTACTGCTACACAACTGACAAGCTAATGCACACAGTGTAAAGCCACTAAGGTTGCTTTCAGCAGTTTTCAGTAGAGCCTTAGTCTAGCTTTAGAAGACTCACTCCAGGCATTGGTTCAAGGTCCTATTTTATCAGGAAAGCAGAACTTGTTTATAACAGTAAACAAGCACAGCTCAACTTCTCGGGATTGTAACAGTTATTTATTTATTTGTGTTTAAGGCCACATATTTTTGCACAATGGCTAATCATGACCACAACATGAGTATCAAATCAAGACCAGGGGTGAGCGTTAATAAGCCATGTTGCCCATTTCAGAAAGGGTTTGCACCTCCCATTGAGCATTGGTGACTGGGTCCTATTTTACCAGTAAAACAGAGCCTGTTTTCCGAAGTGAACAGGCACTGCTTCACTTCCCAGGGTACCCGCAGGGCGGATTGTAACAGTGGAGAGAAAGTTTAATAACATTTATGAAATCTAGTCATGGTTGCTGTGAACCAGTCATAAGTAGATTTGATGAAAAATTCACGAACAAAAAGGGAAAATATGATTAAACCCATTGGACCTGAAAGGATACTTTTCCAGTCCAGGATTATGAGACCACCTGAATTTAAAAAGCAGATGGTTGCTCGGTGAATTTGTGTGGTAAACCAATCAAGATTTTCAATGTGCAGTCCCAAGACTGCACATTGCAAATATTGATTGGTCTTACCCTAAATAACGATTAACTGGCATGGAATATGCCCCCCAAAAATCAAATTCCGAAAATCAAATTCCATGACTATTCCATGACTTTTCCAGAACTTTTCAAAAAAATTCCATGACTGGGTTAGTTCGCACTCAAACAGAAAACCTTCGTTTTTTGCATAATTGTTGCGCAAGTCGCGCGTAATTTTTATACAAAATCAATCCCTTTTAAACCTGGTTTATGAATTCCATGACTTTTCCAAAACTTTAACCCTTCCAGCCCATTTTCCAAAACTTTTCACGGCCCTTGAATTTTTTTTCAAAATTCCATGACTTTTCCACGATTCCATGACCTGTACGAACCCTGCCAAAGAGTTAAGAGTGTCAAGATTCTACTTAATTCTAGTGGCAAGAGATTTGCTGTCCTGGGCAGGAAAATCCATCACCAGCATGTAAGCAGTATAGGCTGATAACTATTTCTTTATTTTATCGTGGAAGATGTATTTCATTTTCTAGATATTTTTATGCAAAGAAGAGTAAATCATGCAAGACATGACAATCAAGAATCAATTGAAGCAGTGAAAATTGCACTGAGTCTGCTATCTATTGTATTTGTATTTAATTATTGGTGTTTAAGGTTACATATATCTGCACAATGGCTATCATGAGCGCAACATAGATATAAAGTCAAGTCCAGTCAATGTTTATACCAATACTGCCCATGTTAGAAGACTTCTATCTCAGGCACTGATTACCGGATCCTATTCTATCAATAAAACATGGCTTGTTTACCACTTCATGGGGTTCTCACAGGGAAAATCGTGCATTAAAAAACAGTATACAAATTGCAAGTTAACGGCTGCAATGGCACTTTTTAGATTAAGTGGGTAAAGAGGTTTTCTCCAGGTACTCCAGCTTCCTCCACCCATAAAACTGTCCGAAACACGGTGACCCTGCCTGTCAAAAGTGTCATTAAATCCCAATAAATAAATAAATTAAATTATTAGGAATTCACTCTATAACCTATATGTAGTTTACCCTTTACCCAACAAATCGGCAGCATCCGCCCATGTAAAATACAAATTCAGCAGTTGAAAAAATATTATTTAAAAAAAAATTTCAACAAAATCATATCATGTGACCCCTCGTTGGAATGAGCTCGTTCCAACGAGGGATCACATGATATGGTTTTGTTAAAATTTTTTGAAAAAATTATATTTAAAATAATAAATTTTGATATCATCTGCATTGGGTAAAGTTTAGGTTAAGAAAGTTTGCTGTGAAAATTCATTCTAATCCAATCTAACATGTCCAGAGAGGTGTGAGTGTGTGTGAGGGAGGGGAGAGGGTGCAACATACATGTATTATAAACATTATATATGATATCACATACTCAGATGGTCGTCCGAATGCTATACTAACCCTTCACTCAACTCACCCAGAAAATGACACTTGCAAAAATATTTCATGAACCCCAAAATTTTAATTTCTGTCTCAAAAACTTAGCTGATGTCCTCTCATTGGAAAGAGTTAGACATGCACCAACGCCATTCATATACATTGAGACCCAACTATTATTTTTTATGCAGTTACAGCTAACAAAACCTAACTTGTGAATCCTCAGTGAAACAAGTATTTTGGGTTCATTCAAATAATGGTCATAAACTGTGCTTAGGACGAAAAAATATGAAACTATTTTTTGAGTGATTTAAGAAAAAGATATATTAAATGATCTCGTTGAAATTGTTCCCTTGAGTTGCCATGTGCAATGTTTTACGAGAAAATATTGAAAAAATCACAGAATTTAAAAGATGAATTCTGTGTACTAATTCAAAATTTATTTAGTTATTAGTGTTTATTTATTTATTTAGTGGTGTTTAAGGTCACATACTTATGCACAATGGCTAATCATGACCGTGACAGTTTTATGGGTGGAGGAAGCCGGAGTACCCGGAGAGAACCACCGAGCAACGATGAGCAGCTGACAGCTCCACAACATCGTAACTCTGCACTGCAGCAAAGGCAGGGTTAGATTGGTTGAAGACATGCATGCGCGCCATCGACGTGCATTACACCTTAGTACACGGGTCATCGAGCCCCCACATGGACAATTGGGGTTAAGTGCCTTGCCCAAGGACACAACGCAGGAGTCTGAATCGATCGCTCAGACGGCCACCCATCCGAGGACTAACTGGGCTCGACATTGCTTAACTTCGGTGATCTGACGAGAACAGGTTACCGCAATGCCACCACGCCCCCTTATTAGTGTTTAACCCTCAGCACATTGATGTCAAAATACCGAAATTCCAAGTAGTAAATTTTCCTATAATGCAAATAGGAATTTAACCAATTCAATTGATGTCATAATACCGAAATTCCAAGTAGTAAATTTTCCCATAATGCAAATAGGAATTTAACCAATTCAATCTTGTTTGACAGAGCTCAATGAGCTCTGTCAACCAAGACTGAATTGGTTAAATTCTTATGTGCATTGAGGGAAAAATTTTCAGATTTAAATTTTGAATTTTTAATATTAGTGTGTAGAGGGTTAAACTCACTTTTAGGATTTTTTTCTTCTTTTTATTGGGGATTAACAACACTTTCGACAGATAGGGACTTGTCAGACAGTTTTACGGGTCAAGGAAGCCGGAATACCCGGAAAGAACCGCCAAGCAAATGTCAGACTCCCCAACATACTGACTCCACACAGACAGGGTTAGCATTGGTTGAAGACATCTGCGCCATCGACAGGCATTACAACTTAGTACACAGTGCCACTGTACCCCCTGTGGGGGATCAGGATTAAGTGCCTTGCCCTAGGACACAAGACAGTTACCCTTGGTGAGGATTGAACCATGGACCTTTTGGTTTGAAGTCCAATGCAATAACAATTGTGCCACAAGATTTTGTTGTATGGTAAGGAAAGTGTTAAACTACAGCTTACGAGCCTACACTGAGAGGTAATTTTTATGTTTCCTACCTATTCATTCAATAAACGGGTTAACTTTGAACACAAACAAAAGTTTAGGCTTTTTTGATAAGCAACACAGACAAAAAACTGAACAGCTATGGTGCTTGTTAAATATTAATTAAGAAATTCACTTAATTTCTTTAATTGCTTGTAAAGAAATTCATTTGACATGCACCACAGGGCACAACATTTTCATGATCAATAGAGAATTGAGGTCATACCTTTCTATTTACAGCCGAAAGGCATTTCTTATTGATTGAATTCATGCCATAACTTTCATCACTAACCCTTTACCTAACACAATGTGTACACAGATATAGTCATTAACGCTTGAAAATTTTCGTATTATTTCTTGAAGATGAAAAGCTTATGATCTCTTAATGGAACAAACTTTATTGGCATATCCCAATTGATTGGTTTATTATTTTTCAAAGGGGATTTGTAACAGGTTTAAAGATGCCTTGGTTTTGCAAGATCTTATTAAATGGATTAGTTACAGTTTATTGGAGAGTGCCCTCTGGTAGTACTTTCCCATAAATTGTAACAAAAGAATTTACATAAATGAATTTTTCTACTGCTGGAAAAACAACAAAGTAATACATATAGTGTAAATCCATATTTATTTATTGGGGTTTAAGGTCACATACTTATTATGCACATCGGCTAATCGTGACCGTGACAGTTTTACGGGTGGTGGAAGTTGGAGTACCCGGAGAGAACCACCAAGCAACTGTCAGCTCCTCAACATTCTAACTCTGTTCAAGCACCACTCAAGCAGGGTTACAGCAGATGAAGACATGTGCGCCATCGACGTGCAGTACGCTTTAGTACACAGCGTCATCGTGCCCCCAAGTAGGCAACCGGGATAAAGTGCCTTGCCCAAGGACACAACGCGGATCGTCCCGGACGGGGATCGAACTCGGGACCTCTAGCATAGAAGTCCAACAGTCTACCACTGAGGCACCGTGCTCCCGTGTAAATCCATGAAATTGTCTTCAGCATTTTTCAATAGACCCATGTTGTAGGTCCAATACTAAAAGAAATTCAGTCACTATTCTCAAAATAAATGTAAAATTTTGGTTGAGTGTGCTCCTGGAGCTCTGTCAAGCAAGACACAATAGATTAAATAGAGAGTTATCGCTTGACTGGACTGGTTATGTGAAATAATTCATGAGAGGTGAGGGACGTTGTACAAACACGAGTGCACGAATGCGCACGATTGTTTTACAATATAGTCCCTCACCTCGGATGAATTATTTCACGTAACCAGTGCAGTCAAGCGATTACTCTGTTTATTACTTTTCATTATTAACTATAATTATATTATTTAACCCTTTACCTAACGTAATGGCCAAAACTGACCAGCGCTATTCTAAAAAATCGCCAATTAATTTTCATTATTTTTTCATTTTTTGTCTCTAAAACATAGGTTATGACCCCTCATTGGAACGAGCTTGTCAAGCTCGTTCCAATGAGGGGTCATAACCTATGTGTTTGAGACAAAAAATGAAATTAATAGTTATTCAAGAATTTTTTTTGCAAGTGTCGTCTGCTTTTCATGTTAGGTAAAGGGTTAAAAAAACAAACAAAAAAAACAATGAAGGCCCCATTACAACCACGGCGAAGCGTCTTAGTTTGCGCGCATGGATACATGACCCAATTGTTGATTGCATAATTCACTTGTGAAGTTATCGTTTATTATCAAACTGGGAAATCCCAGTAAATTACACATTGGAAAGTAATAAATGCCTGTATTGGATGCATGGGGGCTAAATAAGTTTATAAACAAGGGGAATTTGGTGATTATCAAGGGGAATTTGGTGATTATCAGGGTAATTTCTCAACAAATTACAAGATTTTTTATTCAATAAACAGGAGTAAACTCTATAACCAAAATACAATTAGCAGGTCAAACCTGTACTGATGGTATGGTAAATGGAATTGTGTTTGGAAGTTGTATTTAATTAACATGACTATTCAGTTATGAGATATCCAATTAAGTGGGATCTGCTGTACTTCAAATTCATTCAGGAACTTGATGAGGAGGGTTTATCAAACCAGACCCTTATTATGTATATGAGCACTAAAAGTTGGGAAACTCAATGGCAAATGTTAGTTAATTTTTCAAATCACATGACTAGTTACTGAAATTCACTATCTATGATTCAATGATAGCATTACTTTTTGGTTGATAATACAGTGAAGCCCACTTAACCCTCTGCACACTGATGTCAAAATACCAAAGTTTTCAGCAGTGAATATTTCCTACAATACAATTGAGAATTTAAAAAATTATATCTTGTTTGACAGAGCTCATTGAGCTCTGTCAAACAAGATATAATTTGTTACATTTTACATGCTGTATGGGCAATATGGAGTCAATGACCAAAAGTTTGAAAAACTGCCAGAGTGCTGGGAGTTAAATGGATATTTCTTAATTAATTAACCATGTTAACTGTATATCATTTTCAAACACCACTCCATTTATCATACCTTCTGCACTAATTTCACCTGTTAATTGCATGTAGGTTATACCGTAACATCCTGTTAGTTTTGTTTTTCGGGTTTAACTCTTGACCTGCCGAGTATTTTCAAGATATTTTTCACCAAATCTAGTCCTGGCTGCTACTCAGCAGCCATAACTAAATTTGATGAAAAATTCATCTAAATTTAACTCAAGGAATCATTGGAGAAAAAATTCTTTCAATTTACAGAGGAAAATTTGATTAAATGAGCCCATATTTCACATATTTCAGCGGCAAGAGAAATCCTGCCGTGGACAGGAATATCTGCCAGCTGCATGTAAGGAGTTAATAATCAACACTTTCAACAGGCTGGGTACCTCATGTCAGACAATTTTACATGTGTAGGAAGCCGTAATACTCAAGAAAGAATCATTGAGCAGTGGTAAGCAACTGTCAGACTCCCAAATGTACTAACTCCAACCAAACAGGGTTATCACGGTTGAAGGCAGGTGCATGATCGATGGCAGTATGCTTTAGTACACAGTGCCATTGTGCCCTCATGTGGGCAATCAGGATTAACCCTTTACCCAACGTAATGGCAAAAACCGCCCAGCGCTATTCACAAAAATGGCCAATTAATTTTCATTATTTTTTCATTTTTTGTCTCAAAAATATAGGTTCTGATCCCTCGTTGGAACCAGCTTGTTCCAACGAGGGATCATAACCTATGTTTTTGGGACAAAAAATGATAAAAAATAGTTGTTCAAGAATTTTGTATGCAAGTGTCATCTGCTTTTCATGTTAGGTAAAGGGTTAAGTGCCTTGTCCATCCACACAATGCAGTTGCCTCTGGTCAGGATCGAACTGCAGACCTCTCAGTTTGAAGTTCAATACTCTAACCACTAAGCCACCATGCTCCCTAAACTCCTCTTAATCGAATAAAAAACTCTTGTGATATCTCGAGAAATTCTTATTGAAGAGAATTACGGACAAGCACTGAATTCTGTATGTTTAGATATATTTAGCTTTGGTACATCCAAGATAAGACATTTCACCCGCTACACACTGATAGTACTGAAATGGTTAACTGGATAATCGGTTTGAAACCAGTTAGCTACCTAACCGATTAGAAAAACTGCCAACCGGTTATCCGAAATATCGATAGGTATCGTCATTCCACGTTTAAAATGTAATAAATCTGCCGCTTCTCCTTTGTGATAGATTACACATCAAAGCCGCGTTGTATATATTGAAAAATAATCGACTTTGGCATTCACGACTTCGTTAATGATAGGCAGTTTCCGTGAGTAATAAGCTATCGCAGAAACTATTCCGTAGTGTGTACACAAACGAACGTTGTCAAGTACTCGACAACGTTCGTTTGTATACACACTACGGAATAGTTTGTGAGAATACTGCTTTCCAATTTCTCTAGTTTTGATCCCATATTCGGTGAAATAATGGCCATGGATAACCAGATATTATCCGGTTATAGCTCTGGGTTAGTCGGTTACGAAAATGATCCAACCGTTTCAGCTCTACACACTGATGTCAAAAGACAACAATTTCAAGAAGCACATTTTTCCCATAATGCAAAGTTGCATTATGGGAAAAATATGCTCCTTGATATTTTTCTATTTTGATATTTGCATGGAAAGGGTTAATCTATTTGAAAAGGCAAGGTGTTATGGTGGAACCCTGTCAATTTACAGGGATTTATCACTTTCCTTTAAAATTGAGCATTTATTCTATTATATCTTGTTTGACAGAGCTTATGAAGCTCTGTAAAACACGATATAACAGAATAAATACCTATATTAGATGCAGTTATGTGAAATAAGTCTCTGAACACTGGGTATCTGGTGATTGTCGGGATAATTTTTTTTATTCAATTAACAGGAGTTTGCTCTATAAACCCATATTGAATTAAGAGGTCAAATTTGTACTGAAAGTATGGTATATGATTTGGTGTTTGGAAATTATATTCAATTAACAGGGTAATTCAATTAAGAGATATACAGTTAAGTGGGCTCCACTGTACTGTAAGTTGTACAACTTGCTTGCCAATCCTTGTCAAATAAATAAGCTTAAAATTAATCTATTGTATCTTATCTGACAGAGCTCCATGAGCTGAATTGTGGAAATATTTGAAAGTAGTCCTTTCCTCTAAGTGCTACTATAAGAATATGGGCTACCAGCAAAATAAACTCAGATTATTTCGGGAGGATTTCAGCACTGACTTAGTCAATTTATTTATTTATTGCTGTGTAAGTTCATATATCTTACCTCCTACAAGTATCTGGGAATTTCATTGGTTCAAATATGCAGACTGCATATAAAACCATATACTGCCTGTCAACATCAATATACGCTGACAGCTATGGGTAATCCCCCCTTTGTTCATTGATTATTCAAAATGGCGGCAGCCGATAAACGCTTCAAGTTGAAAGATTGAGTGTTGGAAGCCCATATTTGGTCTGAAGTGCAGGTTAGGCAACTTAAAGGGCTTCATATTCTATGGATGTGTGTCATGTTACCTTCGAAATGAAACTGTTTGGTATGTATGAATTTGCCTTGTTACAATTTATGGGAGAGTGCCGGTAGGCACTCTCCCATAAATTGTAACAAGGCAAAGACACGTGAACACATTGTGAGAATTCTCTCATTTAATTTTGATCGCTGTTGTTATTAGTTCTGAGCATCGATGCAGCAGTTGGTAATATATATTCGTTACACAATTTGTTGGTGGCCTAATATGTATATATAGTGTCAGTTAATTCCATATTGGACTCGAGCTTCGCTCTCGTCCAATATGAAATTAACTGACACCATATAAGGCCACCAACAAACTGTGTAACTAATAATATTTCTGCACAATGGCTAAGCATGACTGCAACATGGATATAGTCAAGTTGAGTCAATAGTTATACCTTTGCAGCCCATTTCAGAGGACTTCAACCCCAAGCATTGGTGACTGGGTCCTATTTTTACCAGTAAAACAGAGAATGCTTACAACAGTGAACAATGACCGCTTCACTTCGCAGGGGACTCAGTCAATACAAAAAGAAATAACAAGGAAGTACTTTTTAACATTCCCAAGACTTTCAAATGAATATTACAAAAATGAATACAAGACCTGTATGGAAGTCATCATATATTTTCAAGGGGTTAATTCCCAGTTTTATTCTAAATCACAAAACGTATATTGATTTAATACCATTTACTATTTACACTGTTGTACTATAGATTTTTCAAGCAGACCATCCACAATAGTGATCTGAAAAGTGTATACAATGTGTATGACAGACAACATTGAAATGGTATTATGAAGTAAAGATGTTCTTAATTAGTTCACATGCCCTCTTTGAAATATTAACTCATTAAATACCCAAATGATAAATCTACCAAGTAGTACAGGGCTTATATTTCAGCAAAAATCTGAGAATTGGCTCACGTAAAGATGTGCACAACAAAACCAGCAAGAATCCACGTAGATTCTCGCTGCACCTCTGTTAGGAATCATGTGGAAAGAATTGATTTTAACCATTCACCTAACATAGCATCAGCAAATCAACCAATACAAGGCTAACATGACCTGAAATATCCTGACACTTTGTCCATAAAATTGTGCAAATATGGCTGTCATTGGAACCGGCTCAATGAGCCGGCTCCAATGACATCCATATTTGTATGGTTTTATTGGTAAATATTGTTTATTTTTTAAAATATTATCAAATTTAATTTATGTTTAAAAAATTAGAAAGCTGTGTCGGGTAAAGGGTTAATAACATGTGTTATCAATATACAACAGGGGATCAACCATGGTGGCCTCGTGGGATCCTGAGACACTCATAGCCGGTATGGATTCTCGCAACTATTTTTGCGAGAATCCAAATGGATTCTCCAAAATTTAAATGAAATGTAAGTCCTCTAGTAGACTTGTGAATGAAGAAAGATGAAAAAATGAAAGTTTGATTTTCGTTAATATGTGAGAGCGTAATTTATTTACTGTTTCATAGGTTGGTATCTCAAATAATTCTGAAGTGTTCCAAGTATACTCCTTCAGCAAAAAGGTTTGAAACGCTACCCTGAAGCTGGAGGTAGATGGAGAGTTCCTCTTCATCAGGTATAAACCCATTTTCTATATAATGTGGGCCAATGTACTCAAGTTAAACATAGTATATTATATTCAAAATTTATTTATATTTATTGGTGTTTAAGGTCACATACCTATGCACAATGGCTAATCATGACCGTGACAGTTTTATGGGTGGAGGAAGCCAGAGTACCCGGAGAGAACCACCGAGCAACGACGAGCAGCTGCCAGCTCCCCAACATCATAACTCCGCACTGCAGCACAGGCAGGGTTAGATTGGTTAAAGACATGCCCACCATCGATGTGCAGTATGCCTTAGTACAGGGCGACATTGTGCCCCCAAGTGAACAATCAGGGTTAAGTGCCTTGCCCAAGGACACAACGCGGGAGTCCGAATCGATCGCTCAGACAGTCACCCATCCGAGGACTAACCGGGCTCGACGTTGCTTAACTTCGGTGATCTAACGAGAACCATATTATATTCAAACGGATTCCTTCAAATGCAATCTGTGACAGTAAACCAATGAATGGCATCAATGCATCAGTGATATATCACCACTTGAGTGCAACAGGGCACAACCTGCAAATGGTGATGTAGATTCCTTCAAATTCAATCTGTGACACTGAGCCAATGAATGGCATCAAAACTGATATATCATCATCACTTGAGTGCAACAGGTCACAGTCTACAAATGGTGATGCGGATCCCTTCAAATGCAATCTGTGACACTAAGCCAATGAATGACATCACTACAAGTGATATACCACCCCTTGAGTGCAACAGGGCACCATCTGCAGATGGCGATGAAGATTCTTTCAAATGAAATCTATGACACAAAGCCAATGAATGTCATCACTACAATGATATATCACCCGTTGAGTGCAACAGGACACCATCTGCAGATGGCAATGCAGATTCCTTCAAATTCAATCTGTGACACTGAGCCAATGAATGACATCACTACATCAGTGATATACCACCCCTTGAGTGCCACAGGGCACCATCTGCAGATGGCGATGAAGATTCTTTCAAATGAAATCTGTGACACTAAGCCAATGAATGTCATCACTATAACAATGATATATCACCCCTTGAGTGCAACAGGGCACCATCTGCAGATAGTGATGTAGATTTCTTCAAATGAAATCTGTGACACTAAGCCAATGAATGACATCACTTCATCAGTGATATACCACCCCTTGAGTGCAACAGGGCACCATCTGCAGATGGCGATGAAGATTCTTTCAAATGAAATCTGTGACACAAAGCCAATGAATGTCATCACTACAATGATATATCACCCCTTGAGTGCAACAGGACACCATCTGCAGATAGTGATGTAGATTCCTTCAAATGAAATCTGTGACACTAAGCCAATAAATGGTATCACTAAACAATGATATATCACTCCTTGAGTGCAACAGGGCACCATCTGCAGATAGTGATGTAGATTTCTTCAAATGAAATCTGTGACACTAAGCCAATGAATGGCATCACTACAACAATGATATATCACCCCTTGAGTGCAACAGGGCACCATCTGCAGATGGCGATGTAGATTCCTTCAAACGAAATCTGTGACAGTAAGCCAATGAATGGCATAACTACAACAATGATATATCACCCTTGAGTGCAACAGGATACCATCTGAAGATGGTGATGTAGGTTCCTTCAAATGAAATCTGAGACACCAAGCCAATGAAAGGCATCACTACAACAGTGATATATCACACCCTGAGTGCAACATGGCACCATCTGCAGATGGTGCCTTGTTGCACTCCAGGCAATATAAAAATATTCCTACAAGGTTTCATACACCCCTAAGCAAAAAAAAAATTCCATGACTTTCATGGCTTTTCTGGGGAATTTTCAAGCACCTTACAACCATTGTGCAATAAATGATTTTGTTAAATGTATTACATGCACTGTATACATGTACGACTTAGCACTTATACATGTACTCCAACCTAAGAACATCTCAGAGAGCTTTCCAATGTCATGTTGGGCATTCAGTGGATAAAAACACTATTTACGCACCAGAACACACTTTGATCATGTCAAAGTTTATAAATACGCATTTTGACAAATTTCTTGAGTCAAACAATAACCAAAATATTTTTTTCAAGGACTTTTGGGGATATTTTACAATGAGTACTGATTTTCAGGCACCTTCAAGGTATACCACAAGATTAGCACAAAAGAAATACTATATTTATGGAACATAGCAAATATTTTATTGTTCTATTTAAAGTTAAAATGATGGATGATAGCCAATGACAGTCTTATTTCAAAAAGGTCCAAGCAAATCAATAGGAAGTGTTTTTTTATGGTATTTAAAATAAATCAAACATGAAATGTCATAACATAGAAAATGGCATATGAAAAAGTTGTGTTTGATATCTCATTCTACATCTGATGGGTTGTTGCTTTTAGTGATAGTAAAGGCAGTTGATGAGACACAAATCCATATTTCTGAACTTTCAATTCTTCTCAAAACAATTTTGCTGCACGACAGTGGAGTACATTGTAAACAATGGAGGACTGATCAAGGAACTACATCAAGAGAATCCATTAGTTGAACAGTTTCAAGGCATTAATCTATAATAGTGACAAAAGCTTAGTGTCCACTTGCTAATGAAATACTCTCATTTGATAGGTGGAACCCTGTTAATTGAATAGTCACTCAACCAGAGAAAAATATTTAATTAACAACAGTATACAATTAACAGAATTTGGTCATTTTCTTATCTTCCAGTTATAAACTAGGTGATGGCTGAGTGGATAAGTGCACTGGTCTCTCATGCCAGAGGTCCTAGGTTCGATCTACAGTCGGGAAAAATTCTCGAGGTGTCCAAACACTCAGTCAGCATCAATTATTATTATGGGGTTGATGCTGTCACGGGGTACTGTCCTATCAGGTGGGAAGGTGTAATATGGCTGTCCTCTGTGCAGAGAGAGAAACACTCCATGCAGGTTAAAGGCTCCTTCATAGTATTTGAGAAGAGTGAGGCCATGAAGTTGGCACTACAAACGCCACCCCACACACTGGTGCCACTAGGCGAAGGAGAGGCATTAATATTACTTGCATAACTTGCTTGCCAATCCTTGTAAAACACATAAGCTTAAAACAAAAAAAACAACTAAGTATTTATTCTTTTATATCTTGTTTGACAGAGCTCCATAAGCTCTGTCAAACAAGATATAAGAGATGAAATGTCTTTACTGCATGCATTGAATCCAAAATTGCCTTTAAATGTGGGGAATTCAGTGTCAGAGTAATTCCATTACAGATTACAAAAGTTTTTATTCAATTAACAGGTATTTATTTATTTATTTGCTGGTGTTTAAGGTCACATACTTAAGCACAATGGCTAATCATGACTGCAACATGGGGATAAAGTGAAGTCCAGCCAATCGTTTATACCCATGTTACCCATTTTAGAGGACTTCCACCCCAGGCATTGATGACCGGGTCCTATCGTACCAGTAAAACAGAGCTTGTGTACCACAGTAAAAATTAACAGCTAAAATGTGCCCTGAAGGTATGGTAAATGGTTTGGTGTTTGTAAGTTATATACAATTAACAGGGTTATTCAATTATTAACAGGGTTATTCTCATTTGATATCCTACTGGATAGTGCTCACTAAAGAACGTCACACACTGAATATCAGTGTTGCATGCATTAAATAAATAATTTACAATTTGTTCCCGTTTTTTTTTAATTATGTCACAACGTGACAGTGCAAATTTTAGTCTTGTATTTATATTTATTATTTATTTATTGGTGTTTAAGGTCACATATTTCTGCACAATGGCTAACCGTGACCTTGACAGTTTTACGGGTGGAGGAAGCCGGAGTACCTGGAGAGAACCACCGAGCAACGTCGAGCAACATTCAGCTCCCCAACATACTGACTCCACACAAGCAGGGTTAGCATTGGTTGAAGACAGGTGCACCATCGATATGCGGTATGCCTTAGTACACAGCGTCACCGTGCCCCCTCGTGGGCAATGGGGGTGAAGTGTCTTGCCCAAGGACACAACGCGATTGCCGCAGGTGGGATTCGAACCGAGGACCTCTCGGCTTGCAGCCTGCACCACTACCTACTGAGCCACCGTGCCCCCCCCCCCCATTTTTAGTCTTGTAAAACAAACACAAACAATTCCTGTACTGAAACCAATGAACAAACCGGAAAATAAAATCTCTGGATGTAATTTTGATGCAATGAATTGTTTCACCAAAATTATATTCAGTTATTCTATGCTTTACTTTGAATGTTTGACTTGATTTATCTTTACCCAATGGACAATGTACACGATACCAACATTTTTTATTTTCATAATACTTTTTCAAACTTGTCAATTTTTTAAAACAAAACCATATTATGTGACCCCAAGCTCAATGGGCTTGTTCCAATGGGGTGGGAGGGGGAGGATGTCACATGATATCACTTTTCTCTTTAACCCTTTACCAAACATGAAAAGCAGACCACACTTGCAAAAAGAATTCTTGAATAACTAATTTTTTTCATTTTTTGTCTAAAAAAACATAGGTTATGACCCCTCATTGGAACGAGCTCGTTCCAAAGAGGTGTCATAACCTATGTTTTCGAGACAAAAGATGAAAAAATAATGAAAATTAATTGGCGATTTTTGTGAATAGCGCTGGCTGATTTTGGCCGTTACTGTGGGTAAAGGGTTAAATAATTTTTTCAACTGCTCAGTTTGTAAAATAACTTACGTAGGCGGATGTTGCTGATTCTTCAGATAAAAAATTGATTACCGGTTGTTTTTTACAACACCAAGGCTAAAATTCGACTTATCTCACTATAATTATATTCCAAATTCAGAGAAAAAAATCATGAAATACTTGTATTCCTATATCTCAGTGTATGTATTACTGACCTTGAGCCCAGCATATCAAGGCAAGAAAGCATTTCTTAAAGGATGTCACATGACAGCAGGATGTCACATGACAGCATATTATCAACTTTACGGCTCATTTTAGGTGCACAGCAGGACTCTATTTGGTGAAAAGGGGAAAGGGGGAAGGCGTTTTTCTTGGGGGGATTGGTGAGGAATGCTTAATATGCTACCAACATATAATAGTGACCTGAGTGGAAGGGGATATGGGGGATACGGAAGGGAGGAAACAAATAAGGTGCTGAGCATATTATAATTTTGTCTCGTAAGCTTGTTTGTTGATGATACAGGCCCCAACCGCACTTCTCACCAACAGCCATTGGTGGAGATCTGAACCAACCCTAAAAAATATTTAAAAAATATGTCCCAAATAGCACTATTTGAGAATATTTTGAGTCTCAACAGAACCTTGATTAACACTAAATTTGGTTTGCTTTTCGCTGTATGAAATTTCACTTTTCTGTATCATGATCATCAGTTAACTTGGGGACAACAACTTTGATTCCTTGATTTCACAGATGAAATAGTAAGAGCTCTTTCCAACAGTGTAATATGTAATAGTTGACCATCAAACCAATCGATGAAACTCCAGGGATGAACTTGGATATTCTGGGCCAATCGGACATGTGTGGACATTAACTTCTAACCCAGTGAGTATTTTGAAGATATTTTTTCATCAAGTCTAGCCATGGCTGCTGTAAAGCAGCCATGACAAGAGTTGATAAAAAATTAATCTAAATATAAGAAGAAATAATTAGTGAAAAAAATCCATTCAATTTACAGAGGAAAATATGTTTAAATATGCCCAAATTACACTTATATCAGTGACAAGAGAAACTCTGTGCTGGGCATATATAAATATCCGCCAGCAGCATGCAAAGAGTTAAAAGAGTTAAAGACCCAGGTTTATACTGTGTTAGCGCAGTGCAGGTGGAGGAAATGAATGAGACTATAACCTTCAAGAAGTGATAAATAACTGTCAAAATATTTAACTCACTAACTGGATACAAACAGGGCTCAAGTCTGGATTGCACTAATCACAGGAATATGAACGGTCAGCAAGTCACATGCAGGGGTGTAAGTTCCAGCAAAAAGCCGGAATATTCATAATAGGGGTGATATGAGTCGAAACAGGTTAAAAAGCCAAAATAATCACACCTGTTATGATCATAACTAGTCACTGTAAGACTCAGCCGCACACCAGGCCAATCTGGACTCATTTGAGCCCAGATTGGCCTGAGGTGAGGCTGAGTCTTGCAAAGACTAGCACACAACATGTCGGCTTCACCTGTGGTACAACAACTGATTTAGCTGTAATAGCAGACAGTTCACCACTAAATTAAATAGCAAAGAATGAAACACCTTGGACGTTCTGTAAAAATTTGAGTACAAATAACTCTACAACAAGAATATTCATGCCCCTGAGCACAGACTAGGAAAGGCGGAAAACAGTAACGAAAACCTGGAAATCCAGAAAAGGCTGGAAAATTACATCCCTGCACATGTCTTAAGTATCTTGCTCACAAGTAGCCAAACCCTTTATCTTATGCTACAAGAAAATATGACTTGCTAAAATATTTCTTCAGTAAGTAAAAGTTTTCATATCTTGCCAACAAAACATAATTTATGCCCATCATTGGAACAACCTTTGTTCCAATGAGGGGTCATAAACTATGTTTTTGAGAGAAAAAAATGGAAAAATAATAGAGCCCCACTTCTGTTTCTCAAGCCATTTTTTTGTAAAACTGCAAAAGGGGGGCATTTTTTATTATTTTATTTTTTATTTATTTCTGCGCCCATCAAAAGTTCATGTTCATGGTTTGTTTTATTTTTTAGGCCTCATAACCTACAGAATAGCATTGCAAAGCCTTGTTGCACGCAAGGGACAAATATATCAATTTTATTAACTTGGGTAAAACGTCAGACATAAAGAATTTCATTTTCATTTTTTTAAGTTTGCATTGGCTATAAAAAGAGAGCATGCAACAGCCAAAAGTACCATGTGAGAGGGTCTGAGAAACATATTTTAAAGTTTTTTAGGCCTAAACTTTGAATTGTGATTTTTGTGATATGTGTTGGCAGTATAATGCCATTATGTCAAAGGGTTAATTGCAGAAATAAACAGGCCACTCAAATTTAGCCTCAGCACTTTTTTAACCTTGACAGTCATACAACTTTGTGATAAAACAAGTATGTACAAATGATAAAATAACCAGATTATAGAAATAAATACACAAAGCCATACAAAGGAGAAAATCAGTTTTCCGAGTGGATAGATATTTTTGCTTCACAAGAGTAAACACTTTTTTCCACATTTCACCTGATTTTAAAAAAATATAAATAGCTAGCTGGAATTACAACCTTTCATCTAATACAATGTGCAGATAACATTAGACAATACATGTACAGTACAGCTGCCATGAACTGGTCACTGGTCAATATTTCCACGCATGCAATAATATTACATTCCAAACACTAAGTACAAGAATAATCATCAAAAATTTAATTAATGAAGCACCAAGTAAACCTGGTGCTCCATTAATTAAAATTTTGCTGCTGATTTTTATTACCTGGTAAGCGCATGCGTAGACATTACTAACCATGTGTGGATTATGACTAGTCCACAGTGACTGTACTGTACTGTGAATACAAAAACTGGAAGAGAACTCTGATCAGATCTTAACCGACTTGCTATCCGGTTTAACCCTCAAATTAATATTACGATAACTACTGTATATACATGTACACAGCTGGGGGGGTAACCTCAGAAATTTTTTTCAGGGAACTTCAGGGTGATTTTCAAGGAAATTGGATGAATTTCAGGGAAATGTACGAGGGCAAACAATATACATTAAGAAAAGATTTCAGCTCTTGGACCACCACTGGCACCATAGCTAAAATTTTGCTTATGCCCTAAATGACAAGTTAAAAAATCATTGGTTCAAATACTTCATCTCCCTTCCCTCACCCCCCCCCCCCCCCCTACCCTTTCCTGCTACTGCATTCCGGGAGAGTTAACATGTCTGTTTAATAGTATTTCTATGTCATTGTTGGCAGTCTGTAATTAGCACGGTTATTCAATTAAAAGACATACAGTTAATTAGGCACCACTGTATTCTTGATAATAATTGGACATTTTTATTTTTGGCTTAAAAAAGCATATGCAGTTCCAATGAACAGATTTTCAATCAACTTGTTCCATTGAGGGGTCATATACTGACTTTGGCCAGATTTGCCTGATTTGTTACAAAAAAATGGTAATGATCAATTTTTATATTCAGCAAACAAAAACATTGGTTATTGAATATCACAGAAAGCACTTAACCTAACAATTGCCATAACCTGTCAGGTCATTCATGAAACTTGCCATTCAAAGTTTATTAATTTTTCCTCAATAACACACTTATGCCCCCTAACTGGAAAAATTGATTGAGCTCATTCCAATGAAGGGTCATAAGCTGAGATTTTGAGACAAGAAATGAAAATTTTTCAATTATCTTGAAAGTTGTTTGCTTGTGTTGTCTGCTATTTATGTTACAAAAAGTGTTAAAAACATGAGTTCTGATCTTAATTTTTATTAAGAAACTTCACCATAACCCTTTACCCAACGCAGACAATATCAAAATTTATTATTTTAAATATCATTTTTTAATTTTTTTCAAAACATTTCAACAAAACCATATCATGTGAGCCCTCGATGGAATGAGCTTGACGAGCTCATTAGAACGAGGGGTCACATGATATGGTTCTGTTGAATTTGTTTTGAAAAATACTATTTTTTCAACTGCTCAATTTGCATATTACGTGGGCGGATGTGGCCGATTCGTTGGGTAACGGGTTAAAAACATTGTGTTTAACCCTGTGAACACTGAGGTCAAAATCTCAAAACTTGAAGCTAATAGTTTCCATAATCCAACTAGGAATTTAGCAAATTCAATCTTTTTTGACAGAGTTATGTGAGCTCTGTCAAACAAAATTAAATTTGTTAAATTCCTAGTTGCATTATGAGAAAATATAACTTGAAACTTTGGTATTTTGTAGAAATAAATAAATATCAAAACTAAATTTCTCTTGCATAGTTTTGACCCCCTCCCCCCCCCCTCCCCACCCCCACACCTAAAAAACCCCCAAAAACCCAAAACAAATGCTTGAAAAACTGAATTTCAACTTTGTCTGGCTAATAAAATATATACAATTTTATTTTTCAAATGCACAACTGAAAAATGACAAGAGTTCTTGTTTATTCCTCAATAGTATTTATTGTATGATATGTAGTCTTTTGCACGATCAGGTCCACGTGAACTCTTAAACTCCTGATTCGATACATTTTTATTCATATCAAACTGATTCGACCGATTCTCCCCAAAACCATTTTGCATGTTCTCTGGATAATGATTGGGTGATCTTGAAAATGAGTCTTGTTTCAGACGAGGTTCTGGTGACCAATTTTTAAGATTTAAATCTGACTGATTCAGATGATTTTCTTGAGGAGCATTATATGAGCCATTTCGGTTTCGCCAATTCTCGTCATAATGGTTGGGTGATCTTGAGAATGTATCTTGGTTCAACCGAGGCTCTGAGCCATAAGCTGGTGACCTAGCAAATGAATCCCATTTTGGCTGGTTCTCAAGAACGTGATCGGGTGACCTACTATATGACCCTCGCTGTGGAGTAGGATGAATCTGTAAAAAAATATATTAAAGTGCATTAGACAAAAAGAACATTCAAATGCATTGTTTTATATCTCTATAAAATATTCAAAAGCTAGATTCATGTTAACACATCTTTTCCGACATCAATTCAACAAAGTGGAAAAAGATGTTTGACCAGCTCTCTTACACATAGCATACAGAATCAAACATAAACACAATAAAAAACCCACAAGCTATAACATTTCACAGAAATGTTTTGAGAAAGCCAATTCCGAAGTAAACAGAAGGAGTGTGACCCCTAACTTTCCTGTACAAAAGTAAGGCAAGTGACAGAATAAATGATACCTTTACAAAATCAGGTGCCTATTTTTAACATTAAATTTACTTCAGTTTAGGTCAAATAAAAAGTACATTTGTTTCTTGAGCAATTAATTTTTCAAATAAATGAAGGAGTGAGGTGTTTTTTTTAAAAAAAATGTTCATTTGTAATCTGGTTGCAAACTTCCATTGGCTGCACTGTATTTTTTGTTTTTCAGTTTAGGTGGTTAGAGAGAGTAAGTCTCCAGAAAGAACCATTAAGCAGTGATAAGCAGCTGTCACTCATCAAGAAAATAACCAGGGACCAATACTATAAAACTTTTACAATTGTATTTTCCAGAATTGTATTTTCTAGTTATGACTTTAAATGGGTTAAAATGAACCAGTTGCATTTTCAAAGATCTGGCAATTTGCCAACTGGCAAATTGCCATATCTCGTAAAATGCTAATGATTCATTTTGGTCACTTATATTAATAGTTAGCAATACAATTCTAGAAAATACAATTGTAAAGTATAGTAATGACTCCAGGTCTCAATCACGTTTGAGTCAAGTTGCTTTCGTTGAAGGCACAGGGTGGTAACATGCTACTATTTGAACTGTCGAGGATAAAGTATGCAACTGACACAGGTCAGGTTCAAACCTCCAAGCTTTTGAGCTCCCCAACATACTAACTCCACACAAGCAGGGTTATCATTGGTTGAAGACAAGTGCACCATCGACGTGCAGTATACCTTAGTACACAATGCCACTGTGCCCACACGTGGGCCAGTGGGGTGAAGTGACACTTGCACTTAGGACCTCAGGCTGAAATAATTCTACTTGGTTTAGGCCTAGCAATGTAGATCTGTTTCTCAGGACACTTTTTTTGTAAAATTGCATGTGAGTGGGCCTTTTTTTATTTTATTTTTGTAATTATTTCTTTGCCTTTAAAAGTTCATGCTCTTGGTTTGTTTTGTGTTTTAGGCCTTATAATCTGCAGAACAGCAGATGTGGTGGTCTATTTCTTCCCTTGGGTGCAAGAAGGCTATGCAATTCTAAAGCATTGCAAAGCCTTGTTGCACTCAAGGGACAAATTTATCAATTTTATTAACTTGGGTAAAATATCTGATATGAAACATTTAATTTTTATTTTTTCAAGTTTACATTTGTTATAAAAAGAGAGCATGTGGCAGCCCAAAAGACCACACAGGAGGGCCTGAGAAACATATTTTTAACTTTTTTAGCCTTATACTTTGTATTTACACTGTTAATTTCTATACACATATTCAAAGCCAATACTCGTAGAAAAGATCAAGGCTCTATTCTTTCTTAGTTCATGATCCATTTCAGAACAATGCCTCTAATAGCAGTACACTCATGCTCCACAGAAGACACATTGGATGCAACCCTAGAATAACCATTAACACATTTTTTAAAGTTAGCCCTTTACAGAACATGACCAGATCAGAACACTTGCAAAACAAGAGGCCCCAAGGGGCCTTAACCCTTTACCTAACACGAAACACATGCAGGCAACACTTGAAAATAAAATTTTTGAATAATCAAATTTTTCACTTTTTTTCGTCAAAAACATTGCTTATGACCCCTCATTGGAACGAGCTCATTCCAGTGATCAGTCATAAGCTATGTTTTTGAGACAAAAATTAAACAAATAATTGAAATTAAAGTGATTTTTATGAATAGCGCTAGCCGCTTTTGACCGTTCGTTGGATAAAGGGTTAATCGCTCACCTGCCAAAGTGGTTCAAAGAAGTATTTGGGGGTCACGTTCAGTTAGACATGGTTCATCAACACTACAAAGGAATGAAGTCATGAGAGGCAAATTTTATGGAAAAACACTAAGGAATGGATTTGAATAAACCTAAACCTAACATGCCCCCCTGCCACCCCCCCCCCCCCCCCCCCCCAACCCCTCATAAGAGCCCAAATATTAAACCAGGAACTCAAATTGAAAAAAACTTGAATCTGATCCCCCTTGAAATGTCATATACCATATATGAAAGAATTTTGACTGGTGGATCTGAAAAAGATTTTTAAAGAAATCACCTCACATTGAACTAAGTTAAAATGCATAAAAAACCAAAACAAAAATTTCCAAACTTTGGTCCAAAATTTCCAAGTCAGAACCGGACCCCAAATTTTCAGGCTCAATCTTTTTTTTGTCTCAAAATTAAACAAAACGCATAAAAAATCGAAAAAATTTTTTTCTTCAAATTTTGGTCAAACTATAATTGCAGGTGGAAGTGTTCCCATGGCAGTGATCATGTATACCAAGTTTTGAAAGAATTAGTCTATAAATCTCCGGGGAAATGTCCAGACAAAATTCAACCAATGTGGTAAATTATTCTATTTATTTTATTTATTTATTTATTTATTGTTGTTTAAGGTCACATACTTCTGCACAATGGCTAATCGTGACCACAACATGGAGATAAAGTCAAGGTCAGTCAATTGTTTATACCCCATGTTGCCTATTTTAGAGGACCCCAAGCACTGGTGTCTGGGTCCTGTTTCAACAGTAAAATGGTGCTTGTTTACCACAGTAAACAAGCACTGCCTCACTTCCCGGGGTTCCAGCTGGGGTAAATTATTCTAAGTCAAAAGGGGGCATAACTCTGAAAAAATAGTCTAACCAGAACTATAATTGCAGGTACACAGGTCCACGTGGTGGTGAAAATGCAAACCAAGTTTTGAAAGAATTGGTCCATAAACCTCTGAGAAAATCTCTGGATAAAATTCAGACTGACGAGGCAAATTATTCTAAGTCGAAAAGGAGCATAACTCTGGCAAAAATAGTCCAACCGGATCTATAATCACGCATGCCCAGGTTCCTTGGTGAGGAACATGCATTCCAAGTATCAAAAGAAGCGGTCCACAAACCTCTGAGAAAATCTCTATAATTGCACTTACACAGGTTCCCATGAAGGTGAACATGCACACCAGGTTTCAAAGGGAATGGCCCTCGAACAGCCAAGAAAATCTCCAGACAAAAAATGGACAGACAATGGACAATGGATGGACAACCCATTCACATAATACAACTGGGTTTTTTTTATCCTAAGAAAGCAACCCAAAGATCAGTGCCAGTATTATTGCAGAGGTTAATATTAGAAAGCAACCTCCACAACAAAAACTCACAATTGCTAAAGTTTGCAAAGTACCATGATTAAATAAACAGCTGCGCCATGAGTGCATGATATGCTTGTTATTAATTACAAGAGGGAAGCACACAATATGAGTCCACATGTGTACTTGTCAGGTTTTTTTATATTCTTGTACAATAATCATAACCAACAACATACTGTGTTCATTAATTTAGAAATACCAAAAAATCATGAAAATTGCTCAAAGCATTTTCAAGTTATTGTCCAACATGTGGAAAATTGCCTATATTTTGACGAATAAAGTCCCATAACTCTGGAATGACAAATTGGACAGAGACACAAATCGAAAGGGAGCTTCCTTCCATCAACATATACTTTCCACCAAGAAATCACAAAAATTGCTCGAAGCGTTTTCGAGTTATTGTACGACGTTTGGAAGGACGAATGGACGGACGGACAGCGGTATACCATAATACGACCGTTTTTTTCAAAAAGCCCACATAGAATTTCAACCAGGTCACATTACCCAGATTACTGTGGAATCTAACCTACCAAAAGAGAAAGGGGAGTATATAATGAATCATAGATTCTATTTTCTTTGGTCCTTTCTATATTGGGTCTAGTTTTCGCAATATTTCATTTCTGACAAAAATCGATCCCGGGTGAAAGTGTGTCCCGATCTGATCAAGAAAGAGACTGGTTATGCGATCACAGTACTCTACATATATTCTTTAACCCTTATACTGCCACGCCCACTTCATCCATATATGGAGGATGTCTAGCTTTTATCTGTGTATACCAGAATGTACAGATAATCATCATAAAATAGGTGATAATAGTCGGTTTTGTGTTAACCAAAATGGGTGGGAGCACAGGGGCCAAGTGGTTAGGGCATTGGACTTCAAACCTAAAGGTCAATGGTTTGGTCCTGACCAGCAGTAACTGTGTTGTGTCCTTGGGAAAAACACTTAATCCTGATTGTCCATGCAGGGGCACTGTGTACGATGTCATACTGCATGTTGATGATGCACTCACATTCAACCACTGCTAATTCTGCTTGTTAACCCTTTACCCAACGCAGACGATTTCAAAAATTATTTTATTTTAAATATCATTTTTTAAATTTTTCAAATATAATATTATTTTTCAAAAAATTTCAACAAAACCATATCATGTAACCCCTCTTTGGAATGAGCTCGACGAGCTCGTTCCAAAGAGGGGTCACATATGGTTTTGTTGAAATATTTTCGCAAAATAATATTTTTTCAGCTGCTGAATTTGCACATTATGCGGTTCGTTGGGTAAAGGGTTCAGATGGAGAGTTTGACAGCTGTTTGTCACTGCTCTGTAGTTCGCTCTGTGTATACTGGCTTCTCCACCTGTACAACTGTCCAACACAATGTAACCCTGGCTGTTGAAAGTGCTGTTAAATCACAAACTAACCAAAATAGGCAAACTAATTACCTTAAATAATTTCTCCAGGCCTTTCAATGAAGTTCAATTTCCAAGTGCATTCACAAACTTGGGATTTGAGTTTTAAGCCGAGAGACCCAGAGATATTTTTTAATTTTTGCCAAATTTTGGCAGTCTACAAATTGCTGTGGCTTTAGAGCTGTTTCTAGGCAAGTCTGGGCTGCTTATTTAAGCAGCCGAGACTTGACTAAAACAATTGCCAAGATACTTGAAGTGTAACTTGTGAATAAACCCAGGGACAGCATGTTGGTACACCTGTTCTATTGCAGAATAGGGTGATCAAAATTGCAATTAGGCTTTCAAGGGTTAAAATTTATTTATTTATTGTTTAAGGTCACATACTTCTGCACAATGGCTAATCGTGACCACAACATGGAGATAAAGTCAAGTCCAGCCAATTGTTTTATACTCATTTTAGGGGACTTCCAGCCCAAGCATTGGTGACTGGGTCCTATTCTACCAGTTACTTCAGTAAACAAGCATTGCTTCACTTTCCTGGGTTCCCATGGGGAAAGGGTTAAAATTCAGGCACTTTTTATGACTGTATTTTGCACCTGGGTGTCAAGAGTGAGCCATTGGTTGTTTGCTTAAATTTCATTTCAAGCAAAAACGAAGTGTGCACAAGTCACTGCTTGCCTTTTGAGGGTGAAATACCAATGTTTATTGCTGTACAAACACTTAAAATGTTGACATGTGGCATAATTAAAATATTTACAATAAATACTGAGAGGGCTGCCTTCATATTTTTTGAAAGTTTATGATGAAGAGTAATCTGAAACACAAATGCTGATGGGTTAGTTAAGAAAACTGTGCAGCTAATTTCCAATGTTAATTCCGTGATCGGAGGAAGAGCAACAAGTTATTCATTATTCAAATTCTGCTCTGAATATTCATCTTTCCATAAATTATATTTTTTGTGGGTTTTTATTTCAGTCGTCATGCCATGAAAATTCTAGAAATTTGCAAGGTGTGGTTTAATCCTGTTGTAAACAAATAATACAGTATTTCATTCCTTTACCCAATATAGATCTGGAAAACAATTTCAGTGCTTTAAATTTCGTTTTCCCTACACTGCTGCTTATAAAAGTTCAGTACATGTATATCACACACTGAATTTATGATGAAATATGTCTGGAGGAGGGGGAGGGGAGCTAATTTTATCACATTGTTTGCACCATTCTTCTTCTATCTGTTGTGCAGAATATGCATCTACTTTGTGACAGTTGCAAATTATCTAGTAAAGTTTGGACATTAATTTATATTTCAGTTGTTCATTTTGAAAATTTAGGTGTTGTATTTTGGGTGAAACTGAGAGGTCTCTTCTGTTCACTTCAGCTGATAGCATTTTTTTTTCTCTCTGAACATTGTATACATACATGAAAAATAACCCTTGTTTTCAGGATTGAGAGCAAAAATATTGTTCCACATAGTTGGTGTAGTCGAATCATGTATACCTAAAGCCTCAGGAATGATTCCATAAAGTTGTAAGTCATAACCTATGATAGTTGACATTTCGAGGACTTCAGTTACATAAGAAAATCTCTGAAAAGACTTTAGTATATCTTATAACTAAATATTTAATTCTTCTTTAGAACCACCATTCATTTATCACAGCCCGGTGGCTGCAGACTGCAGTTATCATTTTATCCTCCCTGTATATGGATATTGGACTAACCCATCTCACTGTAAATGTACACAAAGGTGATACCATTTCAGCAAACAAGGGTTCAAAGGGTTAAGAGTCAATAGATTATCCCAGATAAATTTATTTTGTATTCCAGCAGTAATTCACTCCTAATGCATTATCAGTAATATTCTGCATGCCCAAATGCCACCTATTTGGATAACCTAGTCAATGACCTAGGAAATGATGTCATGAGTCACATGACTAGTGACATCATATGAGTTATGGTGTGATATCACATGGTATTCGTGTGCATGTGCGGCACATGTTGTTGGGGTGACTCTAGTTTCTGTTGCCTATTTTGTGTTCCTGAAGCCAACATCTTGGCTTCTATGGTAGCTCATATTTGTTAACCCTTTACCCAACGTAACGGCCAAAACCGGCCAGCTTTATTCACAAAAATTGCCAATGAACTTTCATTATTTTTTCATTTTTTGTCTAAAAACATAGGTTATGACCCCTCGTTGGAACGAGCTCGTTCCAATGAGGGGTCATAACCTATGTTTTTGAGACAAAAAATGAAAAAAATTAGTTATTCAATAATTTTTTTTGTAAGTGTCTGCTTTTCATGTTAGGTAAAGGGTTAAATGCCTTGAATCCCTACAACAAGGGCAACACAAAGTGTGGACCACTGTCCCCGACCTGTATGTAAGTTTGAAGAAGCCTTGAAGGTATTGTGGGACAGAAAAATTTTCTAAGTGGAAAGAGTGAAAACAGAAAAATTTTCTAAGTTGAAGAAGTGCCATAACTCTGGGAAAAATTATTGGATGGAACCCATTCTTTTTGCATATCTGCTCCCCTACGCAGGTCTATCAACCTACCAAAGGAGATCCAAATCTGAGTGATGGCTTTGAAAGTACAATGCAAAACCTTTGTATGGACAGACATATGGACAGGCAGACAAATGGAGGGCTTCACTAGGTTTGGGAGCATAATAAAGGGGTGTATTCCAAGGGCATGTTCGATTTAATAGGAATATATCTAAGTTACGAAAAGGACTCAACCAAAAATTCCAAACACAGACCTATCCTGACTGCCATCTTGGTGTCTGTGGTGGCACATTGGGCCTACAAAAGGTGTTTCGATTTAATGAGAGTATTTTTGCTGGCTCAAAATAATGTGGATTAACTACTAAATAGCCAATCCACATCAGCCCACAAAAGTAACCAAACCACAACTATCTTCAGTCTACAAAAATCCCAGATGAGCTGGAAAGGCACAGTAGCATTTGCCCATAGCAGCAAATGCTTCAATCACTCACATTTTTATATTTGTGTTTAAGGTCACAAACTTCTGCACAGTGGCTAATCTTGACCACAACATGGCTGTGAAGTAAAGTCCAGCCAATCGTTTATACCAATGTTTCCCATTTTAAAGGACTTCCACCCCAGGCATTGTAACCAGGTCCAAGTTTACCAGTAAAACAGAACTTGTTTACCACAGTAAACAAACACTGCTTCACTTCCCAGGGTTCCCACTGGGAGCCCATCACTCTTAAACTCAACTGACTGTAAGGATCACCAATAGTACACAACTATGTTTTATATCTTCAAATTTACGATATGAGCCAAAGAGTTGGATGAGCAGACACCATTTCATGTAATTTCTCAAACAACTCTTTAGCTCTTCCCAGTTCTCAGGTGTACCAGTAGTCAATGCCACACACAGAACTGACAGGGCCTACTATTAGTAGTGACAACACATAGTACTCAGAACACATCTTTACTGTTGTGAGCTTTCAAGGTTCACAGCAATCACATGCACCATAGAAACTAAGATGGCAGCCTTTAGAAAACAAAATGGATGATGGAAACATGTGTCCCCCTAACAACACATGCTGCACATGCATACAAACACCTCTTGTCATCATGGTAATGATATCATGGCATAGCCACTCACATGCACGATTATAACAACTCATATGATGTCACTGTGCATGTTATAGATGACATCATGTCCTAAGCCATACAATAGATCATCCAAATAGGGGAAGTTCAGGTACCCAATGTACTACTATCGGGAATTTGACTCACTATTTGAAAGTTGACTGTCAACCTGAGGAATATTTTCCTGAATTTCTCATATAATCAAATCACGAGTGGCGTGGACAGCAATTTATTTATATATTTATTGGTGTTTAAGGTCACATACTTATGCACAATGGCTAATCGTGACTGTGACAGTTTTACGAGAGGCGGAAGCCAGAGTACACAGAAAGAACCACCGAGCATCGACAAGCAACTGTCAGTTCAACATTCTAACTCTGTTCAAGCTCTGCTCAAGCAGGGTTACAGTGGTTGAAGACATGTGCACCCTTGACGTGCAGTATACCTTAGTACACGCTCATTGTGCTCCCGGGATAAAGTGCCTTGCTCAAGGACACAATGAGGGTCGTCAAGAACAGTGGTCCAACTCGGGACCTCTTGCATAGAAGTCCAACAGTCTACCACTTCCAACAGTCTACCACGGAGCCACAGCACTCCTTATGTGGACAGCAATCACTTGATGTGGACAGCAATCACTTGATTTGATGAGAAATGTAACAGAATCTTGAATCATGAAATCATTGATAAGAGGATTACAGTGGAACACTGTTAACTGAATAACTACTTTGCCTGAGAAAAATATTCAAATGACAGGAATATTCAATTAAAACCCATCACACTGATGTCAAAATACTGAATTTCAAGCCCCCAAATTTCCCATAATCCAACTTCGAATGCGCCTATGAATTTAACAAATTCTAATCTTGTTTGTGCTCTGTCAAGCAAGACAGAATTTGTTTAATTCATAGTTGCATTATGGGAAAAACTGATAACATGAAAAATATTAATTTTAACAGGGAACTAGTCCCTTTGAAATATTCTAAAGATAAACTGGTCATTTATTTTATAATATCTTGTTTGATAAGGCTCTGTCAAACAAGCAAGGTAAATTTGGTGATTGGTAGGGTAATTTCTCAATATATTACAACATATGTTTTTTAATTAACAGGAGTTTTTGCTATAATCTACATACAATTAACAGGTCAAATTTGTACTGAAGTTATGGTAAATGGTTTGGTGTTCAGAAGTTATATTCAATTAATTGCATTGTGATATATTCAGTTATGTGGGCTCCACACTCCTAGTTGTAGTGATATAGTTTAACAAGTCGCAGTATTATACTGCTTTAAGGTATATTTATTTACTGGGGTTTAATGACACTTTTGACAACCTGGGTCATCCCGTGTCAGATGGTTTTACAGGTGGAGGAAGCCAAGGTACCCCGAGAGAACAACTGAGCAATGGCGAGCAACCGTCAGACTCCCCAACATACTAACTCCATACAAACAGGGTTAGCATTGGTTGGAGACAAGTGCAACATCGATGTGCAGTATGCCTTAGTACACAGCACTACTGTACCCCTATGTGGGCAATCAGGATTAAGTTACTCCTGACAAGGATCTAACCTTAAGTTACTCCTGGCGAGGATCTAACCGCGAACCTTTCAGTTTCAAGTCTCTTTTAGGTAGCAGGAATATTTTTGTACTGGGCAGGATAATCCCCCTGCAGCATACAAATGGTCAAATTAGGTAAACTAGGTAATTCAGTAATTGTGGAGAAAATATTTTAAAGCATGCATAGTCCAATTTGGGTCCAAATATTTCAATTTTTGATATTTTGTTATATCCAGATTCTTGTTAATTATCCCCAAAGGGAGCTCTAGGGCTCACTTTGGGGATAATTAACAAGAATCTGGATAATAGAATATCCAAAGAAATTTAACATATCATTTCTGATGATTTGGTAATCGAGTTGCCAGGATATTGTTGAGTAAATTTAATACATGTACAGAAGATCTTATTTAACCCTTTACCCAACACAGACGATATCAAAATTTATTATTTTAAATATCATTTTTTAAATTTTTTTGAAAAATTTCAACAAAGCCATATCATGTGACCCCTCTTTGGAACGAGCTCGTTCCAAAGAGGGATCACATGATATGGTTTTGTTGAAATTTTTCAAAAAATAATATTTTTTCAGCTGCTGAATTTGCATATTACGAGGGCAGATGTGGGCGATTCGTTGGGTAAAGGGTTAATTGGATATGGTTTCAAAGAATAACACTGCCAATAGCATATAATTTTCAAACACCAAACCATTTATCATTATTCAAAGCAATATCAAATGGGATTGAGACTTTGTCAATCGTGAAAGTAAGGTCTGCACTATACATTGGTATTTCACACTTAAAAAGTTAATTCTTTCAACATTATAATTTGGATCAGTATCATTCCAAAAATGCGATTGATAAATCTATTTTAGACTCATCGTGCAGATTGGCTGGACTGAAGGACAAAATTATTCCAAACCCATCTTCCAGCTGTACATTCAAACATCAAACATTTAATCATTTGGGCGTAGTTTTTGGATAGTTATGGGAATGACTGTGCGCTTTAGATATATATGCAATTAACAGGAATAGAAATTCATCCCTATCATTTTCAGATTAAACAGAATCCACTACATTTTAATATAACACAATCAAAAATGATATATTCAAAACAGCCCTCATGATATAAAGATCAACCCTGTGCAAACTGTAAATTTTCCCATAATGTAATGAGGAATTTGACCACTTCAGTCTTGTTTGACAGAGCTCATTGAGGTTTGGTAAACGAGACTGAATTGGTAAACTTGCTAGTTGCATTATAGGAAACAGTGTCAGTGGGTTAATAATGACACAAACTTAAATTTTTCACCACTGTGTCGTGATCAGGTTGTAAACTACTGCTTTACTTCCTCTATGACAAGTTTCTTGATAACTGGTCAAGAACTGTCACATGGCAACCTGGTAATTTCCGATATCAACCCAAATGAAAAAAATAAGTCAGTAGCAAAAGTTAATGATCACATTATCAGGTGCAACGTAAACAAACAACATGATTTTTGCCTTGAAATGATATGAATGCAATTTAATCAATGACAAATGATTATGATTTACTTTTAATTAGTCATGGGTACTGTGAATTGTGTTATTGCCATGGCTTGGGAGTACAGAGTCAAAGCAAACTAATGCTGAGTCAGGTAAGTCTGTTGCAACTCGGTATCATTCCATACTGGAAGAATTATTTATTTATTTATTGGTGTTTAAGGTCACATATTTCTGCACATATTTCATGACCACGACAGTTTTACGAGTGGAGGAAGCCGAATTACCCGGAGAGAACCACCGAGCAATGGCGAGCAACTGTCAGATCCCAACATACTAACTCCACACAAGCAGGGTTAGCATTGGTTGAAGACATGTGCACCATCGAGGTGCAATACACGTTAGTACACAATGCCACCATGCCCCCACATGGGCAATGGGGGTGAAGTGTCTTGCCCAAGGACACAATGCAGTTGCCGCAGGTGGGATTCGAACCGGGGACCTCTTGGCTTGCACCTCTACCTACTGAACCACCGTACCCCCTACTGGGAGAATAACAGATCATATAACTAAAATTACCAATCAAACAATCAAATACAGGTTGCAGTCACACAAAAACATAATCCAATATCTTTTCTTATGTAAAATATCAGCAATTGTTATATCAAAAAGAAATAAAAAATAAACATTACAAAACTCCCTGTAAACTGATATCAAATACCAAACATTTAAGCTGGCAGTTGTACCCATAATGCATTTAGCCAATTCATTCTTGTTTGACAGAGCTCAATGAGCTCTGTCAAACAAGACTGATTTGGTTAAAAATCCTTAGTTGCATTGTGGGACAAAATGCTGCTTAAAATTTTGATACTTTAATATTAGTGTCTAGGTAGCTAATATTAATACACAAAATAGCTCTGTGAGGCATCTCCAACTCTCCTCCCCCTCCGAAGACATTTGTACAAGAGGATTCAGGCAGAAGTAGATGGAGAACCCCAATAACAGTAGCAGGTAACACAATGAGATCACACATGTACCCTTAAGGAACTAAAGGAATCTGAAGCAGGAGGGTATAAAATACAATGAAGCAGTGATATAAATGCATGTTACAGTGGTACTAAATGTGAATAGATACTGTGCTTTTACAAATACAAATATATCCTTTTTTTTTTTATAAATTTTAACTTTTCATTACAAATGAAGCTGTGATTAATAAGACAGTACACACATTGTGAGTGGGGTATGGTGGACTGGAATCAATGACCCGAGGCAGTGTTTCTTATATTTCATGTGTGAAAAACCAGGATTCAGCTGGATTATTTTTAAATTGTCTGTGGAACCAATACTTGTTGGATATTAATTCTATTTGAATTTTGCTGAGTGCTTTATTGGAATTTATTGGAGACTGCCAAATTTTTGAGTGAACATTTCATTACAATTTATTCTGCAGACACATTCTTGACCATTATAATACCAGCTCTTAAGTTTCTTCATCATACCTGTTACTGGATTCTATTGAAATTTATTTTGGACTGACTGATAAGTATTTCTGTTTTATTTTTCTGCAAAAGATATTGTACCATTTCTTTTCATATCATTTTTTTTAATTAAATTTTATGATAGGTGTTATTGTTGCTGGATCTCAAATTTCTTTCTGTTACCATTATTGTTATTACACACTGTAACCACTGTCAATTTCAAAATAATAATTCAACTTTGAGCATCTTGGTTTGCAGAAAATTAATCAATACCCATGAAACTTTGACCACACTCATGCTTGTTTCTTTATTGGTGTTTAAGGTCAGTCAGCATTCCTAACTATAATCCTGATTGCAAAACAAGTATCTGGTACATACATAAAACATTACGATGTGTGAATGCGTTCATCAATTCGGCACTAGTGCTAGCGTGGAAGGATAGAATGCCAGGTGCAGCCTCAAGTTCTTTCCTTCTGCGTTGGCATGAGTACCATACTGAGGAACGCATTCACACATCGTGGCATTGTGTTTATTACATGCCTCTATGACAAAGAATCCATTAATTTAAATATTCAAAAATCACAGAGAAAATTTCAAATTTTAGAACTCTGTTATTTATTGAGCGAAGCGTTTCATTTATCGTCTGTTACTGCAGCTTCCAAATTGATCTGTGTTAGACTGCGATGTTTTGAATGGCTGGTTACAAAAGTAGGCAGAGTTTAGTTCTCATTTGTAAATATGGAATTGCAGGATAAGTAATAGGCGTGTAATAAAGCAGACATGTTAACTCTCCTGGAATGCCCGGGAAAATCCTGAAATTTGAGTGTAGTTCTCGGCCTCCCGGATGGGAATCAGTTTTGGACCAAAAATCCCAGAAATCAACAGTTGGATATTTCTTTCCCGTTGACATAGCTTATGTAAAACGTTCGGAGTCAAATCACATGCATTTCAAACTCTGGTAAAAACTCACAAAGCAGTAAAATATGGATTTAATTAAATTTATTTAAGAAAAGGGTATTTTATGATATATATTTCAACTGTGTTAATGTTTATTTCTGTTTTTTTCTTCGTAATCGGAGATTTGTGATCAATAGAACATTTTTACATAGCACCATCTTATATCTGGGACTCAATTTTCCCCCAATGGTGGTCCATGAGCTGAAAATTCTCAAGTTTTTTCTTTTGTTTTGTCCCTGTGCGAACTATTCCCTGAAATCCATCCCATTTCCCTGAAAATCACCCTCAGGTTCCCTGAAAAATTATTCTGGAGGTTAACATGTCTGAATAAAGTTTAGAGTATTATTTATCCATTTGAACCCTGGTGGTATCTTCCATCACAGTTCAATAACAGCAACTGGAAGAGTCCATATTATTATACAGGTGTAGAACAAAGAATATTTTCAACATGCACCCCTTAGGCTGCATGTTGAAAATATTGATTGAGCTATCCTTCACATTCACTTAGCAGTCATCCTACTTAAGGAAATTATGACGTATCATGCTCACCGGCCATAAAAGCGCCCCTTGGGTTCAATGGGTTGAACTCATAACACATACATTTGGTTTGGTCTACACGGTGATCAAGCACTGAAGACTTCAAGTTCTTTGATAGAGTTTCTTATTCAAATGGCTGCCAACAATATTTTGTTGCATGAATTGTTTATAATTATTTATTAAAAAGCAAAAATATGTATTCTCCAAACAACTGTGACAAACCAATCAACAAAGTTTGACTACCCGATTAATCTAGCTCTCTACCAGTAAAACATAAACAATTTTATTTAACTCCTTCTACACACAACACAAAAACTCTATAATAACTTACCCAAAGAAATAAAATCCGCAGAATTTATCTGTTCAATGTGACATAGTACTTCAGTCTGGCACCAATTTTCATTATAAAACGTCACACGATTATTTCGACTGCCAGGTTGTCTGTGATGGTTTAATAACTCATCTATTTTTTTTTTATCCATTTCTTCAACATTTTTATAAACTCAATCAATGTTTGTATTATATTGCTCATAATTATTATTTTTTTCGTTACGGTAATTTTATTTTTTTAAATACTATCCTTTTTTAAAACAATCTCTTGAAAAAAATGACAAATAAGAACATGTAAGAACTCGTTCATCAACATTTGAAATTGTGATGGTAGAAACATTCTTTGCCAGGTTGGAAAGAGGATGTAACATTTCTTTCAACAACATTCATTATAATGATTAACTGATTGAGTGATTTTGGAAGTCAAAATTTGTCAATTGTTTTGTTGAAATTTGTTGAGGAGTTATTTATTTATTTATTTATTGGTGTTTAGGGTCACATACTTATTCACAATGGCTAAACGTGACAGTTTTACGGGTGGAAGAAGCAGGAGAACCTGGAGAGAACCACCGAGCATCGATGAGCAACTGTCAGCTCCTCAACACTCTAACTCTGTTCAAGCTCCGCTCAAGCAGGGTTACAGCTGTTGAAGACATGTGCACCATCGACATGCAGTACGCCTTAATACACGGCGTCATTGTGCCCCCATGTAGGCAACTGGGATAAAGTGCCCTGCCCAAGGACACAATGCGGGTCGTCCAAGACGGGGATCGAACTCGGGACCCCCAGCTTAGAAGTCCAACAGTCTACTTCTGAGCTTGTTGGGGAGTGCCTAAGGACACTCTCCAATGAATTTCAACACAACACATACATAGTTACAAAATAAACTGACTTGTAGTTGAATATGAAGTAGACACTAAAAAATGAGACCCTCTTTATGATCCAAATTTGGGTTTCTGGCACCTAACCAGTTAAAATACAGGACTGTAAGTATAAAATTAAGGAACACTCATCAGTTAGTCTCTTTAGCACACAACAAAGCAGAAGATGATAAACTCACATTAGACTATTAGGTCTTGTGGCAGGTGAAGAATGAAAGTGTTTGTTTATTGGTGTTTAAGATATCTTTCTGCATGTTAGGCTTTAACTGGAGGGGGGGGGAGGTCTAAGTAAATTTCCAAAACCTTTATGCACATCTACATACTCTACCTGAACACAGGAGAGTACTTTAAACATTTCAAGTTATATACCCTTGAAGACTTTCACCAGAAACCATTATGTTCGCAATACTTTCAAGTGGGGATGCCTGACGACAAAAATTCAAACCACTTGTATTTTTCTCATGTAAATATCAATAATTCTTTAGATATGTAGTAAGTTTCAAATTATATCTCGGAAAATTGTACAGTACGTGCCAAGTGTATTACGTCTCAATCAACCGCCCCCGTGCCGAGTGAAAATCGCATTTTTCAGCCGGTGGTCACACGGTGTTGATTTTTGAACACTGTGGCGTGGCATGAAAAGGATTATGAAGATCAAATCTTTGTTCCGTGAAAACAGTAGTTAATTAAATTTGAGAAAACAAAGGATTTATACATAGGTATTGTTGTGACCCTGTGTTCAACCGTGATGCTTTGAGTATGTAATAATAAGAGTATGTGCTTCTGTCAACTCGCAATTCACAAAATAATTCACACATGGTTATATTCTCTCGATATTTTGTCACATGAAAAAAATATAAATAAATTGAAAATGCTTGAAATAAAACAAAGCGCTAACCCAGAGTTGATGTTTCTTTCCCTGGTACGAAAACTGTGAATGCCTTATGTTTGTCTAACCCAGACTAGCCTACCTAAATATTATTTATGCATTTGGTAAGTTTACCCCACCGAAAATCTATTTATTAAATCAACCTGGACTCTGAGTTTGACTCGTTTCTCAACTGCAGTTTTGAAATGTGATTCAGGCGGTGCGAGTGGAAAAAGTGCACTGTGGAGATTTATTTTCTGTTTAAATCCCAACAATCTGTAGCTGTTACAAGGCAGAAACAGAAACAAAAGACAGGCGAGTTGAGATGAGTTGGTACCACAGTGCCGTTCCCTCGGCGAACTGTTAGTGTCCCTATTTGCCCCACTGTCTTTCTTTTCGCCATTTTATGGTAGACCCTTCATGTGAGATGAACACTTCCATGTCTAGATCCTAAATAATAATAATAACTCTTTGTCTATTTAAGGTGGCTCAGAAAAATGATCTAAGGGACGAGACCGTAATATCGGAGACACGTCGACATTTGACAACCTCGAGTAAAATATTACATTTCACCCCCACCACCCGGTGGAAATACGGCCGAGCCTCCGAGGTCATGCCAGAACTTAATTTCTTGAGAGCTGCCCCCCTTGGAGCATCCCCCCTCCAACCATGTCATTTAATGGTTTTGCCGCACGTTATCACTAACAGTGATAAAGAAGCATCATGGGGTCTGTTCTATTTTGGCCCAGATACATTGCAAATCAGTGGAGGGGGGGGGGGGGGGGGGGGGTGCAAGGAAAATCTTGTCGGTAGGCCTATCCCTCCCCCCCCCCCCATCTTCCTTTTTTCGGAAGAGTCATTCGGGTCTACACTGCAGGCTACTAATAAATTTCACCCCGACTAAGATTCTTAATCTGTAGGTTTTCCGCAATCAGGTGCTGCTGGTGGGGGGGGGGGGGGGGGGGGGGGGGGAAGAAATTATATTCATTGGCGGAAACCTTACCCTCACCCTATCGGCGCCATAAATTTGTTCACCATCCCCACCCTCCATTCTCAACATCGCCATGGTCAATTTTCCGACCACTTTTAGATTTTGACACAAGCCCCCCACACCCCACGCCTCCTCCTACACCCAATGAGGGATTTGACAAAAAACTTGTTGGAATATCAAGCGAATTTTCAGATAACAGGCCATATGGTAGGCTATCTATGAGCCGCCAGGTTGCTGGACACCTCTTGATAACAATAAGTGTACAAGCGAATTCTTTTATATGAGGTGGTCCCATTGTGAATCGCCTTGTAATGGCTGGACGTAATGGGGTTATTCCTACCCCTCCAATATTCTACATTGGTCATCACTGTGCAATGCACCCCCCCCCCCCCCCCCCCCTCCCCTCCCCCCGCCATATCAATTCTCTGGCAACGGAGGGCTGTAGTCGTCCCAGCCTCATATGCCTATGGTTCTTGGGGGGAAAAAATGACACAACCCCACCCATCATAAACTGGCTACTAGTATATGTATTCCGTGGTTCGGATTAAACGGGTTTTCACAGTTCTTGGTATAAGTTCATCTTTCTCTCTTCATCTCAAACGTTTTTGGCTGCCAGGGTCTTATTGTCAAGCGGTTCTGTTTTGAAGCAAAATTCGAACTAAAACCGTCCATATCAATAGGCTATTAAGAATAACATAAGGTTTATACAATAATCGGTTAGCTGTTATTAAACTTCTGATCATTAATCCTATTGTGGTGACTGTCTTATTAAAAAAGATTATTGCCACTGGTTTTAATTGCTGAAAAAACTACTAGAATTATTTATTCTAGTTATATGTGCTAACTCTATAAGGATGTTGAGGTGTGACTTCATTTTTACATAGTCGATTAATTGGGAATAAGTGTAAAAATTATCAGCTGCCGAATTCAATGAACTCTTTCTCGAGTTGAAGAAAAAAAAGCCTGATTCTAAATTTCATCTGTCTGTGTTTTCAAAGCAAGGCTGTTATTCATAATTTGCCAATAGTACACACTGAGTGGCTGGGATTAGACAAGGGGTAAGTATTTGTTGATTATGACAAAAACACTGATGTAATGAAGTTTCCACTCACACAGTGTGCTCAGGTTCTGTAAAAAAGCTTACAGCACACTGGAGACATACTTCAGTTTGAACGCCTCAAGAATTCGTTTCAAAGCCTCTAGACCAAAATACTAAGTTATATTACTTTCATTTAACCCGGCGGGGCGAACTGAGCAGAGCGAAAAGCATTCAGATGATAAAATGGATGACTTCTCAAACACGTGTTGTTTGGAAGTTGTGAAAAAATAATGCCCTCGTATTTAAAAAACACACTTTCTGGTGCGTTCTTTCATATGATATTGATGAATAAATAGTCAAAACATACGATCACTGTTTTTCTTTCATTCGAATGCGTGTTTCTTTAACCATTTAACTCAGAAATGCATGTCCGATCAGAATATCGATTCACCCCAAACAGCCGACTTTGTGGTGAGAGAACCCCCCAGCCGTAAAATTGGCTTTTGACTGATTTCTGATGTTGGGTAAATAACTTCTGTTTGAAGTAATTTGGATATCACTGATGGACATGGCTGCCATTTTATTTGTTTATTTTTTATAATAATTTTACCAATTAACAGTAAAGGGGGGGGGGGGGGGGAGGCAATTCAGATACAATTTTTTTTGCCCAACCCCCACTTTTGAAAATGAAAGTAGTTTTCATCATTTAATTATTAGTTAACCCTTGGCTGCATTCACTGGTAGGTTAAACAGATAGATCTGTAATAAGCCCAAACAAGCCCAACTGAAAAAAATCTTTTTTTTATTGCATCAACTTAATTATTATAGCTCAGGTCGTGAGCTCTCGTTGGACCGAGCTCATTCCATTTAAGAGTCTACAGACATGTTTTTCCGGAAATCACTTTTAAAAAATAATTGAATCTGCCTTGAATTTTCTGAATTGAAAAAAAAAATGAAGCCTATATATGATTTCATTTTCCCTTTTAACCGAAACTCGGGACCCGGGGCAAAGTAGGCCTGTATGGCTACACCAAACTGTATTGGAGGACGTTTTGTTGGGAGGGAGGGGTGGGGGGGGGGGGGGGGAACTTATCCTGCTGAATCCTTCATGACATTCATTGATAGACCTTGAAATACTCTGCTTCTCTTAGCTACCAGGGATTTCTGAGTAAAAGTGCTCGTCAATTTTACTGCCACAAACGCAAGATACCATAGGCTATATTTCCATAAAATAAAAGACGGGTGGAGTTAAGACTGTAGGCTTAATACTTTTCATTCTCAGTTTGATGCGCAGAGGATTTACACGCACAGACCAGGTCTATTCTTGTGCAAGTGTTGATCTGTTCACATCCATTTATGTCTCCACACACTTGTTTCAATTTTTTTACTTTTGTCGATTTGAAAAGGGGGGGGGGGGGGGGGGGGGAGGGGGTGAATTCGGTTCCTTTAAGTACATGTAGCCTACTCTGTGTCTTCTTTGGAATTACAGTTATGGATTTAACCCTTGTTCTTGTGTTTCCATTTCATCTGTAAAGTTAACTTTAATGTCACCGAACATTGAATAAATTGGAACTTTTCGGATCCACGCAGCGTCAAATGTCAACATTGTGTCAGTCACGATATTTTTTATTTTTATTTCCGATTTCAATTGCATGTGAGATTGCTGCCTACACTGCCTCAGTCTGAGTATTTTCAGTCTGATCACACGTTAGAGGTTGAATAATATCCCTTTTTAAAATCTTTTAAAGTTTTTTTTAAATGCTGACGAGACTCAACTGGCCCACAAACTCGCTCAAAAGCCAATTTCTGAAACCTACAATATGATCAGAAATCTAGTTTACATGCTTTTCCCACGGCGTTTGCAAATGGGCGACAACGGCGTCTGTCGGTGGAGGGAAGGGTGTCGGAAACAATATCCATGTGTCTTTTAATTTTATGTTTTAATTTTCAAGTTTGTTTTATCTCCGGCGGCACTTCAAAAGAGTTACGGGAGCACATTGTTTTATTGGTAATCGAGACTTCCAGTATAAAAAAAAGTCACTAATCTTTTTCACCCTTGAACGCAGTATGGACACGGCGATTTATTCATTCATAATTACACCGTGTGACACGGTGTCTGCCGGTGATTTTTTTTAAAAACGACCACCGCGTTGGGTGTTTGAGACGTAATACACTTGGCACGTACTGTACATATTTTTGAAAATTCAGGGATAATAATAAAAGATTTCTGCTTTCTGTGTCTTTTCTTTTTAAAATGGGAGGTTTGAAATGTTTAACAAAACATAAAATGTCCACCATAGCTTGTGTTCTAACCATTAGAGAATTTCAATCTTGCAACTGGGAAGGGAAGAGACATTTTCCCTACAACTTCCACAAGTAAATCTAGTGGCAGGAGTGAGTGGGGAGGGGGGGGGGGGTCAAGAAATAACAAAAAAACACTGCCAGGATATGCCCATTTTAAAGTCTGCACATTGGGGAACCTGTTTTGAGGGCATAAATTTTGTGGGATGGAATATGACCTAAAAAATAAAACATTTCAATAGTCTCTTTTCACCCTTTACCTAACACTATAACAAGAGAAAACTTGCTAAAAATGTCCTGAATAATTCAAAAATTTCATTTTTTGCCAAAAAAACATAGCTTATGATCCTCCATTGGAACAAGCTTGATGTCCTCATTCCAATGAGAGGTCATACACTATGCTTTTGTGAAAAAAATACTGAAGAAAATAATAAAAATAGTAAATGAGATTTTTTGGAAGGGGACTGCTTGGACATGACCGTTATGTTAGGAGAAAGGTTAACAGCTTCTCATAAGCAAAGCAATGATATACCAAGCCTTTCTTGTAAGTGTTAATCCTTGATGACAGGTCAATGTTGCAGTACCTTCATGACACCATGATCTGAAAAGCAGGCTAAATACTTGGCAGTCGTTAAGGCTCTTGTCCTTGAGTGACAAAGTTTGTTCAAGACAGAAATGGGCCTTCAAGAGCCGAATAAGTCATGTCATAGAATTAGTTATTCTTCTTCTACCCCAAATTTCCCAGCATACCAAGTTTCAATGGGATTGGCCTTTTAACATCAGAGAAAATCTCCAGACAAAATTTAGACTGAGCAGCAAATTACAGGTTCCCATGGTGGTAAACATGCATACCAAGTTTTGACAGGATTGAACTATAAACATCAGAGAAAATCTCCAGACAAAATTTAGACCTAGCAGCAAATTATTCTAGGTTGAAAAGGGGCATAACTATGGCAAAAATAATCTGACTAGAACTATAATTGCAGGTGCATAGGTTCCCATGGCAATGAACATACACACCAAGTTTCAAAGGGATTGGCCTATAAACATCAGAGAAAATCTCTGGACACACTTACATCTGCAGATGGATGGCTGGACAGACGGATGGATAGAGAGATGGACAAAGATGGAGTTGCGGGGGTATAACTCCATGAATTTCAGGAAACAAAAAGATGATAAAAATAAATTACATGATACTTCTTCTGGACTGCCAAGTTCAAATAACTTTTGAAATTACATTATAAGTAAGACAGGAAACACTTTCCACTCCAGAGACACTTTACCTTACAATCAGGAACATTCTTCATCATTATTGTTGAATTACTTAAACTGAAAAGAGTTTTCATAAATGGTGAACTTGGTAAAAGTTAAAAAGGAAATTAATCTTTTTATACTGGAAACACACAAGTTTGTCATTTATTTTCTTGTGTTATTTAATTGCTGAACTTTTCACATCATCTCCTGACCCAAACCAAGGAAAAGTATACAAACATTGGATAATCTTCGTGTATTTTTATTAACACCACCTCTCTGAAAAACTCAGTAAGACCATTCCAGTGAAAGTTTACAAATTGTCTTCTGGGAATTTTGGGTCAGACTGAATCACAAATCGAATCAAAGAGTTTCAAATTAAACTAGTGATGAGACTGTCCCAAATGGGTCTGTCCATACTCCCCGAAGCCATGATTATTCTAAGATGAAAAGGAATATAACTCTGGCAAAAAAAAAGTCCGATCGAAACTATAATCATAGGTGCACAGGTTCCCATGGTAGTGAACATCCATACCAAGTTTCAAAGGAATCGACCCATAAATATCTGAGAAAATCTCTGGACAAAATTCAGGCCTATGTGGCTGCTATTTCAAGTCCAACAAAAGGGGCATAATTCTGGCAAAAATAATCCAACTAGAACTATAATTACAGGTGCACAGGTTCCCATGGTGGTGAACCTTCATACCAAGTGTTGAGCAGATTGGTCAATAAAATGAGTGAGAAAATCTCTAGACAACATTATGTCTATGGACAGATAAGATGATTCCAGTATACATTGCGTGTACATTGCATACAAAACCGGACTTGTTAATACCCCGTCGTTTGTGTAGAAATGACCGGGTATGAAAAGCTGTTTTAGTGCGGTCACGTGAGAAGGATTGCATAACCAATTAATGTTTCGCGAGAAAAATCTTTCAGAGACTGTCCCTGAATAGCAATTATATATAGTTCAGTCACAAAATTTCTAAAACCTACATTTAATAAAATATTCAGATACAAATGCCATATCTTTCATTTCCAGAACTCTGTACTGTGGTTTAATATAGGAGTTGAAAAAATCTGTTCGTTAATTCGTGAGATTTTCGATTTGTTTTCATATTAAAATAAAATTTTTACTGATATATGATTTGGATTCCCCCCCGAGTTTGTTCGCTTGTCTCCAATGACTTCAGAATATTTCATGCAATGTTGATCCAATTGACGGAAGAGCCACACTGTTGCACATGATCAGCGAAATTCTCATTTTTGGGGTCAAATTTATCACACAAAATAACGGGATTTACCGAACCGATTTTCACCTTTAAAAGATTTTATTTGATATACAAAATTCCCAAACAAAATGTATCAGGTACAAAAAAAAGATTTAGTGAGCAGAAATTAATATGTTAATTGGCGAATCTTTTCCCAATACAGTCCAATCAACACTGATTAGTGAGTGGACGTCTGACATTATGTAAATACAGATAACACACTCAGTCGATTTTTGGATAATTTTTTCGTATGGAGTGTACACGTAAAGAACCGCCCCCAACTCGATGTGGGGGAGGGAGGGAGTATAATTAAATCATGAATAAAATCTCAACGCTCTTCAAAAGCAGCATAATCCAAAATGGAATCAAAGGAAAATGAATTTCGGAAATAGATTTCAAGAACTCTTCTTCTATCATTAGGCTTCCTTTAACCCTTTACCCAATGCAGACGATATAAAAATTTATTATTTTAAATATCATCTTTTCAAATTTTTCAAAAAATTTCAACAAAACCATATCATGTGACTCCTCGTTGGAACGAGCTCGTTCCATCGAGGAGTCACATGATATGATTTTGTTGAATTTTTTTGAAAAATAACATTTTTTCGACTACTGAATTTGCATATTACGCGGGCGGATGCGGCCGATTCGTTGGGTAAAGGGTTAAAGAAACCTGATGACTGATGATACATGAAGGGTTCAAAAGAGAATACTTGATAGGATTTGAGAACATCTTGACAATTCGATAATTTACAAATTTTAAGAATCACCGACTCGAAATGAACTGAATCAAATTATCAGTATGATTTTTTAATGGGATCATATTCGCAGGACCCTACGCATATATTTGTCAATAAAAAGTTCCAAATGATTTCTAATTAAATATTGATATAGTGCACAGCAAATGGTGTATGGTAAAAGCTTAATTGTCTCAATGTTAAAAGTCATCCTACTTGGGATAATAGCAAAGGAAGATGAGAAAGCCGGATAATAAATAAGAACTACTTGGATGAAAAAGCCGGATAATAAATAAGAACTACTTGGATATGTGCACAAAAACAATAATTAATCTTTTTCTTGCAATCACTTCTGTTTGAGTTTATTTTTGATTTGTTTACAATATCCATTGCAGTCAGCTAAAGTTAAAATTGGCTTTATTAAAATACACATGAATGACCTCTGTATTCTCACTTTTAATCAGATGTAGCCCAAGTTTACTCAGGGAACAAATGACTGAAGATATTTTGTACAAAATGACTGTTCATACTCAAACAACTGATGGTGCATCATCCCACAGAAATCACTGTATTAAACTTAGTCAGAATAGGAAGTTACAAATACTACTAATGGGTAAATAAAAAAGTTGGATCATAAAAATAATGGAGAGGGATTACAGGAAGGAAAGGAAACTAAAGAAAAGTAGGAATCTGCAAAAAAAAGTAGCCTGTCTAAAAGCCGAAATTCTAGTAAAAACCAAAGATTAGATTCCCTGCTCTAATCAACTGGATACTGGACAAACCTTTATCCAATGTCGAATGTGTTGCCCAACCCAAATCCATCCAACAATGCACATGCAAATCATCATCCAAATTTTATTTTTAAAAATTTTGCTTCCAGGTCTGAAGGCAAATTTTAAACAATTATAACTGGGTTATGAGCAAAGCTTGTCCCAATGAAATGAGCAATGCTCTAGCAAGCAAGCTTATTCCAATGAAACGAGCAATGCTCTATAAGCAATGCACAAGAAGCAAGAAATGTTTTTTTTTGTTATTTAGAATACTGTGTTTTGGATTCTCATAATGTTGAGTAAAAAGGTTCATAAAGTGTCCCATTAAGCTGCACATTTCTGCAGCACAAAGCTATCCATTCATTCATCAGAACTTTGACCTGTTAACCCCGTATGCACCCATGTTAAAATATAAAAATTTCGAGCTGCACATTTTTCTCCCATGCAACTGGGAATTTAACCAAATCAATCTTGTTTGACAGATCTCAATAAGCTCTATCAAACAAGATTAAATTGGTTGAGTTCTTTGTTGCATTATGGGAGATATTTGCTGCTTCAAATTTTGGAATTTGAAATCAGAGTCAGAGGGTGAATGGATAAGGCTTAAAGAAATCCTGATTTCTTAAAATACATTCTGTATTTCCCAAAAATTTATGGAAGAAATATAAAATAGTCCATGATTCAAAAACGCAATACATCATTATTGAACAATGATAAAGCAGGCAATTGACAAAATATTGGGAGGATGGGAATTTACGGTAAATAACAATCTCTTTGCTGATAATTTTGCAGTTTAATTGAAAGAATTAATATTTAACATTCATGTTTGTGCTTTCAGTTTATAGACATAGAGCTTGAAATACAGCACAGAGGTTAGCAGCAGTGTACTAACTTTTTATTGTCCTGGAGTGAGTCATCTAATTCATTAGGTGTGTCATGGGGTTCCATATTACCAAGTTCTGCACTTTAATGTGTAGTCAAATGAAGGAGTTTGTGACCTCAGAAGTACATTTTTAAGGGTTTTCAGGGAAATGGAGATGAGAAATTCCAGGATTTTTAAGGATATTCTGGTGTGTGTGTGTGTGTATTGACAATTTTTGAAAAATTTGCCCCAAAAAATAAAAATGATTTCGTGACATTGAGTAAAGGGTTTACTGATAAAATGTTAATGCATCTCAATACTTATACATGTTATAACTGCTTATATTCAGCAAAAGAAACCCCCAAAATAATAAAAATAATAATACACATGTAATAAGCGTACAAACAAAAACTTTAGATATGAAACCAGTGATATAACGTACAATATAACATGAAATAAAAAATCAGAAAATGAATCAGAACATTTAACTAATGAAGAGTGAATTAATCTGTAAACTCGTACATTTTTTAATTACTTATATTCAGCATACCCAAAAAACAATAATTGAGAGAGGATCTCCAAGGAGACCCCAGTTAAAAGTGAAATTTATGAAACAAGTTCACTAAATTGTTTAAACTGGTTACGAGTAGAAGACTGTATTTGTCATTCATTTGATCCACAACCTGATTAACAAGCGCACCAGCCAGACGTAGCTAAATACATCTGTTAGCCATTTTGAATTGTACTACTGCATAATACAAAAAATATTAATAGACAGTCAAATTCTAACTTTGAAAAGGTCCATAACTCATGTAAAAATAATTGGACAGAATCCATATTCGAACTTGGCCTGTATTACTAGCTGGGTAATACACACACCAACTTTGGTTGAGATCAACTAATCCAAACTGGAGTTATCGGTCTGAAACCAAAAATATTCATGGATGGACAGACAGATGGACAGACAGACTGATTACATAATACAACTGTTTTTCAAACAGGCATATAAAAATGGGTAATAAAACAAACAGAGTTTCCTATAAGGTTTCAAATTATGTGACCAGAAAGTCTATATGATATTCTGAAGCATTCAATGAAAGGATATTATGAAATGATGGTTCAAACCTCATTAAATGATGTCATAAGAAGTATTTTTATTTCATTCCTCATCTCCCAAGCAACACTTAAAATTGCCAAGAATCAGAATCGATTCACGCAAATGATTCTTGCGGTGAAAACAGTGAGATATTCATTTGATTCTTACCATAGATTCAGCATGTGTCCATAATGGTCTGGATAATTCTTTATTACATTTTGCCTGTTCATAATAAGGTAACAATTTGACATATTAGTGGTATCTAGTGGAATCTTGGCTGCCTATACAGGCAGCCAAGACTTCACTACCAACCACTGCAAAGGCAAAGTATCTTCCATCAGCAAGACCAACTAAAGCCCTTATATTGGAGCATGTGTTTTACATATACATGTACGACAAAAAACTCACCTAAGTTGGAACTAGGATCTTAAAGCTTAAACTCTAGTAAATAAATAAATGTGATGCATGTTTCTTTACTATACAATACGTACTGGTTGCTCTAGCAAGGATATGACAGTACTTTCAAATTCTAAATTATTTAACTCTTTCAACATGAGAGGCTGCTTTTCCGGTCCAGAAACACAATACGTCATAATTTCATTAAGTAGGATGGCTACTAAGTGAACGTGTGTGGTAGGCTGCACGTTGAAAATATTAATTACTCTACCCCCAAATAATGGATATGGACTCTTCCAATTTCTGGCATTTAACTGGCATGGACGATACCACCAGTGTTCAAAGGGTTAAGAACTGAAAATTGATTCTACAGCAGGAGTTCATGAGAATCAAAACTGATTCTCAAGAATCAAGACAGATATTAAGGCCTCCCAAGTCACTATCAATGATTATTACTTCATATAATAATACAGTAATTACATAAACCCTGGTCTACTTTTGGGATATCAGTAAATACTTCAGTACTTTTAAAGGAGGTGTTTAAGGGTCAGAAAAAGGGTCAAACCAGATGATGATAATATTTAAAAAACAAATAAAAAAAATATTACATATAACATCCACTCAAACTTCAGAATTATGGTATTTTTCAAACTTCAAAATTATGGCATTTTAAATTAGATTGCATTTCACAACAAAAAATGAAAATATATGAGTTTAATTTGTTCTGAACTATATTAATAATGGAAGAGAAACAGAAAATGGAAATGGATTTTAGCAGTGTGTTAAAGTGCTTCTACAATTATAACTGCAGAACATATGAGACAAAATGCAAAAATTATATCAATATCCTTTATTCCAAATAATTAACAGCCGATCCCATGATATACTTCCTCTTTCAAACCCGATAGAAACTGAAAAAATAGTCACGTTTTTCCTCTTTTCATCAGTTTGATAGTAGGTCTTCAATAGAAGACAACCATTATTGATTATTTTCACTGCAGATTTTTTTTTATCAAAATTCAGGTTGCACTGGCACTTAGCATTATTCTTCTGAGGTGTGTGTAATACATTTTTCCCAGATCATTAGAAGGGAGATAAAGCAGATCAGCATTGTAAATATTCAATAGGAGATAAGAACTCTGGAATATTTTTAGGGCTGCCACGATCAATCGATTAATCGATTGTTGATCGGTCAGGGTGAAATCGATTAGTATTTTTCGTTGTCGAATAATCGGTAAATTGTATCCCGTTTTAGATGTTTAATAATTAAAAGAAAATTTGATGAAAAAACTATTGTTTCTAAAGGTATTGAGTTAAGAACATCGATGTTAAACCCCAAGACGCCGTTGGAAGCATTTGTCTTCCAGGTACATTCATCAAAGCTTTGATGTTCTGAATGTTTGAACCGTCAGTGTAATAATCAAGACCGGTCGGCAGTTGCGAAGATCGCAACTGCCGACCGGTCTTGATTATTACACTGACGGATGAAAAGTTCAGAACATTAAAGCTTTGAATGTACCTAAAAGTTGATCGTCATCGTTGTTTACTTGAGGTAGGTCAGCTGACTTGAACTTCATTTTTATCGACTTCAAAGAGAGGGAGAGGGGTGGGGGTCATCTAGGTCCGATTAATCGATTATTATCGATTATTTGCAATGATTAATCGATTCCTAAATTTAAAAATCGTGACAGCCCTAAATATTTTCATTGCAGAATTCTTTTTATCAAAATTCAGATCACACTGGCACTTTGTATTATTCTTTGTTGGTCTGTGTAATAAATTATTTTTCTTCGCGATCGCAAGGGAGACAATGCAAATTAGCTATTGTTTTCATCAGCTGTGTGGATGATCCAGCTCGAACCATAATCTTTTCTGCTACTGTACTGGTGTCGTATGTTTATATACACCCTTGGGGGAAACCTTTCAAAGCTGTTTCCACCAAGATATATATAATTATTTGTATTTATTTATTTATTTATATGTGTTTAAAGTCACATATTTCTACACAGTGACTAATCATGACTGCCAACATGGATAGAAAGTCAAGTTGAGACCCCATAAAACAGATCTTATGTTTCTCAGGCCATTTTTTTGTAAAATTGCATTTGGGTGAGCAGTTTTTTATTTTATTTTTAATTTTTGTAATTATTTCTTTGCCATCAAAAGTTCATGTTCTTGGTTTGTTTTATGTTTTAGGTCTCACAATGTACCGAATACCATACGATGATGCAATTGTCTTCAACCAATGCTCACCCTGCTTGTGTGGAGTTAGTACGTTGGAGAGTCTGACAGTTGCACGCCATTGCTTAATGGTTCTCTCTGGGTACTCCTCTGGCTTCCTCCACCTGTAAAACTGTTCAACACGAGGTGACCCTGGCTGTCAAGTGTCATTAAACCCCAATAAATAAATAATGAGAGTAATAAGTTATGTTTTGCAGGCAAAACATGAAATTTATTAGAAATTCATTAATCTTTTTTTTTTGCAAGAGTTGTCAGCTATTCGTGCTAGGCAAATGATTAAAGAAAAAAGAAAATACTGAATCAGCAACAATACTGCACGCTCAGGTAAATTTAGTTAAAATGAAAGTGTCAATGACACTGTAGCTCCACTTGTGTAAGACATGTACATGTATGGTATGTGACACAGCAATGACACACATCTAGGTAATGATCTGATAACAAAGGTACATATAAAGTATTGTAACGGTCTGTACATAAATGCTGACCATAGCCTGTAACAAATGTATAGGTAAAGTATTGTAAAGGTGGGCGACAGTTAAATGCTAAACTAGAAATGAAATCTTTGAGTTCCAGAGTGGGTCTGACTGAACCCCAAAATATTTGTTCTCATAGCACAGTGATAACAAAGGTACCCCAAAGCACGCTCTCCTGTCCCAAGGTGATAACAAAGGTACCCAAGAAGTTTTGTGAAGATCGGTTCATAAATACAAACTCTAGCCCGAGCCGTATTGACATGTGCACTTACTGTGTATAAGTAGCACTGAATAAATCAAAGTTCATCCAATTTGCATAATTTCTGCACGAGAAAAAAACCTGTATTATATGTTATGTATTCCATGTTACTAAACATTTATTCAAAACTGTATTCAAATCAGAACCTTCATATAGAAGTCCTGTACCAAAAACTGATTGTACCTAATTTTGGTACAAAATGGCTGCTGGCAGCCATCTTAAATTTTGGACCGCACCCCAAAAAATTCGTTCTCGTCCCAAGGTGATAACAAAGGTACCCAAAAAGATTCGTGAAGATCGGTTCATAAATAGAGCCTCTAGCCCGAGCTGTATTAACATGTGCACTTACTGTGTATAAGTTGCACTGAATAAATCAAAGTTCGTCTAATTTGCATAATTTCTGCACAAGAAAAAAACCCATGTTATATGTGATGTATTCCATGTTACTAAACATTACAAAAATTTATTCAAATCAGAACCTTCATATATAAGTTCTGTACAAAAAACTGATTGCACTAATTTTGGTACAAAATGGCTGCTGGCAGCCATCTTGAATTTTGGACTGCACCCAAAAACACTCGTTCTTGTCCCAAGGTGATAACAAAGGTACCCAAGAAGTTTCGTGAAGATCGGTTCATAAATACAGCACCTAGCCCGAGCCGTATTGACATGTGTACTTACTGTGTTTAAGAAGCACTGAAAAAATCAAAGTTCATCTAATTTGCATAACTTCTGCACGAGAAAAAACCCGTATTATATGTGATGTATTCCATGTTACTAAACATTCAGACAAAAATTTAATCAAATCAGAACTTTCATACAGAAGTTTTGTACAAAAAACTGATTGCACAAACTAAGGTACAAAATGGCTGCTGATGGCCATCTTGAATTTCAGACCGCACCCAAAAACACTTCTTCTCATCCCACGGTGATAACAAAGATATCCAAGAAGTTTTGTAAAGATCGCTTCATAAATATGGCCTCTAGCCCGAGACGTATTGACATTTGCAGTTACAGTGCTGAAAGTAACACCAAACAACATCAAAATTAGTCTAATTTGCACAATTTACGCACAAGAAAAAAACCTGTATTATATGTGATGTATCCCATGGTACTAAACACTCACACAAAAAAATATTCAAATCAGCGCTTTCATATGGAAGTCCTGCGCAAAAATCTTATTGCACCTAATTTTGTACAAAATGGCTGCCAGTGGCCATCTTGAATTTCAGAAGGACCTGAAAACACTCGTTCTCGTCCCACGGTGATAACAAAGATACCCAAGAAGTTTCATAAAGATCGGTTCATAAATATGCCTCTAGCTCGAGCCGTGTTGATGGCACGACAGACGGTCGGACGACGGGCCAAAACAATACCTCAAATTTGGCTTCACCCAAGTTGAGATAAAAATTATGCTAAAACTAACTGAAGAGTGCTCTTCAATATATTTCAACAGAATCAATTAAAGCTTACTAATATGTTGATTTGCTGGTTTAATATGAATACATGTCGTGTCAAGGTCCTAGTGGCTGCCAAGTTTTTAATGGAGTTTGGATTGCAAGAGAAACCTACACAAATTTCTGCTAATCTCTTTAGTGGACTTGTAGTTACTTCTAAAGTATTGATTAACAACAGGGGAAGCCAAAACTTTAGAAGAGAGAAATGCCAGTGTTCTTCTATTTATATCTTAACCTTTTACAAAATGAATCTGCCACATCCACCCGTGTAATATACAAATTGAGCAGTTGAAAAAAATATTATTTTCCAAAAAATTTCAACAAAACCATATCATGTGACCCCATCAATGGATTGAGCTCATTGAGCTCAATCCAATGAGGGGTCACAGGATATGGTTTTGTTGAAATTTATTTTTTAAATTAAAAAAAAATAAAATTTAAAATATTAAATTTTGATACTGTCTGTGTTGGGTAAAGGGTTAAAGTCATCCTAAGTACCGCAGCTGCAGAAGTTGTTCAATACCATAATAATTGCAATTTCAAACGTAGGTCCTCAATGGTTAACAGTTGATTGGGTATAAGAGATATTTACATAAAACAATCTGAAAAAAGAATTCCCCAAAATTCCAAAAGACCATAAGTTCTCTTCTAGCCAAGAATCAAAAAATAAGATTCTGGTCAATGTATGGAAAATATCTCGGAATAAGATCAAGAATTACACAGGACAAAAAGCTGAAGAATATGGCAAATCACTTGCACAATTTGCATAATGTGCTGCATTAAACATTTGATCTAATGGGAAAAGCTGGCATGTCAGGAAAACATTACTCTTCTAATAAAAAAAAAATTCAGAAGACTTGAGCAAGAGCAGAAAAATTGAGAATTTGTTGATACATTTGTAGTATGTTGTACCTTTGTGGAATACAGAGCTAAGAGAAAATACTGGAAACTACAAAAGCAGTTAAAAATAATAAAAAAATTTACAACTACTTCAGCAGTGTCTAAAAAGATTTGTTCATAAAACATTAGCAGTATTTCTGACATCAAACTGAATCATTATGAAGAAGTTCAGGAATATGTAGTAACAGATTTTACTTCACAGTTTTGATATCTGGGCTTAAAGGCTTGATGAAATGATATAAAACTTAACAACTGTTGCTTTTCAAACTGACTATACCTTTACCTAAAGAAAGCAATGGCATGTTTCTACAGTTGGTGGACAATTCCAAATAATATAACGTGCTGGTTATCAGCTTCATCTAAAAGCTGAAGCAAAAACAGAATTTGAAGACAGAGGATTGCCAGATGTTTTTTTTCTCTTGTCTGTTAAGAATAATTTCCTTTATTTTGAATATGATAGCCTGGGAGGGTCATCCCAGAACTGACGATTCATAGTTTACTTGTGGCCGAGTGGATAAGTATGCTGGTATCTCATGCCAGAGGTTGCGGGATCGATCCCTGGTTGGGGAAAGTTCTCGAGGTGTCCGAACACTCTATGTCAGCATCAATTGTGGAGTTGATGCTGTCACAGCGTACCGTCCTATCGGAGGAGGGGGGAGGGGACATAAAATGGCTGCCCTCTGTGCGGAGAGAGATATCCTCCATGCAGGCTAAAGATCCCTTCGTAGTATTCGAGAAGAGCTAGGCCACGAAATTGCCGCTAAGGTCATCCCACACACCCACGCCATTGGGCCAAGGAGAGGCGTTAATATAAGTTGCATAACTTGTTCGCCAATCCTTGTAAAACAAATAAGATAAAATAAAAAAAATAGTTTACTTGTATCCTACGCTGTTCTTTTGTGTGATGTGCGTGTCTGTAGCTGTTTTTGCATATTTTTTTTTTAACTTGTTATTCACGAGTACGGCTATGTTGCAGTTTACTGTTTTTGTTGTTTTTGTTGTTGTGCACTCTGTTATTCACGCCCCACTGTAGGTTAGGCTATATTGCATGTTATGTCTTTCCACTTGTTTTGTTTCTGGGTGTCCCTCGGTGTGGACGTGCCTGTTGGGGTGGATCATACTCGGGGCATTCGGTGTGGGGGAGGGGTGCTTGGGGCACTGTATCACACTGAGCTTGCACTATGCTTTGGTTATTTGTTTTCTTTTTCAGTTATGCCATCTCGGAAGCGGAAGGCAGCACCACTGGAAGATGGTCTGGCTAGCACCTTTACGCCTCGGCAGAGCCAGCGGCAGCTGCGACGAGCTACCTCTTCATCGGTCAGTACTCCTCAATCTCCTCTGGCATAATCTAGTTCTCATGCTACCTCAATTCCTCACATTCTCACTGGATGATGGACTACTCACTTCTAGGACCAGTGTGTTGGGTTTCTGCAATATTGACGGTCAGCACACTCACCTTTATTCACCCCACACATCACCACTTGCTGTAGTGGGTACTTCTGTTGGCGCAGGGACGCTTCCATCATACAATGTTCAGCCATCATCAATTCCTGGCTCTCATGATTCCACATTTCACCACAGTGTCTCGGAACAGAACGATGGATTGCATATTTCTCAGACGCATGTATCAGACTACAGCCATATGGATGGTCACTCCTCTCAGATTTGTACCTCACCTACTTCACCGCCTGCTGTGGCGGGTACCAGTATTGGCAAGGGGAGCTGAAAGCATTGGGAGCTGAACATGAAAGCTGCTCCAGGTGTAACGGGCACCGGCGTTCAGCGCTTTGCTGCTTCTGCAAAACATAATGTTGGGTCAAAAGGGGGGGGGCGGCATTACATCCCAAGTGGGTTCTGCTTTCGTTTTCACCAAGGTTTGTCTTGTCAGGGAGCTTGCAGTTTCTCGCATCAGTGCTTTCGTTGCCACCAGTCCCACAGTTTCAGTCGATGTTCCTTTTGGAATAACTGGGGTGGAGGCTCCTTCTGCCCCAATCGTGGTTCAGACAGCCATTTAGGGAACAACAGTCCCCAGACCTTCCAGGAAGGTAGCTCCAGTGGCAATAGTGACCCCAGTAAAAGTGGACAGGCTCATGCAGCACCTGGTCGGTTATGATTCACAATTGAGTAGTCAGGGTTTTTCTCAGGGTTTTTCATTGGGGCTACAGGGCACGCCTTCATCTTCCTCTTCCAGGAATTTGCAATCCGCTTATGATCACCCTGACATTGTCAATGCTAAAATTGGTAAGGAGCTCCACGCGGGTCATATCGCAGGGTCATTCTTGTCCTCCCCATATGAGATGTGGGCTTCCTCCCCCATCGGTTTGGTTCCCAAGCGCAATCCTGGGGAGTTTCGCCTCATACACCATTTATCTCAGCCGCAGGGTTCCTCTATAAATGATTGTATTCCCCCGGAGTTTTCTACTGCTCATTATGTCACCATTGAGGATGCCATTCATCGCATATGTCAGATGGGCCCTGGTTGTTTTATGGCTAAGACTGACATCAAGTCTGTTTCCGTCGTCTTCCGGTCCATCCCTGGGATCGACCCTTCTTAGGTTTTCAGTGGCAGGGTGAAATGTTTTTCGACCGGTGTCTTCCGATGGGGTGCTCTTCCTCATGCCAGCTCTTTGAGGTCTTCAGTACTGCTCTTCAGTGGGTTGCGGGGTCGCAGTTAGGGAGTGACAATATTCTACATGTGTTGGATGACTTTTTCTTTGTGGCCGTGTCCAAGTCCACCTGCGCCCATTATCTCTCCCATTTTCTCACCTCAGCCCAGGATCTGGGGGTCCCCATTGCCGGGGATAAAACGGTGTGTCCTTCCCAGTGTCTCACCTTCCTGGGTATTGAGCTGGACACGGTGTTCATGTCTGCTTGCCTTCCCGAGGACAAACTCCAAAAGTGTCACTGCTTCCTGGTGGGCTTCTTGACACACAAAAAAGTCACTCTGCATGAGCTTCAACGTCTAATTGGCCTGTTAAATTTTGCATGTTCCGTGGTTCTCCCGGGCAGGGTGTTCTTGCGGCGCCTCATAAACCTCACATTGGCCTTACACAGGCCTGTCATAGGGTTTGGCTCACCAAGCCGATTTATAGATGTGGCTCACTTTTTTAGAGTCCTTCAATGGGAGACTCCTCTTTCCTTCACACTGATGCCGCTTCTTCCCGAGGCTTTGGTGGGAATTATGGCCGTTCATGGTTCTACGGGCCCTGGCACCTCGACGAACAGGCTTTCAATATTGCTACCTTGGAGTTTTACCCAATCATCTTAGTGGTCCATCTCTTTGCCCCTTCCTTGAGTCATCGACATATAGGGTTCATGTCAGACAATACAGCAGTGGACCATGTTATCAATGCCAAAACCACTAGGGAACATCACCTGCAGGCTCTTCTGCATTCTCTCATTCTCCTATGCCTTCAATTCAACATTTTGTTTACTGCTAAACACATTTCTGGTAAAACCAATCTCCTTGCAGATGCACTTTCTCTTTTACAGGTGAAGTTCTGGCAGCTAGCACCAACCTGTCATCCAGATCCAGTGCCAATTCCTCAAGACATGCATCTGAAAGCCTTGTTGCTACCATAAATGTGTTATTAGGTCAGGCTTTAGCCCCTGCCACACAGCGTTCTTACATGCACACTTGCCAGAAATTTTCAGACTTTTGCACACAGTTCCAGCTCCAGTGCTCGTGGCCCATTCCGCTGACTATGATTTGTATCTTTCCTCTTTAATGCTCATTATTCTGCGAAGTCTATTACTTCCATGTTGTCAGGCCTGGGCAATGTTCACAATCTCCATGGGCTACCCGATCCTACTCAAGCTTTCGTGGTGTGCAGATTGTTATGTGGGGTTCATCAATCCCGCACCTCCACGGACCTATGCATGCCCATCACTGAGGGTCTTCTGATCAAACTTGTTGCATGTCTTCCCTCCTGCGGTACCAGCTCTTACCGTAGCCTGCTTTTCCAAGCTCTCTTTTCCACAGCATTTTACTCCTTTGCTATGCCCTTCAAAAACGTCGGATTCTCCATGTGTGCTGCAGGTCAGCGACATGCAGTTCACTCTTCCTCACAGGGTCCACCTTACATATTGCGACTTCAAACATAACCACATTATAACTGTTGCGACACAACCCGGGGCTCCCCACAGCTCAGTTTCTCTTCAAGCATTTCTCCTCCTGCGGGGGGGCTTACCCAGGTCCTGATGGGTCGCCTCTCCTGCGTCGCAATTTTGACACTACACTGCGCCATTGTCAGGTTTTTTGTGGTTTGGATCCCAAATTTTTCAAGGGTCACAGTTTTCGAAACGGAGCGGCAACTCTCGCAACTGCTAGGAATTATACCGATGCCCAACTACGGTCCATGGGTCGATGAAAGACCAATGCCTTTCACACATACATTAGTAGTTTACCTCTAGTGTGAACACGCTAGGTCGGCAGGGTTTGGGCTCCGCAGTTCTTCAGGCTTTTCTTCCATTTACCCCTGGTCCATTGTTGTGGCTACACATTGGCATCACATTTGCTTACTGCACGATGGTTTGGGCTCATGGTGCAGAAGCAAGTTGGCATCACAATGCTTTTCTCTCCATTGCTTTGTTCCCCAGCACACACCCCCCCCCCCCCCCCCCCCCCCCCCCTTCCCCCCTTCATTACCATCCCCCCGGGGCAAACTTTCGCAGATGTTTGGCATTTCGCGGTCCTTTTCCTTGTGGAAGTGGAGTTACGGTTTGACTGTGCTTTCTATCAAAGGCAAAAGTTCCTTTTAGTGTGTCCCTTTACGTGGGTCGGCGTGGGGTGATATTGAATATCATGCACAGCAGGGTTTGGGCTCAAGCTGCTACGACGTGTCACCAGTGTACCCTCTGGTTGGAGGCCTGGCTTCCACAGTCTGGTTGCCCATGTGTGTGTTAAGTGCAGGGTTAGTGTCTCTTCCCTTGTTGCCAAGCTTTCTGGTGGCTTGGCTTTACTGTCTTGGTGGTAGGGGAAAGGCCAATTCACTGGGGTTGCATACAGGTTCAACGATAGGCTGCCTTGACTTCATCCTGTAGTGACCCAGTCGTTTACCAACCCATTCATTTTTACTGTCTGATGTTCACCATTTTTGTCAGTTTTCCTCTCACGTACTTTTGTCCACTGTTTCCACTTGTTGTCTGTCTCTCATCCCCAGCAGTCTCCGGTGGCAGGATGCAGCAGCCTCACTCTGTCAGATTCATACTTGGCCTTGCCGTGTGAATCTGCAGCATCTCTGGCCTGTGTTACACCACCTTTGATCCATTTTTGCATATATGTATACTTGTAAATATTTGGTAATGTAATATTTGGCACTCTGTGGTAGAACAACTTGCTCATCGTATTACCGAATAAATGCAGTGTCCTTTTCTGAACTTTTGTGTTGTCTTTGGATCAAACAAGCTCTCCTGCTGGTGACCCGCTAATGGCACGTTTTCTGGTTATACAAATTAGTGGTTGGATGCAAGTTCGCCACATTTGTGAAACTGAAAACCTCTCAGTTTGACTCATCATGTTCTACATATTCTGGCTCGAACTGTACTCACCGGTCGTCACGTATGCACATGCAGATCTGAAATATGTTGAACTTGCTCTCTGTTTCATCTTTTCCTATGGAACAAATTTCGAGGAGTATGAATGACCTGTTGACTTCATCACGCCGTCCTGTACACTTATAAGCAATTGTAACTGGACTTTACGCCATTTTGTTTTACATTGCGATTTACTTATGAACGAAGTCTGTGCAATCATCAATTTTCCACCCACCTTCCCCTACCACCACCGCCTATGTTACACCACCTTTGATCCATTTTTGTATATATGTATACGTGTAAATATTTGGTGATGTAATATTCGGCACTCTGCAGTCGAACACCTTGCTTATCGTAGTACCTAATAAACACAGAGTGTCCTTTTTGGGGCCTGTGTTACGCCACCTTTGATCCATTTTTGCATATATGTATACTTGTAAATATTTGGTGATGTAATATTCGGCACTCTGCGATTGAACAACTTGCTCATCGTAGTACCTAATAAACGCGGAGTGTGCTTTTCGGAACTTTGTCTCGTCTTTGGATCAAACAAGCCCTCCTGCTGGTGACCCGCTAACAGTGTGTTTTCTGGTTACACAAATGATTATTTGAGAAGTTCAATGTTTGTGACGAATCCTCTGTGCAAAACATTTACCACTTTTCTGCTTTTTTTCTCAGATATGTCAGTCTCACTGTAAAGGGGTCCACAATCCATTTTGATTCCCTTTTTGAAGCAGTCTGTTGTACTGCACTTTTTCATTTCTGTGATGTGTTGAATTTATCTCGCATGGCTTAGATTTTCTCCTTTACCTTCTCACCTTTACCCTGGGATTGTGCTTTATAACTCCAGGGATCATGTGATTTCAATCCACTTGAAAAACTCTAAATAGACCCTTTCTGACAGGGCATAACTATCTCTCTTCATGTACAGATCTGGTTTATCCTGTTCAAAGCCTTCTCAATTACCTCAAAGTCTGACAGTCTTTGCACTTCCAGCCCTCAGCATCTCTCCTTTGCTTGTTCAACGTCTCTCTCCTCACTTGTAATCTTTTCATTCAAACCCTCAGAGTAGTTTAACATTTTCTGGCCGTAATGATGCTTGTTGTACTGGTCACTCATTTTGAATAAGTGCAGGCACATCTGGACCTGATGCTAACATGGAAGATCACTTGGTAAAGGTCTTTGTTTTCCTGGTTGCCATACTCACTATATTCATGTTAATGGTATGAATATCCTTCTTATACAGAGCCATCTGTGGGCTCACATAATTTCTATGTCTCATGGACATGTTTCTCTTTGCTCGATGGGAACAGCACCTCATGTTGTATTTTTTCTTAAACCAACCCCTGCTTACAAAATGCAAATTATCTCATTTCCTTTTTCCCAGTGAACCCTGCCAGGCAACATCTTTTTTCCATCCTCTTTCAGATTCTTGTGTGGTCGTGTACATGCATCTTCCATTGTTTATGTATTTTAATTTATTTACTTAGTTTTTTGTTGTACATATTTGTTTATTGATGTGGTTCTGCTGTTTGCCATTACTAAAACAAATATATGACTGGTATCACCACATACCACCTGTTATCAATGCTCCTGTATTTTCTTGGATGTCTTTTCTGACCATAATAATGCCAGTTTTTAAGCTATCTGGATGTCATGAGGTTAATCCTCTGCACTCTAATGTAAAAAAAGAAACAAGGTTTTCAGCAGAAATTTTTTCTCACATTGCAACTGAGAATTTAAAAACATGTGTCTTGTTTGACAGAGCTCATTGAGCTCTGTCAAATAAGATATAATCTGTTAAATTTTTCATGCTGTTTGGGCAATATTGAGTCAATGACAAAAAATTTGAAATGCTACCAGAGTGCTATGAGTTGATGGCTAAAAGAATGTTATTCCATGCGCAAGGGTACATGTATTTTCCTGTTGGCCATTTCCTGGATGTATGTGCTTCATGATGATAAGTATCTTCGATATATGTACCAGAGACAGTATGGAGATTACCTGTCTGGTTAAAGCAGTATTCGTAGTCTTCAGGACCATTCTGTCCTTGTGGAATACCCTGGACATGTACATGCTTGTGTCTATGTCTCCTGTTCTCCCAATTTTCTTTGGCTGCATCTGCTGTAGGAAAAACTCTTCTTCTGTAACCATTCAGGTTTTTCCTCCTCCTTGAGGATATTCGGCTTCTTTCAAAATCCTCCTCTGGTTCTCAACATCAACTCCATAATTCAATTAGCTACCTAGTCTGAAATACTCATCTTCATCTATCTATTGGACTTTGCAAACAGATTATAAATCACAAACGTCCGATACTTTGTAGCAGTTTCTTGAGCAGATCTCTGTCATGTCCATGACTGAAAGAAAGGCATTCATCACGTTGTGATGATTATACAAAAAATCTCCACTGTATTGTGAAGCTGACCGAATCGCCCTTTAAAAATCCAAATGGTGTTCAATGGTTTTATCAATGAAGAGAAAAATTATAAAAAAAACTATACTCTAATTTTTATAGTTTAAATTAATTGTATTAATGATAGACTTTCTCATCTTTCTGTGAAGTGCCTATCAGTTAATTAGGACCTGCACTTTATATTTTAGGCTGATTAAGAAGGAACCCCATCAAAGCACGCCAGCATTTTAATGTGTACAAGAGTTGGGCAATTCTATTGCAGTAATTGTGCACATTTATATTTGTACCTGAATAAATAAATTATGGTTCATTGATTAATACCACAGTGGGTCACCAGTACTCTCTTAGCATAGTTTAAGAAAAAGCATTTGTCGTACAAATTTACTTCCAAGAGGAAATGTTCTTGATTTCATCATTTGAATTTGTTTCCAAGCAGTTAAAGATAGTAGCGATGCATTCCTGGATGGTTCAGGTAGCTGTGTAGCTTTACCATTTTTATTTTCATTCTTTTACTTGGCTTTACTTTCTGGTAACTCAGTGCACTGTATAATATTCTTCCATAGTTGGCAGTGTTGAGACAGACATCATATGTTCTAGGCATCACCTCCCCAATTCAGTTGGTTACCTAATCTGCAATACTAATATTTATCCACATCATATGTTTTCAGCATCGCCTCCCCAATTCAGACGGTTACCTAATCTGCAATACTAATATTTATCCACATCATATGTTTTCAGCATCGCCTCCCCAATTCAGACGGTTACCTAATCTGCAATACTAATATTTATCCACATCATATGTTTTCAGCATCGCCTCCCCAATTCAGACGGTTACCTAATCTGCAATACTAATATTTATCCACATCATATGTTTTCAGCATCGCCTCCCCAATTCAGACGGTTACCTAATCTGCAATACTAATCTTTATCCACATCATATGTTTTCAGCATCGCCTCCCCAATTCAGACGGTTACCTAATCTGCAATACTAATCTTTATCCACATCATATGTTTTCAGGATCGCCTCCCCAATTCAGTTGGTTACCTAGTCTGCAATACTAATCTTTATCCACATCATATGTTTTCAGCATCGCCTCCCCAATTCAGTCGGTTACCTAATCTGCAATACTAATATTTATCCACATCATATGTTTTCAGCATCGCCTCCCCAATTCAGTTGGTTACCTAGTCTGCAATACTAATCTTTATCCACATCATATGTTTTCAGCATCGCCTCCCCAATTCAGTCGGTTACCTAATCTGCAATACTAATATTTATCCACATCATATGTTTTCAGCATCGCCTCCCCAATTCAGTCGGTTACCTAATCTGCAATACTAATCTTTATCCACATCATATGTTTTCAGCATCGCCTCCCCAATTCAGACGGTTACCTAATCTGCAATACTAATCTTTATCCACATCATATGTTTTCAGCATCGCCTCCCCAATTCAGATGGTTACCTAATCTGCAATACTAATCTTTATCCACATCATATGTTTTCAGCATCGCCTCCTCAATTCAGTCGGTTACCTAATCTGCAATACTAATCTTTATCCACATCATATGTTCTAGGCATCACCTCCCCAATTCAGTGGGTTACCTAATCTGCAATACTAATATTTATCCACATCATATGTTTTCAGCATCGCCTCCCCAATTCAGTCGGTTACCTAATCTGCAATACTAATCTTTATCCAAAGTGATAAAACTATGCTCTCTTGCAGACAGTTCAGATGATGTTGGACTAGAAATGTTATAATTCTGCTTGACTGGTAACATTGTATTTTCAAACCACTGTCTGTTCGCTCAGCAACACAGCCATCTTCCATTCTGATTGATGTTGCTTTCACACACAAGTGCTCCAACATAAATTTGACCAAAATGCTGGGTTTGTGTTCAAGAGTATCCTGATACTGTTAAATGTATCTAAAGAAAGCTTGTTGAACTGACATTCAGGTGGTCGGCCTCAGCTACAATATTCTTTTGAACAATATTATCAGCAAGACCTTAGACTGAATGATTTAAAATATTCAGATTGAACTCCACTGATGCATAGATCTGTAAATGTATTTGATGGCATTGCTTCTGCAGTCTTTTCTCAAATAATTGAGTCACTTCTACTTCAGTTTCAAGTTTGTTACTTTCCAGAGTAAAGGCTCTTTCATTTAATGGGTCAAATGGTTGAACAGTGCTGAACTGTTCCTCTTGGTTGGCAAACATGCATTACCATATATTGTTGGTCTCTGAAATAGCTGCACAATTATATACACATGATGAGAAGTCACCCTCTTGACAAAGAAGATAATTAAAAACTTTTATTTTGTCTCTGCTAATAATCTACTAGCTCTACTTCTGTGTACATACATACTTTACCAACATCGGGGAGATTTAATAGAATTGCATACAAATAAAGACAGAACTAATGAGAGGGGAGTGGGATTAGATTAGATATAATTTGAGAGACATATGGGGTTGGAGATAACATACGACAGATCTAATAGAACTGGATAAAAAAAAGAACTAAGGGGATTGGCTATGATATGATCGATCTAAAGGGATTGGATATAACATAAGAGAGACTTACCAGAATTGCATAAGATCATGGATGTTTTTTTTTGTAAATTCTAGCCAATTGTAATGCTATGACAAATACACTAGCATGGAAAGGATCTAATGGGAACACAAAAGAGCTTGAACATTGTTAGGATTTGACAAGATAGAACTGATTCCAAGTTTATGGATTTCATGCCACTGTAAAGTACTGATCTTCTCAAAAGATGTCAGGAATGTTTTTAACGGGTAAAGTGCCTGTAGCCCCATATGGACTTATTCTGAAGATCAGGCACTGCAACTTAAAGGCTTCAGATTCTGTGGATGTGCTTCATATTAACTTTGAAAGGAAATTATTTTATCTATTAGGATTTGCATTGTTACACTGTTACAATTTATGGGAGAGTGCCTATGGCACTCTCCCATAAATTGTAACAAGGCAATGACACATGAACAAATTTTAATGACCAAAAATAATTTAGCACTCCGCCAGTTCATTTTTGAGCAAATACAGTAGAACCTGTCTTGAGAGAACACCCTTTTTGCCATGGAAAAGTGGTCTCTCAAAACAGGTGGTCTCTCATGACAGGTAGGTCCATTATAGAGTAAAACAACCCAATGGCACAAGGTCACAGTGGTCTCTCAAGGCAGGTGGTCTCTCACAACAGTGGTCTCTCAAGACAGGTTTTACTGTACCAAGTAAAAATCCCTGCAGTAAATGAGATACTCATTTGACTATATTTATTTTTCAGAAACAGATATGCTATCTTTGTACTGAAAGATGTAAACAATCGAAAGCTGAAGATCCATCCTAATGCAGAATGCCAAACTAATGGTGTGACTGGACAGAGAATAGTAATCCGGCATTGACTACACACTAAAATTAGGGCATCGATTTGCTAAACTCTTTTCAGCCAATTTGATGGACTTTTCAGTAACATTTTCAATTTTGAAGCAACTGTACAAATAAAATAGTTAACAGGTCTTTTGATTCTTTAAATTGAATGCCCATTGCCCCTATTATTTAAACTTGATTACATTTAACACAGTTCCCAGGATCTCAGAGAATTAAATTCAGGCACTATTTTAGCACGTTTCAAGGACTCTGACCACAACTTTCAAAGACCATGAACCCAGAAAATTTCAGCTTCAAAGACTTGATTTCTGGAAAACCCAACTAGCTAGATATATATCATTCCCCGAATGCAAAAAGGTGCCAACTGCAATGCTAAGCATTGCAGATGGCACCTTGTCCAGTCAAAGGAAGAAAAAGAGAGCAAATAGATGCAGTTCTTGACCAATTTTGTGACATTGTATGTATGTGGGGTGGGTTATCAACAGGCATGTCAAAAGTACCACCGGTACCAACATAACCGGTACTGGGATGGGACAGAGCTTGACCCGTCAAAACTGGTACCGGGACAAGTCAACAATTGGGTACATCACAATCAGATGGGAGAAATTTGGATTTAAACTGACCCAGTCCCCAAGATCACATAGACAAACATGGCATTGTACCAATTATTCTGCGGCAACATGAAAGTAATCATAAAGCACGAAAATCGTGCTTTATGATTACTTTGATGTCGCCACAGAATAATGTCTCTGAATGACAGTGCTTTCATTTTCTTTGATGCCACATTTGGAAAGTTAAAATGGTTGGCCTTATCGAGATGGTGTTGCAGACAGAACATGCCCCTTTAGAGTGTTTTGATATGTTCATTCATAAATGAGCTGAAAGTATGTTGTGTGAGTGTGCCATACACAATTATTAGCCTGTTTACCCTCGTTCAGTTAGGAATTTCCCCATAAAATAATTTTATCCTGGGGACAAAAGCTTCAGTATCGGAGCCGGTTGGAGCATGAGGGAACCGACAGTACCAGTACCAGTACAGGTACCGGTTGACATGCCTGGTTATCAAGAAACTTTGTTATCTCAGAGGTTATAGATAAACTGAATTCAAGTACTTTTTGAGGAGAGAGGAGCAATTTCAAGAATTTTTCACGGATAGAAACAAATTCAAGTACTTTTCAAGGAAGGGTAAAAAATTAAGGACTTTCCATTTTAGTGGAAACCCTTTTCAATCCAGCTGGGTGGATTCTGACACAGTTTTGTCTGTGTTCTCAAAATGAAGGAAACAGACACTGTAACCTTTCATGCAGGCTTCAAGAATATTATTTAACTCTTTATCTAAGAAATTGGCTGCATCCAACCACATAATCTACAAATTAAGCCGAAAAAAAATATTATTATTTAAAAAATTTCAACAAAACCATATCATGTGACCATGAATTGTTTTTTAAAAATTTTTTTTTAAGAATTTGAAAAAATATTTAAGATAATAAATTTTGATCTCGATTGCATTGGGTAATGGTTTAGAGAGTGTAAACTGTGGGTAATCTTTAATCCATAGTCAATGTTTGCCATCAGTGATATGACCCATGGAGCACCATGAATGCATGCTGTGAACAAGTGAGTCAATATCAGCTCCAACAACGTTGTGGACATGAGGAGTAACCTTTATTATTGGGAGGAATTATAAGTCATTACATCTTATCTGAAGAAAATGACTGGAGAGATCTGTTCATTGAAATCAACATTAGAAAAAATATTGCGCACTTGAAAACCAACAACTCCAAGTTCATAAATGGCAATAACTTTGACAAAAGTGCTCTGTATAACACTTGCATTAACCATGGAGCTAGAATCAATAAGCTACACTTGCATACCTAATATAATGTCATTCCACCAAGTATTTTAACCCTTAAGGGCCTGGAGATTTGTATACATTTTTGGTATACTAAAGTCTACTCCTGTGGCTTTGCAGTTGTTTCGAGTCAAGTCTTGGCTGCCTACAGAGGCAAGATACTTAGAAAACAAGTTTTGAGTTTACCCAAACAATGCATGCTGGGGACCCGATTCCTTTGTATTAAAAAGTTATCAAAGTCGGAATTAGGCCCTCAAGGGTTGAAAGTTATTGAGTTTGAAAACTTGTTGGTCAGACAGACTGACACAGTCATATAAAGAGTTGGTCGTCACAGGTAAGAAAACATTACACTGCTTTGTATGACTTGAGGTTTTTCATTTCATTTTCTCTCTCTGGACTGAACTTGATCACTCAATTCCATCAATGGATCGTGAACAAGACTACATTGACAACATGGCCTTGGATGCACCCAAGCTATGACCTTGATCTGTGACCTTGACCTTCACTGAAACAAAAAAAATTGTGCGCATCGTCTCCCCATAAGCAACGTGTATGCCAACTTTCAACAAAATCCAACGAAGCATATCAGTTATGGAACGGACACAAAAAAAATCTTCCTGACAGACAGTTGACCTTAATCTGTGACCTTGACCTCCATCAAAACAAAAAAAAAATTGTGTGTGTGACACATCATTTCCCCATAAGCAACATGTATGACAAGTTTCAACAAAATCCAACGTAGCATCTCCGAGTTATGGAGCGGACACGAAAATCTTCCTGACAGATGGACAGAGAGATGGACAGACCGATGGATGGACAGACAGATGGACGGAAATGACAAACACTATATGCCCACAAAGAATTTTTTTCTGGGGCATAAAAATTCAAAATGGATAAAAAAGTTAAAATGACTAACAAAATTCAAGCTCTTCTGTATGTTGAATATTGAGAAATGTTTTCAACTGTACAACAGATAAAAATTATACTTAATTTACCATATCTGAATACTGTGCTCCTCTGTCAAGTCGTGCTGGACTGAGCCAGTTCTCATCTTCTAATATACCTTCTCCGAACCTGCCATCATTCAGTGTCCTGTGAGCCAAGCAAGCATTTGTTGTGAAATTAGCAATGAATCTACACTCATCTAACAAATGTGACAGTGATAAATAAAATGAACAAGAGCTATTTTGATTGCATGTAAACTCTCCACAAACTTAAATTAAAATACTAAATGTCCAGCAGCTATTTTTTTCCCATGAGCAATTCAACTAGAATGCAAAATTTATTCTGGTTGTCAAAATTTGATCACGTATTTGCCTTGTTACAATTTACAGGAGAATGCCTATTGGCACTCCCCCATAAATTGCAACAAGGCAAATCCATATATACAATATAATTCCACTGCAAAGATAATGTGAGGCACATCCTCTGAAGATAAGTTTTTAAGTTGCAGTAACTGCAATTTAGAATAAAGCTCAAATGTGGGCTTCCAGCACTCAAACAGTGAACAGAAACCAATTCAATGTTTTAACATCATCTGTTATCCTCTACTGCAAACTCATTCAATATAGGCAATACAAAAATTATTCAATTTTTTGCTGCCATTCAATAAGAATTATTCCCATTGACAAAAATAATAATAAACATGAAGCAAATTAATCCCATTGTTTTACACCCCCCAAGTGGGGAAAAGAGAAGTAACTCTGAAAACAAACCTGTGAGGACATCCATCCTGCTATAGAATATGTTCCCCATTGCAGTGGTAGAATGGTGTGAAAATTCACTTCAATCCAACAAATAGTTACACTGCTGGAGAACAAAACATGTTGGACAGCCCATTTTTATATCGCCTAAGTGAAGCAAGGATATATAACTGTCAATACTGAAGCAGGGCCATCTGTTTTGCCACAGGATCTGTTCGCCCCATGGGTATATTATTTAATCTAATCACTGGAGCGTGGTGGCTCAGTGGTTACGGAACTGGAATCCAAACTAAAAGGTCGATGGTTCGATCCCTGCCAGGGGTAAATGCATTGTGTCCTTGGGCAAAGCACTTAATCCTGATTGCCCATGTTGGGGCACGGTGGTGCCGTGTACTAAGGCATACTGCACATCAATGGTGCACCCGTCTTCAACCAATGCTAACCCTGCTTAGACAGAGTTAGTATGTTGGGGAGTCTGGAAGTTGCTCGCCATTGCGCGGTGGTTCTCTCTGGGTAAACCAGCTTCCTCCACCCATAAATCTGTCCGATAAGAGGTGACGCTGGCTGTTGAAAGTGTCATTAAATCCCAATAAATAAATAAATCCAATAACTAGAGGTGAAGCTAGCTACAGCAGCAAACAAGCTGAACAGACACAATTGGAAAATATGTAGCTTTTACCATATACCATCTCAGAAGGGGACTTAACCCTTTATCTAACGAATTGGACCCATCTGCCCGAGTAATTTACAAACTGAGCAGTTGAAAAAACATTTTTCAAAATATTTCAACAAAACCATATCATGTGACTCCTCACCGGAACGAGCTTGTTGAGCCTGTTCCAATGAAGGGTCACATGATATGGTTTTGCTGGAAGGTTCCAAAATATTTGAAAAAAACATTACATAAAAATAACCAATTTTGATATCATGTGCGCAGGGTAAAGGGTTAATAATTAATAAGTCATATTATCAAAGGTTAATTTCAGACGTCACAAACACCTGACATAACGCTTAGATGCATGTCTCCAAAAGAAAATTTGCTCAAAACTCAGTCAAGTACAGTAGAATCCTCTTAATTGAATATCCATTTTGCCAGTGGAAATTATTGAATTAACAGGAGTATACAATTAATAGGGATTTGGTCAGTTTGTGTTCTGGAGGTAAACTGAGCATTTATTCTATTATATCTTGTTTGACAGAGCTCATAGAGCTCTATCAAACAAGATATAATAGAATAAATGACTGTATTGGATGTAGTGAGGCCAAAAAGGTTGATAAATGAGGGGAATTTGGTGTGTGTCACAGTAATTTTTTCGACATAATACAAAAATTTATATACAATTAACAGGAGTTTACTCTTCAACCCATATGCAATTAACAGATCAAATTTGTACTGAAGATATGGTAAATAGTTTTGTGTTTGAAAATTATATTCAATTAACAGGAATATACAATTAAGAGATATCCAATTAAGTGGGCTCCACTGTATCTGGAAATATCTAACGATTCTTGTTCAAAATACAAAGGAAAACACATGAAATAATACACTGGCACATAGCTCTTGTCCATTTACACAGCACAGCATTTAATATAATGTGAAAAATGTGAACTGCAAAAGCAAACATTTTTAAAAAAAATTAGTGAGTAAAAGCAAATTTGTGATTTACCGGTGGATATGGCACAGGCCTGTACTGTATTGGTTTAAAATCTGTTATAAGACCTCTTGGTGTAACCTCATGTTCCTCTCTCTTAGATCTAATCCAATGAGATGCAACATAAATGAATAGTTCTAATCTATTTAGAATGGGAAAACCACATCTACTACTTTTATCCACAAAACAGCCAAATCATGTAACTTATACAGAACCATCAGAGAAAAGTTTGTTCACAGTCGCTGTAGACTGGTCGTAATCCAGTGATGTTCAGGCATGCATTTACCAGGTAATATAAATTATCATCAGCAAAATTTTAATTAATGAAGCACCAGGTTCTACCCGGTGCTTCATTTACCCTTTACCCAACGAATCGCCCGCGTCCGTCCGCGTAATATGCAAATTCAGCAGCTGAAAAAATATTATTTTTCGAAAAATTTCAACCAAACCATATCATGTGCCCCCTCTTTGGAACGAGCTCGTTGAGCTCGTTCCAAAGAGGGGTCACATGATATGGTTTGGTTGAAATCTTTTGAAAAAAATTAAAAAATGATATTTAAAATAATAAATTTTGAAATCGTCTGAGTTTGGTAAAGGGTTAATTAAATGTTTGATGATTATTCCTATAATTAGTGTTTGTATCTATTATTATTGCGTCCGTGGAAATATTGCCCACCTGTGCGAAGTAACGAGTCCACAGTGACTGTACTGTACAAAAAATTAAACTTTGTCACTCTCCTTCAAATTTTCCACTCATGTGGTCATTAAGAAAAATGGACATGGGACATGTAAAGTCCCCCTTGTATTTATTCAACTTGCATGAATACACTTCATTACTCTCATGGCAGCATGGTGGCTCAATGGCTAGAGCACTGGACTTTAAACACGAAAGGGCAATGGTCCGATCCTCATCTGCACTGTATCATTGGGCAAGTTGTTTAATCCTGTTGCGTTGAGTACTAAGTAAAACATATTGCACATTGCAGGTGTACTTGCCTTCAACTGCTGCTAACTCAGCTTGTGCCAGGTTAGTAAGTTAGAGAGTCTGGCAGTTGCTTGTCACTGTTCAGTGGTTCTCTCCAAGCTTCCTCCAGCTGTAAAACTGTTGGATACGACATGACCCTTGCTCTTGAAAGTGTTGTTAAATCCCAATAAACAAACAAACATTATTGTTAAAAACTATTCCACATTTCCACTATGGTAAGGCCCCACAAAGATCTGTCTCTCAGGCCATTTTTTTGTAAAATTGTATGTGGGTGGGCAGATTTTTATTTTATTTTAGTATTTTTGTAATTTTTTCTTCGCCATCAAAAATTTTCATCTTCTTGGTTTGTTTAATGTTTTAGGACTCATAATCTCCAAAATATCATGGGTGGTTGTGTATTTCGTCCCTTGAGTGCAAGAAGGCTTTGATATGCTGAATAACATTACAAGCGAAGACTGGGAGCAACAACTTTCATTTGACATTGCAGTCATCAGGAGCTCAATGTCATCTACCCTGCCTGGACTAATTTTATTGGTGTTTAAGGTCACATATGTCAGTACAATGACTCGTCATGACAGCAACATGGATATAAAGTCAAGTCCAGCCAATTGTTTATGCCCATGCCTGGACTAGTTAACCATTTACCCAATGCAATGGTGACAAGTGGCCAGAACTGTTCACAAAGAGGCCATTCAAATTGTTCTCCAAAATAAATATAAAATATGACCTTTTGCTGGAAGTAGCTCAGTAGTGCTCATTCCAATGGAGGGTCATAAGCAATGTTTTGAATTAAAAAATGAAATTTTTTAGTTAATATTAAAGATTTTTAAGTGTTGTCTGTGATTTGTGTTAGGTAGGGGGATAAGGAAAACTGGATACAAGACAACCATTAATACATTGCAAATTTGCAAATTTTTCTGGAGAAAGATCATGGGGTGAAAGTTTGAAGACAAATCTTATTTTATTGTTGCACATGTAAGGCCATAATAAACAAGAGGCCCCAGGGGGCCTTAGGACACTCACCTGACATGGTAGTCTAAATATCAAACCAGGGACTTGACTTGAATAAGCTGCATACGTCCCTCCTAAGAAAAGCATATACCAACTAGATGAAGCGATTGTGCCCACACAATACACAGGATTTTCCTTCTATTTTCAGTTCCTGCACTTTTAAGTCCCAAAATTGAGATAAACGCATAAAACACAGATTTTTTTTTATTTTTGTTTCGGAAATTTTTGAAGTCCCAAACAGAATATTTTCAAACTAAAATTTTTTTTTCTTCTTCTTAAAATTGACCAAATTGGGTCCAAAATCCGGATCCCCAAATTTTCTGTGTAAAAAAAAATTTGGGGGGGTCTTAAAATTGACCAAAATGCAAAAAAACAAAAAAACTCATTTCCAGATTTTGGTGCAAAATTTTCCATTTCCCACCCAGACCCCAAATTTTCAGCATAAAAAAAAAAAAAAGAAAACAATTTTTGTCTTAAAAAATTCACCAAAACGCATAAAAAACCAAAAAACTCATTTCTGGATTTTGGTAAAAAATTTCTAAGTTCGGATCGGGACCCCAAGTTCTCAGCCTAAATATGAACCCAGGGATTTGGCTTGAACAAACTTGAATCTCACCTCCCTAAGCATGCTGCATACCAAATATCAAAAGATTCCTAGTGGCAGATCTGAAGAAGAAGATTTTTAAAGAATATTCCTCATACTGCACTAATTTTAATATTTGGTCTCCCATAGAGAGCCCAAATATACCCAGGGAATTGATTTCAATAAACATGTGAAACAATCTTCCAAAGATGTTATATGTGAAATTTGAAAGCTTTTGGAGCAGTGGTTTGGGAGAAAAGTAGTGTTAAATGTTTTTCCCATTACCCACAGTGTTAAAAAATGCTTACTCAGCATTTTTTCAAAGTCCCCAAAAAGTACCCCATGATAAAACTGATAGCAATTTTTTTGACCATTCCATTCTGTTGGTCCTAAGGAAGCTTCACACCAAATAAGAATTCTCAGTGCCGTGTAGTTTTGGAGACATGAGCATTTTAACTTTTTTTCTATTTTTAGCTCCTGCGGTTCCCATGGGGCAACAGGAAAAAAAATTTGGGCATAAATTAAGTACTTATGACCAAATCAGCCCTCATATCAAATTTGGTTTAAATCTGCCTCTCGGTTTGAAAAATAGAAATTTTGGGCTTGGCGAAAATTCTTGCCCCTCCCATAACGAAGGCAAATATAGCTCCTTGAACTTCTCTTGAACAAATCTGCGTCTACACCTCATAAGGAAGCTGCACACCAAATATCAAGTCTCTGCTACTGCTGGTTCACGAGAAGATTTTTTAAGATTTAAGCACACTTTTTGGGTGTGGCCCTACCGAGGGGTGGGTCAACTTGATTTGAACAAACTTGAATTGACATATGATAGGGAACATGTACAGCAAATTTTGTTGAATTTGGTCCAACAGTTCATGAGAAGAAGTCAATAATGTAAAGTTAACGACGGATTATGGACGGACGATTGATGGTGATCAGTTAAGCTCCCCCTTGAGCTTCGCTCAGGTGAGCTAAAAAGGTAATACATTATCATCCATACCATAGCTTAACCCTTAAAGGCCTATTTCCAACTTTTCCAACCTCAGAACAGGTGTCCTTAACATGCCATCATGAGGAGGTCCTGCTGACAACAGACAAATTACATTGGCAGTGGTTTCTAGTCAAGTCTTGGCTGCCTTAACAGGCAGCCGCGACTTACTAGAAATCATTGCAAAGCCATTAGACATGTATAGACTGTCGAATGGTGGGAATTCAAGACCCTTGTCCAGATATTTAAGGGTTAAAAGTTCACAAATAAGCCAAACAATAACCTGAATATATATATTTTCAGAGATTTTCCAAGAAATTCTGTTTTTCAACCCCCTTCAAGGATTTGGAATTTCAGTTTAAACTTGTTAAACAGATGAGTATTTGCAAGATATTTTTTATCAAATCTAGTCATGGCTACTGTGAAGCAACCAGAATAGATTTGATGAAAAATTCATCTAAATTTAACAAAAACAAGAGGCTCCCATGGGGTCTGAAGCACTCACCTTGAACAGATTTTTTGCACGAGTCAAGTACTTATGACCCAATAATACCACATACCAAATTTGGCTCAAATCAGACCATTGGTTCAGAAAATAGAAATTTTGGGCGGGGCCAAAAATCTTGCAAATAATTATATTGCCCCATGAACTTTGTTTGAACAAACTTGATTCTACACCTCAAAAGGAAGCTCTATATCAAATATCAAGTCATTGTACTTGCTGGTTCATGAGAAGATTTTAAAAATATTTTGGGAGTATTTTCCCCCACCCCTCCATATGGGGATTGTCATGTTGAGTTAAACAAAAATGCAATTCCCCTTCGGGACCATCACTCACACAAACTTTCACTTGAATTGGCCCAGTGGTTTTGGAGAAGTCCAAAACATAGTGTTGATGGAGAATGGCTGGCCGGACAGATGGCTGGCTGGATGGATGGAGAGTGATTAGATAAGCTCAGCTTGACTTCGTCAAGGTCAGCTAAATATCATTGGTGCAAAATACAATTAATTCACAGAGGAAAAATTTGATTAAATGAACCCAAACTGCACTTATTTCAGTGGCAAGAGAAAAAATGTCCTTCGCAGGGATATCTGCCAGCAGTGGACAAAGAGTTAAAATTCAAACACTGTTCAGAAAGTTTGAAGGACCCATTATTAACCATGTAATAGCTAAGGAAATCTGTGAATAAAAAGCTTGAAAAGGAGAATCAATGTTTCAGACAATGGACACTTTGGTTCAACAGCCATTTTTGACATTGTTGGTATCTCAGATGCTCGGACAGCTCCCTGGAAGGGGCAAAAAGTGTAATTCACTTTCAATATACTGTTAATACTGCAAAACAATAATTACAGAACACTAACAATTGGCCAAGTGAAAATATATTTAATGAAAAAAAAAAAGTTCAAAACTCTTTTTATTCATATCTATTTTTTTCATAATAAATGTGGCCTGTATTTCACTCAATGTCAAATTTTTGGCAGAGTGGTTCCACTTAGAACTCATAAACTTTAATTTTGGAAGAAGATATTTTTCATCTGTAAATATTTTGTCATTTCAATGACAAACTTCAAAGACAAAGCACAATTTGATGAAAAACAAATTTAAACCAGAAGAATATGCATTATCTACATCCCCAAAATAAAACAATGGAAGTTAAAACACAGTGTGTGGGGGGCTAAAGGAGGGCAAAAGTTTCATGTACCGACAATCAAAACGTTCGACGAGGATTTCAAAATAAGCATTAACCTTCTGAACCCGAGAGACCAGTTTTCCAACCTGAAGCATGATACAACCCAAATTCATAATGTAGGTAGTTCCTCCGTTACTTTATAAAGTAGAAAAATCAATATTTTCAATGTGCAGCCTTGAGGCTGCATATTGAAAATATTTATTGGTCTACCCCCAAGTAAAAAATATAGACTTCTCCAATGGCTGGCACTGAACTGGCATGGAAGATACCATCAGGATTCAAATGGTTAATATTGGTACCAAGAAACATGAAAGTTGACTTACCTTGAATCTTTGTTCCGACTGTGTTCCTGAAAAAGATTATTGTATGCAGTGCAGTACACTTAATAATTTGCTTGTGGAGTGTGTGCATCACAGGTGAAGTTGAAGTAAGTGATCTCTCATGACATAACCAGTGCTCTGACTTTACTTATCAAACTTTAGCAATTTACAAATCTGCAATAAATTTTTGTTCTGGGTGACAGTGGGCTCTGTCAAACAAAATATAATTGATTAAATTCATAGTTAAACAAAAGAAAAATGGGAGTGACTGGAGAAAATTCTGTTGCACTAACAGGGTGCTAGGGATTAATAGTTGTGTTAGGTAAAGGTCTGAATAAGTGCACCGCCAGGCGTGGGCTATATCCCCGATAGCAAGTAAAAAAAATGGAAAAAGGGCCATAACTCAGCCAAACTTCGTCTGACTGAACCCAAATTCGAACTTCACCTGCGTATTTATGAGGCAAACACAATTTGGTGTTGATTCAATAACTCAAACTAAAATTAACAAACTGGCATCCAATTTTCAAAGTCAAAAAAATGGAAAAAAGGTCATAACTCAGCCAAAATTGGACAGACCGAACCCAAATTCGAACTTGACCTACATATTCTGGAGACAAAATTTGATGTTGATTCAATAACTGAAACTGAAGTTATCGTGTGGGCACCACATTTTCAAAGTTGCGAAACTGGGTGGAAAAGCATCGAAAAAGGGGCATAACTCCAACAAAAAATATTGGATCCAGCCGATATTTGGAATTCACCTAATCATTTGGGTAAGGGACATATACACCAAATTTGGTTTTGAATCGATGACCCAAACTTTAGTTATCACTCCAAACGGACAGACATATGGAAGCAGCATGCTCGGATGGATGCACAGATGCAGCTTATAACTATACTCCTGGCAAAATGTCGGGGGACAATAAAACTTAATTCTCTGCACACTGATGTCAAAATTTCAAATAGCAAATATTTCCCAATGAGCTCTATCAACAAGACTGAATTAGTAAAAATTCCATTTTGCGATCTGATTCAGCTGGCGGGTTTCATGCATCAATTCATGGTGAATATGTTTTGAATTATTGCTGGAAATGATCGGTATTCACTCAAAAACGCTAGATTTTCTTTTCATTATATGTTTTTAGAACAAATTGATCATTTCCAGTGATAATTTGACTCGTATTCACCTTGGAGTGGAGCTTTGAAAGCCGAAATTTTGATTGACACCATGAAAGTGAAAATTTCAAGATCTTCACAGTGGGAGATACAATTTCTATCTTTCCACAATGTTTTCGATAATCTTTCGTTTAGCGTATAATAAATAATTTTTAAATACTACAATCAAATGTCATTTATGTCAATTACAACTGTAATGTGAAAAAGTATGACTGATACAAAGGTGATTTTCATGATATAAAAAGCCATATGTTTGTGTCAATGAAATAGTGAAGCCTGAAAAATACTAGAAAAAAACAATGGAACTTCCAGCTCTAATTTCTGATTGAATTTTTCTCTTGTATAACAGTGATTAATACGGAAAGTATAATGAGGAAGGGAGGGAGGACTTAGCTTTTACAACTTGTAAAATGAAATCAACTGTGATTTTATTATACATTAGTTAAAAAATCTAAATTTTATAGTAAATTTCCTTTCTTATTATACCTACCACAATTGTTTACTACAGGCTTGCACTACAGTGGAAGTCCCTAACTCGGATAAAATACTCTCTATTTTTGTCTTTCCCAAGCAAGTTGGGAAAGAAAAGTGGTGCAAAAGCACCAATAAAAATAAGCTAAAACTGGGTCGAGTGCAACCGGCGCAGACCCAGTATGGGATGCTCTCTCCCAAGTACAACTCCACGACTTCCGTTGCCAGTGCGCATATACCGTCTCTAAAGACTCATTCTTTTTGAATCCGTAAACGTTAGAGTTATGTGATCAGCGGGGAGGAAAGATTCTTTACCCGTAAAGAAGACAGGAGGGCCTCCATGTAAACAATTGTGGTAGGTATAATAAGAAAGGAAATTTACTATAAAATTTAGATTTCTTATCAACCTACTCACAATTGTTTACTACAGGCTGAATAGACAAAAGGCTGGAGGGAATCGCATAACCAACCCCCACATAACCCTAGTGCACTGGAACCGTGAAGCAGAAGGAAGAGGTCCCGAGGCTTATCAACCATAATGTCGCAATCATTGGTAAAGGACAATGAAAAGAGACATATGAGCCCGTGTGACACACAGACAGAAAAAAGGGCAGTAACAGCACAAGGCTGAAACTGACCTTCAAGAAGCCTAATGGCTATGGCAGACAACAGCCTGAGCAGAAGAAAGAGGACCCAAGGCAAAAAGGTCCTCCGACTGCTCCTGCAACTGGCGTAAATAAAAGGTGGAGAAAGTAGAAGCATTTCTCCAGTAGGCTGCCTGCATAACATCCGACAACTTGACGGAGTTAGAAAAAGCCCAAGAGGTAGACAGTGCCCGCACCTCGTGGGCAGAAATACGATTGGTAATACAATCGCCAGCTGCTAAACGACTATAAGCCGTACGAATAGCAAGACAAATCCATCGAGAAATGGATTGAGGAGAGATCTTCTGTCGACCCGGAATGAGAGACAGAAAAAACCGTTTTCTGCCCTTCCGTATGAAGCGTGTCCGATCAAGATAAATGCGAATAGCACGGACCGGACAGAGCAAAGGGCGAGTACCCTCAACAGAGGGAAGAGCCCTGATACAGATAGGAGGAGGAGTAGTATCTGGTAACTGATTCTTAGCCAAAAAGGAGCAATCAGTGGTAAAAGTAACACTGTTGGGAGAACTCCTAAAAAAGGCCGGGTCAACCGAGAGGGCGTGAAGCTCACTAACCCGTCTGGCCGAAGCAAATGCCATCAGAAAAGCCGTCTTGTATGTGAGAAATTGCATATCCACCTGGGATAAAGGTTCGAACGGCGCCCCCCCCCCCCCCCCCCCCAAGCAAAGCAGCACCCACGAAAGATTCCATCGTGGAGTAAGCTGCAAAGTCCGAGGCCTTTCCAAAGAAAAGTGCCGAACAATCTTGGAGAGGTAAGGATTAGTGCCGATACGACGCTTCCCCACATAAGAAAAAGTCTCTGAAAGCATAGACCTGTAACCCTTGATGGGAACAGGCTGGAGACCCCGAGAATCAAACAGATATACCAGAAACTCCGCAATCTGTGAAATCGAAGGATTGGCATAATCAACAGAGTGATCAGCACACCATCGACAGAAGACCTTCCATTTAGCTGCATAAGCTAAACCAGTGGAGTGCCTCCTTGAAGAAGAAATGCACTCCACTGCTCGTCTCGAAAAACCTCTACGGAGGAGACAGGACCTGACAAAAGATATGCGTGAAGGCACAATGAAGTCGGGTCGACGTGAAACCTCCTCGGGCGACCTTGACAAAGAAGGTCGCGACGTAGCGGGAGACGTGCCGGAACCGCCGCCATCAGCGAGCGGAGCTGATTGATCCACACCCGCTGAGGCGACAGGGGAGCGATCAGAATGATTCGACAACTGCAGGTTCGAATTTTGGCGAGAACCTGAGGAAGAATCGGAACCGGTGGGAAGGCGTAGCCGACTAGACCGTTCCAATCGAGTGACAGAGCGTCCACGGCAAAAGCCAGAGGATCTGGACACGGGGACACGAAAGTGTCCACCTGATGGTTCCAACGAGTCACAAAGAGATCGATGTGGGGACGTCCCCAGAGATCGCAAAGCGACTGGAACACTGCCCTGTGAAGCATCCACTCGGTGGAAATAACCCTGCCCTGTCGGGACAGGGAGTCGGCTAGGACGTTCAGACGACCGGGAATGTGACGAACAACCACTCCGGCGTGAACCTCCTGAGCGAGCAGTAAAAGATCCCGAGCTAACTCGTACATCGGAAGCGAGTGCGTGCCGCCCTGGTTCCGAATGTAAGCAACCACTGTCGAATTGTCGGATAGTAGAAGGACCTGGCGATTCGACAGGTGAGGGATCCACTGCCTGAAACTCAGAAGAAGAGCAAGAAGCCCCTTCTGGTTGATGTGTAGAGCTGCTTGATCCTGGTCCCACATCCCGTGTAGGGAAAGACCGAGAGGATCCAACGTCGCACCCCATCCGAGATCGCTGGCATCTGCCGTCAGAATGCGATCGGACGTGGGTAAGTCCAGCGGAACACCCTGCGTAATCCACTGAACATCTGTCCAGGGAAGAAGGTGAGGATACAGAGAGTCCGGAAACGGAAGCACCTGATCCAGTGAATCTACATTCGGTCTCCAACGACTGAGCAGAAAGTGTTGGAGAGGTCTGACACGCAGCCGACCTAGAGGAATGAGATCCGTCACCGAACCGCAGAGACCGATCAGCCGGAGAAAACTCCGAGCGGTCGCGGACCTGGACTGGGACAGAGTCAGAGCAAAAGCTGAGAGAATCACAGCCTTGGCCTGGGGAACAGCCACCAAATTGAATTTGGTTTGGAAAGACATCCCCAGATGACAAAACGACTGAGAAGGGACCAGGTCCGACTTCTCCTCGTTGACTCTGAATCCTAGCGACGTGAGCAAGCTCAACAGAGTGGCGACATCCGATTCCAGTAAGGCAGCATTGGAATGCCTCTGGAGGATATCGTCCAGATATGCCGAAGTAGTCACCCTGGGCTGTGTGCGATGGAACGCTATCACATGCGACATCAGTCTGGTGAACGCCCAAGGAGCCCGGTTGAGGCCGAAAGGCATGGCCTTGATCTGGTAAACTCGCCCCAGAAAAGCGAACCTGAGATACTTCCGTGACGCCCGATGCATCGGAACGTGGAAGTAAGCGTCTCGCAGGTCGATGCTGGCTGCGAAATCTCCCTGGTGAATTGATTGGCGGACCGACCTGAAAGTCTCCATGCTGAACTTGGGAGCAATGATAGACTGGTTCAGGATGCTCAGATCGATAACCGGTCGGAGTCGGCCGTCCTTCTTCGGCACCAAGAACAGGCGGGAATAGAAACCCACTGACTGAACGTTCTTGACGACCTCGATCGCCCCCTTTACCAGGAGATTGGCAATCTCCGTGGACAAAAGTTCCCGACGTAAAACGTCTGAAGGAACTGTGGTTGGAAGAGGCACCCTTGTCAGAGTGGGGTGCCGTCGGAAGGATATGCGCAGCCCGGACCGAACAACATCTAACACCCATGGATCGGATGTGATGGTGGTCCAATGGTCTGCGAACTCTGCTATCCTTCCTCCAACCTGGGACGAGTCGAGGTGAGGACCTTCATTTCGAGCCCCGACGAGGCCCACGAGAGGAGAAACCACCTCCTCTGCTAAATGAAGAATCCTGAGACTTCCCTCGATTCTGCCGACCCCTACCTTTACCCCGTGAGTAAGAAGTAGAGGCGGCGGCAGAAGGACCAGCCTTTTGCTTCACAGAGGAAGCAGAAGGGTACTTGTTAGGCTTGGAACGGCCCTTGCCTCCCCGAGAAGGCTGATCAAGCTGACGAAACAGCAGCTGATCTTTGGAATGACGTAGGACGTCATCCCGGACCGTCGACACGGAACCATGGAAAAGTTGCGGACCTGCCAAAGAAGCAGATCGAAGAGTAGCACGCTGCTCCTCGGGAAGGGATCGTCCTGTGTCCAGCACAGCGTCCCTTCGAACTAAGTCCAAATTGGCCGTGTTACAGGCATGCGTGTGAGTAAGGTGCATAAGCACCTTGGACAGCACACGCAAAGGAGCCTGTACCTCGTCAAACTTATCTGGAGGCAGATAAGCAGCCAAAGCTGAGACGACGTGATCTGAGAGAGAAAGCATGCCAAGCATCTCCCTAGATAAGCCCAACGTGGACTCCAGAGTCGTCATTGGAATGACGGCAGACTTGGGCTTGGAAAGCCCGAGGGAAGTGGAGTCCTGATCCAGAACCGTCAAAGTCTGGCAGACTGACGGATTGGCGGAATCGTAGGAACGATAACGCACAGGAGGCAAAAAGGTGTCAACCCTGGTGAAGAACGAAGTCTTCAAAGCCTTGGAATTCAGCTTGGCATCCAATGCTGAAAAAGCCTCAACCACCTGTACCGACTGGCATGGTCGAAGGCGCCCAGAAGCAGGTTGCTCCATAGGCTGTTGGCGCGCGACCGATGATCGCGGCCAGGCTGACACTGTCGGCTGGTTAGCAGGTTTGAGCTCAGGCAGAAACCCAAACACAAAGTCAAGAGCCGCCCCCAAGTCCGAAGACTGCTGGCCCTCGACCTCAAGCATGTCGGACTCCTCCCCAGAGTGGGAAGACACATAGCCCATCGTGGGCAAACCAGCCGACGCCTTCCATGGTGTCGGGACACCAGAGAAATCGGAAACCGGCCTGTTTCCAATCCCGGGAGGCGGCGCCATAGGAGGCGCCTGGAAACCACCCATAGCCTCGCTGGAAGCAACAGGAAGGCTCTTTGAGAGAACCTGAGTGAGTAAGGAGAGGGCCTCCCTAAGCTCACTGCCTGTACCGACCGGTGCGACAGGGGAGCGAACCGGCAAAGTGGCTTCACCTCTGACCCTCTTAACCAGCGAAGGGTCACGATCCTCCAAAACACCCGACGTGGGACGACGGGCGGCAGCCGAAACATCTGAAGGCAGACGTGTATAGGGGTACGATGCACCCCGAGGATCAATATTGCGAGAACTCATGAGAGTCACCGCGGACCTCTGCGGGGCAGAAGGTCCAGGCTGCACAAAAGGCGTTGGTCCCCCAAAACTGGTCGTGTGACCAGAGTGAGTGGACGGAAACGCCACGGAGTTCATAGTGTTTCCACTACGAACATCCGAATCCAAAGACACAACTGTGGTACTCGACGGCGACGAGACCACAGCGATGGGCTCGGCCGGCAGCCCCTTCCGACTTCGCCGAGTTGAAGTCAGGGAAGGCTGGGGCCGATATCCCACGTCTACAGTATCGGACAGTTCTGCAGTCCCCTGCAGCGAAAAGCCGAGGCCGGCTGAAACAGACAACGAAGCAGACGGACCAGCAGCAGTAGTAGATACGTCGAGAGTCGTTGAGGCTGGTGAAATAATGGAGAGAGCACACCGGCTCGGCTCCGAAGGAGGAGTCACAACCCTAGTGACAGCCTCAGATGTCGACTGGAGGGGGACCGTGGTCCCGGAACCAGGCATCTCTACACCAGAACACTCAACGGCTCCCACAGTATCCACCACAGGAAAAGACTGCACATCCCCCACGGAGGAGGAATAACTCTCACCAGACAAAGTCAGCTCGGGAGGCCCCGAACGACCACGTTCTCCTTTCCCGCGGGAGCGGGAGGCACGGCCACGAGAACGAACGACACGATTTACTGACGCCCAAAAGGTGGAAGACCATGTTCCACAGACACCACACGGCCGCTCGGCCCAACACCCATTACAGGAGGAACACGACGAATGTACATTGTCCACATGCTTAGGCAGCAGACACTGCCCACAAGGAATTGTCCTAGGCATGAAAGAGGTGAGAGGAGCAGAGAAGGTGAGATCAGAAAACAGAACACCCCCAAAGAGAGAAAGGTGACAGAAACAAAGACCCCAGACGGTCGACCGGGAACCACCCAACAGGAAGACTACTCTCAACAGAAAGAAGAAACACTGTAGGAGTGGTACCCCGCTGACACCTAACTCTAACACAATTAGAAAAATTTGCAAAAAAAGCATGAACAATAATTGTGAAAATCTAAGTCCGAACCGCGTGGCCCGCGAAAATCACGCACAACCCGAGAGAGAGCAAATAAATATACATTATGGACATATAATAGAAAAAAGAGAATATAAAACACTGTTCCTGAGAATACAAAGGATACACTGTGGTATAATGAATCAGGAATCATCAAACATCGAGCTGGTGGAACACTGATAAGCGTGCAAAAACATCTCGACACGAAGCGGATTTTAAAAAGAATGAGTCTTTAGAGACGGTATATGCGCACTGGCAACGGAAGTTGTGGAGTTGTACTTGGGAGAGAGCGTCCCGTACTGGGTCTGCGCCGGTTGCACTCGACCCAGTTTTGGCTTATTTTTATTGGTGCTTTTGCACCACTTTTCTTTCCCAACTTGCTTGGGAAAGACAAAAATAGAGAGTATTTTATCTGAGTTAGGGACTTCCACTGTAGTGCAAGCCTGTAGTAAACAATTGTGAGTAGGTTGATAAGAAATGGGTTACCTCTAATTCTGCCTACAGCTCATTCTGCCTACACTTTTCTAAAACCAGTTAACATCTTTCTAGGGTATAAACAAAACACATACATACCCAGTGATAAAATGGATTGGACCACAAATCAAGACACTGACCACTGATTGCAAGTCAGTTAATCAAAACACTAATTACTGTAAAGGTGCTGGGACTTGGGCTTGCACAATTATATCGGACCAATGAAGGTGTGCAATGTTTAGTGAGACGAGCAGCGTGTTTGCCACTGTTGCCTGTATACCAGGTACAGGAAGTGTGGATTGATGTAATGAATGAGGGACCTGATCACACCCCACAAATTATACAGTTTACTGATTATGTCACTTCTATCTGGGTAGATGATGATGCAGTGTTTAGACTTCCAATGTGGAATCAGCATGGTAATGTGGGACCACAGACTAATAATCATCTGGAGGGCTGGCACTCAAAACTGAATCGATTACTGTCTAAAGCGCATCCAAATATGTATGAGTTTATACACAATTAAAGACAATTGAAGACAGAGATAGAAAGACAAGGGCTAAGCCTGACCATGGCGCTGCTCCAGCAGCCAGAAAAAGCATCTACAGAGAAATAGACTCTCGTCTTATTTGCCTCAAGGAGAAACTCAGACAAGGATTAAAGTCACCCATTCAGTTTTTAGATGCAGCTAGCCATGTTTTGAAGCTTGACTTGTGATTTGTATTGTAAATTTATGTAATTTCATTTTATTTTATTCAGATTTAAAATTTCTTATCACATGACAGAAAACACACCTTGCTCTTTCGTGTTAAAATACCGAAATTTCAGAAAGCAAATTTTCCTTGCAGGGCAATTTATACTAAATCAACTTGGGAAAAATTAGCCAACTGAAATCTGGGTATTATGACATAAGAGAACAGAAGTGGTTATGAAAATAGGAGCAGTCTATTTATTACAAGGGAGATTAGCTTTTATCAGTGTAGAAGTAATTATATTATTTATTGAAAATTGTAGGCAGATTGGGTGTAGGCAGATTGAGATGTCGGCGAATGAGACGACACCAAAAAATGTCCTGCAGCCTGCTGTGCTTCAGATGAGATTTCCATATAGAGGGTATTTAAAACTTAACTTTTTATGCCATGTATATATTATTTCTTGAAAAATTCTGCAATGAAATTTTCAAAGGGTAATTAACCAATTGCAGTATGGTGATGGGATACTAAAATCAGATATTTTCTCCACAAGTTGGAAAATGATATTTAACCCTTCAAGGCTTAGACAGTTTCCACAATTCTTTTTTTATTGTCCTGTAGCTTTGCAGTGGCTTCAAGTCAAGTCTTGGCTGCCTTTATGGGCAGCCAAAACTTGACTAGAAAGCACATCCAGTAAAATTTGATTTTAAACAAGTTCACACAAAGACTGTGGATTGGGACTCCTGTTCTAGAATAAATATTTTTTTCCCAAATCAGAAATAAGCTTTTGAGGGTTAATAACATTCTGATTTTGTGCTTAGAATGCAGATTGAAACTTTATACAAAGAATGCATGTTGGAATGTCTGTTATGTTATGGTAAAAGTAATTCAAGTTGGAATTAGGCCTTTCAGAGTTTAAGCCATTTTCAGCAACTTCTGAACATATCACAACAACACAAGGATGAAGATAAGTTCAGCCTAACATTTATAATTATGCTAACCACTTCAGAGGTTCTCCACCTAAGAAATATGTTATAGGGTCACAGTCATAGAGATGTCATAACTTGTCCAGGTAAATAAAATAATAGTGACATCCCAATAGCAGTACTGCAGGATGGGGTTTAAAAATCCAACCCAGGGGCCTGATAAAGAAACTTATTTATAAAAAAGGGCATATGATCAAATATGATTATCAGGGATCTAAGTGAATTATGTTTTTAGGTACTGTACATGTCATTTTGTTCAACTGAACAGAACTGAGAGTGCAAAAATTTGGAAACTTTGTCATTTAAACATTCTTTCATGGGATTTTACAATGCATACATTTTTCTACCTCTAAAAACTCTTGAGAATTTGAGAATTAAACTTTTCAGGCCATCTTCAGGAAAGTATAATTTGTACACATCGTCACTTTCAAGTTCATACAAGCATTCAGCAAAGTAACAGTCTCGATACACTTGGGTACTTTTACAAATAGCTTTTATCAGTTCTATCAACTGAATAAGTGTTGACTTTTTTTTCAATCTGCAGTGCATTGTCCCTTCAAATAGTCCTTTCTAGCTGGTCAACATCCTATTGTGATAATTTGCCGTTTCCTATTATGACAATCTCCAAATTCTCTTTTTGTCAAAGGTTCAATTTCCAACATCATGTTAGCAAAACAATACAATTAATAATCTCTCTTATCTCTAGGGGCTGCATAGTATATTGATAAACCGATACATATCGTTATTCAAACCAGTATCGATTGAATATCGGTGTAATTACAAAAATATCGATTTATCATCATTTATTTACCCTGAATTTAATTTTCAAGACGTCTCAGAGTTTTTAAAACTGCAATCCTGAATGAATAATATCATCCATTTACCTACTGCATCGTCTGCATCCACCCATGTAATATATAAATTGAGAAGTTAAAAAAATATTCTTTTTAAAAAAATTCAACAAAACCATATCATATGACCCCTCCAATGTTTTTGTAGAAAATTTTTTTGAAAAATTTGATAAACTAATATTTCAAATAATAAATTTTGATATCATCTGCATTGGGTACCATTGGTCTCAAAGGGTTAGTCCCTTATTTCTTTTTTATCCAGACAAGCTTATCCCCTTCTTTCGGTGGAAATGTTTTCGTACTGACTCCTATCCTTATTTTTCTTCCACACTTGTTAGCAACTTTGTGTCAATTTTTAGGCTCGGAGCAGTTTGAATCCCTGTACTCATCCCCCTCTCCTTCCTTGTTGTGGGTGTATGCCCTTTCCTTATGCTTCCTGCATCATTTGAGGGATAGCATAGGAAAAGGTCATTGTGGTGGTTTGCACCCACTTTCACTAGCATGACAATGTTTTAAATTCATTAACTTTGTACTTGATAGATATTCCTAGTTCTTAATTGTATTTTTCTAGTTATACCAGTGAATGTTGAATAAATTGGCAACCTTTGGGTTGTCCACACTGGAAATTTCCTAGTTATGTTATAAGTTATTTTACTTCCCAGTTGTTGCATAAATGCAATTTACAAAGTAATGAGCTTTATGCAACAACTTGAGGAGTGTTAATTATTAACACTTCGTGTAGATTTACAGTCAAGTGACTCATAAAACATCAAAGGAACTACCGCGCAAATGAAAGTGAATCACAGAATTTTCTGTCCAATCAACAGCCTGTGTTCAAAGACGGCAGTCTCACTTCCGAAGAATTGGTCAGTTCTTTGTTCTACACTGCCAAAGATAAGTATTCTTTTGCTTTGTCTTTAAGATGTTTCAATACCTGCCCTCCCTCCCTTTGTTCCTTTAAATAGTCCAAACTGCTCTGGCCACCACATTTCTGTTTGATAAATATAGCATTCATCCACTGGTACTGTTCCATGCTTTTCCAGAGTTTTTTCTCACAAGTTTTTATCTCTGGTTTTTAATGCAGGAAATTGGGCGGTTTACATCCACTTTCACTATCATGACAATGTTTTAAATTCATTAACTTTGTTCTTTATAGATATTCCTAGTTCTTAATTGTATTTTTCTAGTTATACCAGTGAATGTTGAATAAATTGGCAAGCTTTGGGTTGTCAACACTGGAAATTTCCTAGTTATGTTATAAGTTATTTTACTTCCCAGTTGTTGCATTAACTAATATTTAAAATAATAAATTTTGATATCGTCTACGATGGGTAAAGTTTTATTTGAACTACATCTCAAGGTATGCTGATTTGTTCTGACTGTGATCATTCAAGTCCCGATTATGGTACGTATGTTCAGATATCTGAACAGTCTTTCGATATACTGCTACACTGTGGTATTTTTTGAATACCAATACCAGTATTCAGTTTCAAATACTGTGAAGTCCTACTTACCTCTATATGGGCAGGTTTATTTAGTTATTTTCCATATTATACATGTATTATAAGAACATACAACTCTTCAGTTGAGTGCAGTTTTATGTGATGGAAAACAAGAAAACACTTTGACAACACTGCGTGTTATAAACATCTAGTGAAGGTGTATTTTGGCACAGAATTTAATTTTTATGCTCGCCAATTACTGACTGAGCAACCAAATATATTTTTACGCTTCTTTGAAGTGATATAAAGTGACAATTATTGACAGCAAAGCATAACTTTTTCTTTCTGCATCTACACTCTTGAGGTTGGTCAACTCTGATCCTTAAAACCACGAAATTTACCTCCATTAATTTACCTGACTTAATTTGAAGAATATCTTACCTCACCAAATTACCATAAATAAACTGACATTATTTTAATGTCTTACCTCAAGCCTGTCATAACCTGGATCATTCAACTTCCTGTAAAATAAAAACAAACTGCATTTCATCCTCAAAAGTCTAAACTTCTGATAGAGTTGAACCCAGTCGATTGGATATTTCATCCTGAAAGGTCAAAACACCTGATAGGGTCGATTGAACCCAGTTAATTGGATATTTCCCAATTAAATAACTCTGTTAACTGATTGATTGTTAGAAATTACTCTCAGGGCTTTCAGAAATATGAGGGTACCAGAGCAAAAGGCCACATTGTCCTTGCTAATGTTTCCTATTCAGTCAAACAAATAATATTTTGTTTATATAAACTTGTTTTTGTTACAAATTATTGGAGAGTGCCTGTGGGCAGTCAGCAATAATCTGTAATAAAATAAATTTTTAATAACACATTCAGACCACTAAAAGTAATCTATCCTTCAACCAGTTAATTGCATATACTTGTGTGGAAAGCAAAATTATATTTATAAGTGACCTTGACCCTGTGACCCAAATACAACACTTTATAGACAATGTTTAAGTCACCTTGACCCATGACCCAAATACAATTCCAATCACAACACTCTATAGACAATTTGTGTAAGTGACCTTGACCCATGACCCACATACAATTCCAATCACAACACTTTATAGACAATCTGTGTAAGTGACCTTGACCCATGACCCACATACAATTCCAATCACAACACTTTATAGACAATCTGTGTAAGTGACCTTGACCCACTGACCCAAATACAATTCCAATCACAACACTTTATAGACAATCTGTTTATGATGTTTGAGTTTTGTTCACAAAAGGAAACTAAAGTTACAGTAGAGCCCACTTAACTGGATATCTCTTAACTGAATAATCCTGTTAATAGAATATAATTTCCCAACACAAAACCATTTACCATACCTCCAGTACAAATCTGACCTGTTAATTGAATATAGGTTATAGAGTAAACTCCTGTTAATTGAATGAAAAATCTTGTAACCGGTCGAGAAATTACCCTGACTCTCCCCAGTTTTCCTTTCTTTATAGACCTATTTGGCCTCAGTACATTCAATACAGGCATTTAATCTATTATACCTTGTTTAACAGAGCTCATAGAGGTCTGTCAAACAAGATATAATAAAATAAATGCTAAGTTTATCTCTATAATACAGGCAAGTGACAATACCTGTTAATTAAATACTCCTGTCAATTGAATAATCTTCACTGGCAAAGTGGCTATTCAATTAACAGGGTTCTACTGCATTTATTTATTGGCATTTAAGGTCACCTACTTCTGCACAATGACTAATTGTGACTGCAACATGGATATAGTCAAGCTTAACAATTGTTTATACCCATGTTGCCCATTTTAGAAGACTCCACCCCAAGCATTGGTGATTAGGTCCTATTTTACCAGTAAAACAGTTCGTTTACCACAGTAAACAAACACTGGTTCATTTCCCAAGGTTTCCATGGAGACTGAAGATATTGAATGGAAATAAAAACTTGATTTCTTGCAACGGTGACCCTGAACTTTGACTCACTGATCTCAAAACACAATCCCATTCCTCAACACCTATTGGCAGTCTGTGAATTGGAAGTTATAGTTTCGCATGCAAGAAGAAAGTGAAGTAAATGCATGGAAACCATAATTCCATTTATAGGAACAATGATCTTGACTTCTGACCTACTAACCCCAAAACACAATACCAGTCCTCAACATCTTCAGACTTTCTACAGGTGAGTTCTGTATGCAAAATATAACTAAAGGTTATTGCCTGGCAAGTGAAATATTTCTTATTCATTTATTGTTGTTAAGGCCACATACTTCTGCACAATGGCTAATCATGACCACAACATGAAGACAAAGTCAGGGTCAATTAATTGTTTATGCCCCATGTTGCCTATTTTAGAGGACTTGCACCCCAAGCATTAGTGACTGGATCCTATTTTACCAGTAAAACGGTGCTTGTTTACAACAGTAAACAGGCACTGCATGACTTCCCGGGGTTCCCATGGGGGTTGAAAGTGAAATTCTATTTATATTAACAGTGACCTTGACCTTTGATTTATTTACCTAAAACACAATTTCAATTATGTAAAAAGGGAGATGGATGGATGGATGAACAAACAAATGAATGAATGCAAATCTGAATAGACAAAGCGTTTATTTTATTATATAATCCTATTTTATAAAGTTAAAATGTAGACATTATACTGACTCATCCTACCAAGTTACAATGAAATCCCTTTACAAATACGACCTGTAGTCTGTGCTAAAGGTTTTGGGGGTAGCGTGGTGGCTCAGTGGTAGACTGTTGGACTTCTGTGCTAGAGGTCCTGAGTTCGATCCCCATCCGGGACGACCCGTGTTGTGTCCTTGGACAAGGCACTTTATCCCAGTTGCCTTCATTGGGGGCACGATGACACCATGTACTAAGGCATACTGCACGTCAATGGAGCACATGTCTTCAACCGCTGTAACCATGCTTGAGCGGAGCTTGAACAGAGTTAGAATGTTGAGGAGCTGACAGTCACCCGTCGCTGCTCGGTGGTTCTCTCTGGCTTCCTCCACCCCTAAAACTGTCACGGTGATGATTAGTCATTGTGCATAAGTTCGTGACCTTAAACACCAATAAATAAATAAATAAATAAATAAATAAATAAATAAATAAATAAAGGCTTTCGGGTTTTTGGCTCTGGCAGCTGTCATGGTTGAATGATCACGACCAAAAGGGGACGTTCTCATCTAGACATTATCTGGAGTCATTCTACCAAGTTACAATGAAATCCTTTCTTAAATACGACCTGTAGACTGTGCTAAAGGTTTTCAGTTTTTGAGCTCGGGCAGCTGTCACAGTTGACAGATCATGATCAAATGGGAAAGTTCTCATCTAGACATCATACGGAGTCATCCTATCAAGTTACAATGAAATCCCTCCATATTAAATATGTCCTGTAGACTGTGCTAAAAGTTTTGGGGTTTTGGGCTTGGGCAGTCATCACGGTTGCCAGATCATGACCAAAAGGGGACAATCTCATCTAGACATTATACAGAGTCATTCTTACCAAGTTACAATGAAATCCCTTCATAAATACGACCTGTAGACTGTGCTAAAGGTTTTGGGGTTTGGGGCTCGGGTAGCCATAACGGTTGACTGATCACGACCAAAAATGGACATTCTCATCTAGACATGACCTTAAACCCACATATGAAATTTCGTGATGATTGGACAAGAACTACAGGGTGTAGACTGTGCCAAAGGAAAATGTGAACAGACTCACAGATTAACAGACTTCCGCATGTGTGATTAGCTTTGTCAAGTTATCCTAAGAAGTTATTTACTGAAAGGTGTTTATGGGTCACTTTCAGCATCTATGGCTGTACCATAACCTTAAGAGAAGTATGAAGTCAAATTTATACCTATGTTGCCCACTTTATAGAACTTCTACCCCAGGCATTGGTTACCAGATCCTATTTACCACTATAATAGAACTTGTTTACCACAATAAAGAAGCACTGCTGCATTTAATGGAGTTATGACAGGGATGGTAAAGATTTAAAATGCAATAAAATTACCTGTAATCAAATTCCTCCTGTCTTTTTTTCTCCAACATTTCTTCATAAGTTGGCGATCCATAATTCTTTGAAGGTTCATTTTGGAGTGACCTGTTGAATTCAGGTGGTCTCTGAAAAAATAAAATCTCAATAAATAAGTCCACTTAATCTTATCTCCTGCTTTATACATATGTTTATAATTGCTCTATCATTTGTTTCTATCTCAGGTATATAGAAAAAAATTTCTCCTCTCCCCCCCCCCCCCCCCCCCCTTCCTACAGTATGTGGAGAGTGTATTATCACTAAATCACCTGCAGAGTGGAGATTCCACCCAAGCAATAATTGCAAATCTGTTGCAAAACATAACAAGCACAAGCCAAGTTTCAGCCAATGGACCTCTGGGTTAAACCCGGAGGTCCATTGGCTGAAACATTGCTCGTGTTTTTTGTCGATATGTACAAAATTTGAAAGTTATAGTTTGGGTAATAACTACACTCCGGGGGGGATTTTGTTACAATCCACTCTCCACTTACTGTATACAACTTGTCAAGACAAAGACATGTACATGTATAGTATGTGACACAGCAATGACAAACATCTAGGTAATGACCTGATAACAAAGGTACATATACAGTATTGTAGTGGTCTGTACATAAATACTGACCGTTGCCTGTAACAAATGTATAGGTAAAGTATTGTAAAGGTGGGTGACAGTCAGATGCTAAACTAGAAAAGAAATCTTGTGAGTCCCAGAGTGGGTCTGACTGAACCCCAAAATACTTGTTCTCAAAGCACAGTGATAACAAAGGCACCCCAAAACACACTCATTCCTTTCCCAAGGTGAAAACAAAGGTACCCAAGAAGTTTCATGAAGATCAGTTCATAAATACGAGCTGTATGGAAGTTGTGACAAAAAACTGATTGGACCTAATTTCGGTACAAAATGGCCACTGACAGCCATCTTGAATTTTGGACCGCACTCAGAAACACTCGTTCTCGTCCCAAGGTGATAACAAAGGTACCTAAGAAGTTTCGTGAAGATCGGTTGATAAATACAGCCTCAAGCCCGAGCCGTATTGACATGTGCACTTACAGTGTATAAGTAGCACTAAATAAATCAAAATTCATCTAATTTGCATAATTTCTGCACGAGAAAAAAACCTGTACTATATGTGATGTATCCCATGGTACTAAACATTCATACAAAAAATTATTCAAATCAGAGCTTTCATGTGGAAGTTCTGCACAAAAATCTGATTGCCCCTAATTTTGAATAAAATGACTGCCAGTGGCCATCTTGAATTTCGGACTGGACCCCAAAACACTCGTTCTCATCCCACAGTGATAACAAAGGTACCCAAGAAGTTTCGTAAAGATCGGTTCATAAATACAGCCTCTAGCCCGAGCCGTATTGGCATTTGCACTGACAGTGCTGAAAGTAACACTAAATAAATCAAAGTTAGTCTAATTTGCATAATTTAAGCACGAGAAAAAAACCTGTATGATATGTGATGTATCTCATGGTACTAAACATTCATACAAAAAATTATTCAAATCAGAGCTTTCATATGGAAGTTCTGTACAAAAAACAGATTTCTGCATCATCGGTACAAAATGGCGGCTGGCAGCCATCTTGAATTTTGGACCGCACCCAAAAACACTCGTTCTCGTCCCACAGTCATAACAAAGGTACCCAAGAAGTTTCGTAAAGATCGGTTCATAAATACGGCCTCTAGCCCAAGCCGTATCCAATTGTTGACGTACGGACAGATGGACGATGGGCCATGACAAAAGCTCAAATTTGGCTTTGCCAAAGTTGAGCTAAAAATCGATAGCTCCCATCTAGAGGTCACCCCAAACAAGCATACCAAGTTTCAAAGCGATCCAATCATAAATGTGCCCTGTAGGGTGTGCCAAAGGGAAATGTTGAGGTTTGACTAAACTAAAATCTAAGAACATTGGCCGCAGCAACATAGCTCCCATCATGAGGTCACCACAAACAAGCATACCAAGTTTCTAAGTGATCCAATCATAAATGTGCCCTGTAGGGTGTGCCAAAGGGAAATATTGAGGTTTGACTAAACTAAGTTCTAAGAAAGTTGGCCGCGGCAACATTTTTTCACGGAAATTGAAGAAAATCGATAGCTCCCATCTAGAGGTCACCCCAAACAAGCATACTAAGTTTCAAAGCGATCTGATCATAAATGCGACCTGTGAGATGTGCCAAAGGAAATTGTGGACGTACGTACTAATGTATGTACGTACGTACGTACATGGACGGACGAGAAGTGATGGCAATAACTCAGCTAGACTTTGTCAAGTTGAGCTAAAAAATTCCTGAAATACTGAAAGTTTTCAGTTTTGGCCTCAAACACATAGCTATTGACCCCTCATTCGAATGATCTCATTGAGCTTCTTCCAATGAGGAGTGATAAGCTACGTAACTGAAACAAAAAAAGAAAACTGAAAAAAAAATAAAGTATGAATGGAGATTTTTATGAATAGAACTGGCTGGTGAACCCATTATGTTAGGTGAAGGTACTTATTTATTGGTGTTTAAGGTCAGGCCCAACAAAGTAGATCTTCTGTTTCTCAGGCCATTTTTTGTAAAACTGCATGCAGGTTGATGGTTTTTTATTTTTTTTTTATTTTTGTAATTATTTCTTTGCCATCAAAAGTTCATGTTCTTGGTTTGTTTTAGGTCTCATCATCTACAAAATAGCACAGATAGTGGTGTATTTCGTCCCTTGAAAGACTCGAGGGACAAATTTATCAATTTTATTAACTTGGATAAAATATAAGACATAAACCATTTAATTTTTATTAAGATTTCACTGGTTATAAAAAGAGAGCATGTAGCAGCCAAGAGGACCATGCAGGAGGGCCTGAGAAACTGATTTGTTTACTTTTGTAGGCCTTATTGGTGTTTAAGGTCATATGTTTCTGCACAATGGTTAATTGTGACCGCAACATGGATTTAAGTTCCGCCAATTGTTCAAGCCCATGTTACTCATTTTAGAGGACTTCCACCCTAAGCAATAGTGACTGGGTCCTATTTTACCAGTAAAACATATCTTGTTTGCCATGGAGGATGTTAGGTAAAGGGGATGACCCTTTTCCAAACTGATATTTTCCAGTGCCCATTTTACTGTGTGTTCACTATTTTGTTGACTGGTATTTTATTGGTAATTGACAACTTTTTGGCCAATTCAGAAGATGATATGGGGGTTAAAAAAAAGATTACAAGAACCTGTTGTTCTCTTTTCTTTCGTTCTTTCTCTTGTTGCAGTTGTAAAAATTCTTTGTATTCCTTATTCCGCTCTTCCCTTTTCTTATTCTGCAAAAATGGAAATAATTTTTCTGTTAAAGTTACGTATTGGAGGAATTGATTTCATCACAAGAGTGACCAACTTCAAGAAAAAACAAGAGGCCCCAGGGAGCCTGAGGGTGCTCACCTCACCTTCTGGCCTAAATATCAACCCAGGGAATTGATTTCAACAAGTTGCATCTGCCCCTCCTAAGAAAAGCTTATACCAAATATCCAAAGATTCTGACCAGTGGATCTTAAAAAAAAAGGATTTTTGAAGAATATTCTTCATATTGAACTAAGTTATAATTTGGACTCCCACAGGGAGCCCAAATATGAACCCAGGGACTTGGCTTAAACAAACTTGAATATCACCTCTGTAAGGATGCTGTATACCAAATATCAAAAGATTCTGACTTGTGGATGTGAAGAAGAAGATTTTTGAAGAATATTCCTCATATTGAACTAAGTTATAATTCCAGTTCCCACAGGAAACCCAAATATGAACCCAGGGACTTGGCTTGAACAAAATTGAATCTCACCCCCCTAAGGATGCTGCATACCAAATATCAAAACATTCCGACTGCTGGATCTGAAGAAGAAGATTTTTAAAGAAAATTCCTCATCTTGAACTAAGTTACAATTCGAGCACCCACAGTGAGCCCAAATATGAACCTAGGGACTTTGCTTGAACAAACTTGAATCTCACCCCCCTAAGGATGCTGCATACCAAATATCAAAACATTCCGACTGCTGGATCTAAAGAAGAAGATTTTTAAAGAAAATTCCTCATTTTGAACTAAGTTATAATTCGGGCTCCCACAGTGAGCCCAAATATGAACCCAGGGACTTGCCCCCCTCCCCCACCCCCAAGGATGCAGCATACCAAATATCAAAAGATTCTGATTGGTAGATCTGAAGAAGATGATTTTTAAAGAATATTCCTCAAACTGCGCAAATTTCAACATTTGGCTCCTATAGAGAGCCCAAATATGGACCCAGGGATTTGATTTCAATAAACATGTGAAACAATCTTCCAAAGATGTTATATGTGAAATTTGAAAGCTTTTGGAGCAGTGGTTTGGGAGAAAAGTAGTCTTAAATGTTTTTCCCATTACCCACGGTGTTAAAAAATGCTGACTCAGTACTTTTTCAAAAGTCCCCAAAAAGTACCCCGTGATAAAACCGATAGCAATTTTGTTGGATCATTCCATTCTGTTGGTCTTAAGGAAGCTTCACACCAAATAAGAATTTTCAGTGCCGTGTAGTTTTGACGATAGGGGCGTTTCAAATTTTTTCTATTTTTAGCTTCTGCAGTTCCCATGGGGCAACGGGAAAATTTTTTGGGCATAAATTAAGTACTTATGACCCAAGAAGCCCTCATATCAAGTTTGGTTCAAATCAGCCTCTCGGTTTGGAAAAAATAGAAATTTTGGGCGGGGCAAAATTTCTTGCCCCTCCCATAACGAAAGCAAATATAGCTCCTCGAACTTCTCTTGAACAAATCTGAGTCTACACCTCAAAAGGAAGCTGCACACCAAATATCAAGTCTCTACTACTGCTGGTTCATGAGAAGAAGACTTTTTAAGATTTAAACACACTTTTTGGGTGTGGACCAACAGAGGTGCGAGGCAACTTGATTTGAAAATCAAAATGCGATGTCATAACAAACTATTATCTCAAATTTCAATTAAATTGGTTCAGAGGTTTTGGAGGAGAAGACGCAAACACCATGTTCACGGACGACGGACGGTGAGTGAACATGAAAGCTCCCCTGACTGAAAGTCAGACGAGCTAAAAAAAAAAAGTTAAATTTTTTCAGGTGACAAAGTTCAGTAACTTGATTGAATGCATTGTCACATCTACTCCCTTATTAACTAGTCCCTTATTAACTAGTCCGGTGGATGAACAGTAAGGAAGAAAATGTGATAACGAAACACAACTTAGATAAGACAAGCTTTATTCATCCATTTGTTACCCAACTTTTAGATTTTGTCTCATTCATTAGGCTGACAGGCCTGAAAATAAGCTGTCTGACATTTGTAGAATGAGGTTCCCAGAGGGTGAATTTGATGATGCTATCCCATACAGTGGGCCAATTTATCCTCTGGGTACCTCCTGGCAAATTGTTCCCACAATGAAACTAGGAATTTAACCAATTCAGTCTTGTTTAACAGCACTCTTTGAACTCTGTTAAAGATTAACTGGTAGAGTGCTGGATTCCCATATTTGGACTTTATTCTGAAGTACCAGAACCACAACTCAACAGGCCATTACTTAGTGCTGTGTACTGTCTTTGATGTAATAATATTTAGTCTGTAAGGATATGCTTTGTTACAATTTATGGGAGAGTGCATAGGCACTCTCCCATAAATTGTAACAAGGCAGTGACGTATGAACAAATTCTGATAACCAAAAATAACTTAGCACTCTGCAGTTAAATTGGTTAAATTCCCCGTTGCATTATGGCAAAAATTTACTGTTTGAAATTTTGGTATTTTGACATAAGTGTGTTGACGGTTAATTTTGTTTGTCCCAATTTATTTATATAGGTATTTTTCCCCGATAGGGGTTTAGACACTTTGGACAGCCAGGGTCACCTCGAATTGGAGAGTTTTAAGGATGGAGGAAGCCGAAGTACGCAGAGAGAACCATTGAGCAGTGGGTACAACTGACAGACTCCCCAACATACAAACTCCATACCAGCAGGGTTAGCAGTGGTTGAATATATGTGCATCATACACGTGCAGTACTGCCCTAGTACACAGCACCACCAAGGTCCCCATGTGGGCAATCAGGACTAAGTGCCTTGCAAAGACCACAATGCACTAACCTCTAGTGGAGATTGATCTGAAGACCTTTCCGTTTTGAAGTCCAATGCAATAACCACTAAGCCACGGCACTCCAATTCATATGGGTATACATCTTTGCTAAAATTAATTACCGAAACAAGACTCACCCATAAGAACAGAAACTGGTTGATACTATTCACAAAAATTGGCATTCAAACTATTTTTAATATTTTTGCCTCCAAAACATAGTTATGCCCCACCCCTGAACAAGCTGATGAAGCTATTTGAAATGGGAAAGGGGGGAGGGTGGTCATAAAGCTATATTTTGGAGTCAATAATTGGCGACAAAGGAAATTTTTTTTATTCATTCAAGAAATATTTTTCAAAGTGTTTTCTGTTTGTTATGTTAGGTAAAGGCTCAACCATTTACCTGACACAGCAAGAGATGATGCAAAAAAGTGCCTGAATAACAACAAATTAATACTTTTTTGCCTCAAACACTTAGCTGATGACACCCCAATAAGCTTATTCCAATGAGGGGTCATCAGCTATATTTTGGAGACAAAAACTAAGGAAAGAAATGTTGTGATTTGGGGGAATAGCATTGGCTGCATATGAACGTTACGAGTGGAAGGTTAAGACCTGTAGATTTTATACATTTCTGCTACACTTTAACAGCCTAGATACTGAGGCTTTGCAGTTGTTTCAAAGAAACTTTTGGCTGCCTACATTGGCAGCTTATAATTCTGAAGAAATAACTACCAAGGTACAAAGAATGTAAGTTGCAAATTGAACCAAAGACTGTATGTTTTGGTACATGTTTGCAGCAGTAAAAAGTGATCAAAGCTGGAAATGGCCCTTACCTCTTAACTTGCTGAGTAATTTCAAACTATATATCATCAAATCCAGTCATGGCTGCTGTAAAGCAGCCATGACTAGATTTGATGTAAAATTCATCTAAATTCAACTCCAAAAAAGCATTGGTGAAAAATTCCATGCAATTTACAGGGGCAAAATTTAATTAAATGTGCCCAAATTATACTTATTTCAATGGCAAGAGTAATCCTGTCCTGGGCAGAAATATCTGCCAGCAGCTAGCAAGGAGTTAAGAGTTAACAATCCAAGGGGTAAACCCACAGAAAGTGAAGCCTTTTAATAGTGGGACCACCCCTACTCAACTGAGCCAAAATATAGGCATGAAGTACTCAAGTTAAAAATTTTGTGATTTATTTATTTATTGGCGTTTAAGGACACTTTTGACAACCAGGGTCACCTCGTGTCAGACAGTTTTACGGGTGGAATAAGCCGGAGTACCCAGAGAAAACTGCCAAGCAATGGCGAGCAACTGTCAGGCTCCCCAACATACTAACTCCACACAAGCAGGGTTAGCATTGGTTGAAGACAAGTGCACCATCGACGTGCAATACGTCTTAGTACACAATGCCACCGTGCCCTCATGTAGGCAATGGAGGTGAAGTGCCCTGCCCAAGGACACAACGCGTTTGCCATAAAAATTTTGTGATTATCCATGTATCAAAACTATGAGTATAAGGGATAAGGCCATCAACAAAGAAGGTACCAAGGTCATTAGTTGAAGAAACTGCAAAGCAAAAAATATCAACTGGCTTGGAAATGCGAATAAAATAATATAGATGGCAATTTACAACTGATATGAGGCAAAGCTCTTTGTCATGGATTTATATTTCTTCAATGTTTGACCATGAAAAAGTTTCTACTAAGCAATACTATTCCCTGCTGCATCAAACATGTAATGTTGTTCCAAATAGGAATGAGTTTAATAAAACTATTTCAGAAAGGAAGCAACAAAATATGTTTGTGATTAAAAAAAAACACGACAATTTTGACAATTTTTTCTCTGATACACAGTGATCACAAAAAAAAAGAGAGAAAATTTCGATCACCAATGACTGATCATGTCCATAAAACAGTAGAATTTCACTCTTCAAAGAAGAAAGTTGACGACAATTTATTTTAGACGCTATTTTCATTTGTTTATCTTGACTTCATTGGTGCAAGGGTGTTAATCTGAATGAGATACAGATGGCTTTTTCGAATACTGTACTACGGTTAAACCCCTAGGACCCCAAATACTGAGAAACTGTCACTTTTGTAATGATTTGAAAAAGTTATTGCAAAGTGTATTCTTTCTTGAGAACTCAACTGTAGGCTGCATTTATCTTAGCAGTGTTTTTATATTATTCTTGGCTGCCTGTACAGGATTAAACTGTACAGGCAGCCAACAATAATATAGAAACACTGTTAAGTCATTGACAGCTGTGTACATGTGGATAAGTAGTAGCTACATAAAAAATAATCTTAGGCTCCAGGGTCAACACTAGTTCAGGACTTATATTTCATCTAAATTTGGGAGAATCCATATGGATTCTCGCAAAAATTGTTGGGAGAATCCATACCTGCTATGACCCGGTTCCAATGACAGTCAAATTTGTACAACTTTATTGACAAAGTGTCAAGATCATGTCAGCCTTGTATTGGTTAAATTGCTGCAGCTATGTTAGGTAAAGGGTAAAATTGACTCACTCCTATTCCATGCGAGTCCTTGCAGAGATGCAGCAAGAATCTACATCGATTCTCGCTGGTTTCGTTACACAAATGTTTGTGTGAATCGATTCTGATTCTTGTTGAAATAGAAGCCCTGTAGTTGAATTTTTCTTCAATTTTATCCCAAGAACCTGATAAATGTATCTGCCAAAAACTTCACTCTTGGCATCAACATTATAAAATTTCTACAGGTTAATTATTAATGACAAAAAGATGTAACACAGGAAAGAGAATGCTGCATAGAGCATAAAAATATGGCTTACAAAAAATTATTATTTTTTAGATAAGAGCCAAAGAGCTTCTTTAAAACAGTGTGGGTTACCAATAAGCCAAGATCCAGATGCAAGATTCATCAGTAGTTAATGCATAGACAAGATAAAGACAAGCACAGAAAAACAGACTCAAAGACATTACTAAGCATTTGTATGACAATCTTAACTCTTAGAAGCTGGTAGTCGAGTTTTCTTGCCTGTGATGTAATATGGCAGGTAATCTGGCAGTGACAGTTCAGCTATCTTTGGGCTGGGGGAGAATTAAACACTGAGCAAGTGCTTCTAGTTAAGTGTCGTCTGCCTGAAGAGGCAGACGACACTTGACTAGAAGCACCTGCTTTACTGTAAGTTTGTTGCAGTATGTCATGTTCAATAAATTCATTCTAATTCCATGCTTCTAAGAGTTAAAATGCATTGTTAGAAGAAAAGTTGATGTTATTATATTTATTTATTGGGGTTTTAGCAACACTTTCGACAGCCAGGGTCACCTCGTGTCGGACAGTTTTACAGGTAAAGGAAGCCGGAGCACCTGGAGAGAATCACCTAGCAACGGCCAGACTCCCCAATGAACAAACTCAACAAAAGCAGGGTTAGCATTGGTTGAAGGCAAGTGCACCATCGATGTGCAACAAGCCTTAGTACAAAGTGCCTCCGTGACACCATGTGGGCAATTGGGATGAAGTGCCTTGTCTAAGGAAACAATGCAGTTACCCCTAGTGGGGATCAAACTATGGACCTTTTGGTCCAATTCTGTAACCACTGGGCCACTGTGCACCCAGTTGATGTTATCAGTAAATATTTGTAATCATTGTGCTCAATGAAAATAATAGAGTTTTGAAGAAGTAGTAAATTTGTGAAAGTAGTCTTGGAAAGTGAAGTTTGATGATCATTTCTAATCTTCTTCCTTCTAGACAAAAGTAAAAGCTAACTAACATTAGAAATATGAAAAAAACCAAGAAAAATATTTCTTTACCAAACATTAATTGCAAATGATTTTTTCCCTTCAAAATAGGCCTGGAAATACCCCCACAAATGACCATTTAGGTTACGTGTGGGTTACATCAATTGTAAAATAAGTGAACGAACTACAGGTTATGACAAAGTAATACAACATAACTTTATTATCTGCTAGCCTGTGAATTATCACAAATTATCTAAAAGATATTTCTCGACATCTATCGACTCGATAGATATCACAAAATATTCTCCAGTAGCTACCTAAATGACATCATGCTTCGATGCATGACGTCACCTTGAAGGAACGATCAGCTGATCTTTGTTATTGTTTTGAAACATACACATTTGGGGTTGAATTGGGCTGAATATTGTGCAATAAAATGTCTTGTAGCATATAATGAAAAAGAATTTCTACTCTATTTTAGTCAGTGTCGGGAATTATCTCATGAATGTGGACCTGAAAGTTTTATTTTTCAAGAGCGCTTGCACGAGTGAAAAATAATATTTTCGGGTCCACACGATGAATTTTTTCAGTAGCTTCCTGAATGACATTACGCTTTGGCGCATGACGTCGCCTTGAAGAAACGATCAGCAGCCTTTTGTTATTGTCTTGAAACTGTTTGCAGTCGAACTGGGCTGAATATTGCGCAGTAAAATGTCACGTAGCATATAATAAAAAGAAAATCTATACTGTTTTAGTGAATATCAGGAAATATCTCATGACTGTGGACCTGAAAGGTTTTTTTTCACTTGTGGAAGCGCTCGTGAAAAATGAAACTTTCAGGGCCACACTAATGAGATAATTCCCGATATTCACTAAAACAACGTAGATATCCTCTATTTATTAAATTACTAATATTTTACCAGAAAGACTTAACAATCTATCGAAACTATTGAGATTCAAAGGCCGAGTATTGAATCCACATACGAATAGAATGGCATGCTGTTTCCATCTTAAAAGAATTTCCATGAAAATAAATAGCAACAACTCATGTGCTATCTCGCTTTGGAGAGATTGTGCATCAGTTGTTAATATTTATATAGGTGGAAATCCTGTTAAGATGTAAAAAAAAAAAGCAGGCCTGGCACAGTAAAAAAGGAGGAGAAGCATTGCAACATCCTTTTTCCTATGACTTACCACCATGGTAAGAGCTTAAGTTGTCTCAAAAACATAGCTTATGACTGACTCTTTGGAACGTGCTCGTTGAGCACATTCCAAAGAGGGGTTATAACCTATGTTTTTTTAGACAAAAAATAAAAAAAAACCTTATTCAAGAATTTTGTTTGCAAGTGTCGTCTGCTTTCATGTTAGGTAAAGGGTATAAGCCAGGTTTTGGAAGTAAAAATTGAAAAAATAAAAAAATATAAATGCCGATTTTAGTGAACACCAACTGGAAATGGCAATTATGTTGGGCAAAGGGTTAAAAAAAAAAGAAGACTTGCAGCAAATAAAAAAAAAAAACAGAGAGCAAACTATTAACTACATTCATCAGAAGCCTGCTTTCATTATTTTATAGCTAACTTGGTTCTTATCACTATTAATTCACTTTGGTGACATCAATTTTCCTAAATACCCAAAACAAAAACTATCTCCCTCACTAGTCTGCACTAGTGGTGAAAATTTAATCAAATCATCATTGAGTGAAGAAACAAGACACCATTTGCAATGCTTTTAGAACTACAGACGGCACCTTGTTGCACTCAAGAGACAAAATATACCTTGTTTCACAGAGCTTAAGTTGCTCTTTCAAATACATTACAGCTGGTCTAATTCATAATCCCATATATAGAAAAAGGTTAGGCCCCACAAAGTAGATCGTCTGTTTCTCAGGCCATTTTTTGGAAAACTGCTTGTGGGCGGGCAGGTGGGCTGGAGGGTCTCAGTTTATTTTATTTTAGTTATTATTTCTTTGCCATCAAAAGTTCATGTTCTTGGTTTGTTTTAGGCCTCATAATCTACAGAATAGCATGGGTGGTGGTGTATTTCATCTCTTGAGTGCAAGAAGGCTTTGCAATGCTAAAGTATTGCAAAGTATGGTCCTGCGAAGCTTTGACATTCGATTTGATTAAAAAATATCTTGATGATTTGATTCAATTCAAGTTGCACTGATTCGAAAAACCTGAATTGTGGAGAAGTTCTCAAAATCATACCAAGTGTCTCCTCTTGACCTTTTCTTCTATCATCGGGTCTCCTGTACAGGAGGCACAATGATGGAAGAAGAGTCCAAAGGCACTCCACGTCTGAAGCTACTTCGATTCCGGTCTGAGCAATTCCAAATTTTAGAATGATTTGCCAAAAAAACAGACGAGTTGCAGTTAAATACAATATTTGAGTGGAGACTGGCGATATTTACAGAACTTTATAAGAACGTGTAGCATCCTCAACTCCAAATGAAAGTGTCAATGACACTGTAGCTCAACTTGTCAAGACAAAGACATGTACATGTATAGTATGTGACACAGCAATGACAAACATCTAGGTAATGACCTGATAACAAAGGTACTTATAAAGTATTGTAACGGTCTGTACATAAATACTGACCGTTGCCTGTAACAAATGTATAGGTAAAGTATTGTAAAGGTGGGTGACAGTCAGATGCTGAACTAGAAAAAATCTTTGAGTCCCAGAGTGGGTCTGACTGAACCCCAAAATATTTGTTCTCATAGCACAGTGATAACAAAGGCACCCCAAAACACACTCGTTCCTGTCCCAAGGTGAAAACAAAAGTACTCCAGAAGTTTTGTGAAGATCAGTTCATAAATACGAGCTGTATAGAACTTGTGACAAAAAACTGATTGGACCTAATTTCGGTACAAAATGGCCACTGGCAGCCATCTTGAATTTTGGACCGTACCCAGAAACACTCATTCTCATCCCAAGGAGATAAGAAAGGTACCCAAGAAGTTTTGTGAAGATCGGTTCATAAATACAGCCTCTACCCTGAGCCGTATTGACATGTGTGCTTACATTGTGTAAGTTGCACTGAATTAATCAAAGTTCATCTAATTTGCATAATTTCTGCACGAAAAAAAACCCTTACAATATGTGATGTATTCCATGTTACTAAACATTCATACAAAAATTTATTAAAATCAGAACTTTCATACAGAAGTTCTATACAAAAGACTGATTGCACTAATTTTGGTACAAAATGGCTGCTGGTGGCCATCTTGAATTTCGGACCACACCCAAAAACACTCGCTCTCATCCCACGGTGATAACAAAGATACCCAAGAAGTTTCGTAAAGATTGGTTCATAAATATGGCCTCTAGTCTGAGCTGTATAGAAGTTGTGTACAAAAAACTGATTAGACCTAATTTCGGTACAAAATGGCCACTGGCAGCCATCTTGAATTTTAGACCGCACCCAGAAACACTCGTTCTCGTCCCAAGGTGATAACAAAGGTACCCAAGACATTTCGTGAAGATCAATTCATAAATACAGACTCTAGTCTGAGCCGTATTGACATGTGTACTTACTGTGTGTAAGTCGCACTGAAAAAATCAAAGTTCATCTAATTTGCATAATTTCTGCACGAGAAAAAAACCTGTATTATATGTGATGCATCCCATGGTACTAAACATTCACACAAAAAACTTATTCAAATCAGGGCTTTCATATGGAAGTTCTGTGCAAAAATCTGATTGCACCTAATTTTGTACAAAATGGCTGCCATCGGCCATCTTGAATTTCGGACCAGACCCAAAAACACTCGTTCTCGTCCCACGGTGATACCAAAGGTACCCAAGAAGTTTCGTAAAGATCGGTTCATAAATACGGCCTCTAGCCCGAGCCGTATTGGCATTTGCACTTACAGTGCTGAAAGTAACCCCCAACAACATCAAAATTAGTCTAATTTGCACAATTTACGTACGAGAAAAAAAACCCGTATTATATGTGATGTATCCCATGGTACTAAACATTCATACAAAAAATTATTCAAATCAGAGCTTTCATATGGAAGTTCTGTACAAAAACAGATTTCTGCATCGTCGGTACAAAATGGCAGCTGGCAGCCATCTTGAATTTCGGACCGCACCCAAAAACACTCTTTCTCGTCCCACGGTCATAACAAAGGTACCCAAGGAGTTTCGTAAAGATCGGTTCATAAATACGGCCTCTAGCCCGAGCCATAGCAGCTTGGCACTTACAGCTCTGAAAGTAACACTAAATAAATCAAAGTCAGTCTAATTTGCATAATTTACGCACGAGAAAAAAACCCGTATTATATGTGACGTATCCCATGGTACTAAACATTTATACAAAACTTTATTCAAATCAGAACTTTCATACAGAAGTTCTGTACAAAAAACTGATTTTTGCATCATCGGTACAAAATGGCCACTGGCAGCCATCTTGAATTTCGGACCACACCTAAAAACACTCGTTCCCGTCCCAGGGTCATAACAAAGGTACACAAGAAGTTTCGTAAAGATCGGTTCATAAATACGACCTCTAGCCCGAGCCATAGCCAATTGTTGACAGACGGACAGACGGACGGACGGACGATGGACGACGGGCCATGACAATAGCTCAAATTTGACTTCGTCAAAGTTGAGCTAAAAATGGTGAGATTCAATTCAGGATTAGATTCAAAATTCTATATCTGATACGATTTGGGATTCGATTCAATTCAAAATTTAAGATTTGCAGGACCTATTGCAAAGCCTTGTTGCACTCAAGGGACATTTATTTATTTATTTTTTGGAGTTTAACGACACTTTCAATAGCCAGGGTCACCTCGTGTTGGAACTCAAGGAACAAATTTATCAATTTTATTAACTTGGGTGAAATATCAGACATATTACCATTTAATTTTTATTTTTTTAAGTTTGCATTGGTTATAGAGAATATGCAGCAGCGAAAAGGACCATGTGGGAGGGCCGGAGAAACAGATTTCTAACTGGGAGGGCCGGAGAAACAGATTTCTAACTTTTTAAGGCCTTACTGAAGATATTTTAGTTAATCACTCATGTTCTACAAGTTAAAATTAATTGTGAATTCACTTGGTTAATTAATAGTGGCAGTGTTACCAGTGGCAGAGTCAGTAATGATATTCATATATTTAGTGTTGTATAACAATAGGATAAGCTATACAAAGTAAAATATATTTATTTCAAAGAACACTCTATTGCCAAACAGCATACCTCAGCAGAATGATTGTACTTCAATCCAGGTAATGTGGCATAAACATCTTTGTTACTCATATACTACATGTAATTAAAAACAGAATAAAAATAAAATCACTACAATTAAAAGCATTGGTGAATTTCAGAACCATTTACCTGGCATATACAGTGTAACCCTATTAATCGAAATAGACACACACTTTGCCAGTAAAAATGATTCAAGAATTTGTTTATTTAGTATTTAACTGGTAGAGCACAAAATTATTTTTCAAAGGTGATTTGTAAAGTGAGTATTATTTTTTCAAGGGCACCATACTATGAGCAAAAGGCACTCCAGTGTAATAAGATTTTGTTCATAAACATTTGTTTTGTTCCAATTTATTGGAGAGTGCCACTTGACACTCTCCAATAAATTGTAATAAGACAATTTGCTTAAACATTTTGTGTTTTAACTACAGAGCAAATGGGGTAATGAATACAGTGTAAAGCCACTGTAGAGGCTTTCAGCACATTTCAGTAGAACCCTGAAAAAAGTGACTTCTAGTACTCAACCAAATTCCCCGGAAGTGCACACCTGTTACAAAAATAAGTGTAAACAAAAATAGTTCTTTTTTACTGCAATCCAATTTATCCAAAAAAGATTGGGGGAATTATTAATGCTAGCATTGGCATGCGATGTTGAACTGTAAGTCATATAATAAACCTTTTATCACTACAGTGAAGTGGTCTGGGTCATCGCATCATGTTTCGTTCAGGAAGTCAGATTGGCGGATCAAACTCGCTGCCAAATCTGGTGATCTGACCTACTCAACTCGAAGTGATACGACCCGATCTCTTCACTGCAGTGTTAATATGTATATATTGATAAAAAAAATTATATATATGATACAATAGATTAAATGCCTGTATCGAATGTACTGAGTTGGGGAGTGAGTGGGTGATATCCTGTTTCAGGTATCTGTGTAATGAAGCCAGCATAATCCTTCTCATGTAGCCTCTCTTGTAAAATTAAAAAAAACTGAACTTTACAGCTAAAACTTTAACTGAGACTATTATAATCCCTGATGGGTACGGGTGTGGGATGGGAAAATCTCACCCGAGGGCAAGATATTTGGGCCAGACACGAGGCTCGCCGAGTGTCTGGACGAAATATCTTGTCCCGAGGGTGAGATTTTCCCATCCCACATCCGTACCCATCAGGGATTATTTTTCTCCCCCCACCATACAGCGGTAATGTTAGCCAGAGGTAATCGGCGGTCACATGCTGATACAATCAACTCATTTGGTATTCGTTGTTTTGAAAAACTAATGACACCACCGGAAAGAGCATGCAAAAGTTATGTATATACCAAAGGTATATACCACGAAATCAATTAGGAACGGTGGCATCTTGGGGTTTAAAGAGTTTTAGAGCATCAAACTTTGATCACACGGCATTCTGATGACGTCAATATGAATTAGTTGGTAGCAAAAAACTGATACGATATGCATAACGTCATAATAACGTTATAAATGTATAACGTCACGTGGGTGGGGTGGGATACAACTGTCTCTCCCTGCTATCTCACCCTGGACACACGTACGTTACACATGCAGTGGGGGGAGAAAAATTTGTCACATTACAACAGCAGAAAAAAATAAGTACCATAATCAAGAAACTGTGGCCGAATCGACCACCACATGAATGTTTGTTTATTTGGGTTAAATGACACTTTTAACAACCAGGGTCACATCATGTCCATTTTCTTTTAGGGTGGAGGAGGCCAGAGTTCCCAGAGAGAACCACTGATCAATGGTGAGACTCTTCACTCAACCACTGTCAGACTCTTCAATTTCCCAACCTGACACAATCACAGTTAAGAGTGTTTGAAGGAAAATTCAACGTCAACAAGTAGTATGCCTTAGTACAACACGCCAATGTGTGGATAATCAGGATTTAGTGTCCTGCCCAAGGACACAATGCAGTCACTGCTGTCAGGATCAAACTGTCAGCTTCTCGGTTTAAAGTCCAATGTTCTCTATCCATTAACCCTTTACCCAATGAATCGGCCATATCCGCCCAAGTAATATTCAAATTCAGCAGCTGAAAAATTATTATTTTTAAAAAAATATCAATAAAACCATATCATGTGACCCCTCTTTGGAACAAACTCGTTCCAATGAGGGGTCACATGATATGGTTTGTTTGGAATTTTTTGAAAAATTTTAAGAAAAGTTAATTTAAAATAATAAATTTTGAAATCGTCTGCATTGGGTAAAGGGTTAAGTCAGCATGCTACCCAACACATGAATAGACCATCTGTGCTGACCTCAAAATGGAAGGCTTTTTCAACTCACAGGCACCCAAGGGAGACCAGCTAGTTTCCATGGATGCCTGTGAGTCGTAGACACAAAAGGGGGCCTGCCATGTCCACCCCATCCCTCATTTTTTTTCTTTTGACCCAAACTCCTGATGGGGTCAGGTCATATATAGCCTCATCAAAACCTGAGATTAAGGAAGAGTATAGAGGCAATCAGCTACAGTGACATTCAGCTTTATTTAAACTTGTTTGGCTAGCTAAGACTTGACTTTACCAACACAATCTCTGAATTAAGGATACCATCACTTGCTTTATTTTTTTATTATTATCACAGCTTGTGTGTGCAATCTAACTGCACACATATTGAACTCTTTGCATGCTGCTGGCAGATATTCCTGCCCAGCATCGGGTTTCATTTGTCTCTGAAATAAGTATAATTTGTAAATATTTAATCATATTGTCTCCCTGTAAATGGAATGGATTTTTTCACCAAGGATTTCTTGTGTTATATTTTTTAATTAATTTTTCATCAAATCTAGTCATGGTTGCTTCAAGGAAATGAAAGTGTCAATGACACTGTAGCTTAACTTGTGTGTTGTGTTTGATGAAAAGGATAATGTTCAATGTTTATGAAAGGATTATGAAATATAACAAGAATTGTGATAACTGGGAATATGTTCATTTCTGTTCCCTGTATGCTATGTTTTTGATAACATTTTGTTTCTGATCATCAAAATGTATCATCAAAATGTATGATCGTAAATTGGTCCAATCATATCACAAATTATTGTTGGGCTTCATTTGTTTGAAATTTCATCAAATCGAGCAATGGCTAGTTTACAGCAGCCATGACTGGATTTCATGAAAAAACATTCAAGAAAATACCCAGCAGGTTAAGAGTTAGGGCCTAATATCGACTTTGATAACTTTTTAATGCAAAAGAACAGGCACCCCAACATGCAGTGTTTGGGTAAACTCAAACAGTTTTCTAAGTACCTTGTCAGTTGTTTCTTGTTTTCTAAGTACCTTGTCAGTTGTTTCTTGTTTACTAAGCACCTTGTCAGTTGTTTCTTGTTTTCAAAGCACCTTGTCACTTGTTTCTAGGCAAGTCTTAACTGCCTCTGTAAACAGCCAAATCTTTACAAGAAACAACTGCAAAGCCACAGGAGGTAGACTTTCAAAGTATAGTAAAAATGTATAAAAATCTCCAGGCCCTTAAGGTTAAAAATGGAGAGAAAAGAATTTACACACTGAGGTATAAAATCAATAAATTGTTTTGTTTTTGCACCTTTGCTGATTGAACAGAACACTCTTACCTCCTACTGTCTGCACTTAAGAATAAGCTATTTTATTATATGCTAGCCTGTGAATTATCACAAATTATCTAAAAGATATTTCTCACTATCCATCGACTCGATGGATATCGACAAATATCCCTCAGTAGCTTTCTAAATGACGTCATCACGCCGCCTTGGAGGAATGATCAGCTGATCTCTGTTATTGTTTTGAAATATACACAACTGGAGTTGAATTGAGCTGAATATTGTGCAATAAAATATCTCGTAGCATATAATAAACTAGAGTGATGTCACGCATACGGTCCGACTGTCCCAGGATGCAAAATAGTCGGAGCCATTTTTTGTTAACTGTTTACCTAACGAATCTGCCATATCTCCACTCGTGATATACAAAATTTGCTATTCAAATTTTATTTTTTCATTTCTCTACTTCAAAACATACCTCATGACCTATTAATGGAACAAACTTGATGAGCTTGTTCCAATAAGGAGTAATAAGCTATGGTCAAAAGTAAATAAAAAATGAAAAATGAAAAAATCTGAGGTTTCAGAAAAATAATTTGAACTGTTGGCTTCAACTTGTGTAAGGTAAAGGATTAAAGATGCAGTACATAAAGCAATGTTGGGCTATATGAGTCAATTTTCTTTTTTGCATGTGATAACTCCCAATCCTTCAAAATGAATTTTGTGAATAATTACCTAAGTGACAATTTGTGTTTGTGTGTGTGGGGTGTGTGTGTGTGTGTGTGTGTGTGTGTGGGGTGGGGGGGGGGGGGGGAGTTGTGGAACCTATATTGAAACCTGGCCTGTATTACTAGCTGGAAAATACACATAACAATTTTGGTTGAAATCAAATAATCCAAACTGGAGTTATCAGTCGGAAGCCAATTGTTTACAGACAGATGGATGGACAGACAGATGGACAGACAAAAGTCATGACTATAGCCCCAACTATAAACAGTCAGGCTAAAAATGCATTTTGTAGCAAAGAAAAAATATTGTATGAATGGCCCAGGGTGAGGAGGAGGTTGGGTGGGGATGAGGGGTGGGGGAGAGAGGGGGTGTGTTTGGGGAGACCGTTTTTTTTTTCACATGTGGTCAGTCTAAATCCTTCAGAATGCATTTTGAGCCGAGAAAAAAAAAACCTAACTGGCACCATGGGGGTGTGGGTGGGGGGGGTGGGGGGGGGGGGGGGTGGGTGATGGTGTTTGTCTGGGTTTTTAACCACAAACATTAACGAAAACTGTAAAAAAGCATTTTTGACGAAAGAAAAAAAAAGTGCCTAATTGGGGGGGGGGGGGGGGGAGGAGTTTAAAAAAAGGTTCTGCATGTAGTGACTGTAAATAGTTCAAAATGCATATTCGAGGAAAGAAAGAAAAAATGCCTAATGGGGAGGGGGGGGGGGGGGGGAGGTAATAATTTCTGTCTGGATTTTTAACCACAAACTTTAACCAAAACTGTAAAAAAAGCACTTTTGACAAAGGAAAAAAAGGGTTCTGCATGTAATGACTGTAAATAGTTCAAAATGCATATTGGAGGAAATAAAAAAAATGCCTAATGGGGGAGGGGAGGTGTTTGGGTTTTTAACCACAACTGTAAACAAGCATTTTTGACTAAAGAAAAAAAAGCGCCTAATTGGCCCCTGGCAGGGGGGGGGGGGGGGGAGATGGGGGAGGGGGGGAGGGGGAGGGTAAGTTTAAAAAAAGGTTCCAAATGTTGTGACTGTAAATAGTTAAACATGCATATTGGAGAAAAGAAGGAAAAAAAAAGCCTAATGGGGGGGGGGGGGGTGGGGGTGGGGGGAGGGGGTAGGGAGTGATGGTGTTTGTGTGGGTTTTTAACAACAAACTTGGAGTCAACCTATCAAGTTACAATGGAATCCCTCCATAAATATGACCTGTAGACTGTGCTAAAGGTTTTCGGGCTTTGGGCCCCTGTTGCCATCACAGATGCCCAAAAGGGGACGTTCTCATCTAGACATGATATGAAGTCAACCAATCAAGTTACAATGAAATCCCTCCATAAATATGACGTGTAGACTGTGCTAAAGGTTTTCGGGCTTTGGGCTCGGGCAGCCATCATGGAGAATGAATGATCGCAACCAAAAGGGGACATTCTCATCTGGGCATCATGTGGATTGATCCTACAAAGTTACAATGAAATCCCTTCATAAATATGACCTGCAGACTGTGCTGAAGGTTTTCGGGCTTCGGGCACCTGTAGCGGTCACAGTTGCCCAATCACGTCCAAAAGGGGACTTTCTCATGTAGAAGTTATATGAAGTCAACGTATGAAGTTACAATGAAATCCCTCCATAAATATGACCTGTAGACTGTGCTAAAGGTTTTCGGGTTTTGGGCTCGGGCAGTCGTGACGGTTGATAGATCACGCCCAAATGGGGAAATTCTCATGTAGACTCATATGGAGTCATCATATCAAATTACAATGAAATCCGTCCATATTAAACATGACCTGCAGACTGTGCTAATAGTTTTTGGGTTTCGGGCTTGGGCAGCCTGCATGGTTGACAGATCATGCCCAAACGGGGACGTTCTCATCTAGGCATTATACAGAGGCATTCTATGAAGTTGCAATGAAATCCCTTCATAAATACAACCTGTAGACTGTGGTAATGGTTTTCGGGTTTTGGGCTCGGGCAGCCATACCAGTTGACTGATCACGACCAAAAGGGGACATTCTCATGTAGACATGACCTAAAACCAGCATATGAAATTTTGTGATGATCAGACAAGAAATACTGGGTATAGTCTGTACTTGAAGGTTGAACAAAAACCTTTAACCACAAACTTTAACCAAAACTCCAAATGTCAACTAAACAGGAATAAGGAAAAAAAAAAAAAAAAAACCCACTTGAACCTTCAGTAAAAAACTTTAACCACAAACTTTAACCAAAAACTCTAAATGTTAACAGACGGACGGACGGACGGATGGACGGACGGACAAAAGTCATTACTATACCCCTTACTGTAAACAGTCGGGCTAAAAAGAAATCTCTATTTTAGTCAGTATCTGAAATTATCTCATGAGTGTGGACCTGAAAGTTTTGTTTTTCATGAGCGCTTGCGTGAGTGAAAAATAATATTTTCAGGTCCACACGGTGAATTTTTTCAGGAGCTTCCTGAATGACGTTATGCTTCGCTGCATGATGTTGCCTCAAAGGAACAATCAACAGCCTTCTGTTATTGTCTTGAAACTGTTTGCAGTTGAATTGGGCTGAATATTGTGCAGTAAAATTTCACGTAGCATGTAATAAAAAGAAAATCTACACTGTTTTAGTGAATATCGGGAATTATCTCATTCGTGTGGACCTGAAAGTATTATTTTTGACTCGTGCAAGCGCTCGTGAAAAATAAAACTTTCAGGTCCACACTCATGAGATAATTCCTGATATTCACTAAAACAGCGTAAATATCCTCTAAATATTTTAATTTTTAAAGTTTACTCTCTTGAAAATATATTTTCTTTGCACTGGGGAAATTAGCCCTTTACCTAACAAATCATCCACATCTGCCTGGGCAATATACAAACTGATCAGTTGAATAAAAATCATTTTAAAAAAAAATTTCAACAAAACCATATCATGTGATCCCTCATTGGAACAAGCACAACAAGCTTGTTCCAATGAGGGGTCACGTGAGATGATTTTATTGAAATTTTTTTAAGGATCTGAGAAAATACTATTTAAAATAATAAATTTTTTGATATCATCTGCATTGAGTAAAGGGTTAAATTAATTTCAGAAACACTTCAATACTTAAAACTTCACGAAGTTGTGCTTGCTAATAAATATTATTCAGGGAAACATCCCCGATAAAAAACTGACAATTCTCTCGATCAACGTATTGAGTGCGCCTTCACCTGACAGAACAAAATTGTCTTGTTTTCACTTTTTCAACTTGACATGCAAGATGGGGTTTTTTCGTAAAGGCAATGTGAAAAGACATTTCATAAGGTGTTGAATTGAACTTTCTTTAAAATGTTCAAAGGGATGCATCTCACACAAAATGTGTGTCTTTACAGAGAAAACCAGAAAATAACAATAAATTTTAAAAACTTGCATTCAAGTTTAGAGAATATGCTTTAAGATAAATAAGTTTTAGGAAAGAGATTTCTTTAGAGAAATAATATATATAAAGCGACAAAACAGAACCTAAATTGCATTTTCTACCCTAAAATAAATATCCGCAATTGTTTTCCTTGCAGACAAGGAGTCCAGAGTGCAGCTCATCCACATAATAGGATGGAAATTCAGTGAAAAAACTAATAAAGCATTAGGAAAATTTCAGAGAGTCCTTATCAATAGTGCATTACATCATCAAACTTCAGCACAGGTTCAAATAACATTTTTATCCTAAACATTTCATTATGAAAATGTAGCTTATGACCACTCATTGAAACAAAACTGAATGATCTTGTTCCAGTAAAAGATAAGCTATATTTCAGAAATAAAAAATGAAAAATATAATTTTTGGGAATTGTACTGGTTGGTTATGGCCGTTAGCTTAGTTCAAGGGTTACAAATCAGGGGCATTTATCCATGTAAAACAGGCTTGGCAATTTCAGGAGAGCGATTTTTTAGCTCTCCTCACTGCCCTCCTGAAAGAATTAAGGACACCGAAAAATTGCCCTCCTAAATATTTTGGTCTGGGATGATTGAGATTACATGTATTATACTCACATTAAATTTTTGTTGTAAAGCAAAAATGTAATTTAACTTCGAAGTCACATAACATCACGTAATTTCATTTTGAAAGTCGTTTAGTGGTAAAAGGTAATGGCTGCAACCATACCCAAACACAGTTGCAATCATTTGAAGCAAAATGGGTCACTGCAATATTTTTTTTTGTCAGTTTCAAGTTCAACAACTGACATCACAGTTTGAGGGGTAATTATTTAAGGAATATTGACACTATAATATACTACCATTACCACTATCCTGTCACTTGAAGCATGTGCACCAGGATGTGACTGTAGATTCAAGCAGACCTGTTGTCCAAGAAAGTCATACGCCTACCACTACCACCTTCAACCCCCCCTTGGGGGTTGAAGGTGGTAGTGGTAGGCATATGACTTTCTTGGACAACAGGTCTGGGTACACACACAGGTCTTGTCAAGTGTGTGTTCGGTTGTTGAGTGAGACATCTAGATGTCTAAGAGATTTCGCTTTACCTTAGTAAAGTTAATAAAATCACTGATGTAGTCTGTTGGTTTCAGTTTCAATGAGTTCGTTCAACTGGATACTTAAAATGCTGTGTAAAGCTAATTGCTCTCCTAAGCTGATTGAGGAGAGCGATTTTTTGCCCTCCTGCATTTTTCAGAATGCCAGGCCTGGTAATGTACAAATCGTGCGGGTAAAAAAAAAATAATGTAAAATTTCAACATCATCATAGCCTGTAACCCCTCAATGGAATGAGCTTGTCAGGCTCATTCCAATGAGGGGGGTCACATAATATGGTTTTGTTGAAATTTGTTTGAAAAATTTGAAAAAATAATAATTAAAATAACAAATTTTGATATCGTGTGCATTGGGTAAAGGGTTAATGTGCATAAATGAAAAATCAGTGGCATTATTTCTTTTGAGAGAAACAATAGGTAACTCAATGATCAAAAGCCCAACTTGCACAATCTTTAACCCTTTACCCAATGAATTGCCCGCATCCGCCTGCGTAATATGCAAATTCAGCAGTTGAAAAAAATATTATTTTTCAAACAATTTTAACAAAACCATATCATGTGACCCCTCGTTGGAACGAGCTCATTCCGAGGGGTCACACGATATGGTTTTGTTGAAATTTTTGGAAAAATTAAAAAAAACAATATTTAAAATAATAAATTTTGATATCGTCTGCATTGGGTAAAGGGTTAATACACCATTAAGTTTTCAGATCTTGAAATACGGATAACTGTACTGCAAGAAAGCTGAAAGAATTTCTCTTTACGTAATGGTTACAGAACTAAATCATTCAAAATGTTGTGCAAGGGCCAATCAGCATTAAGATTCTGTTATGTGGCTATTTGTGTAGCTGATAATGTGAGGTGTTCATACTTCTATTTACTATTTATTGGGAAGTGTATCACAGAATTATGTAAACTTATACCATATCATATATTCAATATTAACAAACAGGATAACAATACTGTAATAATAAGAAATAATATACAAAGAATTAGATTTGGAAGAATCGTTAAAGTTTTAAGAGGTTTTATCTACACACTACTAAAAAGTAATACTACGTTTTCACAGAAAAATGTACCTTTTCTATATCAGGATCTTTACCATCTTGATTGAATGGTTGCCAAGGTTTATTTAGACCATGTTTCTACAGTGAAGAAATATTACATCAGCTGCTTATTTTTAGGTGAAGAAAAAGTACATTTCAAAATACCTAGGCACAGTGCAGTTCGTTCAATTGGATATCTGTTATTTGAATAGCCTTATTAAGTAAATATAACTTCCAAACAAAAAATTATTTACCACACCTTCAGTACAAATTTAACCTATTAATTGCATATATGTTATAAACTCCTGTTAACTGCATAAAACAAGAGGCCCCAAGAGGCCTTAATCACGCACATGACAGAGTGATTCAAAGAAGTATTTTGGGTTACATTCAGTTCGTCATGGTTCATCAAACCAGAGGAATGAAGTCATGAAATTAAATGTAACTGTGGTGTCCATGTCAGATGATTTATTATAATAGGTCTTCTTGACTGCTTCCAATTCTATCAGCTGTAGACAAGCACTGCTAAACTCAACGGGTTGTCATGTCACTGTAGTTTAAAATGTAAATTTTATGGAAAAACACTAAGAAATGGATTTGAACAAACTTGAATCTAACTTGCCCCTCCTCCCCATAGAGAGCCCAAATATTAAGCCATGGACTCGATTTGAACAAACCTGAATCTGTCCCCTAGAGATGTTAGGTACCAAATATGAAAGGATTCTGACTGGTGGAGCTGAAGAAGAAGATTTTTAAAGAAATCTCCTCATATTGCACCAAGTTAAACTTCAGGCTCTAGATGCTGCATACCAAATATCAAAATAGTTTCATAGGTGGATCCGATAAAGATTGTTAAAGAATATTCCACATAATGCACTAATTAAACTTTGGGCTCCCATAGAGAGTCCAAATATTAACCCAGGGATATGATTTGAACAAACTTGAATCTGACCTCCTCAGAAATGTCACATAACAAATATGAAAGTATTCTGACTGGTGGATCTGAAGAACATTTTTAAGGAAATTTCCTCATACAGCACTAAGTTAAACTTTGAGCTCCAATAGAGAGCCCAAATATTAACCCAGGAACCTACTTTGGACAAACTTGAATCTGCCCCCCCCCCCCCCCCTCCCCTTTTTGTAAAATTGCATGTGGATGGGCAGCTTTTTATTTTATTTTTGTACAGTGGAGCCCACTTAACTGGATATCTCTTAATTGTATATCCTTGTTAATTGAATATAATTTTCAAACACAAAACCATTTACCATACCTTCAGTACAAGTTTTGATCTGTTAATTGCATATGGGTTGTAGAGTAAACTCCTGTTAATTGTATATAAATTTTTGTAATATGGTGAAAAAATTACTGTGACACGCACCAAATTCCCCTTATTTATCAACCACACTACATCCAATACAGGCATTTATTCTATTATATCTTGTTTGACAGAGCTCTATGAGCTCTGTCAAACAAGATATAATAGAATAAATGCTCAGTTTATCTCCAGAACACAGGAAACTGACCAAATCCCTGTTAATTGTATCCTCATGTTAATTGAATAATTTTCACTGGCAAAATGGATATTCAATTAAGAGGATTCTACTGTAATAATTTTTTTGCCATCAAAAGTTCATGTTCTTGGTTTGTTTTATGTTTTTAGCCTCACAAGCTACAGAATAGCATGGATTGTGGTGTATTTCGTCCTTGGGTGCAAGAAGGCTTTGCAAATCGCTCAAGTGACAAATTTATTAATTTTATTAACTTGGGTAAATTATCAGACATAAACCATTTAACTGTTATTTTTTCAAGTTAAGCATTGGTTATAAAAAGAGACCATGTGGCAGCCAAATGGACCATGTGGGGCCTGATAAACATATTTTTATTTTTTTTAGGCCTTAATCAATCAATTATACCTGTGCTGCCCACTTTTGAGGACTTCCTACTCCAGCAGCTGGTTACCAGAACCTATTTTACCACAGTACCTTTCTCATGAGTTCTTGGCTTTGTCACTTGGAATAAAAGTACTTTCAAAGAAATGTTTTTATGAAACCTGTTCATACATTTTCCTTCGCAGAACAGAGTTATAAACAATTACATGACTTCATTTCTCTGTTGTGTTAACTAGCCATAGATGCTAATTAAATACTTCTTTAAACACCTTTGTCAGGTGAGCACCTCAGGCCTCCTGGGTCCGCTTGTTACTGATTATCAATGATTGGAAATCACCAAAACCATAAATCAACAAGAGCACTCATATCGATGAAGAAATATACAATGTCCCCTACCCGACTAATGAGCATTAATAATTATACAAATGTTAAAACCTAGATGTGATCAGTATGAATTCCGTTGAAGCATTTCCAAAAAAGTCCAGAAAACTGTTATTTTTGCGCTTTTACATATTTCCAAGGGCCATAACTCAAACAAGAATAATGCAATCAGCATGAAATTCAAACTTGATCTGTAAGTCATTGTTCTATAGTAGGTTACCAAGAATGAAATCATTCGGTTGAAGCATTTCCAAAAAAAGTCCGGAAAACTAAAGTATGACTGACAGACTGACTGACAGACTGACGGATGGACAGAGTACAAATGAAACTTGATCTGTAAGTCTTCGTTCTATAGTAGGTTACCAAAAATGAAATCATTCCGTTGAAGCATTTCGAAAAAACTAAAGTATAACCGACAGACTGACTGACAGACTGACGGATGGGAAAACTGAAATTTTGGCGCTTTTCCATATTTCCAAGGGCCATAACTCACACAAAAATATTGCAATCAGCATGAAACTCAAACTCGATTTGTAAGTCATCGTTCTATAGTAGTTTACCAAAAATGAAATCATTCCGTTGAAGTGTTTCCAAAAAAACTTCGGAAAACTGATATTTTGGTGCTTTTCCATATTTCCAAGGGCCGTAACTCACACAAGAATAATGCAATCAGCATGAAATTCAAACCTGATCTGTAAGTCATCGTTCTATAGTAGTTTACCAAAAATGAAATCATTCCATTGAAGCGTTTCCAAAAAAACTTCGGAAAACTGATATTTTGGTGCTTTTCCATATTTCCAAGAGCCGTAACTCACACAAGAATAATGCAATCAGCATGAAACTCAAACTTGATCTGTAAGTCATCGTTCTATAGTAGTTTACCAAAAATGAAATCATTCCGTTGAAGCATTTCCAAAAAAACTCTGGAAACCTGATATTTTGGTGCTTTTTCCCATATTTCCAAGGGCCGTAACTCACACAAGAATAATGCAATCAGCATGAAACTCAAACCCGATCTGTAAATCATCGTTCTATAGTAGTTTACCAAAAATGAAATCATTCCGTTGAAGCGTTTCCAAAAAACCTCTGGAAAACTAAAGTGTGACTGACAGACGGACAGACTGACAGACTGATGGATGGATGGAGTGCAAACCTATAGTTCCCTCTGGCGATGCCGGTAGGGGACTAAAAAGTGCCATTGCAGATACAAATCTGGCATAGTAAAATAAACTAGAGATGGTCTGTAGCCCAGTATACCCCCACTGTGACATACCACCTAGAGTGGGTGACTGAAAAGGGGCATTCAATTTTTCTAAGTAAAAAAAAAATCCAATATGGCCACCAGTTGGCCATTTTTGAAACCGACTGGGAAAAAAATTATGTCATGCACTTCCCTTCATCATATTGATCATTTTTGTGAAGTTTCGTGAAAATGCGGCTAAAACTGTGAAGTAGTTCGCTCCACAAGTTTACATAAAAAAAATCCAATATGGCCACCAGTCGGTCATCTTGAAACCGAGCGGGAAAAAAATAATGTCACACACTCCACACTCTCTCTCATCATATTGATCATTTTTGTGAAATTTCATGAAACTGCAGCTAAAACTGTGTAAGTAGTTCGCTCCATAAGTTTACATAAAAAAATCCAATATGGCCACCAGTTGGTTATCTTGAAACCCAGAGGGAGAAAAATCTAAATTTTATAGTAAATTTCCTTTCTTATTATACCTACCACAATTGTTTACTTCAGGCCTGCACTACAGTGGAAATCCATAACTCAGATAAAATACTCTCTATTTTTGTCTTTCCCAAGCAATTTGGGAAAGAAAAGTGGTGCAAAAGCACCAAGAAAAAATAAGCCAAAACTGGGTCGAGTGCAACCGGCGCAGACCCAGTACGGGACGCTCTCTCCCAAGTACAACTCCACAACTTCCGTTGCCAGTGCGCATATACCGTCTCTAAAGACTCATTCTTTTTGAATCCATCAATGTTAGAGTTATGTGATCAGCGGGGAGGAAAGATTCTTTACCCGTAAAGAAGATGGGAGGGCCTCCATGTAAACAATTGTGGTAGGTATAATAAGAAAGGAAATTTACTATAAAATTTAGATTTCTTATCAACTTACTCACAATTGTTTACTTCAGGCTGAATAGACAATAGGCTGGAGGGAATCGCATAACCAACCCACACATAACCCCAGTGCACTGGAACCGTGAAGTAGAAGGAAGAGGTCCCGAGGCTTATCAACCATAACGTCGCAATCATTGGTAAAGGACAATGAAAGGAGACATATGGGCCTGTGTGACTCACAGACAGAAAAAAGGCAGTAACAGCACAAGGCTGAAACTGACCTTCAAGAAGCCTAATGGCTATGGCAGACAACAGCCTGAGCAGAAGAAAGAGGACCCAAGGCAAAAAGGTCCTCCGACTGCTCCTGCAACTGGCGCAGATAAAAGGTGGAGAAAGTAGAAGCATTTCTCCAGTAGGCTGCCTGCATAACATCCGACAACTTGACGGAGTTAGAATAAGCCCAAGAGATGGATAGTGCCCGCACCTTGTGGGCAGAAATACGATTGGTAATACAATCGTCAGCTGCTAAACGACCATAAGCCGTACGAATAGCAAGACAAATCCATTGAGAAATATAAATTTTATAGTAAATTTCCTTTCTTATTATACCTACCAAAATTGTTTACTATAGGCTTGCACTACAGTGGAAGAACCTAACTCGGATAAAATACTCTCTATTTTAATCTTTCCCAAGATTTGGGAAAGAAAAGTGGTGTAAAAACACCACGAAAAAATAAGTAAAAACTGGGCCGAGCGCCATCGGCGCACACCCAGTATGGGACGCTCTTCCATAGTACAAATCCACGACTTCCGTAATAGTGCGCAATGGGTCAATTCGTCATTCTTTTGATTCCGAACAACACAGGAGTTATGTGATCAGCGGAGAGGAAGGATTCTTACCCGAATAAGAAGACGGGAGGGCCTCCATGTAAACAATTTCGGTAGGTATAATAAGAAAGGAAATTTACTATAAAATTTATATTTCTTATCCACCTACCTCAATTGTTTACTACAGGCTGAATAGACAAAAGGCTGGAGGGAATCACATAACCAACCCACACATAACTCAATAGCACTGGGACCGTGGACAGAGGAAGAGATCCCTAGGTCTATCAAACCACAGCATCACAAACATTACAAAAGCCAATGAAAGATGAGGCGCATGGTGAAGTGCGACGCACAGACAGAAAGGGCAGTAACATCACAAAGCTGGAACTTACCCTGAAAAAAGCTGAAAAGCTTGGATAGACAACATCCTGAGCTGAAGAAAGAGGGCCCCAAGGTCCTCTGTCGGCTCCTGCAACTGTCGCAGATAAAAGGAGAATGTAGCATTTCTCCAGAAGGCTGCCATTATAAAATCAGTCATCCGACAACATGACAGAGTTATGAAAAGAGGAAGACAATGCACGCACCTCGTGGCAGAAAAAACAATTGGTAATACAATCACCAGTAGCTAGACGAGCGGAAGCTGCACGAATAGCAAGACAAGTCCATCAAGAAATGGATGCAGGATAGCATGTGGGAAAATGCATATTCATCCAGGATAAAGGCGTGAACGCCCCCCCCCCCCCCCCCCCCCCCACCCACCCCCAAGCAGAGCAGCGCCCAAGAAAATGACCATCTTGGAGTAAACTGCAAAGTCCTAGGCCTTTTCAAGGAAAAGAGCTGAACAAGCTTGGAGAGGCAAGGATGAGTGTCGAAACAATGTGGTATCACATAACAAACATATACCAGAAACTCCGCAAGCGGTGTGATCGAAGGAGTGACAGAAGCAACAGAGTGATCGCACACCATCGACAGAAGAACCTTCCACTTAGCCACAGAGGCTAAACCAGTGGAGTGAGTGCCTCCTTGAAGAAAAGCAACTCCACTGCGTGTCTCAAAAAACCACTACGGAGAAGACAGGACCCGATAAAAGACATGTGCGAAGGCACAATGAAGTCGGGTCAACTTGAAAACCTCCCGGGCGACTTTGGCAAAGAAAGTCGCGAGGTAGAGGGTGACATGCCGGAACCGCCGCTAACAGAGAGCGGAGCAGATTGATCCACACCCACCGAAGCAACGGGTGTGATCGAAAGGATTCGACGACTGCAGGTTCATATCTGGGTGAGAACCTGAGGCGGAATCAGAACCGGTAGGAAGGCATAGCCGACAAGACCATCGGATGGTTCCAACTGGTCACAAGAGATCGATGGAACCCGCCATGTGGAGTATCCACCTGGTGGAAATGACCCTGCCCCGACGGGGCAGGCGGTCGGCTAGGACGTTCAGGCAACCGGGAATGTGACGAACAACCACTCCGGCGTGAACATCCTGAGCGAGCAGTAGAAGATCCCGAGCTAATTCGTACATCGGAACCGAGTGCGTGCCGCCCTGGTTCCGAATGTAAGCAACCACTGTCGAATTGTCGGATAGCAGAAGGACCTGGCGATTCGACAGGTGAGGGATCCACTGCCTGAAACGCAGAAGAAGAGCAAGAAGCTCCTGCTGGTTGATGTGTAGAGCTGCTTGATCCTGGTCCCACATCCCGTGTAGGGAAAGACCGAGAGGATCCAACGTCGCACCCCATCCGAGATTGCTGGCATCTGCCGTCAGAACGCGATCGGACGTGGGTAAGTCCAATGGAACACCCTGCGTAATCCACTGAACATCAGTCCAGGGAAGAAGGTGAGGATACAGAGATTCCGGAAACGGAAGCACCTGATCCAGAGAATCTACATTCGGCCTCCAAGGACTGAGCAGAAAGTGTTGGAGAGGTCTGACATGCAGCTGACCTGGAGGAATGAGATCCGTCACCGAACCGCAGAGACGGATCAGCCGGAGAAAATCCGAGCAGTCGCGGACGTGGACTGGGACAGAGTCAGAGCAAAAGCTGAGAGAATCACAGCCTTGGCCTGGTGAACCGCTACCAAATTGAATTGGGTTTGGAAAGCCATCTCCCAGATGACGAAACGACTGAGAAGGGACTAGGTCCGACTTCTCCTCGTTGACTCTGAATCCTAGCGACGTGAGCAAGCTCAACAGAGTGGCGACATCCGACTCCAGTAAGGCAGCATTGGAATGTCCCTGGAGGATATCGTCTAGATATGCTGAAGTAGTCACCCTGGACTGTGTGCGATGGAAAGCGATCACATGCGACATCAGTCTGGTGAAGGCCCAAGGAACCAGGTTGAGGCCGAAAGGCATGGCCTTGAACTGGTAAACTCGCCCCAGAAAAACGAACCTGAGATACTTCTGTAATGCTCAATGAATCGGAACGTGGAAGTAATTAAGCGTCTAGCAGGTCGATGCTGGCAGCAAAATCTCCCTGGTGAATTGATTGGCGGACCTACCTGAAAGTCTCCATGCTGAACTTGGGAGCAATGATAGACTGGTTCAGGATACTCAGATCGATAACTGGTCGGAGTCGGCCGTCCTTCTTCGGCACCAAGAACAGGCGGGAATAGAAACCCACTGACTGAATGTTCTTGACGACCTCGATCGCCCCCTTTGCCAGGAGATTGCCAATCTCCGTGGACAAAAGTTCCCGACGTAAAACGTCTGAAGGAACTGTGGTTGGAAGAGGCACCCTTGACCGAGTGGGGTGCCGTCGGAAGGATAGTCGCAGCCCGGACCGTACAACATCTAACACCCACGGATTGGATGTGATGGTGGCCCAATGGTCTGTGAACTCTGCTATCCTTCCTCCAACCTGGGGACGAGTCGAGGTGAGGACCTTAATTTCGAGCCCCGACGAGGCCCGCGAGAGGAGAAACCACCTCCTCTACTAAATGAAAAATCCTGAGACTTCCCTCGATTCTGCCGACCTTTACCCTTACCCCTTGAGTAAGAAGTAGAGGCGGCGGCAAAAGGACCAGCCTTTTGCTTCACAGAGGAAGCAGAAGGGTACTTGTTAGGCTTGGAACGGCCCTTGCCTCCCCTAGAAGGCTGATCAAGCTGACGAAACAGCAGCTGATCTTTGGAATGACGTAGGACGTCATCCCGGACCGTCGACACGGAACCATGGAAAAGTTGCGGACTTGCCAAAGAAGCAGATCGAAGAGCAGCACGCTGCTCCTTGGGAAGGGATCGTCCTGTGTCCAACACAGCGTCCCTTCGAACTAATTCCAGATTAGCCGTGTTACAGGCATGCGTGTGAGTAAGATGCATAAGCGCCTTGGACAGCACACGCAAAGGAGCCTGTACCTCGTCAAACTTATCTGGAGGCAGATAAGCAGCCAAAGCTGAGACGATGTGATCTGAGAGAGAAAGCATGCCAAGCATCTCTCTAGATAAGCCCAACGTGGACTCCAGAGTCGTCATTGGAATGACGGCAGACTTGGGCTTGGAAAGCCCGAGGGAATTGGAGTCCTGATCCAGAACTGTCAAAGTCTGGCAGACCGACGGATTGGCGGAATCGTAGGAACGATAATGCACACGAGGCAAAAAGGTGTCAACCCTGGTGAAGAACAAAGTCTTCAGAGCCTTGGAATTCAACTTTCAATGCTGAAAAAGTTTCAACCACCTGTACCGACTGGCACGGTCGAAGGTGCCCAGAAGCAGGTTGCTCCATAGGCTGTAGGCGCGCGACCGATGATCGCGGCCAGGCTAACACTGTCAGCTGGTTAGTAGGTTTGAGATCAGGCAGAAACCCAAACACAAAGTCAAGAGCTGCCCCCAAGTCCGAAGGCTGCTGGCCCTCGACATCAAGCATGTCGGTCTCCTCCCCAGAGTCGGAAGACACATTGCCCATTGTGGGCAAACCAGCCGACGCCTCCCATGGTGTCGGGACACCAGGGGAATCAGAAACTGGCCTGTTTCCAATCCCAGGAGGCGGCGCCATAGGAGGCGCCTGGAAACCACTAATTGCTCGCTGGAAGCAACAGGAAGGCTCTTAGAAAGAACCTGAGTGAGTAAGGAGAGGGCCTCCCTACGCTCACTGCCAGTACCGGCCGGTTCGACAGGGGAGCGACCCGGCAAAGTGGCTTCACCTCTGACCCTCTTAACCAGCGAAGGGTCAAGATCCTCCAAAACACCCGACGCGGGATGACGGGTGGCAGCGGAAACATCTGAAGACAGTCGTGTATAGGGGTACGAAGCACCCCGAGGATCAATATGGCAAGAACTCATGAGAGTCACCGCGGACCTCTACGGGGCAGAAGGTCCAGGCTGCACAAAAGGCGTTGGTCCCCCAAAACTGGTCGTGTGGCCAGAATGAGTGGCCGGAAACACCACAGAGTTCATAGTGTCTCCACTAAGAACATCCGAATCCAAAGACACAACTGTGGTGCTTGACGGCGAAGAGACCACAGAGATGGGTTCGGCCGGCAGCCCCTTCCGACTTTGCCGAGTTGAAGTCAGGGAAGGCTGAGGCCGATATCCCACGTCTACAGTACCGGACAGTCCTGCAGTCCCCTGCAGCGAAAAGCCGAGGCCGGCTGAAACTGACGATGAAGCAGACGGACCAGCAGTAGTAGTAGATACGTCGGGAGTCGTTGAGGCTGGTGAAATAGTGGAGAGAGCACACCTGCTCGGCTCCGAAGGAGGAGTCACAACCCTAGTGACAGCCTCAGATGTCGACTGGAGGGGGACCGTAGTCCCGGGACCAGGCACCTCTTCACCAGAACACTCAACGGCTCCCGCAGTATCCACTACAGGAAAAGACTGCACATCCCCCACAGAGAAGGAATAACTCTCACCAGACAAGGTCGGCTCGGGAGCCCCCGAACGACCACGTTCTCCTTTCCCGCAGGAGGCACGGCCACGAGAACGAACGACACGGTTAACTGACGCCCAGAAAGTGGATGACCATGATCCACAGACACCACATGGCCGTTCGGCCGAACACCCATTACAGGAGGAACAAGACGAATGTAAATCGTCAACATTCTTTGGCAGCAGACATTGCCCACAAGGAATTGTCCTGGGCATGATAGAGGTGAGAGGAGCAGACAAGGTGAAATCAGAAAACAGAAGAACACCCCCAAAGAAGAGAGAAAGGTGACAGAAACAAAAACCCCAGACGGTCGACCGGGAACCACACAACAGGATGACTACTCTCAAAAGAAAGAAGAAAAACTGTAGGAGTGGTACCCCGCTGACACCTAACTCTAACACAATTAGAAAATTTAGCAAATAAAGCATTAACAATAATTGTGAAAAATAATAAGTCCGAACCGCATGGCACACAAAATTCGCGCGCGACTCGAGAGAGAACAATTAAATATACATTATGGATATATAATATTGAAGAGAATATAAAAAACACTGTTCCTGAGAATACAAAGGATACACTGATGCACTATGAATCAGGAATCATCAAACAACGAGCTGGATAAACACTGATAAGCGTGCAAAAACATCTCGACGCGAAGCGGATGATAAAAAGAATGAGTCTTTAGAGACGGTATATGCACACTGGCAATGGAAGTCGTGGAGTTGTACTTGGGAGAGAGCGTCCCATACTGGGTCTGCGCCGGTTGCACTCGACCCAGTTTTGGCTTATTTTTTCTTGGTGCAAAAGCACCACTTTTCTTTCCCAAATTGCTTGGGAAAGACAAAAATAGAGAGTATTTTATCCGAGTTAGGGACTTCCACTGTAGTGCAAGCCTGAAGTAAACAATTGTGAGTAGGTTGATAAGAAATTATGTCACACACTTCCCCTCATAATGTTGATCAGTTATTGTGAAGTTTCATGAAAATGCAGCTAAAACTGTGTAAGTAATTCTTTCCACAAGTTTACATAAAAAAAAAAAAAAATCCAATATGGCCATCAGTCGGTCATCTTGAAACCGATCAGGAAAAAATTTATGTCACGCACTTACCCTTATCATGTTGACTGTTTTTGTGAAGTTGGCTGAAAATGTGGATAAAACTGTGGAAGTAGTTCGCTCCACAAGTCTACATGTGCAACAGACCGACGGACAAGTTGAATCCTATATACCACCTTAAACTTTGTTTTGTGGGGGTATAACTAAAAATTTCCTAATTCTGTGGCAACAGTCTCACATTAATTTTTACAACCCTTGTGCATAAAACATTCCAAAAGATAAAATGTTTATTTAGACAAAGGTATATCTTACCGAATGGGTTTGAAAAATATATTGAGAGTTATTGGGGAGGAGGATATTCATTTTTCTGTGGATTTTGGAGAGATTATGGAGGTGGGGGGGGGGATCACATTGATATTCATTTTTGTAGATAACATTCCAAGAAAAAATGCTGATAGGATCACCGATCCAATGTCGAGTTGTGACAGCACAAAAGTGGGTTTAATCATTATCAACTTATCATCCCAAAACCAATTGTTTACAATTTACTATGTGAAGGGTCACTATGACCTTGACCTTTGACCCAGTGATTCCAAAATATATAGAACTCTTTCTTGCACCAATGCCAACCTACCTATGAAGTTTCATGAATGTAGGTGGAACCATTGGCAAATTATCATCTGGAAACCAATTGTTTACGATTTATTATGTTCAAGGTCACTGTGACCTTGGCCTTTGGCCTAGTGAGTCTAAAATAAATAGGGGTCTTCCACTCCCCTATGCCAACCTACCTATGAAGTTTCATGACTGTGGGTCAAACCATTATCAAGTTATCATCCGGAAACCAATTGGTTACGATTTAGTATGTTGAAGGTCACTGTGACCTTGTCCTTTCACCTAGCAAGTCCAAAATAAATACGTTTCTTCCTCTCACTGATGCCAACCTACCTATGAAGTTTCATGAATGTGGGTCAAAACATTATCATGTTATCATCCGGAAACCAATTGTTTACGATTTACTATGCTGAAGGTCACTGTAACCTTGACCTTTCACCTAGCGAGCCCAAAACAAGATCAATAGAGTTCTTCCTCGCACCAAGGCCAACCCACCTATGAAGTTTCATGAATGTAGGTTGAACTGCTATCAAGTTATCATCCGGAAAGGAATTGTTGCGATTTACTATGTTCAAGGTCACGTTGACCTTGACCTTTGACGTAGCGAGTCCAAAATCAATAGTGTTCTTCCCCTCACCAAGGCCAATCTACCTATGAAGTTTCATGAATGTGAGTTGAACCATTATCAAGTTATCATCCGGAAACCAATTGTTTAAGATTTACTACGTTCAAGGTCACTGTGACCTTGACCTTCGACGTAGCATGTCCAAAATCAATAGGGTTCTTCCTCCCACCAAGACCAACCTACGTATGAAGTTTAATGAATGTGAGTTGAACCACTATCAAGTTATCATCCGGAAACCAATTGTTTACGCCCGGACGCCCGCCCGGACGCCCGCCCTCCATTCACCAAACTATAAGTCGAGTTTGACTTTGTCACAACTCGACTAATAAGTTTGGAGCTGTAGTATGACATATTGGTTTGGGATTTAGTGATCTATTTGGGATTTAGTGATCTACAGTATTTTAATGACATATTGGTTTGGGATTTAGTGATCTATAGTATTTTAATGACATATTGGTTTGGGATTTAGTGATCTATAGTATTTTAATGACATATTGGTTTGGGATTTAGTGATCTATAGTATTTTAATGACATATTGGTTTGGTATTTAGTGATCTATAGTATTTTAATGACATATTGGTTTTGGATTTAGTGATCTATAGTATTTTAATGACATATTGGTTTGGGATTTAGTGATCTATAGTATTTTAATGACATATTGGTTTGGTATTTAGTGATCTATAGTATTTTAATGACATATTGGTTTGGGATATAATGATCTATAGTATTTTAATGACATATTGGTTTGGGATATAATGATCTATAGTATTTTAATGACATATTGGTTTTGGATTTAGTGATCTATAGTATTTTAATGACATATTGGTTTGGTATTTAGTGATCTATAGTATTTTGATGACATATTGGTTTGGGATATAATGATCTATAGTATTTTAATGACATATTGGTTTGGGATATAATGATCTATAGTATTTTAATGACATATTGGTTTGGGATTTAGTGATCTATAGTATTTTAATGACATATTGGTTTGGTATTTAGTGATCTATAGTATTTTAATGACATATTGGTTTGGGATATAATGATCTATAGTATTTTAATGACATATTGGTTTGGAATTTAGTGATCTACAGTATTTTAATGACATATTGGTTTGGGATTTAGTGATCTATAGTATTTTAATGACATATTGGTTTTGGATTTAGTGATCTCTAGTATTTTAATGACATATTGGTTTGGGATTTAGTGATCTATAGTATTTTAATGACATATTGGTTTGGTATTTAGTGATCTATAGTATTTTAATGACATATTGGTTTGGGATTTAGTGATCTATAGTATTTTAATGACATATTGGTTTGGGATTTAGTGACCTATAGTATTTTAATGACATATTGGTTTGGGATTTAGTGATCTATAGTATTTTAATGACATATTGGTTTGGGATTTAGTGATCTATAGTATTTTAATGACATATTGGTTTGGGATTTAGTGATCTATAGTATTTTAATGACATATTGGTTTGGGATTTAGTGATCTATAGTATTTTAATGACATATTGGTTTGGGATTTAGTGATCTATAGTATTTTAATGACATATTGGTTTGGGATTTAGTGATCTATAATATTTTAATGACATATTGGTTTGGGATTTAGTGATCTATAGTATTTTAATGACATATTGGTTTGGGATTTATTGATGTATAGCATTTTAATGACATATTGGTTTGGTATTAAGTGATCTATAGTATTTTAATGACATATTGGTTTTGGATTTAGTGATCTATAGTATTTTAATGACATACTGGTTTGGGATTTAGTGATCTATAGTATTTTAATGACATATTGGTTTGGGATTTAGTGATCTATTTGGGATTTAATGATCTATAGTATTTTAATGACATATTGGTTTGGGATTTAGTGATCAATTTGGGATTTAGGGATCTATAGTATTTTAACGACATTGGTTTGGGATTTAGTGATCTATAGTATTTTAATGACATATTGGTTTGGTATTTAGTGATCTATAGTATTTTAATGACACATTGGTTTGGGATTTAGTGATCTATAGAATTTTAATGACATATTGGTTTGGGATTTAGTGATCTATAGTATTTTCACATTAATCAGTATTGCCCTGTAACTATGCCACAGTATTGTGAGGATATATACAACCAGTTGCTATGTGATCATTAACAGCCAACAACTACAACCAAGTTTTTCAGAAGCCAAATTCCACAACCTCCCATCCCTATTTGCCATATTTTAGGTAGAGTTAACAGTTTTAAAATGTAATTATGTAATTAAAAAACAATGGCATGTCACAATTAAATATTTATGACCATATAAAAATGGAGACTTATAAATCACAAACTAGATTTTTTAAGAAAACAATAGAAAAGCAAATTAAGTATAGACACTTTTACGTAAAACTGAAATTATATTCAACACTTATAAAGCAAAAATGTTAATTTCCAACAAGAAAACTGAATGGTTAGTTGTGAATAGGATTTAAAATTACAAAGCACAAAATAAGGCTCCACAAAGTAGATCTTCTGTTTTTCATGCCATTATTTGTAAAATTGCATGCGGGTGAGCGTTTTTTTATTTTAGTTTTTATTTTTGTAATTATTTCTTTGCCATCAAAAGTTCATGTTCTTGGTTTATGTTTTAGGCCTCATAATCTACAGAATAGCATGGGGGGTGGTGTATTTCGTCCCTCGAGAGCAAGAAGGCTTTCAATGCTAAAGCATAGCAAAGCCTTCTTACACTCAAGGGACAAATTCATCAATTTTTTAACTTGGGTAAAATATATGACATAAACCATTTAATTTTAATTTTTTTTAAAGTTTACATTGGTTATAAAAAGAGAGAACACGGCAGCCAAAAGGACCATGCAAGAGGGCCTGAGAAACAGATTTTTAATTTTTTTAAGCCTCAAAAAAATATAAAAAATGCGTCAAAGAAAGGAGATTTTCAAAGGTTTTTTCATTTGATAAAAAGCAATTTTTCAAAACATCTGAGAAGTACATGAAGTTTCATTTTTAATTCCTTTCAAAGTCATTCCTAATTTTTTCGAAAGCAATAACCATACCTGAGTAGAACTATAGATATAAGTTTTGTTCAATTTGCTCCCAAAATATAGTGTATGATACCTCAATGATATGAAGTCAATAAGCCAATTTTCATTTTGAAATAACTTGCTTTGTTTTGCAAAAAAACTCAACTTTCATATTATTTATTTATTTACTGGTGTTTAAGGTCCAATATTTCTGCACAATGGCTAATCGTGACCGCAACATAAAGATAAAGTCAAGCATACTCAATCATTTATTCCCCCAGTTGCTCATTTTAGAGGACTTCCACCCCAAGCAGTGGTGACTGGGTCCGATTTTACCACTAAAACAGAGCTTGTTTACCAAAGTAAACCAGCACTACTTCATTACTGCCAGGGCTTTCGTAGGGAAACTTTCATGTGAAACAGGAAAATATTGTTATTCCATCATTTAAAACCATCATTGTAGAGTTGAAATGAATAATTGATTAACCTTTTTATACTGATACAATTACACAAGTTTTTTTCTGATGATGATTTTCGTTCCTGGTTAACTGGTTCACTTGTGATAGAAGTGTACAAATCTTTAATATTACTGAATGTGGACAATGGATACTACACAGAATGTAACTGAAGCAAATCTCACATAACATACTCAGGCCTGAAGATAAGGCACAAGTTTTCTTGCGAGATTTGCATCAGTTACATTCTTTCGGGCTTGAGTTGTCTATTGACCCTTTACCCAATGCAGAGAACTTGGGCAATGGGCGTGAAGTGTCTTGCCCAAGGACACAACACGGTTGCCGCAGGTGGAATTTGAACCAAGGACCTCTCGGCTTGCAGCCTGCACCTACTTTGCCACCATGCCCCCTAGTAAATTGGTTATACCCATGTTGTTGCCAATGTTAAAGGACTTCCACCCCAAGCATTGGTGATTGGGCCATATTTTACTATTTTGTATCTTGTTTACCACAGTAAGCAAGCACTGCTTCACTTTCCTGTTTTCCAATGGGTGGTGCATATTTACAAGATTTCCTAACCATTCCAGCACTACAGTATTCCAGTATGTAGAGAATGGGTTACAACAAAAACACCCATGGAATAGTTTCCATCCAGATATTTAAATGTAGCAAAAATGTAGTTCCACCGATGTACCACCGGGGTTGACTCAAGACCACTGGCTAAAGCTTTGCTGGGAGTTCATATGCTTTCAGCAGAACTGAGAGCAAATGTCTGAGTGAAAATCCCATTCTATGGATATTGTATTAGTAATCCATCTTCCCTGAACTGTATTTAGAGTGGCAATTCCATTCCTGCAATGGAAGTTTTTGTCATGGATATAAAGGTATATAAAAAATAAGTCCAAAACAAGGCAGAGGACCCTCACCTATGAAGCTCCTACCTGTGAAATGGGAGGCTGTCTCAGTTTGCAAATTAGTACTGTCAAGTTAACTTTGTTTAAAGTCAGTGTCAGCATCTATGGCTATACCATGACTGCAACATAGGTATGAAGTCAAGTTTAGGTAATCTCCAACACCTAAGCTGCAAACTTTAAAGGGCTTTCACCAGCCTATTTTACCAGTAAGGCCTATAAAAAAAAACTCTTGTTTCTCAGGCAATTTTTCCTTAATTTTATGAGGAAGTGAGGCTTTTTTTTTTTCATTTATTCACAAAACAGTTCTGAAAATAGTGGGAATCCAAAATTTAACTACTAACACCATTAAATAAATGAGGAACACTTCTATAATGTGGCAAACCAATGTTTTCAGCAGTGAAAAATTCCCATAATGTAGTTGAAAATTTAACCAACTGTACCTTGTATGACAGAGCTCTGTGAGCTCTGTCATACAAGGTATAGTTGGTTAAATATTTGTCCTACAAGTGCAAAATAGTGTCATAGAAGAGATTTCCTAAGGTGATGAACCAGATTTTCTATAACAAGGGAAGTTTGTGAGAAACAAGAATTTTTTTTTTAATAGCCTAAAGCAGAACCTGTTTTCTACCGTAAATTTAGAAATAAGGAGGAAAAATACAAGGAACAATAGTTATACAGCATAACAAGGACACACACACATTAAATTTAAATGCAAAACTTGCAAAAGAAAGATATACCTTACTGGCTGGTTTAATACTTTGCCATTTAAACTCTTAATTTTATTTCAAAAGCCTCATTTATTTATTTATTTATTGGTGTTTAAGGTCACATATTTCTTCACAATGGCTAATCATGACTGCAACATGTCAAAAAAAGTCAAGACCCTACTTTTTTTATACCCAGGTTTCCCATTTCAGAGGACTTTTATCCGAGTTACCGGATCCTAATATTACACGTAAAATAAATCTTATCCCAGTAAACAAGCACTGATTTACTTCTTGGGGTTCCCACTGGGATTCAAAGCATTAGGCTTACCCCATGCTGTGGCTGGAGTACCTGGAGAGAACCCCCGAGCAAAGGCGAGCAACTGTCAGACTCCCCAATGTACTAACCCCACACAAGCAGGGTTAGCATTAGATGAAGACAAGTGCACCATCGACGTGCTGTACGCCTTAGTTCACAGTGCCACCATGCCCCCACATAGGCAATCGGGATTAAATGCCCTGCACAGGGACACAAAGCAGTTACCTCTGGCGGGGATGGGACCATGGAACTTTCGATTTGAAGCCCAATGCCATAACCATTGAGCCACCATGCCCCCTACTTTGAAATATAATCAAAAACATTCACTGTGGATATGAGAAGTGAGTTCCATGTAAATTTATGAATAGATAGAAGTCATGAATTCCAGCACTTTTCCAAGATAATTATTTTTTAGAAATAAAAAAAACCTTTTGTCAAATAGCTCAAACTATTCTAGGTTTCTTTATGAAGTCCTTAAGCATAAAAGAGTTTGGGACTTGTACTGAATGTTACAAGCTTAGCCACAGCAAACAAACAGAAATTATATAAGCTATACTTCATTTGATACTGATCTCTTTTTTATGGGTTTTATTTCTTCTAATTGTTTAAGATATTTGTTATAATCCTGATTGCGATCCTTTAGTTTCTGTCGCTAAAACACATAAAAGAATCTCAGTGATGTTTTTTTTACAAACACTAGATACCCAAGATATATCTTCCTTCAATCCTCTGTAAAATAATGATTTCAAGATATATTACAAAAGGTTTCAGTGATTAACTCTTTACCTAATAAATCGATTACATCTGCCCAAGTAATATACAAATTCTGCAGGTGAAAAAAATTATTTAAAAAAAAAAATTCAACAAAACCATACCATGTGACCCCTCATTGGAACAAGCTCATTGAGCTTGTTCCAATCAGGGGTCACATGATATGGTTTCTTTGAAATGTTTTGAAAAACTTGAGAAAATATTTAAAATACTGAATTTTGACATCGTCTGTGTTGGGTAAAGGGTTAAACAAGAACATGACATGTTCATTGCGTGGTAATTTTGAAGAGATGAGTTCAACAAGCTCACACGCAAACTCCATGAAGTGAAATCAAACCTCATTTATTTTATTTATTGATATATTGGAATTTAATGACAGTTTTGACAGCCAGGGCTAGCGCATGTCTGACAGTTTTACGGGTGGAGGAAGCCAGAGTAACGAGAGATAACCACTGTGCAGTGGCACAACTGTCAGACACTCCCAACATACTAACTTCCCACTAGCAGGGTTAGTACTGATTGAAGACAAATGCACCATCTTCTGTTTCTCAGGACATTTTATGTACAACTGCATATTTTTTATTTTATTTTTTATTTTTGTAATTATTTCTTTGTCATGAACAGTTCATGTTCTTGGTTTGTTTTATGTTTTAGGCCTCATAATCTACAGAATAGCATGGGTGGTGGTGTATTTCGTCCCTTGAGTGCAAGAAGGCTTTGCAATGCCATAGCATAGTAAAGCCTTGTTTCACTCAAGGGACAAATGTATCCATTTTATTAACTTGATTAAAATATCAGTCATAAACCATTCAATTTTTATTTTTTTAAGTTTGCATTGGTTATAGAGAACATGCGACAGCCAAAAGGACCATGCAGGAGGGCCTGAGAAACAGATTTTTAACTTTCTTAGGCCTTATGGACTATTTGTTTACCCATTTTTCATGCAGTTTGCTTGCAGACAACCATTGATTTAATGTTATGTCCTTTTACTCACAAAGATGTACAGATATGGAATACTTCAATTGGTGAGAAAAGTGAAATGTTGGTTCACTGTTCTGACCAACAGAAAGATTCCAGACAAATGAATCTGAAACATAGGTGAGGGACTATTTAAGGGCTAGACAGGCCTTAACAGCATTGAATTCCTTGCAGTATTTGACTGGTGGCTTGAAGGCTTGGAAATGTATTGCCACTTCTTGAATATTGCAGTTGATTTATTGGTATCAAGGTCACTTTCAGCATGTATACAATATTATTATTTATTATTTATTGGTGTTTGTGGTCTCATATCTTTGCACAATGGCTAATCATGACCACAACATGAGTATCAACTCAAGACCAGGGGTGAGCGTTAATAAGCCATGTTGCCCATTTTAGAGAGGGTTTGTACCTCCTAAGCATTGGTGACTGGGTCCTATTTTACCAGTAAAACAGAGCCTGTTTACCATAGTGAACAGGCATTGCTTCACTTCCCTTCACTTATTAACCTGGGTAAAATACCAGACATAAACCATTTAATATTTATTTTTTATATAAGTTTGCATTGGTTATAAAAAGAGAGCATGCAGCAGCAAAATGACCATGCAGGAGGGCCTGAGAAATAGATTTTAAATTTTTTTAGGCCATATTTGAATATTTATAAATGTGGATGATATAAATGCTGATATGTTCCAGAATGGCACATGCAGACAGCAAGAGGTGCTGATGCTCTTCATGAGTACTGATACATGACTTTACAGGGCTCATTCTCAATTTACATTGAAACAGATAATTATCACAACAAATCACATTTTTTAAACAGAAAAAAAATCTGCTCATAAAGTTAAGCTCGGTTTTTCTCATGAGTATTACTTCTCGCAGTTCACCATAAATTGTTACAGAATCAAAAAAAAACACCGACATTGCACAGACTTGCTAGTAACTACACATACACGATCCTAACCTTTAATGTCTCATACTGAAACTACATCACAAAACTACACTGTAGTGGTTTCTTGTCACGTCTTGGCTGCCTATTTAGGCAACCAAGAGATGACTTGAAATAGCCTTCAAACTCCCAAGACTTGCAAATATTGGTTTGGTGCAGTTTGCTTAAAATTGCCCACGTCCTTAGAAGTTAACCATAACTAATACATTACAGAAAAGAACAAACTATTCACTACTTGAATATTTGTACATCTGTTAATTTTATTATTTTCTGTACTCTTAAATATTTGTAATATTTATCCTATTTATTAGTGATGCGGACTAGACCGCTCTGGACCGGTTCAGTCTGTGGTCAACCCCTGGGCTGTAGTCTGGTCCAGACCATCTGTCACTGGACCAGTTTGGACCAGTTTACACACCCAGTCTGGTATTTTCCGGTCCGGTCCACCATTTTTCGTTGAGCCAACTATTGTAGATTTATCGTGAATATATCCCAACAAACAATTAGCAACAATGGGTTCAAGTGGTTGATGGTCAAATATTTGATGCCATGAAAACCTCGTAATTGTATAGGTGTCACGATCCCCACGCTGCGCGTGTCAGCGATTCAGATAAACGTGGCTTGTGGGTGGCCGCATGCTTTTGATGTCGCCGACTTATGGCTGTGTGCTTTAATGTTGCCTACTTCCGACTTCTCGTCACTCGCGACATTGTTGCAATGCCAGAAGTCTGCCAAAACAGATCCTGGGGTGACTGCTTGTGTCACACGAGCCTTTTAAAGGATCAAAGAATAGAAATGATGATTGAAAGATTATTTTCATCTGTCAATCAAATTAAAAGCACCCGATTAGTACACGATTCCCGAGAACAATATCCCGAATTACTACATGGGCTATTGCAGTGTGACCTTGCCACCACTGCAATCAGAGACAGACAATGCTTCACACAATCATCAAACATTGCATATGCACTCTTTGAAATGCAGTCAATTTTATTTATATATATAGGTTAACAACAGTGAGATAACGGGCAATTCATTAACATGAGTGGACCGGACCGGACCGCTTTGGACTGGTCCAGCCATGGGTACAGACCAGAATGACCTGGACCATACCAGACTGGACCACCCTGAAAGTGGGATGGACCATCTTGGGTGATCCGGTCCAGTCCGCATCACTACTATTTATGAACTCAATAATTTTACTTTCCACTGGGCATAGTCAAAGCTTTGAAATGAGAGCTTTCAGGTTTCCACCACATCTCTGCCACTGGATCCGAACAGATGTTCTTCTTGAGTTGGTACAGAATATGCTGTTATTGCATTTGTGCTCACAAGCAGAATGCACGCCAGTATTATTTATTTATTTATTGGTGTTTAAGGTCACATATTTCTGCACAATGGCTAATCATGACCACGACAGTTTTACGGGTGGAGGAAGCCGGAGTACCTGGAGCGAACCACCGAGCAACGGCGAGCAACTGTCAGCTCCCCAACATACTAACTCCACACAAGCAGGGTTAGCATTGGTTGAAGACAGGTGCACCATCGACGTGCAGTATGCCTTAGTACACAGCGTCACCGTGCCCCCACGTGGGCAATGGGGGTGAAGTGCCTTGCCCAAGGACACAATGCGGTTGCCACAGGTGGGATTCGAACCGAGGACCTCTCGGCTTGCAGCCTGCATCTCTACCAACTGAGCCACCGTGCCCCCCAATGCACGCCAGTAAAAAGCAAGCGAACACTGATGGGTTACTATTCCAGACCTGCTTTAGCTAAACCCTCCCCTCCCCTCAACTATTTTTGAGAGGCAAATTTGGACATTTCATACTAAAAATATTTACTGCAGTGAAACAGAAAAATATGGAAAGGCATCTTCTGTAGAATTAACCATCTATTGTCCATAAGTTATATATGATTAACAGTGAATTTTTTTTACTCCAGGATAATATGTTTGATGTCTATCTTGGAAATAAAATGGCAGTGGTTGATTTGTGTGTAAAAAGGAATCGGATATGAAACTATCAAGTTATTTCACCATGATTGTTTCATGAATCTGGGACACAGTAAAATACAGGAAACATAATCTTCAGTGATGTTCATTCAAAACATATTTGAATACTGGTATGTAGAACCTATACTGATCTGCCACATCATCCAAGATATGGCGCCAAAAAAAAAATGAATTAATTTCTGATACCAAACTGTAATATGGGCTATCACTAAAACAAGTTCAAGATGTTTATTTATTAATTTATTTATTAGCATTTAAGGTCACATACTTCTGCACAATGGCTAATCGTGACCGCAACATGGAGATAAAGTCAAGTCCAGCCAATTGTTTATACCTGTGTTGCCCATTTTAGAGGACTTCCCCCCAGGCATTGGTGACCGGGTCCTATTTTACCAGTGAAACTGACCTTGTTTACCACAGTAAACAAGCACTGCTTCACTTTCCAAAAGGTAAAGGGTTTTTAACTGGTAGAGTGCTGGAAGCCCATATTTGGGCTTTATTCTGAAGTGTAGGTACCACTACTTAAAAGCCTCATATTCTGTGGATGTGCTTCATATTATCGCAGAAGTGATCTAATTTAGTCTCTATTAATTTGCCTTGCTACAATTTATGGGAGTGTGCCTATGGGCACTCTCCCATAAATTGTAAGAAGGGAAAAACATGTGAACCAATTTTGATGACCAGAAATAATTTAGCACTCTACCAGTTAAGCAAATGAAGTGTTAGAAACCATTAAGTGACAAGATGAAAGACACATGTTCATTTATGAGTGCCAAAAAACAATTCATTTATTTCCATCCTTCAGTTTAGAAGCTTAAATGACGGCCAAAATAAGGTATGGATAAGTATTTATTTGTATTTCACTGATACTGTTTAGACATTACAGAATTGGTATCTTCCAGGGTATTTTCAAGTGCTTGAATTGATTTTTTTATTCATCTGTGACATTTTGGATTTCAACATCCTCTTGAAACCATACTTACAATATTCAACACATTTAAAAATTAAAAATAGACCAGTTTTCTAATTATTATTCCCATTTCAAATAACTAAAACCACAGAAATACATGACCTCTTTAAATTACCCTAATCTCATAAGAAAGGTGCAGAACTATATAAGACTCTGTATAGCTACATTTCAAGAAAACTCTATGAAAAAATACATTACAAATCACTATTACTTCACTATTCACAATCACTCTCAATTAGTAGACCACCTGCAAGAATCACCAGCACTGAAGCACGAAATGACACAGTGAAATGTAGTTTTTTTTTCACACAAAATCTAGATTTCATCTGTTTCTTGATCTTGGACTGACAGATCAACCCTTTGCACTCTGATAATGAACTATTATAATACTAAGCCGCAAAATTTGTAGCATTGGGCATTTAACACTTAAGGGACTGGAGATTTTTATACAATTTCGCTATACGTTGAAAGTCTACCTCCTGTGGCTTTGAAGTTGTTTCTAGTCAAGTCTTGGCTGCCTATAGAGGCAGCCAAGACTTGCCTACAAACAACTGACAAGATATTTGGAAAACAAGTTTTCAGTTTACCCAAACAATGCATGTTGGGTCACCAAAAAGTTATCAAAGTCAGAATTAGGCTCTTGAGTTTGATGCTGATTAATAAAATATAACTTTTTGATAGTACAAAGCTATTTACTGCAGATGCAATAAATTTAACAGGATACTTCCATTTTTGTGAAGTAATATTGAACTACATGGCAATTATTGTCATCAACAAATTATTTTGCTTTAAATTCCAAGGATAATGAATTCAGTTCTTCACATCTTATTTGACAGTGATCTGCGAATGCCATAAAAAGGTCTAACAGTATATATTTGAATATTTTTGACGGTCATAATGGCTTCTTAACAAGACTTCTATGTGTTATTAAGACAGGTAAGATCAAGTTTAGATATCAACCCTTTTCCCAATTCACACAATAGCAAAATTTGTTATTTTAATTATTTTTTTTTAATCTTTCAATAAATTTCAACAAGACCATGTTATTGTCCCCTCATTAAAATGGCTACACAAGCTCTTTCCAATGAGAGACATGATACGGTTCTGTTGAAATTTTAGAAAAATAATTTTTTTTCATCTGCCCAATTTGTTATTCATGTGGGTGGATATGACAGATTCTTTTGGTAAAAAGTTTGAATGCTAAATAGACATGTAATGGAAATCTGGCGATACAGCAAATTTCAGCTCTGGAAAGAGATGAGAACTACAAGCAAATTTGTTGTTTCATCACTTCTCGGTTGAATGGAATATTCCACTGAAGCAACATTTACTTATAACCCTCTCTTAGCTTCTATTGGTCAAGTAATATACAACAGACATCATAGTTAAATCCATTTATGCATACTCAAGCTCTGTATTTTGAGTCTATCAGGTTTCCAGGTATTCTCCAATTGGCGTACAATTAATTAAACCTTTGAAGTGAATTCCAGAAGACAACCCAAACAAAAAAATTCAATTTTTTCCAACCCCGAAGAACACGCATATTTCCAGCTAATGGATTTACAAGTTCAAATCCAGAGGTCTATTAACTCATACACGCTTAAACATACTGCTCTAGAGTTCCGACATAGACTGTGTTTCTAGTCAAGCCGACAACACTTTGGTAAAACAATTGCCCATTTTCCAATAAGATTAAAATCCCCACCCTCTAATTGGACAGCTCGCTAAGTTTTTTCTGTGTTTATGGCTCCAGACTTTTCACATGTGAAGCTGATGGTGTTTCGAATGAAGTGTTGTTTAAATTATAAATTGGTTTATGATTTGATTTAAGATGGAGTGACCTTGACTTTTATCTGATTTATTGATTATTTGTCCAGTGACATCAGGTAAGTGCACAAGAGGTTTATTTACTAAACTTATGATCCTTAAAAGTTGCCTTATTCATTTCAAGATGTCAATTTGAGGCTATGGATAGGGCTTTATTGGGTATATATACATTGTTGACGATTCACGTCTCGGTTGAACATAAGCTGCGAGACGCAAACCTTCGACCATGTTACTGTCAATTCATCACAATAACTTATATTTTAAGACTCCCCCTGCTCCCTATTAACCAGACCATCAGTTCTGGAGTATCCCCTGTATTACATCACACCGAAGTAGACTCAACTTCAGATTTCATGGCATTAACCCTTTACCTAACATGAAAAGCACAGCAAACGACAACTGAAAAAAAAATTCTTGAATAACTTATTTTGTTCATTTTTTGTCTCAAAAACATAGGTTATGACCCCTCATTGGAACAAGCTTGTTCACAAGAGGGCTAATAACCTATGTTTTTGAGACAAAAAATGAAAATATAATGAAAATTAATTGGAGATTTTTGAGAACAGCACTGGCCGGTTTTGGCCGTTACATTGGGTAAAGGGTTAACTCAATCATCACTTGTACTGACCTCAACTTTTCACTAATTTTTCAGATGAAATTTCATGAGTTAGTGGATTTAGTTGTAACCCCCTTTCCATGTACATGACTTTAAAATGTGCGAGCTAAAATTAAGTTTATTTAGTTTTGTTTGCAAGACTATAGTATTTTGGAGCACTATTGCTATAGCTATAGAATATACTCCATTCACAATTTGGTCTCATGCCTAAAAACTGTAACAACATATGTTAAAATATGAGTGAAAAGTGTTAACCCCCACCCCCAACTACCTCTCGCAAACACAGCTGATAAGCCTCTATTTAAATTGTACAGTCTGTTCAATCATTTGAGGAATTTTAAGCTATGTTTTGAAGAAAAAGTAAAATCTCTTTGTATGTTTTCATACCTTACAAGCTACGAACTGAAAGTAGAGTATGTTTTCATTTTTGGAATTCAAATTAAAACATTTTCTACAATCCAATTTAAGTATCTCCATTAGGTCATGAAGCCTACGCAACAATTTTACAGCCTCAGTCAGTGTATATTTTCATGTAGTGTGTGATATGGCAGCCTATCAACTAATCCTGTGCAATCCCTGTGGTCAGTCAGTGTATGTAAGTTTATCCACTAACTCTGTGCAATGCACAGGGTTAGACCCTCTCTTCATTCTGGCTATAAAAAGATCATCCCTATGCCATTAACCCTGTGTATGCACAGCCTCAGAGTGTCTTTATTTTTATGTACACTGTAGTGTGTGATATGGTAGTAACCAATGTTTTATTACCAGAAAGTGTGACTAACTCTGTGCACTGCAATGGGTTAATCACACTTAATGGTTATAAAAATTTTCATTATTAACTGACAAGCCTGGAAAAAAGTAGACTGCCATCTGCAGAATGAGGTCCCCAGAGGGTGAATTTGGTGATGCTACCCTGCACAGCAGGGTAGCATCACTAAATTTACCCTCTGTGAACCTCAATCTGAATCAAGGTCTCAAGCCTAAACAGAAAGAGGTACCCAGAGCATAAATTGGCCCATTATATGGGATAACATCAGCAAATTCACTCTCGGGAGGCCTCATTCTGCAAATGACAGATTGGTTATTTCCAGGCTTGTTAACTTAGTAACTACCCCTACGCACCACACAGCCTTAGTGTAAATCTCAATCTCATCTATCACAAATCTTTATCCAATGTAATGGCCAGTAATATTCCAAAGATCATTTAACCTCAGCTTTGGGCTCCTCAATGGAATAAATTGTGGAAAGTTTGGGTTTTTTAAAGTGAATTCCAAAAATGAAACCATATTCTATTTTTATTTAATAGCTTGTTAATATTAATGGGTGTATTTAACTGATCAGAAATGGGTACAATATTTGCTTATGACTGTGTATAATAAGAGTGTATTGTATTGCATAACGTTAGCATATGTTTCAAGAAACAGATGAACCTAGAGTTATCAAATCTACAAAATTTTAGACCTAATATGCACAAAGAACTCATCCAACTATTTCACACAGTGTTGTTTACTTAAGTGAGCCTGTAACTCACGGCATATGGTTTAACATCATGATAGCTGTAGTCTCTAGAATACCATGGCTGAGACCAACTCCTGCTGTTTGTTTCATCCTCCTTCAAAAGCTTTATTTCATTTTTCTAAACATTATATATCAAAATGTTAATGAATTTAAAATAACTAACAAAAATCTGAGAAAAATACTAGTACTGAAATGGTTAACCAGATAACTGTTTGAAACCAGTTACCTACCCAACCAATTAGAAAAATCATCAACCGCTTATCTGAAATATCGGTAGTGATCGTCATTCCACAGTTGAAAAGCAGTAAATCTGCTGCTTCTCCTTTGGGATGCAGCTGTGTTGTATATATTGAGAAATAAATGACTTTGGCGTTCAAAACGTCGTTAATGATCGGCAATCTCCATGAGCACTGAGCAATCGCAGAAACTATTCCGTAGTATTATACAAACGAACATTGTCGAGTACTCGACAATGTTCATTTGCACTACGGTATAGTTTCTGCAAATACTGCTTTCCAATCCCTATAGTTTTGAACCCATATTCGGTGAAATAATGACCACGGATAACCTGATATTATCCGGTTATATCTCTCGGTTAGTCGGTTGTGGAAGTAGACCAACCGTTTCAGCCCTAAAAATACCCCCATCATCAACCCTTTACCCAATGCACACAATATCAAAAATATGTTAAATTTTCTGTTTTTAAATTATTCAAAAATTTTAAACAAAACCGTATCATGCGACCCCTCCAATGTTGAAATTTTTTGGAAAAAATGCTTTTTTTTTTAGCTTCTCAATTTGTAAATTCAGAGGATGGATGCGACAATTTGTTGGGTAATGTGTTCTTTATTTATTGAAGTTTAATGACACTTCAGACAACCAGGGTTCACACATGTTGGACATCTTTACAGGTGGAGGAAGCTGGAGTACCTGGAGAGAACCACCGAGCAACTGTCATGCTCCCCAATGTACTATACTAACTCCACATAAGCGGTGATAGCATTGGTAGAAGACAGGTGCACCATTGACGTGCATTATGCATTAGTACACAGCGCCACCATGCCCGCATGTGGGGCAATCAGGATTAAGTGTCTTGTCCAAGGACACAACGCAGTTACCCCTGACGGGGATCGAACCGTGAACCTCTCGGTTTGAATTTCAATGCCATAATAACTGAGCCACTGCACTCCATAGGGTAACAAGAGCACCGCTGGGCATTGCATCATACGCCCGTGAACTGTTCAAATTGTACCATTTTAACACATTTGCAATTTTTTTAGAGTGCGAGAAATTTATACTGGCATATATATATATGTTACGGTCAGACTTTGAAATCAGTGATTTTGTGAAATGACTAAATTTTTCAGTCATTTGAGAAAAAGACTAACAAGTTTGAAGCCAATCGAAAAACAAATACTAAAGTTATCATCCGGAAACCAAATATTTGACGAAGAATTCTAAGTCCAACAGGGGCCATAATTCAGGCAAAAATTGTTCAGACCGACCCCATATTCGAACTTGACCTGTATTTTGTTGTGATTAAACCACATACCAAGTTTGGAGCCGATCGGAAAACAAATACTAAAGTTATCATCCGGAAACCAAATATTTGACGAATTCTAAGTCCAACAGAGGCCATAATTCAGACAAAAATTGTTCAGACCGACCCCATATTTGAACTTGACCTGTATTTTGTTGTGATTAAACCACATACCAAATTTGGAGCCGATCGGAAAACAAATACTAAAGTTATCATCCGGAAACCAAATATTTGACGAATTCTAAGTACAACAGGGACCATAATTCAGGCGAAAAATGTTCGGACCGACCCCATATTCGAACTTGATCTGTATTTTGTTGTGATTAAACCACATACTAAATTTGGAGCCGATCGGAAAACAAATACTAAAGTTATCATCCGGAAACCAAATATTTGACAAATTCTAAGTCCAACTGGGGCCATAATTCAGGCGAAAAATGTTCGGACCGACCCCATATTCGAACTTGACCTGTATTTTGTTGTGATTAAACCACATACCACATTTGGAGCCGATCGGAGAACAAATACTAAAGTTATCATCCGGAAACCAAATATTTGACAAATTCTAAGTCCAACTGGGGCCATAATTCAAGCGAAAAATGTTCGGACCGACCCCATATTCGAACTTGACCTGTATTTTGTTGTGATTAAACCACATATCACATTTCGAGCCGATCAGAAAACAAATACTAAAGTTATTGTTCGGAAACCAAACGGACGGACGGACAGATGGACAGACGGACAGACAGACAGACAACGCCATACTATAATACGTCCCGTTTTTCAAACGGGCGTATAATGAGATGAGCACAAGAATATATTTTTTAGATAGTCCACACTTTTTAACAAATGTTCTGTATTTCAGTGATACAAAAATCATAAAATCCATGTCATTATTGTGGTTTCAAGACATATCAGCTTAAAATTTGAGCCAATAAATTTATTTGCAGAAAATTTTTTAACATGAGTACAAAAAGACAGAAATAGCTCAATCAGGACTGCACAAATCATGCTATCATACCTCAGCATGGGCAGACACATGGCGATATGGACAGATGCATATAAGCAGTATACCATTTAACCCTTAAGGGCCTGGAGAATTTTATACATTTTCGCAATACTTTGAAAGTCTAGCTTCTGTTTCTTTGCAATTGTTTCTAGCCAAGTCTTGGCTGCCTACAAAGGCCCACATAGGCAGCCAAGACTTGCCTAGAAACACCTGTCAAGGTACTTAGAAAACAAGTTTTGAGTTTAGCTAAACAATGTATGTTGGGACACCTGTTCCTTTGCATTATTTTATTTAATTATTGGTGTTTAAGATCACATATTTCTGCACAATGGCTAATCGTGACCACAACATGGATATAAAGTCAAGTCCAGCAAATCATTTACACCCATGTTGCCCATTTTAGAGTATTTCCACCCCAGGCATTGGTTCTCTTTTACCAGTTAAACAGAACTTATTTACCACAGTAAACAAGCACTGCTTCACTTCCCAGGGTTCCCACTGGGATTCCTTTGCGTTAAAAAGTTATCAAAGTCGGAATTAGGCTTCGAGAGTAAATTATCATTATTAATTCCCATGTTCCACTGAAAAACAGTGAGAACCCAATTTATACAGTGTAAGTTTGGGTTGAAACATTGTTTATTTGATAGATTCATATTTTGAAATGACTTTGATGGCCAGTCTGCTGAAATTAGTGTTTATCTGAAATATCTCATCTTCTTTAAAGTTTGGAAACCGAAACCCACTTTAGTTTACATGTAGACCACATGGCTCACTGAATGATTAATCAGACATTTTTCATATATAAAAGGTTGACCAATTTGGTAACAAGCATGAAACACTATTGATCAATATTCATTATATGGGAATGAAAGTTCTTGTAAAACACAAACAGAACATTTCTTCAGTTTTTGCATAATTACATAAAGATTATATTCAGTGAGGTTATATTTTATTTTCACTACTTAGATTACAGCACGACAAATTATAAAGACCTAAGGTCAAACGAACCAAATCTTTTCTGGGTGTTCACTCCACATACCCAAGGATTATTTCCAAAAAAAATTTTCTAATTCAACCCATCTTATATCCGAGACCAATCTCAAAACAAACCACATCTTTTCTTTGCATACCCACACATTCAAGGCATATCTAAAAAAAAATGATTTTTTTCCCTAACTTTCCTCTATTTATATCCACTGTCTATTTCCAGAGTAAAAAATGTAGCCCTGATTATTTTGTGTTAATACTTAATATCAACAGTACATGTACTGTGATCATAGGGCCAGAATCTTTTGCAATTTGATTACGATTCAACTGACAAACTTTCACCAATGGGGATATCAAGATTTCGTAAATAAAATACTGTGAAATCAATACTACATCAATAAAAACAAATGAAAACAGCATATCAGATTCAATATTCACATATTTCTTTTCCGCCGGGTAATATTTACATCACTGCATAGAGGAAAGTGAATCAAGAATTTTGACCATATCGTGACCCAGTCATGATCCCGACAACATTCTCGTGTCTGCTTTTTTGATCAAAGTACAGTACCAGCATCTGTATTATGGCAGAAAAGTATGTTTATGAAATTAATTCTTGCCAACTGTTAGAGTTAGTGGAGAATGTCTTATGAATATGTCTTGATATCTCTTGTCTGGACAGAGATAAGAGAAGTGAAATGCATTATGCAATGAGTTCAGATTGATCGCTGTGCCTTTTCGTCATTTCATATAATAAAAAGAAGACCTACGGTTTTTGAGTAGGTGTCATATTTATCTCATTCTTGACTGTCACCAACTCGTAAGTTTTCACTCATATCGAGCTTTCAGCTGCATGTGAAAACTTATATTTTCTTGTAGTTACAAACAATATAATTCTGGTACCTAATCAAAAACTGGAGACATCCTTTATTTATTTATGTTGTCTCCTGTGAAACAGTTACATCTATGATACAGGCTGTTAACTGGTAGAGTGCTGGAAGCCCATATTTGGGCTCTATTTTGAAGTGCAGGTACTGCAACTTAAAGGCTTCAAATTCAGTGTCTATGCTTCATATTACCTTTGAAGTGACAGGCACCATCCCATGAATTGTAACAAGGCAAAGACAATTGAACAAATTTTAAGGGTCAAAAATAATTTAGAACTCTACTAGTAAAGGTGGGATTTTATCAATGAAGCATCATGGATGAACACTATCCATCACAAGAGTTCCCCTGCCTAGTACTTCGTGGCGGCGATGTATTTCTTGATGTCTATGGTCACTTTCAGCATCATGACCACAACACAAGTAAAAGTCAAGTGCAGGTAATTGTTTATACCTATGCTGCCCTCTATAGAGAACTACCAAACCCAGACACTGGTTACCAGGTTGTATTTTACCATTAAAACAGAACTTGTTTACCACATTAACCCTTAAGGGCCTAGATTTGAATTGTCACCTGACCACTGTCTCTACACGTCCAGTGACTTAGCAGTGATTTCTAGTCAAGCCTTGGCTGCCTATTAAGGCAGCCAAGACTTGTCTAGAAACCACTGCCTTGGTAATTTGTCTATTGTCAACTGGACCTCATCTTGATGACATGGTAAGGGCAGAGGTTCTGAGGTTGTAAAAGTCGGAAATAGGCCTTTTGCAGTTTAAACAAGTCACTTCCCAGGGTTCCCATGCGGAACTCTGTGGTGATGGAAAATTGTTGTTGGAAACAAATTATGAGAATGATATGGATTTAAACATCCATGAAGTATCAACCACATGTTTAATAATGACCTTCTACTGTCAATGTGTCTGTATTGCCAAGTAAAGTTAGCTTGACTTGCACTCAGTAAATGCTTTTAACAATGTAATAACTAAAAACGGCTTGCTTTTTACATTTATAATGTTTTTAAAAAAATCAAAATATTCCATTATTCATCAAAGGGAACAAGAAAAATTTTATTACAAAAGTTTTCTCAAATTCTTTCTTCATCAATCATCAACTCATCCAAGAGTGAATACTGGAGTACATTTCTGCCTGCCGACAAGTGACCGATGAACGTTCTTGCCCCCAAAATAAATAGATGAATGCTTCCTTTCTGTCAACACTCGGCAGGTAACAACTAGTGCACCCAAATTTATTAAGATATAGTGTTTAGGTAGCTATAATTGTCACTGCAGATACTCAATAGAAGTGATTTTGTAAAGTGTATGTTATTTTCTTCAAATGAATATATTTTAGACATTTAATATTTTACCGATTAGCCTCTTTATTCGAAGTTGTTAAAACATGAGTATAGTGATGTAAGTACATTGTATGATGATCACAGAAAAAGTTATGGCACACCTCAGTCCTGCTTGTTCTTGCACTCATAAAATATCAATATTATGATATATCAATAGTATGACATATCTAATAACTTAGGTCCCACAATGTAAATCTGTTTCTCAGGCCATTTTTTGTAAAACTGCATGTGAGTGGGTAGTTTTTTATTTTATTTTTTATTTCTGTAATTATTTCTTTGCCATCAAAAGTTCATACTCTTGTTTTGTTTGATGTTTTAGGCCACATAATATACAGAATAGCATGGCTGGTGGTGTATTTTGTACCTTCAGTGCAAGAAGGCTTTGCAATGCTTTACAATGCAAAGCGTTGCACTCAAGGGACAATTTTATCAATTTTATTAATTTGGGTAAACTATCAGACATGAACCATTTAGTTTTTAATTTTTTAAGCTAGCATTGGTTATAAAAATAGAACATGCAGCAGCCAAAAGGACCATGCAGGGGGGCCAGAGAAGCAGATTTTTAACTTTTCAGGCCTTGGCCCTGGTAGATCTGAGGTGTGGCACAGAAATCATTACATTCGTCCTTCTGCTAATATTTTAAGAGCATGCGAAAAGGTGCACCTCAGCTGCAAAAAAGCCCCAACAACTCAGAAATGAAACAGTGTGTATGGTTGGAATGGCTGGCTGAAAAGATGAACCTTATAAACACATTTGTCTATTTACCTGAGCTGAATTTCTTTCAGGAATAGGCAATATACCACCACTTGAAGACTGTCTGTTATCTTTCACGCTCTGTTTCTATAAAAGAAAAAAAGAATAAATTTGTAAAATGCATTCTAGGCTCAATTTTTTTCCGAGAGAAACCTAGGAGGCGCACTGCACTATTTTTTAAAATCATATGGAAACCAATAAAACTATTGTCATGATTCAGGTTGATAATGAGCAAAGGAAATGCATATCAACTCAAGAAAAATGTCTGTAGGAAAACTAAATTTATTTATTTGATGGTGTTTAACCCTTAAGGGCCTGGGCAAGTGTCGTGAATTCCCACCAGCAGGCAGCCTCTATATGTCCAGAGGCTTAGCAGTGATTTCTAGTCAAGTCTTGGCTGCCTTAACAGGAAGCCACATCTTGACTAGAAAACACTACCTACCTAATATGTCAATTGTCAACAGGACCTTCTCATGTTGGCATTGTTAAGGGTACCTGTTCTGAGGTCGTAAAAGTCGGAATAGGCCTTTAAGGGTGATTTCAATCTCCATGGTAATATCATGACTGCAACACAAGTATATAATTAAGCTTCGCCAACTGTTTATACCTAGATGTTGGTTACTGGATCATATTTTATGAGTAAAGCAAAACATGTTTACCAAAGTAAACAAAGCACTGCTCTACTTTCTGTGGTTCCCACAGGTGTCAACAAAAGTACTGAAGAATGACCTTGATCTTGAAGATGATCAAGCAAGCATTATATGCTACATACCTTCTGACTGTCCTTAGTATTTGTACGAAGTTTGATAACTGTAGTTTAATTCTTTTCTGAGTTATGTCTGAGACACGAATATTGAGATTTTAAGTGTTTTGTTATTTGTTTTATTTGAGTTAGGTCAAGACATGATTATGTGTGACCTTGAAATGTGACCTTGACCTTCAAGTTATGAACTGAGATGTGGTGTATAACAAATCGTCCTTCCTAATTGGGTGAAGTTTGAAGCCCCAAGAGTTTCTCAGTTATGCCCAAGACATGATTTGTGACTTTGAAGTGAAGTTTGATGATTGTAGCTCCCATAGTTGCTCAGTTATGCCAGAGGCAAGCCTAAAAATAAGCAATCTGTCATTTGCAGAATAAATTCACCCTATGGGGACCTCATTTTTCAGATAACAGTCTGCTTATTTTCTGATTTGCGACCTTGAACACATGGAAGTCCAGTATGACCTCGATCTTGAAGATGTGCAAGCAACAGTTATACATGGCAGACCTTCTGACTGTCCTTAACAATTGTTTGAAGTTTGATAATTATATTTTTATTCTTTTCTGAGTAATGGATGAGGCACGAATATTGACAGATTTCAAGTGTGGCCTTAAAAAATGTGACCTTGACCTTAAAGTTACAGACCTAGCTGTTATAATTGTGTGAGGTCTGATGATTGTTGTCCAACTAGTTTTCGAGTTATGCCTGAGGCATGATTAATTTCTGTTCCATGACAAATTCCACACACATATATGGGACTTGAATATTATCTATAATTAGCTAATCTAACAAATGGCTCCTTGATGGTGGGAAGAAATAACCTGTCATCTGACACTTGGCCACTTGATGCAGTCCAGATGTGGAATGCAGACTTGAGATTTAATGTTGATAGTACAGTGGAACCCTGTTAATTGAATAGCCACTTTGCCAATGAAAATTATTCAATTAACAGGAGTATTCAATTAACAGGGATTGTCACTTTCCTGTATTCTAGAGATAAACTCAATGAGCTCTATCAAACAAGATATAATAGATTAAATGCCTGTATTGGATGTACTGAGGCTAAATAGATCTATAAACAAAGGAAAACTGTGGAGAGTCAGGGTAACTTCTTGACTGGTTACAAGGTATTTTATTCAATTAACAGGAGTTTACTCTATAACCTATATTCAATTAACAGGTCAAATTTGTACTGGAGGTATGGTAAATGGTTTTGTGTTGGGAAATTATATTCAATTAACAGGAATATACAATTATGAGATATCCAATTAAGTGGGCTCCACTGTAATATTGATTCACCTATATTAAATAAATTCAGTGATGTTTATTTTTTTTTGAAATAATAAAAGCAATGCTATCAACATCTACCGAGTATGAAAATAATTTGTCAAGACATAATCTGATTTGGATTACCTCTGCTAGTGATGGCCAGTTGTTTTAATGAGTTCGATGGCATCAGTAGCTACTTGGTCAGAGCTGTGACACTGAGGTGTTGATGACCTGACATGACAAACCAAGGGTCTGTAATCACAGTTCCTTTACAAGATTCACTTATACCTAAGTGTAGAATGAACAGCTTACAAAGAATTTAGATTCTGACTGGTGGATCTGAAGAAGATTTTTAACGAAATTTTCTCATATTCCATTAAGTTAAAATTTGGGCTCTCATAGGGAGCCCAAACATAAACCCGGGGACTCGGTTTGAACAAACATGAATCTGACCCCCAGAGAGATGTTGTATATGAAATATGAAAGGATTCTGACTGGTGGATCTGAAGAAGATTTTTAAAGACATTTCCTCATACTGCACTAAGTTAAAATCCGGGCTCCCATAGGGACTCGATTTGAACAAATGTGAATCTGACCCACATAGAGATGCTGTATACCAAGTATGGAAGGATTCTAACTGGTGGATCTGAAGAAGAAGATTTTTAAAGAAATTTCCTCATATTGCACTAAGTTAAAATTCAGGCTCCCCTATGGAGCCCAAATATAAACCCAGGGACTCACTTTGAACAAACATGAATCTGACCCGCCGAGAGATGTTGTATACCAAATGTGAAAAGATTCTGACTGGTGATCTGAAGAACAAGATATTCAAAGAAATTTCCTCATATTGCACTAAGTTAAAATTCAGGCTCCAAAAGAGAGCCCAAATATTAACTCAGGGATCCGATTTGAACAAACTTGAATCTGACTCCCCTAGAGATGTTGTATACCAAATATCAAAAGATGTCAACTGGTGGATCTGAAGAAGATTTTTAAAGAATATTCTACATACTGTACTTAGGCAAAATTTGGTCTCCAATAGAGAGCCCAAATCTTAACCCAGGGACTCGATTTGAACAAACTTGAATTTGACCCGCCAGCCTACCCCCACCTCTACCCCCTAGAGTAGTTGTATACCAAATATGAAACGATTCTGGCGAGTGGTTCTGAAGAAGATTTTTTTTGAATTTTGGAAACAAATTTATGGGTACTATCAGAGTTATGCCTCTTGTGGTGCCCCCCCCCCCCTTCCCCCCGTGGGCATGGCAACCTTATTTGAACAAACTTGAATTGATATATGATAGGGAACATGCACACCTGAATTTGGTTGAGCAGTTTGTGAAGAGAAGTCGATAATGTAAAGTTTATGCTGGACGGACGACGACAGATGGAAAGTGATTGGTAAAGCTCTCCTTGAGCTTTGTTCAGGAGAGCTAAATGAAAGTGTCAATGACACTGTAGCTTAACCTGACTGTGTGTTGGGTTTGATGAAAAGGATAATGTTCAATGTTTATGAAAGGATTAAGAAATAAGACAAGAATTGTGATAATTGGGAATATGTTCCTTTCTGTTCCCTGTGTGCTATGTTTTCAATAAAAAATAATTTGAGGTGTAGACTATACTAAAGAACTGAGGGGTGGGTTAATGTGGCCCTCACAGTTAATGTATGTGGTCCTCACAGTTAATGTATGTCAACCAAAGTTACCAAGTTACAGTGAAATTATTCCAAAACGATTCATCCTATCAAGTTACCATGAAATCCCTTCATAAATATGGTCTGTAGACTGTGCTAAAGGTTTTTGGGCTTCGGGCCTGTGTAGCTATCACAGTAGACCGATCACAACCAAAAGGGGACGTCCTCATCTAGACATCATACAGAGTCATCCTACCAAGTTACAATGAAATCCTTACATATTAAATATGACCTGTAGATTGTGCTAAAAATTTTTGGGTTTCGGGCATGGGCAGACATCACATTTGACAGTTCATGACCAAAAGGGGACATTCTCATCTAGATATTATACAGAGTCATGCTACCAAGTTACCATGAAATCCCTTCATAAACACGACCTGTAGACTGTGCTAAAGGTTTTTGGGTTCGGGCAGCCATCATGGTTGACTGATCACGCCCAAAAGGGTATGTCTTCATCTAGCCAATATACTGAGTCATCCTACCAAGTTACAACGAAATCCCTTCATAAATGCGACCTGTTATAGTATTTATTTATTGGTGTTTAAGGTATGCAGAATGGCTAATCGTTACCGTGTCAATTTCATGGGTGGAGGAGGTCAGAGTACCCGGAGAGAACCACCAAGCATCGATGAGCAACTGTCAGCTCCTCAACATTCTAATCCTGTTCAAGTTCCGCTCAAGCAGGGCTACAGCGGTTGAAGATATGTGCACCATCGACGTGCAGTACACCTTAGTACACGGCATCATCGTGCCCCCATCTAGGCAACCAGGGTAAAGTGCCTTGCCTTGACATAATGCGGGTCGTCCCGGACGGCAATCAATGCACTCTGTAGTCTATGGTAACGTTTTTGGGGTTTTAGGCTCGGGCAGCGATCGTGGCTGAATGATTGCAACCAAAAGGGGACATTCTCATCTAGACATTATCTTGTGTCATCCTACCAAGTTACGATAAAATCCCTTTATAAATATGACCTGTAGACTGTGCTAAAGGTTTTCAGGCCTCGGACCTCTGTAGCCAACACAGTTGATCAATCGCGACCAAAAGGGGACGTTCTCATCTAGCCATTATATGGAGTCATCCTACCGAGTTACAATGAAATCCCTCGATAAATACGACCTGTAGACTGTGCTAAAGGTTTTTGGTTTTTAGGCTCGGGCAGCCATCATGGTTGACTGATCGCGACCAAAAGGGGACTTTCTCATCTAGACATGACCTCAAACCTGCATATGAAATTTTGTGACGATCTGACAAGAACTACAGGGTGTAGCCTGTGCTAAAGGAAAATGTGAACAGACTAACAGACCTACAGACTAACAGACTTCTGCATGCGTGATGGCAATAGCTTATCTTGACTTTGTCAAGTTAAGCTGAAAATGAGAGTTATCAGCTGGCGACTTCTTTTAGATCTTGAGTGAACATTTAGCTGACCTGGGCAATATATTCATGTAAATTTTGCTTGCAGCGTAGTGTAATTCAAGCATCAAATGGAAACACTTTTACACTTACATCATTCAGATATTGATTATATTCTTGCTTTCTCTGTTCAGCGAGCTGCTCTTTAGCTCTATCACTAGCTCCAAGTTTGTTGAAACCTTGTGGTGATGGAGGAGGAATGTTTGCTTTCCTTTCAGATTCTCTTCTTCTCTCTTTTTCTTTCTTCTATAAAAAGAAAATGGAAAACTAAAAGGAGTGCAACCTAATGTCATACATTTATTTTGATGAAGAATTCTGTAGACTTGGCTCACATAAAAAAATACATGTTACATTGTCTTAACCCTTTGAGACTTTAATGATCCTGACGTTCAAACGTTTGGCTCAACGTTGTCACTGAGCTCTATTTGGGAGAAAATAGGAATTGAGGTTAAAACTTTAAAAACTCAAAAAACAATAATAAAACAAATGACCAGAAAGTATCAATGCGCAGTTTGATTTCATACGTCATAAGACATTCAAAAGTATCAAAGGGTTAATTCTCTAGAAAAAATGCTCCATGCATAACATGCTTGATAAAAAATATTTATTACAGCAGGAGTTTTGTTGAATGCATTGAATACTGAAATTAAGTTGCATGTTTTTTTCTCTGACCCCAACTAAAATAAAATGAGCGTATGCCACAAGATGACAAAAACCATCGCTCACAAAGAGGGAGTGGATCTAAATGTTTATGAAAAAAAATGCAAGATCACCTCAAAATGTATGCCAATGGCAAGTTTTGAGAAAATCTGATTACTTTTTTAAAAAATTAATTAACAAGTTGATAAAGTCATTATCAGAGAAACACCAAATTTTCAACAAAAAGGGGAATAACTCCTATGAAAGCTAAGAAAATCTAGTGAATATGAAACTTGACAAAGTTCTTCTCACAATGTATGCCTGTGGCAAGTTTTGTGAAAACTCAATCACATTTGTCCAAGTTATCACATTTACAAAGTGATTGTCACACAAAGACCAAATTTAAACAAGAGGCCCCAGGGGGCCTGAGGGCGCTCACCTGACATGGTAGCCTAAATATCAACCCAGAGAATTGATTTCCACAAGTTGCATCTGCTCCTCCTAAGAAAAGCTGAAATCAAATATCCAAATATTCTGACCAGTGGATCTAAAAAAAGATTTTTAAAGAATATTCCTCATACTGAACTAAGTCATAATTCGGGCTCCCACAGGGAGCCCATATATGAACCCAGGGACTTGGCTTTAACAAACCTGAATCTCACACCCCTAAGGATTCTGCACACCAAATATCAAAACATTCCGACTGCTGGATCTGAAGAAGAAGATTTTTAAAGAAAATTCCTCATTTTGAACCAAGTTACAATTCGAGCTCCCACAATCAGCCCAAATATGGACCTAGGGACATAGCTTGAACAAACTTGAATCTTACCCCCCTAAGGATGCTGCATAAAAAATATCAAAAGCATTCATCTGCTGGATCTGAAGATTTTTAAACAAAATTCCTCATTTTGAACTAAGTTGTCATTCAGGCTCCCATAGTGAGCCCAAATATGAACCAAGGGACTTGGCTTGAACAAACTTGAATCTCAGCCCCCTAAGGTTGCTCCATGCCAAATATCAAAACATTCCAACTGCTGAATCTGAAGAAGAAGATTTTTAAAGAAAAATTCCTCATATTGACGAAGTTATAATTTGGGCTCCCACAGGGAGCCCAAATATGGACCCATGGACTTGGCTTTAACACACTTGCACCCCCCCCCCCCCCCCCCTCTCAGGATGCTACTCACCACATATCAAACCATTCTGACTGCTGGATCTGTAGAAGAAGATTTTTTAAGAAAATTCCTCATTTTGAACAAAGTTACAATTCAAGCTCCCACAGTGAGCCCAAATATGGACCTAGGGACATGGCTTGAACAAACTTGAATCTCACCCCTCTAAGGATGCTGCATACCAAATATCACAAGATTCTGCCTGCTGGATCTTGAGAAGAAGATTTTCAAAGAAATTTGCCTGAAATGCACGAAGTTCGAATTTGGGCTTCTATAGTGAGCCCAAATATGAATCCAGGTGGCCGATTTGAACAAACTGGAATCAGATCCACCCCACAATGTTGCATACCAAATATCAAAAGATTCTGCCTGCAGGATCTGGAGAAGAAGATTTTTGAAGAAATTTGCCTGAAATGCACTAAGTTAAAATTCGAGCTTCTATAGTGGGCCCAAATATGAATCTAGGGAGCCGATTTGAACAAAATAGAATCAGATCCAGCCCACAATGTTGCATACCAAATATGAAAAGATTCTGCCTGCTGGATCTGGAGAAGAAGATTTTTTAAGAAATTTGCCTGAAAAGCACTAAGTTCAAATTTGGGCTCCTATACTGAGCCCAAATATAAACCCAGGGAGCCGATTTGAACAAACTTGAATCAGATCCACCCCACAATGTTGCATACCCAAATCAAAAGATTCTGCTTGCTGGATCTTGAGAAGAAGATTTTCAAAGAAATTTGCCTGAAATGCACTAAGTTCAAATTTGGGCTCCTATACTGAGCCCAAATATAAACCCAAGGGGCCGATTTGAACAAACTTGAATCAGATCCACCCCACAATGTTGCATACCAAATATCAAAAGATTCTGCCTGCTGGATCTGGAGAAGAAGATTTTCAAAGAAATTTGCCTGAAATGCAGTAAGTTCAAATTTGGGCTCCTATACTGAGCCCAAATATAAACCCAGGGGGCCGATTTGAACAAACTTGAATCAGATCCACCCCACAATGTTGCATACCAAATATCAAAAGATTCTGCCTGCTGGATCTGGAGAAGAAGATTTTTTAATGTTTTTCCCATTGCCTAGTGTTAAAAAGTGCTGACTCAGCACTTTTTCAATGTCCAGAAACTGTACCCTATGATAAAACCGATGGTAATTTTTTTTTACCAATTCTTTCTGTTGGTCCTAAGGAAGCTTCACACCAAATAAAAATTTGCGGTGCCGTGCAGTTTTGGAGATATGGGCGTTTTAATTTTTTTCTATTTTTAGCTCCTGCGGTTCCCATGGGGCTACGGGAAAAAAAAAATCAGCATAAATTAGGTACTTATGACTCAATAAGCCCTCACATAAAATTTGGTTCAAATCAGCCTCTCGGTTTGGAAAATAGAAATTTTGGGCGGGGCCAAAAATTTTGCCCCTCCCGTAACGACGCCAAGTATAGCCCCACAAACTTCTCTTGAACAAATCTGAGTCTACACCTCAAAAGGAAGCTGCACACCAAATATCAAGTCTCTGCTACTGCTGGTTCATGAGAAGAAGATTTTTTAAGATTTCAGCACACTTTTTGGGTGTGGCCCTACCCACGGGCGGGGCAACTTGATTTGAACAAAATCAAATTGCGATGTCATAACAAACTATTATCTCAAATATCAATTAAATTGGTTCAGCGGTTTGGGAAGAGAAGACGCAAAGACCATGTTCACGGACGCCGGACGACAGACGGTGAGTGATCACTATAGCTCTCCTGACTGAAAGTCAGGTGAGCTAAAAAAAAGTGGCGTAACTTCTACAAAAGCCAACATAATTCGGTGAATGTCAAAATTTACCAAGATCTTCTCAAAATGCATGTCTGTTGCAGGTTTGTGAAAACCCAATTACATTTGTCCAAGTTATCGTGTTCACACAGGCATTATCACACAAACACCAAATATCCAACAAAAAGGGGCATAACTCCTACAAACGACATGAAAATTTGGTGTATTTCAAACTTGACTGAGATCCTCTCACAATGTATGCCGATAGCAAGTTTCACGAAAACCTGATTATGTTTATTTAAGTCACCACATTCACAAAGTCATTATCATACCAAATTTCCAACAAAAAGAGGAATAACTCCCATAAAAGCGGAGAATATTTGGTGAGTATCGAATTTCACCGAAATCTTCTCACAATGTATGCCTGCAGCAAGTATTGTGAAAATCTGATTACGTTTGTTCAAGTTACTGCATTCACAAAACAGGACTCATTTCTATATTCTCTGCCAAACTTTGTATGGATGGGTGATAATTATCAATCACAAGAGAAAATAGAGAACTGATGTTCAAGTACTTTCACCTTTGGGGTTTATAACCCATTTCAAGGACTTACAAGGTGTTGGTAAGTTTTTTTTTTTTTTTTAAATTCAAGGACTTGTGGCTATTATCGCCAGGAGAAAATAGGCATCAACTAATTAACTAATTGATAAACTGTGAACCCTAAAGGGTCTGGAGATTTTTATACCTTTTTGCTATACTTTGAGTCTACCTCCCATGGCTTTGCAGTTGTTTCTAGTCAAGTCTTGGCTGCCTGCAGACGCAGCCAAGACTTGCCTAGAAACAACTGACAAGGTACTTAGAAAACATATTTTGAGTTCACCCAAACAATGCATGTTGGGTCACCGGTTCCTTTGCATTAATAGTTATCAAAGTCAGAATTAGGCCCTCTAGGGTAAGGATTAATACTGACCGAAATTATTCTTATTGAACACTTCACACATTTGGATTAAAAAAGCCTCAACAAGTATGGCCATAAATATGGCTAATATTAGTAATTCCTTCACTCGTGTTGTTGTATCAACATTGCATGTATTAAGCTTGACTGTTTGTAAAAATTACCCTGGATAGCAAAATATAACGAAAAGTCTGACAGCGTTTGGTGATCAACTCTTGTTAACATTCTCATCACTTGTATGTTTCAGTCCAGTGCGATGTTATTAAATTACTTACAGATATTTATTCATTCGGGTTTTAACCACACTTTTGACAGCCAGGGTCACCGATGTCCGACAGTTATATGGGTGGAGGAAGCCAGAGTACCCAGCGAGAACCATTCAGCAATGTCTAGCAACTGTCAGACTCCCCAACATACTAACTCACACAAGCAGGGTTGCACTGGTTGAAGACAAGTGCACCATCGACGTACAGTGCACCTTAGTACACAATGCCACCATGCCCATGAGGGCAATTGGGATTAAGTGGCTTGTCCAAGGACACAACATGGTTGCTGCAAGCGGAATTCAAATCGAATTTGTTACAATGTAAAGGCATTAGTTTTTAGTTTTATGATATATACCCGGTACAAAATATCTTTGTTCCTAGATTACACTACCCGGTTATTGTTTGTGCATTATGCTATTTGCTGACCAAGCACCAAAGCTGCTTTTGCACAAAAAATAATGCATACCGAGTTTAAAAGGGTTAACCCTTTACCTAACAAATCCTATTTATAGGATTGCAGTCTGGTTATGACTTGCCTATAAACAACTGCATAGCCACAGGATGTGCCTGTCTTTAGTTATGCTCTGCTCTTCAGATTTCAGTTACAAACATCATTTAAAAAACGTGAGGCAATAAAAACATCCGGGAGGAGTCAATTCCAGGGAGGGTTTGCCTGAGAATCAAAACAATTTTTGGGGGGTGTAATGCACTGTTGGAAAGCCCTTTATAACAGTGTATTTCCTTTCCAAACTAAAGTACATTATGTTTTATCATCATTATAAAATGGGTTGAGGTTCTGGAAGAATACCAAAAGCAGTTCCAATAAACTTGATTGGTATTCCTCCAAGTCTAGTTGCACAGGTGAACATAAATTTGGTTACTTTTTTTTCAACAAGGTGAGCAATAGACAAAACAATTGTTTTCCCATTCTGTAATGGCTTGCTGTGTGTATAAAGTAGAACGTTCTGTTTGGAAATTAAACAAATCTGATGGGCAGTTGTGATATTTAGATTTATTTATTTATTGGTGTTTAATCCTTTACTCAATGAATCGGCAACATCCGCCAGCGTAATATGCAAATTCAGCAGCTGAAAAAATATTATTTTTTAAAAAATTTCAACAAAACCACATCATGGGAGCCCTCTTTGGAATGAGCACAATGAGCTCGTTCCAATGAGGGAACACATGATATGGTTTTGTTGAAATTTTTTGACAAATTTAAAAAAATGATATTCAAAATAATAAATTTTGATATCGTCTGCATTGGGAAAAGGGCTAAGGTCACGTACTTCTGCACAATGGCAAATTGTGAGCACAACAAGAATATATAGTCAAGTTCAGCCAATTGTTTATACCCATATTACACATCTATTTATATCATAAAGTGTAACAGCAATAATCTGAATGGAGTAACCTGAGCTCTAAGTTCATTAGGGCCGTTATCTTTGAAATGTGATTCATATCAAGTACACATGAAAACAATTTGATGGTAAGATATTTTATACCAACAGATGTAAAGAAGTCCTAAACAGTGGGAAGGGTTAGGCCTCATGAAGTAGATCTTCTGTTTCTCAGGCCATTTTTTTTTTTTAATTGCATGTGGGTGGGCATTTTTTTTTTATTTTTGTAATTATTTCTTTTCCATCAAAAGTTCTTGGTTTGTTTTATGTTTTTGGCCTCATAATCTACAGAATAGCATGTGTAGAGGTGTATTTCATCCCATGAGTGCAAAAAGGCTTTGCAATGCTAAAGCCTTGCAAAGCCTTGTTGCACTCAAAGAGAAAAATTTATCAGTTTTATTAACTTGGCTATCATATCAGACATAAACCATTTAATATTTATTTTTTTAAGTTTACATTGGCTATAAAAAGAGTGCATGTGGCAGGCAAAAGGATAGTGAGAGAGGGCCTGTGAAACAGATTTTTTACTTTTTTCTGGCCTTAGTGTGTGCGAGGGTGTGTGGGGAGGTGGTGTTATATTAATCCTTTACACAACACAATGAAAATGAACAGAGTGTCAATGTTTTTAACCCTTTAGAGACTAATTCAGATGTTACTGAAGTTTCTTTTTTTTCTAACATGTGGCCAGACCTTTGTGTGAAACTTGTAGGCTTAAGTTCAGTGGCTAGAGTGACCTATGATATCCTGTACCAGTCCTCTGAAGCTAGCCATGAGAAAGGCAGAAGAAATCAAAATATCAATTTTCTTTTTTCAAAATGCTTTGATGAGACTCACTGGAATCACTTAATTTAATAAGGGGATCACATGGAAGGAAAAACTTCTTCCGTAGTAAAAACTGCAATTTGAATTTTTTTCTAATCTAATATCTGTTTTTACACTTGATAACTTGAAATATTTAACCAGGGTTTCCGTTACAACGGCTGAGGGTCTGTCAACCAGACCCTCCCGCTCCCCGATCATTTGCTGATAAAGCATAAAATCCGGTCGAAAAAACAAACAACACAACACCGTAAAATTCTAGTCGACACATTTTAGGAGCACCATTTCCGGAATTGTCATTCTACAACTTAAGATTCTCGAGTGTCATTGGGAAACTATCGCTATATTCTGCCATTTGCCACTTAAAGTAAGATGTTACATGCCGACTGTAGGAAAGAAACGGCGATAGCTTTGGGTGTTTCCGACATAATTACTCTCACAAAATCATTCATGCTAAAACATGAATTGCCATCTCAGATGCAAGGAAATGGCCTTCCTGCAGTGTTCAATTCTAAAATTTTCTTTCACCCGGTGTGAACCATGGTCCTGCCAGTTGATCTGTGATTTTCCTCTTCTACCAGACCCACTAATTTATTCCTAGCAGAAACCCTGATTTAACTTTCTGCCTCACCATGTTCAGGTAACTTTACATATACTTCAGAAATACTTCAAACTGTTGCATCTTCTCTCCCCAAATGTGTCTTACAACTTTCTGCAACATCTTTACAGATAAAAATTATTTGTTTTTGAATAAAAAAAAGTTATATAAATTACTGAGAGATTTTGCAAATAAAATGCCTTTTACATAAAAGTTAAAACAAATTACTCTGATGGGGAAATTGCAGTGTGTAAATGATTGAACAAAATATAGATGAACAAAGATTTGAACAAATGTTTGGGATAAAACAGTAATATCCTGTCAACTGAACTGTATAACAGCCCTCATGCCCCTCCTTCCCATATTCATTTCTGGTTTGATGACCAAAAAAATCCTTGTTGAGCTCGTTCCAATGAGGGGTCATAAGCTATGTTTTTGATACAAAAAAGGAAAAAAATTAGTTATCCGAGAATTACGTTTGCAAGTGTCATCTGCCTTTCATGTTAGATAAAGGGTTAAGACATACAATTTAGACTTGGGTCTATATACTGAATAGACAGGATAAGCCTACTGTTTAATATACCCAGACACAACGTGTGCAATCGCCAAATCTACACACATGTAGATCTCTACAGTGCCCAAGATCATCACAGAACAAATCCATAATATCAATGAATAATACAACAAGTACATATTGAGGCTTACAAGCTTGTCGTCTGTGAGCAAGTTATAAGTAGGCAAAACTATCAATGTAATGATAACAACCACTTTATTTGAAAACTTGAAGCAAATGCTTGGTGTGGCCTTGTAGAAATTGAACAGTTCAATCTTGAGTTGTAATATTAAAATTAACCGGCAGTTTACAACTTCCAATTGTGTTTGAGAGAACAGCCTAGTAGATGATAATATATGGCATGATTTTACACATGATTAGAGGAACAGAACAGATTGATTTATTTATTTTTGGGTACTTAAGGTCACATACTTCTGCACAATGACTAATCATGACCACAACATGGACATAAGTCAAGTACAGCCAATCGTTTTTACCCATGTTGCCCATTTTAGAGCACTTCCACCCCAGGCATTTGTTACCAGGTCCTACTTTACCAGTAAAACAGAGCTTGTTTACCACAGTAAATAAGCATTGCTTCACTTCCTAGGGTTCCCATGGGAAGGATTGGATTTGCTCCTGGCATTAACTACAGGCTCGTGTGCATTTGTTTATTGACAGTGTTGTGATAAATACATATATTCTTGCAAACGTCGCCATCTATTTTCTAAAGTGATAATGAAATTGGTTTATTTGACCTTACACTTGTTCTAATCAGCTTAACCCTTTACCTAACACGAACAGGAGACAACACTTGCAAACAAAATTCCTGAAGCACTAATTTTTTTGATTTTTTGCATCAAAAACATAGCTTATGACCACTCAATGGAACAAGCTCATTGAGCTCGTTCCAATGAGGGGTCATAAGCTATGTTTTTGTGACAAAAAAATAAAAAAGTAATAAAAATTGAATGGTGAACTTTGCGAATAGCACTGGCCGGTTTTGGTCGTAACGTTGGATAAAGGGTTCACTAGTAGCGTTCTACATTAATTTAATAGGATACAATTGATTCATATGGATAAGGGTTGTAATAATTTTTTGGAGAGTGCCTAGAGCTGGCATGATTATGAAATTTAATAATCAACTTTTGACGAAAAAAAATAATCAATTAAAAGTCGTACTCTATGATCTCTAATAAAATTTATGACATACTTTAAACTCCTTTGAACAGTCTAACAAATTTAAAATTTGCACACTACAGGAAATTATTCATGTCATTTTGATTTTGTTAAAACTTTCTTCATACGTATTTCTCACTGAAATTTTTAATTATTTTATTTACTGATGTTTATGGTCATTTTTGCATCTGTGGTCATATCATGACTGCAACACAAGCATAAGGCCTAAAAAAGTAAAAAATCTGTTTCTCAGGCCCTCCCACGTAGTCCTTTTGGCTGCAGCATGCTCTCTTTTTATAACCAATGCAAACTTAAAATGAAAGTGTCAGTGACACTGTAGCTCAACTTGTTAAGACATGTACATGTATAGTATGTGACACAGCAATAACAAACATCTAGGTAATGATCTGTTAACAAAGGTACATGTAAAGTATTGTAATGGTCTGTACATAAATACTGACCGTAGCCTGTAACAAATGAGTAGGTAAAGTATTGTAAAGGCGAGTGACAGTCAGATGCTAAACTAGAAAAGAAATCTTGAGTCCCAGGGTGGGTCTGACTGAACCCCAAAATATTTGTTCTCATAGCACAGTGATAACAGAGGCACCCCAAAACACACTTGTTTCTGTCCCAAGGTGAAAACAATGGTACCCAAGAAGTTTCGGAAATGGCCACTGGCAGCCATCTTGAATTTTGGACCATACCCAGAAACACTCGTTCTCGTCCCAAGGTGATAATAAAGGTACCCACCCAAGAAGTTTTGTGAAGATCGGTTCATAAATACAGCCTCTTGCCCGAGCCGTATTGACATGTGCACTTACAGTGTATAAGTAGCACTGAATAAATCAAAGTTCATCTAATTTTGCATAATTTCTGCGCAAGAAAAAACCCTGCACTATATGTGATGTATTCCATGTTACTAAACATTCATACAAAAATTTATTCAAATTAGAACTTTCATACAGAAGTTCTGTACAAAAGACTGATTTTACTAATTTTGGTACAAAATGGCTGCTGGTGGCCATCTTGAATTTCGGACCACACCCCAAAACACTCGTTCTCATCCCACGGTGATAACAAAGGTACCCAAGAAGTTTCGTAAAGATGGGTTCAGAAATAAGGCCTCTAGCCTGAGCCGTATAGAAGTTATGTACAAAAAACTGATTAGACCTAATTTCGGTACAAAATGCCCACTGGCAGCCATCTTGAATTTTCGACCGCACCCAGAAACACTCGTTCTCATCCCAAGGTGATAACAAAGGTACCCAAGACATTTCGTGAAGATTGGTTCATAAATACAGACTCTAGCCCAGAGCCGTATTGACATGTGTACTTACTGTGTGTAAGTAGCACTGAAAAAATTCAAAGTTCATCTAATTTGCATAATTTCTGCATGAGAAAAATTTTTTAAAAATGCCGCTCAGGATCACAGATCCAATGTCGAGTTGTGACCTTGACCTTTGACCTGGCGAGTCCAAGGTCAATAGGGTTCTTCCTCGCACCAAGGCCAACACACCTATGAAGTTTCATGACTCTAGGTTGAACCACTATCAAGTTCTCATCCGGAAACCAATTGTTGCGATATACTATGTTCAAGGTCACTGTGACCTTGACCTTTGACCTGGTGAGTCCAACATCAATAGGGTTCTTCCTCGCACCAAGGCCAACACGCCTGTAAAGTTTCATGGCTCTAGGTTGAACCACTATCAAGTTATCATCCGGAAACCAATTGTTGCGATATACTATGTTCAAGGTCACTGTGACCTTGACCTTTGACCTGGTGAGACCAAGATCAATAGGGTTCTTCCTCGCACCAAGGCCAACATACCTATGAAGTTTCATGACTCTAGGTTGAACCACTATCAAGTTATCATCCGGAAACCAATTGTTGCGATATACTATGTTCAAGGTCACTGTGACCTTGACCTTTGACCTGGTGAGTCCAAGATCAATAGGGTTCTTCCTCGCACCAAGGCCAACACACCTATAAAGTTTCATGACTCTAGGTTGAACCACTATCAAGTTATCATCCGGAAACCAATTGTTGCGATATACTATGTTCAAGGTCACTGTGACCTTGACCTTTGACCTGGTGAGTCCAAGATCAATAGGGTTCTTCCTCGCACCAAGGCCAACACACCTATGAAGTTTCATGACTCTAGGTTGAACCACTATCAAGTTATCATCCGGAAACCAATTGTTGTGATATACTATGTTAAAGGTCACTGTGACCTTGACCTTTGACGTAGCGAGTCCAAAATCAATAGGGTTCTTCCCCTCACCAAGGACAATCTACCTATGAAGTTTCATGAATGTGAGTTGAACCATTATCAAGTTATCATCCGGAAACCAATTGTTTAAGATTTACTATGTTCAAGGTCACTGTGACCTTGACCTTCGACGTAGCATGTCCAAAATCAATAGGGTTCTTCCTCCCACCAAGACCAACCTATGTATGAAGTTTAGTGAATGTGAGTTGAACCACTATCAAGTTATCATCCGGAAACCAATTGTTTACGCCCGACCGCCCGCCCGCCCGTCCGCCCGCCCGCCCGCCCGCCCGCCCGCCATTCACCAAACTATAAGTCGAGTTTGACTTCGTCACAACTCGACTAAAAACCCGTATTATATGTGATGTATCCCATGGTACTAAACATTCACACACAAAATTATTCAAATCAGCGCTTTCATATGGAAGTTCTGTGCAAAAATCTGATTGCACCAAATTTTGTACAAAATAGCTGCCATCGCCCATCTTGAATTTCGGAACGGACCCAAAAACACTCGTTCTCGTCCCACGGTGATAACAAATGTACCCAAGGAGTTTCGTAAAGATCAGTTCATAAATACAGCCTCTAGCCCGAGCCGTATTGGCATTTGCACTTACAGTGCTGAAAGTAACACCAAAAAACATCAAAGTTAGTCTAATTGGCATAATTTACGCACGAGAAAAAAACCTGTATTATATGTGATGTATCCCATGGTACTAAACATTCATACAAAAAATTATTCAAATCAGAGCTTTCATATGGAAGTTCTGTACAAAAAACAGATTTCTGCATCGTCGGTACAAAATGGCAGCTGGCAGGCATCTTGAATTTCGGACTGCACCCAAAAACACTTGTTCTCGTCCCACTGTCATAACAAAGATACCCAAGAAGTTTCGCAAAGATCATTACATAAATACGGCCTCTAGCCCGAGCCGTATCCAATTGTTGACGTACGGACAGACGGCCAGACGGATGACGGGCCATGGCCAAAGTTGAGCTAAAAATAAAAATTATATGGTTTTTGTCTGATATTTCACCCAAATTTTACCCTTGAGTGCTACAAGGCTTTGCAATGCTTTAACACTGCAAAGCCTTCTTGCACTTCAAGGGACGAAATACACCTCCACCCATCCCATTCTGTAGTTTATGAGGCCTAACAATAAACAAACCAAGAACATGAACTTTTGATGGCAAAGAAATAATTACAAAAACAAAATGAAAAAACATCCGCCCACATGCATTTTTCCAAAAAATTGCCTCAGAAACAGATTTACTTTGTGAGGCCTAAAGTCAAGTTTAGCAAACAGTCCACTTAGAGGACTTCCATCCCAGCTGTGTTGATTACCAGGTGCTATTTTACTGGTAAAGCCAAACTTAACAACTGGTTGAGTGCTAGAAGCCACCATCATGGCTATACTGAAAAGTGCTGTTTGCATTAGTTCAATGTTTGCTCAGCGGAACAAAAAATTTTCAAATGAAAGTGTTTTGTTACAATTTATTGGAGTGACAATAGCCACTCTCAAATAAATTGTAACAAATCAATTATACATGAACAAAATTTTGCCAAAGCAAGGCACCCTTTGCTGGTAACAATAGAATTATTATTAAAAATAATTCAGCCCTCTACCAGTTAATACAATTTACCACAATAAACAAGCACCACATCCCAGGGTTTCCATAGTGATCAAAGTTGGGAAAGAAATAGATTTAGTCACAGTAGATATATTGCACATGATAGCTGAAGCTAAAAAATTCCAGCTAGTTAAAATAAAACTGGTAAAACACTTTTTTTAGGCAAAATTTTAACATTGAGGGAAATGTATGTGAAACGAACTATTTTTCTCATATGGTCTTATTTGATCGAGTTAGAAAGCTCTGTTGAATGTGATGCAATAAACTGAAAACTTAATATCTTTCCAAATGTTTCCAAAATACAGAATACATTCAACTAATAGAAGTTTTTTTCTATACACTCAATAAACATTATAAGTTATTGTGATGAACTGATGGTAACATGGTCTGAGGTTTGCAGCTCAGAGCTTATGTTCAACCAAGACACGAAGCGTCAAGGTTGAACGTGAGCTGCGAGCCACAAGCCTCAAATCATGTTACCGTCAATTCGTCACAATAACGTATATGTTCCAATGAAACACTACCCATAGCCCAAAACCTACTTTGTGAAACACGAGAGGTTTACTTACTAAACCTATGATCGTTAAAAGTTGCCTTTTGCAAGGCAACTTTTAACGATCACAGGTTTAGTAAATAAACCTCTTGTGTATTCACTGACGCACTTGATAATCAATAAACCAGATAAACTCTTACCATCTCAGTTCAAATCGTAAAATGGTTTGTAATTTAAACAACATTTCATCCGGAACACTGTCTGCTGCACGAGTTAAAAATCCAGAAAAATGAAGCGGCTTGCTAGTCAGTCAGTTGGTAAAGCAATTACGAAATGGGCAAAGTCATTTCAAATATTTCGTGAGGTGACGTCAAACGGTAACATTTGCCACTTGAGCCGTAAACATAGAATATACTAAGCGACCTCTCATCCAATCAGAGGAGCAGGATTTTAGCCTTATTGGAACATAAGTATTTGAGATAAGCAATATGCAGTTAACAGGATAATAAGTTCATACTAAATGGATGGTAAATATATCTGTGCTTGAAAAAGTATACAATAATGAAGGATAGCCTAACTGTCAGTTTCAAGAATATACTAAAAATTAAGAAAAAGCAAACTAGGCCCCACAAAGTAGATCATCTGTTTCTCAGGCCATTTTTGTTAAATTGCATATGGGCGGGCAGTTTTTTGTTTTATTTTTTATATGTGTAATTATTTCTTTGCCATCAAGAGTTCATTTTCTTGGTTTGTTTAATGTTTTAAGAATCATGATCTACAGAATCGCATGTGTGGTGGTGCATTTTTTCCCTTGAGTGCAAGAAGGCTTTGCAATACTTTAGCATTGCAAAGCCTTGTTTCACTCAAGGGACAAATTCATCAATTTATTTATTTATTTATTGGTGTTTAAGGTCACATACGTATGCACAATGGCTAATCATGACCGTGGCAGTTTTACAGGTAGAGGAAGCCGGAGTACCCAGAGAGAACCACCGAGCAACAACGAGCAGCTGCCAACTCCCCAACATCGTAACTCCGCACTGCAGCACAGGCAGAGTTAGACTGGTTGAAGACATGCGCACCATCGACGTTCAGTACGCCTTAGTACACAGCGTCATCGTGCCCACATTATGTGGACAATCAGCAAATTCATCAATTTTATAGACTTGGGTAAAATATCAGACATAAACCATTTAATTTTTATTTTTTCAAGTTTGCATTGGTTATAAAAAGAGAGTATGAGGAAGCCAAAAGAACTAAGCAGGAAGTCCCCGAGAAACAGATTTTTAACTTTTTTAGGTCTTAACTAAAAGCCTTTGGTTCAAGTGAGCTATAAAAAGCTGAAAATCAACAAGAACAAACAATCTGGGAGCACTGTTATCCCTCTGTACACTGATATCAAAATATCATTTAAAGCTGCAATTTTTTCCCACTATACATCTAAGAATTTCACCAACTCAGTCTCATTTGACAGAGTTCAGTGGTTAATTCCTAGTTGTATAACAGTGAAACCCTGTTAACTGAATAGCCATTTTGCCAATGAAAATTATTCAAGTTAACAGGAGTATTTAATTAACAGGGATTGTGTCACTTTCCAGTATTGTAGAGATAAAACTCCATGAGCTCTGTCAAACAAGATATAATAAGATTAAATGCCTGTAATGGATGTACTGAGACCAAACAGGTCTGTGAACAATGGAAAACTGGGGAGAGTCAGGATAATTTCTCAACAGGTTACAAGATTTTTTATTCAATTAACAGGAGTTTACTCTATAACCTAAATTCAATTAACATGTCAAATTTGTACTGGAGATATTGTAAATGGCTTTGTTTGGGGAAATTATATTGAATTAACAGGGTTATTCAGTTAAGAGATATTCAATTCAGAGGTCTTGACTGTATTGGGAAAATTTACTGCTTGAAATATCAGAATTTTATATTCAGTGTGCAGTGGTTTAAATAAATTCAAATTCAAGTTAAAGCCGACACTCGTGATACTTGTGCCAACATTATCTGTAGAAAGCTGAAAATCAACAAGAACAAAAAATCTGGGAACACGATTAAATAAACACGAATTCAAGTTAAATCTGACACACATGATACCTGTGCCAACATCTCATTATATTCCCTCCGTCTTTCTTCTTGCATTTTTTGTTGTCTCTCCAAATAACGGAACTGACCTATTGGTAGTCCATCACTGTCTTCTTTCAGTTGACTTCTAGACTTAGCATTGTTGTTTAGCTTCAGTTTCAAAAAGTGAAAAAAAATTTCATTTCTTTGCAAGACAGAGAGCAATGGGATCAATGTTATTCATTCCTATCATTAACATCATAAATGCAGAATGATATTACAGAAAACACTAAGCTCAAAAGCAGCAGTATTTCAATGAGAATCAATTTAAAATAAAAATCTTCTGGTTTCAGTAAATTTGATAGCAATACATTGACAAAAAGGTTCATTACTCAAAAAAAAAAATGGACAAAACCTGTTACTTGTGAATATCCTTTTCCCCCATGGTGGTCTATCAGCATACCAAAGATCATTTAAATCCAACATCCACTGACTTAGATATGAAGGTCTAAAGTTGTTACGGATGGACGGTCAGAGAGATGGATGGATGGCAAGATGGACAGAACTCATTTCTATATCCTCCCGCCAAAACAAATTTTAGCAGGGGAATAATGGGCATCACCAAACGAAAATAAAACCATTTTCATATAAACTGTGATAATGACTGGTAATTTTTTTATGAAACAATACAATACGATACAAGCAGAATGTGTTTGGTTTGATGTGTTCCGTGTATGGATAACCTGCAAATCTACAGCTTGGACTTCAAACTGAAAGGTCCACCAGGAGTTACTGCATTGTGTGCATGTGCATGGGCAAAGCCCTTCATCTTGATTGCCCATGTGGGAGGCATGGTGGCGCTGTGTACTAAGGCATACTGCACATTAATGGTGCACTTTTCTTCAACCAATGCTAACCCTGCTTGTGCAGAGTTAGTACATTGGAGAGTCTGACAGTCACTTTCCACTGCTCAGTGGTTCTCTCTGGATACCCCGGCTGCCTCCACCCATAAAACTCTCCGACACAAGGTGACCCTGGCTGCTGAAAGTGTTGTTAAATCCCAATAAATACATAAATAACCAGCAAGTTTCAAGTCCAGGAGGCAAATAATTCACCGCAAATCATCATGTTTTTTTCTGGCTTACCTTTCTGCTGCCACAAACTGTCTGTGCACATACACTACTCAAAGTTTGCTAAGCACCAAGTATATCTAACTACCTGTTTTACGTTTTAGTTTAAATATTATTATGAAAAGTGTTTATATTTGTTATTTAATTTCGTCAATTAAGATTTTGTTTGTGTTTGACATTATTTTTTAGCTTTTGAATACGATAACCTTGGAGAATGGATATTATTGGTAAAAGAGGAAATTTTTCAAATTTGCCAAAAAGCTGATGGAGCAAACTGGTATGGGTTCAGTATCGAGTATGAGACCCATTACATACAGCTTGTCAACACCTTCTCATGCTCCCAATCAGGTTCCGGATGGTTCTATGTGGGATGTTGTTCCATTCTTGGACCAGCATGGCACCAAGCTCCTGGACACTTCTTGGCTGGACTGGACGGGCTGAAATTGCAAGCTGCAACTCATTCTAGACATGTTCGATTGAATTGAGGTCATGGGATCTTGCTGGCCAGTCCATACTCTCCTCTCCCTCTGCCGGTACTCCCGGACAGCATGGGCAACATAAGGAGGGGCATTATCGTCCATCAGAATGAATCTATCACCCACTGCACCTGCATACAATCTGACGTGGGCATCCAGGATCTCATTAATATACCACTGTGCAATCAATCTACCACAGTCAAGGACATAGAGCTCTGTACATCCATCACAGCTGATGCCGCACCAGACCATTATTGACCCTCAACAATTCTGGTGATGCTCAGCAATGTTGGATGCATGGAATTGCTCTCCTGGTCTTCTCCATACCCTAGAACACCCATCTGTGCAGTCTAGGCAATACCTTGACTCATTTGTAAAAAGGACAGGTTGCCAATCTTCTCTGGTCCATGGCCAATTCATATCGTGCCTAGTGGTGGTTCTGGGACAGCGGAATGCAAATACATAGTGTTGATCTGAGACCACCTTCGTGCAACCTTGCCCGGATAGTCTGCGTCGAAACATTTACCCCGGATGCATTCTGAAGGTCACTGCAGAGCTGTATTGCTGTGACAAAGCAGTTCCAATGCACCTAAATAATCCAAAACCGGTCTTCAACTGCAGATGTTGCCCTGTCTCTGCCACCACCATGCCATCTTACTGGTGTGCCATACTGCTGAAATCTTGCTCAGGCTCTGGTGATCACCATATGGTGCACACCAAGGGCTTCATAAATCTGACGACGGGTAGCCCCTTGTTCCATCATCCCTACAGCCAGCCACATTTCTGCTTCAGACAAATGTCTTCTTACATTTGCATTCGCATATTCAATCATTAAATCACAAGGGTTTGTGTTGAAATGAAGACTGAATACCCTACACATGTCATGTACATGTAGACAGTACACGAATGCATCATGGAAATCAAGGGGTACATGACTTCCACGACTATCACGAAAATTCTGCCTGTCAAGAAAGCTAATGTAAACACTGGGGACCATCTCAATACATCCCTCAATCATATCCACCAAAAATATCGCAAATATGTCACAAGCAAATTTCACAATGATGTGTCAAATATGTGGTGCTTAGCAAACTTTGAGTAGAATATGTTACATGTATATAAGAATATATTGGGAAGAACTCAACTTGAAAGGTTCTGTTAAATCTTCAGACAGAAATGAAAAGTTTGTTTCCAACATATTAACAATTTACCTTACCGCATACACCAGCATAATTTAAATTGAGTAGTTGAAAAAAAATTAAAATAAGTTTCAACAAAACCATATCATGTGACTCATCATTGGAATGTGCTCCCCAGCTCATTCCGATGAGGGGTCACATAATAGTTTTATGGAAATGTTTTGGAACATTTGAAAAAAAAATAATTGAAATAACTTTTGATATCAGGTGCCCTGAAAAAGGGTTAACATTGGTACAAAATAAAATAGGTTATTGTTTTGTTGTTAAATTACCTAAACCAAAGTTGGTCATTCTCGCTCTCCCTTCATCTCAGTTTCTAAAATCCATTGGCACATTAAGTAATATTCTTCTACAGCATACCTGTTTGTCTTTCTTAAAAGGCAGAGCTTTGGAGGACACAACAGCCCAAGGGCTCCTCCATGGAGTGAGCCAGGGTGTATTTGGCTTGATAAATCTCTAAATAAAATCATGCCCACTTAACTGCTGGATAGGTCACTGTTTAGAATTGTTTAATAACTAAAATATCTTAACTCTTAACCCACTGAGTATTTTCAGGATATTTTTCATCAAGTCTAGTCATGGCTGCTGTAATGCAGCCATGACTAGATCTGATGAAAAATTCATCTAAATCTAATGCCCAAAATCAATGGCCAAAATTTATTTAGCTTACAGGAGTAAAATTTGATGAAATGTACCTAAATTATATTTATTTCAGTGGCAAGAGAAATCCTGTCCTGGGCAGGAATATCTGCCAGCAGCATGAGTTAAATGCAATTTCTATGGGGGAAACTACAATACAAATTTAAATCCATTTTCCACAGGTCTAACAGGTTGTGTCCATGAGACAGATGTAATAAACAGCTGCTCCATGAGGGCATAATTCACCTGTTATTAATTACATGAGGGAAGCACACAATATAAGTATACATGTATTTACACAGGTTTATGGGCTACATTTTGTATGTCCAAAACCTTATTTTACACAGAACCCCACCCCCTCCACCCTAGAACTTATATTTAACCCTAACCCCCACCCCTCCACCCAAAAAACACACACTAACCCTAACCCTACCCCACCCTGACCCCAAACCCTAAAAGCCCACAACAGACCCTAACCCCCACCCACCCCCAGGACCTAACCCCCCCAACCTTAAGCCCTACTCTGGGGCTACCCCTAACCCCACCCCTGACCCAACCCCACCCTAGCCAAACCAATAGGATTACGAGCTATTTTTCGGTTTAGGGGCTACTAAAACTAACCCCCCCCCCCCTGACCCCAACCCTACCCCCCCCCCAGACCTAACCCTCCCCAACCTTAAGCCCTACTCTGGGGCTACCCCTAACCCCACCCCACTCCTAACACTAACACTACCTTAATTTGAAGGTAGCCCCTAATAATAATATCCCCTAAACCCCCAATGTTGGACAGACGGATGGACAGCGGTATACCATAATACGACCGTTTTTTCAAAATGGGCGTATAAAAATAGGTGGTGAAAAGTACACTAGACCTGTTCTTAAGCACAGCTAACAAAATACCCCACAATGTGCATACCAACCCAAAACTAGAAAAACTGTGAGCACAGCTCACTAAATGATACCACCCACTCCCACCAAGAAACATTTTACAACAATAGAAATGAAAATATCTCAAAAGAAAATGGGAGGTGCACATCTTCAATGTATGTAAAAGAATGTCAGAGTTTCAATGAAATCTGTTCACTGGTTTAGGAGGAGTTTTGAATAGCAGATGTGTACCCCCCCTAAAGCAGAACGGATGGACAGACAGACAGGCAGACGGATGGACAGACAGACATAGTGAACACTATATACCACCCACTTTTCAAGTGGGTGGTATAATAAAGATTGCTATCAAGTCAATTTTTTAAAATATGTTAGCACATTGTATAGGTGCTTCATTTTGATACTAGGAAAAGGAAAGGAAAATAAAGTGTCACCATACGGTCACACAAAAAAGATACCCTGGCTTATTTAACAATGCAAGCCTGACTATAGGTGATACAGTTTTTGGGTATATACAAATACCAAGTCCATAAAGGGCAATGACTCTGGCAATACAATCTTGAACAACACCTGCATTTCACTATGGGTATACAGCAATAGGATACAATTGCATACCAAATATCAAGTTACTGAACCAAGTACTTTACAAGTTATTCATGATTGAATTTTGGGACAGACAGACGGATGGACGGACGGACAAATGGACAAGGCAATTCCTACATACCCCCCCCCCCCAGGGGTATAAAAAACATTTCATATCTCATGTACCACATCATATATTCAAAGAACTATGGAAACATGATATCAGCCGATCATAGAATCTGAAATTCACTGTGGAGAATATGCGAGTTTATTAGATATGGTTTACTTTCCCACAATTGCCCATTATCAAGGTTGGCAGATATGACTTCAAACTCAGCTGATATGATGTTGATCTCCGAGTATATACACCAAGCTATACCTCCCCCCCCCCCCCCCCCATTAATAGGCACAACCAATTTTTCAGTCAAAACGGCAGTTTTTCATCAAATGAAGAGAAGTAATAATCGAGTTGTACAGAAAAATTCAATGCACACTGAGATTCAGAGTCATAAACAGGGATTTGCCGAAGTAGGAGAAGAGATAGTTCAGCTATCAGTATGTCGCAGCTTCCCCAGTGGGGAAGCCACAACTTTTAGATACCTGAACTTGGAGAAGAGGAAACCTTGGACTTGGCGAAAAAAACACAGAGATATGAGAACATTTTGTAACTGTTGTTTGGGTTTAACCCTTTACCCAACGCAGATGATATCAAAATTTATTATTTTAAATATAATTTTTTCAAATTTTACAAAAAATTTCAACAAAAGCATATCATCTGACCCCTCATTGGAACGAGCTCCATGAGCTCGTTCCAACAAGGGGTCACATGATATGTTTTTTTTTTTTTTAAATAATATTTTTTTAACTACTGAATTTGCATATTACGGCAGGCGGATGCAGACGATTCGTTAGGTAAAGGGTTAACAAATAAAGAGATTATTGCTTGGTTAGCATCATCTCAGCCAAGATATCACTCCCTTCAACAACTTTACATCAACCTTAGCTCTAGGATGATATGTAGTTGCATCTTTCCGGTATTTCGGCCAATCTGAAACTAACTAAGTAATAACCTCTAAATATCAGGCAAAACAGGCAAACAAAATAGAAATTTAAGCCTTGAATTGTTTTATGTTATATAAAGCTAAGAAAAAAACATAGTCTACTACAGTTTACTGGAAAGCTCTTCAGAAAATGGTTTACATCATGTATTGAGTTTACCAATAACCATAAACTGATCGAGTGCAAGAATCCACTACCATGGCTCTATTAAATAGTGCTAAAGGTGCAAAGGTCACTTTAGTAGCTTTACAATGCATTCATCTGCGTGTTTCCCCTGCAAAAAAAAAATCCAAAAATTTACAAAATTGTTTTGTTACAATTTCTTGGATGGGTGCCAATGGGCACTCTCCAATAAATTGTAACAAAACAATTATTTATGGACAAACTCTTGCTAAACTTGGGCTCCTTGTGCTAGTAGAATGGTATCCTTGAAAAAAATACATGTGTTACAAATCACCTTTGCATAATAATTCAGCACTAACCCAGTGAAGTACTTTTGTACACTTTTCCTGCACTTTTACAGTCGACATCCTGTTGCTTTGCAGCTGTTTTTAGGAGAGTCTTGACTTCCTATATAGCCAGCCAAAACTTGCCTAAAAGCAACTGCCAAAGTACTTAAAATGTAACTTAGGAGTTAACAAAAATACTACATGTTGGGCCACCTGTTTCGTTGCAGTGACTGAAAGTGAACAAAGGTAGAATTATGCCTTTTTGGGTTAAAGCTTCAAAGCTTCATCTAACACAACTAGTAGATAACACATGCATAAAAAGTGCTAACAACTTATGGTCCTCAGTAAAACAAGCTATGTTTTTGGAGGCAAAAGTTGAAAAAGAGATATTAACCCTTGAAGGCCTATTTCCGACTTTTACAACCTCAGAACTGGTACCCTCAACATGCCATCATGAGTAGGTCTTGCTGACAATAAACAAATTACCTAGGCAGTGGTTTTTAGTCAAGTCTTGGCTGCCTATTAAGGCAGCCAAGACTTGACTAGAAATCACTGTTAAGCCACTTGTATACCAAGTATGGTGTCATTCCATCAAGTATTTTAGGAGTTATGATGTTTTTTAAACTCGTTGGTGACAGACCAACCAACAGACCGACCGACCGACAGACAGACCGACATTGCCACATAGAGAGCTGCTCATCGCAGCTAAAAAAGAATACAACTGATAATTTAGAAATTTACCGAGTTAAAGGAAAGGAATGTGCACTGACAGTGTCGTATTGACACCGTCCACAAAGGTTGCTTTTCTCTGGTGTGCTCTGTATAAATAAATATTAGCTTAAGTGGAAGACCAAAAAGAACAATGGGAAGACCCGCAGAAAAGGTGCCGCTAACTACATTCAAAGTGAAAAAGAATGAAAGTGTCAATGACACTGCAGCTCAAATTGTCCACGAAAGGTACTGAACTAAATAGAAAGATCACGTAATCCTGAGTCAAAGCTAAAATATGAAATCTGAAAAAGTTCGGGTGAGAGATGCGACCTATAGGGTGTGCTAATAGAATTGTTGACAATTCATTTGCCAAATCCATGATGGCCACTGTCGGCCATGTTTTTGAACAAAATTCAGAAATATATGATTGCTCCCATCCAGACATCACACCAAAACAACATACAAAATTCGAAAAACATTGCGTGAGAGATGCAGCCTGGAGGGTGTGCTAATGAAATTGTTGAAAATTTATATGCCAAATCCAAGATGGCTACTGGCAGCCATATTTTTCAACGAAATTCAGAAAAATCCAATACCTCCAAGTCAGACCTCACACTAAAGCAAGATATGAAATTTGAAAAAGATTGGGTGAGAGATGTGGTCTGCAGGGTGTGCAAATGGAATTGTTGACAATTCATATGCCAAATCCAAGATGGCTGCTGGTGTCCACATTTTTCAATGGAAATTCAGAAAAATTTGAAAGCTCCCATCTAGACATCACACCATAGCTATATATGAAATTCAAAAAAGATAAGGCGAGAGGTGAGGCCTGTAGGGTGCTCTAATGGAATTGATGACAATTTATATCCAAATCCAAGATGGCTGCTGGTGGCCATGTTTTTCAACAAAATTCAGAAATATTCGATAGCTCCTATCTAGACATCACACCAAAGCTACATATGAAATTTGAAAAAGATCGTGTGAGAGATGTGGCCTGTAGAGTGTGCAAAAGGAATTGTTGACAATATGTATGCCAAATCTAAAGATGGCCAAAATTCGAAAACAAGAGGCCCCACGGGGCCTGAAGCGCTCATCTTGTACAGAACACAATTTAAACAGAGTCCAAGAATGAGTCTACATTGAGCAAGCCATCTCCATAGGCTACACTGTCAATCCTTGAGTCCCTCAGGAGTGACAGAAATAATCTGGGCATCATGCCTTTTCTTCAGTTGATCATAAGTAAAATGCAGAGCTCCCCTATGAAGCCCCTTGATACAACCTATGTGGATTAATCTTAGTTATACACCTCTAGAGGGTACTGAATACAAAATTTTTATTCCTTCAGCAAAATGGCCAATTCTGGCTCCCATAGAGAGCCCAAATATTAACCCAGGCTCTTGATTTGAACACAGTTAAATCTGACTTCCCTAGAGATGTTGTGTACCGAATATGAAAGCATTCTGACTGTTGGATCTGAAGAAGAGAAATTGTAAAGAAATTTCTTCGAATTGCACTAAGTTCAAATTTGGGCTACCATAGCGAGCCCAAATATTGACCTATGGATCCGATTTGAACAAACTTGAATCTGATCCCCCTAGAGATGTTGTATACCAAATGTGAAAGCATTCTGACAAGTGAATCTGAAGAAGAAGATTTTTGAAGAAATTCCCTCATATTGTACTAAGTTAAATTTCATGTTCCCATATGGAGCCCAAATATTAACCTAGGCACTCGAATTGAACAACCTGGAATCTGACCCCCCTAGAGATGTTGTATACCAAATATAAAAGCATTCCAACTGGTGGATCTGAAGAAGAAGATTTTTAAAGAAATTTTCTCATATTGCACTAAGTAAAAATTTGGGGTACCATAGTGAGCCCAAATATACACCTAGGGATTTGATTTGAACAAACTTGAATCTGACCCCCATTGAGATGTTGCATACCAAATATCAAAGCATTCTGACTGATGGATCTGAAGAAGAAGATTTTTTTAAATTACCCTCCATATTGAACAAAGATAAAATTTGGGCTTCCGTGGGAAGCCCAAATATTAACCTAGGGACTTGGTTTGAACAATCTAGAATCTGACCCTCATAACAATGATGTATACCAAATATTAAAAAGATTCTGACTGGTGGTTCTGAAGAAGAAGATTTTTAAAGAATATTCCGCACATTACCCTATGTTAAAACTTCGGGCTCCTGTAGAGAGCCCAAATATGAACCAATGAGCTTTATTTGAACAACTTTTATCTGACCCCCCTATGAATGCTGTATACCAAATATCAAAAGATTCTGATGATTGGTTCTGGAGAAAAGATTTTTTTTAATTTTTGCAAATATGCTGACTCAGCATTTTTTTGATGCCCATTACAGAACACCCTAACATAACTGATGGCAATTTTCTTTTACCATTCAATTCTACTGGTCATAAGGATACTTCATACCAAATAAAAGCTCTCTGTTCCGTGGAGTTTGGGAAATATGGGCGTTTGAAAATATTTCTATTTTTAGCTCCCAGGGTTCCCATGGGGATGCGGGAATTTTTTTTTTTGCATGGGTCAAGTACTTATGACCCAATACTACCACAAACCAAATTTGGTTCATTCCGAACCATCGGTTCAGAAAATAGAAATTTTGGGCGGGGCCAAAAATCTTACCCCTCCTATTACAAAGCCAAATATTACTTTACGACCTTCGTTTGAACAAACTTGATTCTACACCTCATATGGAAGCTCCATAGCAAATATCAAGTCATTGCACACACTGGTTCTTAAGAAGAAGATTTTTAAAATATTTTGGAGCATTTTCCCCCACTCCCTCCCTATGGGGCCGGGCATACTGAGTTGAACAAAATGAAATGCCCCTTTGGGACCATCACTCACACAAACTTTCACTTGAATTGGCCCAGTGGCTTTGGAGGAGAAGACCAAAACATGGTGTTGACGGACGACGGACGGGAAGCGATTAGATTAGCTCAGCTTGACTTTGTCAAGATGAGCTAAAAATTGATATCTCCCATCTAGACATTGCCCCCAAACCACACATGAAATTTGGGACTGATCGGGTGAAAGCTGCAGCCTGTAGGGTGTGCTAAAGGAATTGTTGAACAATTTATAAGCAAGATGGCCACTGGGGGGCCATGTTTTTTACTGCAATTCGGAAAAACTTGATAGCACCCATCTACACATAGCCCCAAAGTCATGTATGAAATTTGGAACTGATTGGTGAGAGCTGAGGCCTGTAGGGTGTGCTAAAGGAATGGTGGATGGATGGAGGAACGTAATATGTACAGATGTATGGATTGATGGACAGACAGATTGATGGATAGATGGATGGATGGACAGGCAGATCGTCAGATTGCAACGCATCCCAATAGCTCATACCTGATGTTGTCAAGTTGAGCTAAAAATGAAAGATATCAGAAAAAGATGCCAAGAAGGACAAAACGGCAATTTTTCATACTTGTCATTGTACCCAAATAAGACCAATCTAAAGTCCATATTGGAGACAACTAAAATGCATCCTATGTTACTCAAAGACAAAAGCAACCTTCAGATCAAATTTGTGCTCTATATCTTTAAAAAATAAAAATGTATAAATGCATGGCCAGGAAAGAGAACAAGAGAGAGAGAGACAAATACAAGACTTCCCATGGGCAGGTATAGATGAGGATTTAAAATTTCAGAACAGAAGACAATTTGAGTAATTTTTAAATAAGACAGGGGAGATTCATATTTCTTGATGACAAATCATTTGGGAAATTTTCATATAATATTCAATTTTTTGTTGCACTTATAAAAATGCCATTCCAATGAAGCACCTTGGCAAAAAATGAGAAATTTTTCCAACTGCATTCAACAGAATTTCATCAGCAAAAATTTATCTTTATATTACTCTTGAAGAAGACAACACTAAAATGGTTTAAAATTTCCCATTCTTTTTTATCGAAAAACACAACTTATGAAACCCTAAAGGGAATGAACTGATTCCAGTAATGGATCATAAGCTAGATTTTGTAGGGAGAATTGGAAAAAATAAAATGAACCCTCAACCTTTAAAGGCCTATTTACAACATTTACAACCTCAAAACAGGTGCTCTTAGCATGCCATCATGAGGAGGTACTGTTGACAACAGACAAATTAGGATGGCAGTGGTTTCTAGTCAAGTCTTGGCTGCCTGTTAGGGCAGCCAAGACTTGACTGGAAGTCACTGCTAAGCCGCTGGACCTATAGAGGAAGTGGGCTGGTGGGAATTCAGGACACATGTCCAGGCCCTTAAGGGCCAAATTCTCACTTTGATAACTTTATACTGCAACAGAACACTTGCCTCAACATGCAATCTTTGGTTTAACCAACAAGTTACATTCTAAGTACCTTGGCAGTTGTTTTTAGGCAAGTCAAGCCCAAAACAACTGCAAAACCACAAGATGTTTATTGTCAAAGTGTAGCAAAAATATATAAAAATCCCTCAAAGGTTAATGGTCATTTTAGTAAAAAGACCTTACAAAATATGGCTGTTATGCTAGGTAAACAGTTAAGAGGGATGCTGGTACATTTATTGAGTTAGAAATAGGGTAATATTCCAATGATAACGGACTTAAATGACTCACATGCTCTAAAAATTCCTGGTACTCTCTCTGCTTGTCATCACCAAGCTTTTTTCGCATATCCTCTACATCATCTGCATTGCGTGGTACATTCCCTTTTGCTCTATCAACATTGTCCTGCAACAACAGATATTTTTGATAATGTTTATTGCAAACAATAAATTCAGTAAGAAGAACTCTGAACTCCATATTTGTTTTGATATTTAATTAATTTTCTATTTTTCTTTATAACAGTCACATCTGATATATCAACAGATGTAAATATGACCTGTGGGTTATAAAAGTAATAAGCCTGAAAAAAAGTTTATATTGACAATGTACAAACCAAGGTTATTGGGCAAAATAGTCATTAGTTTTATTCAACATCCTTTGGACCCAATCCTCATTCCACTCCCATCTTTCTTACCCTCCCCATGCTCCACGATAAGTTTGGTGTATGGTGCCAAATAGAAGTAAAGTTATTGGCCAGAAACCAATTTTTTACTGAGTTATTTTTACGCTTATAGTCCCATGACCTTTGACCTAATAGACGACGATACCAAATTTGATAGAGTTCTTGCCCTTGTATTAGGATAGCTGGGCTGTACATTTTGTCCATGTGGTGGGCACAAAATTAATAGAATTGCCTAGAAACCAATTTTTGACAATGTTCCATTATTAATCCTTAAAGGCCTATTTTCGACTTTTCCGACCTCAGAACAGGTGCTCTTAACATGCCATCATGAATAGGTCCTGCTGACAATAAACAAATTACACAGGCAGTGGTTTCTAGTCAAGTCTTGGCTGCCTGTTATGGCAGCCAAGCCTTGACTAGAAATCACTGCTAATCCACTGGACGTATGCAGGCTATATGGTCAGGTGTGAACTCTTTCAATTGTCCAGAACCTAAAGGGTTAATAGTTAACAGTCCTTGGACATTTGCCTCTATTATTATTATTATTATTATTTATTGGTGTTTAAGGTCACCTATTTTTGCACAATGGCTAATCATTACCACAACATGAGTATCAACTCAAGACCAGGAGTGAGCGTTAATAAGCCATGTTGCCCATTTTAGAGAGCACCTCCCAAGCATTGGTGACTGGGTCCTATTTTACCAGTAAAACAGAGGCTGTTTACCGCAGTGAACAGGCACTGCTTCACTTTCCGGAGTTCCCGTGGGGAATTTGCCAATTTTGCCACTGATGTCAATACCGATATGATTCTTCTTGTTCCACATGAAACAAGAGCTACTGCTGGAGGCAATTATACCGCAACTGCAGTGCTGGACCGATGAAGCAAAAGTGAATTAAAAACAAAGTAACTACCAAATGAAAGTGTCAATGACACTGTAGCTCAACTTGTGTAAGACATGTACATGTATAGTATGTGACACAGCAATGACACATCTAGGTAATGACCTGATAACAAAGGTACATATAAAGTATTGTAACGGTCTGTACTTAAATACTGTTCGTAGCCTGTAACAAGTGTATAGGTAAAGAATTGTAAAGGTGGGCGACAGTTAGACACAAAACTAGAAAAGAAATCTTCATGGGGTTAATATTACAATGGGGATCCTTGTATGGTGCACCATAAGCCAAATGTTAGCAATTATTTTGGTCTGTTTGATTCAAACCCTTCTAAGGTTGATTCATACTAATTAATAAATATTTGTCCAGTCCTTCTTAAAATATAGGTATTTGAATTTTTTATCTTTTGCTCATAGGGTTCCCATGGGTGAGAAGGTTTTATTTTTCTCATTGTAAATAGAAAATCGGGTTGTGCTAATAATGTTTACCCTCCCCAAATAACAAATATTAACACAGGAATTTGGCTTCAACACATTTGAATATACACATCCTAGGGATGCAGAATTCAAGAAACATTATTTTGTCTGGTGTTTTTAGAAAAGATTTTTAATTTTAATTATCTTCCTTTTTGAGTCCCGTGTGGGTCTGATTGAACCCAAAAATATCTGTTCTCATAGCACAGTGATAACAAAGGCACCCAATAAATTTATAGCAAACATTACTGACATAAAAAAATCTTCTTTACAGGTTCTGTACAAAAAATGTAATACACAGAAATCCAGTAAATATGACTGCTAACAGGCATTTTGAATTTTTGGCCGAGCCCCAAAGCACTCATTATCATCCCATGATGATAACAAACGTAGTCCTAGAAGTTCTGTACAAAAAAATGATGCACCAAATTTCAGTATAAAATGGCCGTCGGCAGCCATCTTGAATTTCGGACCACACGCAAAAACACTTGTTCCTGTCCCAAGGTGATAACAATGGCACCCAAGAAGTTTCGTGAAGATTGGTTCATAAATATAGCCTTCATGAGAAGATTTTAAAAATATTTTGGAGCATTTTTCCCCACTCCCTCCCGATGTGGCTGGGCATGATGAGTTGAACAAAAATGCAATGCCCCTTCGGGACCATCACTCACACAAACTTTCACTTGAATTGGCCTAGTGGCTTTAGAGGAGAAGACCAAAACATGGTGTTAATGGGCGATGGATGGACGGACGATGGACGGAGAGCGATGAGATAAGCTCTGCTTGATTTTGTCAAGATGAGCTAAAATTGATTGCACCTAATTTTGGTACAATATGGCCACTGGCAGCCATCTTGAATTTTGGACCTCACCCAGAAACACTCGTTCTCGTCCCAAGGTGATAACAAAGGCACCCAAGAAGTTTCGTCAAGATCGGTTCATAAATACAGCCCCTAGCCTGAGCCGTATTGACATGTGTACTTACTGTGTGTAAGTAGCATTGAATAAATCAAAGTTCATCTAATTTGCCAAATTACTGCATGAGAAAAAACCCATATAAAATGTGATGTATTCCATGTTACTAAACATTCAGACATTTTTTTTTTCAAATCAGAACTTTCATACAGAAGTTCACAAAAAAACTGATTGCACTAACTTAGTTACAAAATGGCTGGTGGTGGCCATCTTGAATTTGGACCACACCCAAAAACACTCGTTCTCGTCCCACAGTGATAACAAATGTACCCCTGAAGTTTCGTAAAGATTGATTCATAAATACGGCATCTAGCCAAGCCGTATTAAATTGTTGATGGAAGGACAGACAGCTGACAGACCTTGGCATAACTTCAAATTTGACTACATAAAAGTTGAGCTAAAAATCATGAAAAATTGACAAAGTAAGGACCGTGACCCTGGTGAAAAATATGCGTTCAACTTTTTTATAACATGTTCAGGTGCAGCTTGTCACAAGGATCCCTCATTCCAAATTTTATTGAAATCCATCCATTCAGTGCTGAGATATTGCTGTGGACAGACAGATGGATGGACGCTTAGATGGATGGATGGACCTGTGTAGTCAAGAAAATTCCCCCCCTCCCCCCATTCTCTTCGAGAGTGGGGGTATAATAATACCAATTTTTAGGTTGTAAATGATTTTAATATGTAAAGTTCTATATATTCAATATCAAGTAAATATTACCGATTCTCGGCGAGCAGCCACACGATCTTCTGGATAATCATATCTAGATTGTGGTGGAGCTTGTGGTGGAGCTTGTGGTAGAGCTTGTGGTGGTGCTTTTCTTCTTTGCCTTTCATCAATCTCAGATTGTTTCTGAATACACAAAGAAAATATCTCTTTATCAACAGAGTGACTGTTGAGGGCCATAATTCTTGAAAAATATGTGTGTTACAATCTACATTCTTTGCACTTATCTACCCAAAATACAGGCTGAGAAGACTAATTTTAAAGTTAACTCTTAAATCCTCATATTAATGTTATGTTAATGCAGTGGAGCCCACTTAATTTTATATCTTTAAACTGAATAACCCTGCTAATTGAATATAATTTCACAACACAAAACTATTTACCATATCTCCAGTACAAATTTGACCTGTTAATTGAATGTAGGTTATAGAGTAAACACCTGTTAATTGAATAAAAAATCTTGTAACCTGTCGAGGAATTACCCTGACTCTCCCCAGTGTTTCTTTGTTTATAGACCTATTTAGTCTCAGTACATCCAATGCAGGCATTTAATCTATTATATCTTGTTTGACAGATCTCACAGAGCTCTGTCAAACAAGATATAATAGAATAAATGCTAAGTGTATCTCAAGAATACAGGAAAGTGACACAATCCCTGTTAATTGAATACTCCTGTTAACTGAATAATTTTCATTGGCAAAGTGGCTATTCAATTAACAGAGTTCAACTGTACAGTTCATACAGTTGCAGAGATCTTAACAATGTTTCTACATTATTGTAGGCATCCAACGATGATGTAAAAACACTGTCAACATGAATACATCCTATTAGTCGAGTTCTGAAGTAAGAATACACTTGGGACAACTTTTTCAGAGCAATTTAAAGGGTGCTGTTTGTAGCTGTACAGGGACTTAGGGTTAATTTTTAAGTCTAGTTAAAGCACACAGAAAATATAGAATGAGTTTCAATGACAAGGTTTTCAATCAGGTTTAGAGAACAGGTATTATTTTGCCCTCTTTGGGAAAGGGTCCGGGGCCCATGCCATTGGGAAAATTTGCATCGTGGTGGCTCCAATTGGGAACTGTTTTGAATAGGAACAACATACAAAGATGGAGAAATTTTAAATTGAGTAGAGAACATTAACCCTTTACCCAACGCAGACGATTTCAAAATTTATTATTTTAAACATCATTTTTTAAATTTTTTCAAAATATTTCAGCAAAACTATATCATGTGACCCCTCTTTGGAACGCGCTCGATGGTCACGATATGGTTTTGCTGAAATTTTTCGAAAAATAATATTTTTTCAGCTGCAGAATTTGCATATTACGCGGGCGGATGCGGCCGCTTCATTGGGTAAAGGGTTAAGACTGATACCAAAGCAACTGCATGCATACCACAAGTAAGAAAACAAACAATTATGTTCATGCAGTCTCTATTAAACTGTGCTTACACTATTAAAGAAAAACTTGTTATTTGCCTTTGAATTAAGAGATTTCATTAGGCAAGAAATTTAAATTCAATGTACAACTGATGTCCAGAACTGGGTGTTCATAAGGCCTCAGTTGGGAAAAATCATGCCCAAATGCCATTGGGAAAGGGTCCCATAGATGGCCCCTCAGATACCCAAATGAAAGCCTAGAGGATCATACCATGGGAAAAACAAGGTAGAATGCAACCTACTTTACTTAATGAAAATTACACAAAATCCTCTTGAAACAACAAACAAACAGTAAGGTTCGTTTTGTTATGATATGCATTGCAATTTCAGATACATAATTGGTCAGATGCAACACAATATCAGATCACTGATTTCCACAGATCATTTATTTCCATGTGGCGATATGAATCGATTATTCCCATATCAAGATTTTAGCAAATTTAACGTCTCAGAAAATACAGATCGGTAAATATCAAAATGGCTATATACAAAGTTATATGTGGTGATTATATACCAGATAACCTCAGGGATTCCACAGCTTGCCGAAACTAAGGTGCCCACTGTAAAGTATTGGAAGTAAACTAAGGTGCCCACTGTAAAGTATTGGAAGTAAACTAAGGTGCCCACTGTAAAGTATTGGAAGCAAACTAAGGTGCACACTGTAAAGTATTGGAAGTAAACTAAGGTGCCCACTGTAAAGTATTGGAAGTAAACTAAGGTGCCCACTGTAAAGTATTGGAAGTAAACTAAGGTGCCCATTGTACAGTATTGGAAGCAAACTAAGGTGCCCATTCGCAAACAATACACAATGATCTGGGATGTTTAATATCCTCACATGTTAACCCATCATTGCAAAAGAAGTTAAAAAATCAATAAATTATGGTGCAAGAGGCCACAGCGGGCCTGAGACACTACCTTAGGAAGTTGATGAAAGGGGGATTTAAGGGGGATAAACATTAATCTTAAACAAACAAACAGTAAATTCTCCATAAGAGTCTACAGAAAATGTCAAACCCATCTGGTACCCAACCACCCCCACCCCGTGCTCCAAATCAGTCAAGCTTAGCACCTTGAACAAACTTTAATCTGGGAGTCATACTAATGATGTACAAAAAACTTCAAATTATTCTGTCTTATGGAACTAATGGACTTGATTTGAACAAACTTGAATGTGACCCACCCCTTCCCCCTCCCCACCCATATCCCCTCCACAAGAGTGCTGCATACCAAATATCAGATGACTCTAACTTTTGGATTTTAAAGATTCCAAGGATCCCAAATATGAACCCAGGGTCTTTGAAGTATATTCTTCGTACTGCACCAAGTTAAAATTTGGCTTCCATTGAGAACCCAAGGACTTGATTAAAACAAACAAGAATCTCCCCCACCAAAGGATGCTGTATATACCAGAAATCAAAAGATTCTGACTGGTGAATTTGAAGAAGATTTTTGAAGAATTTTGCTCATATTGCATGAAGTTAAAATTTGAGCTTCCAAAGGGAGTCCAAATATGAACCCAGGGACTTGATTTAAACAAACTTGAATCTGACCCCAGTAAGAAGATTCTGATTTGTGGTTCTGGAGAAGATTTATTGATTTATTGATGTCTAATGTCACATATTTATGCACAATGGCTAATCATGACCGTGACAGTTTTACGGGTGGAGGAAGCCGGAGAACCCAGAGAGAACCACCGAGCAACGACGAGCAGCTGCCAGCTCCTCAACATCGTAACTCCGCACTGCAGCACAGGCTGGGTAAGATTGGTTGAAGACATGCGTACCATCGACGTGCAGTACGCCTTAGTACACGGCGTCATCGTGCCCCCACATGGGCAATGGGGGTGAAGTGTCTTGCCCAAGGACACAACGCAGTTGCCGTAGGTGGGATTCGAACCGAGGACCTCTCGGCTTGCAGCCTGCACCTCTACCTACTGAGCCACCGCGCCCCCTTCTGGAGAAGATGAGTTTTTTTTTTAATTTAAAAAACAAAACATTCTGGTGCTAACAGAGTTATGCTATTTATGTTGTTCCGTGTGGGTGTGGCTACTTTGTTTAACATGCTTGCATTGACATGTCATTCCCTGAGTTCCAATGTGTTCTATGTGCCAGTAGGAACATAGAACACATTGGAACTCAGGGACAATAAGATAAGGAATATGCATTCTAAATTTTGTTCAATTAAGTACAGTAATGTTTGAAGAGAAGTAGATAAGATGGACAGCAGATGAAAACTGATCAGTAAAGTCTCCCTTCAGCTTCACTTGTGTGAGCTAAAAACTAACAAATTATTTACCTTTGCTAAATATTCCTGGTAATCTCTTTTTCGCTCATCATCAAGTTTTTCCTTCCTGCCTTCATATTCACCCTTTAGTGACAAGGCACCTGCAGCAGATGGGTCAGATTTCTGCTTTGGCAACTCTTTCTGCAAAGATATAAAAAATTCTTAAATGCCATGAAAAAAAAGCATTTAGAAAAACAAAAGTTACGTTTTCAGCTACTGGACCTGTAAGGACAATACAGAGGTTTATTAGCTGAAACCCTTCTGGTGCTTCAAATGGGTTTTAACCCTTTACCCAACGCAGACGATATCAAAATTTATTATTTCAAATACCATTTTTTAAAATTTTTCAAAAAATTTCAACAAAACCATATCATGTGACCCCTCGTTGGAACGAGCTCGATCAGCTCGTTCCAACGAGGGGTCACATGATATGGTTTTGTTGAAAGTTTTTGAAAAATAATATTTTTTTCAACTACTGAATTTTCATTTTACGCGGGCGGATGCGTCCGATTCGTTGGGTAAAGGGTTAAGTTATCACCAGAAAATTTAATATGATCAGCTATGAGTGGATGATAAGCTATAGGTGTTTTGTAGTAAATCAGTCGTCCTAAACTATCTATTTACTTATAAATGAAAGACAGATGATATATGTACTGATAATGTCATGGGCAGATGCCATCATTTGTTAGGTAAAAGGTTAAGGAAATTAACTTGATGTGCTCATTCTAAACACCGATAATTATTGTTCAAACTATATGATTAATACGAAAGCAATAGCTGAACTACAAGGCAACTTTTATTGGTCATTTTTGATTGAGGTGTTTTACAACTTTGAGCCAGTATTTTTGGCGAGTGACTTCTACTCCAGAGAATCTTTCATTTCAAGTTACAGACCTTTGATGTATGAAACTTTTAAAATTTTTTACTATCAAGTATACCAATTGACAAGAGACAGTAACACAGAGTGAAGCAACGCCACTCACTTGAACTAAGTGCAAGCCAGTTTTCCACCTTGTCCAAGCGACTGTCAAAATAAAGCAATCAACTAAAATTTATTAAAGTGTGATGAATGTAATACAAATTTCATCACTAACATCAAAATGTGAAGTCAAATGCAATCAATTTATTTATTTATTTATTGGTGTTTAGGCCTAAAAAAATTAAAAAATCTGTTTCTCAGGCCCTCCCACATGGTCCTTTTGGCTGCCGCATGCTCTCTTTTTATAACCAATTTAAACTTAAAAAAAATAAAAATTAAATGGTTTATGTCTGATATTTTACCCAAGTTAAAAAAAACTGATGAATTTGTCCCTTGAGTGCAAGAAGGCTTTGCAATGCTTTAGCATGCTTTAGCATTGCAAAGTCTTCTTGCACTCAAGTGATGAAATACACCACCACCCATGCTATTCTGTAGATTATGAGACCTAAAACTTGAACCAAGAACATGAACTTTTGATGGCAAAAAAGTAATTACTGAAATAAAAAATAAAATAAAAAACCACTCGCCCGCATGCAATTTCACAAATGATGGCCTGAGAAACAGAAGTTCTACTTTGTGTGGCCTTGAGGTTACATATTTTTGCACAATGGCTAATCATGACCACAACATGAGTATCAACTCAGGCCAGGGGTGGGCATAAATAAGCCATGTACCCCATTTTAGAGAGGGTTTCCACCTCCCAAGCATTGGTGACTGGGTCCTATTTTACTAGTAAAACAGAGCCTGTTTACCACTGTGAACAGGCACTGCTCACTTCCTGGGGTTCCTGCAGGGAAAATGCAATCAATAAGTGCAGGGTATTAGCAAACTTGCTAAGACTATGCTAAGGGAGCATAGTGGCTCAGTGGTTTGAACATGGGACTTTAACTCACTGTATCCTACTGGCAGATATTCCTGCCCAGGACAGGATTTCTTGTCACTGAAATAAGTCAAATTTGGAAATATTTAATCCACTTTCGCCCTTGTAAATTGAATCGAGTTTTTCACCAATAGCTCCTTGAGTTAAATTTAGATGAATTTTTCATCTAATCTAGTCATGGCTGCTATTAAGCAGCCATGACTAGATTGGATGAAAAATGTTTAGAAAATTCTGAGCAGGTTAACCCTTTCACTGGTATATGTCCGTACTGAGTACGGACATAAAATTTGATTCCCGGTGCTACACGTCCGTACTGAGTACAGAGTTACCACACAGATAACATCAAAACACCGCACAGTGGTATTCTCAATATAACACACTTGGTGACACATGTAAGAGGCCGACAATGTGACGTCAGATATTTTTTCGAGTAATTTCTGTCATTTTTACGGAAATACCCGAGTGAGCCGCATGTGAAATTTCCAATGAGAGTTAATTTTCCTGATGGTTTGTAGTGCAAACATGTCGAAAAGATTGTACACAACCGAAGAAGTTGTTGCATAATTGTACGCAGACAATGATAGTGATGCTGGTGATTTAGATAGTTCAAGTGACAGACGACGACGTTTCAATGGGTGATTGGAACTAAATATTGAACTCCAAACATGTTCAAATATGTTCTAGCAGATGAAAATTACAAATTATTTAATGTTTCTGATTTTTTTCATTTTTTATCATATTCCCCCATATACAGACATGTTAACCTTCCAAAATTTTTTTCAGGGAGATTGAAGAAAATTTTCAGGGAGATGACATGATTTTCAGGGAGATTTTTTTTTGCGCATAGAAGCCACGTGTGGATCAATTTTAAATACAAATTAATACCAAATACTCCCCCCCCCCCCCCCCCCCCCCCCCCACACACACAGACATAACAGGAAACAGTCCAACAACAATACATCAAAGGAACATACGCCAACGCTCTACTAACCGGTGGTGAGTGACCCAGACCTGTTAACCTCTCGAGGTGACTGTCAGTGAGATTTTGATGAGTTCCCAGTGAGACTCAGATGCTTGTCAGTGAGATTTTTGCACGTGGGCAGCACATCAATAATTTCCATGTTACCACCCCCCCCCCACCCCCCCACACACACATACATTAAACATTCCACCCTAATGTGTTTTATTTGAACAATTTGTCCTTTCAAAAGCCAAAACATAGAAATATAGAGAAAAACAGAAATCAAAAATATGGATGTGGTCATGTGCCAATATCTGAGTTGTTCCAATGACATCCATATTTCAATGGTTTTATGTACAAAATGTTTGGAGATATTTTCGACCTTTTCAGCACTATATCAGTTTTGACGCTGTGTTGAAAGTTTTGGATCTATTTGGGAAATTATGGGTACTTGCGGCGACCTGCGGTAACCTGCGGCGATCTGTGGTGTTTAGGCACACCCCGAGCCCGGTTGTTGTGGTAATTCGATCTGCCAAAGCCCAGCGCCCCACCTAACCACACCGGGTACTCACTGGAAGTAGTTGGTCATTTACGAAGGGGATTTGGAATGGGGTGATCATTTTTCAGTGAAACGTAAACATTATGCCACAGCCAGCCCAGGACGAAACATCTCCGGGATATTTAATTTATTTTGTTGTCCATTTATCACAACGAATGAAAAAACGTCCAAGTGCTGTAAATTAGCAACTTTTTAGAGATTTTTTTCACCAAAAACATAATTTTTTTCACAGCCTGCTTTTTAGAAAATTGCGAATCGGAAATTTTTCCCAATATATTGAAAATTACGGCAACTCATATGTTTGAGCCGTTTGTCTGCAAAATTGGCTATAATTATCTGAAATGAAAGTGAAATCCAAAATGCACAATAATAAATTTGTGCGTATTTTTGCACATGTTCGATTCTGTATTTATTGTATAGAACTTATTTTTCGATTTGACTGCTACCTGTATACAAGCAAAGGTGTGCCTTTAATATATAATCAATTTCAGCAATTATCCTGCATCTCAAATTCATTTAATCCGCTTGTCAAACGTGTTGCAAATAATCACAACACGGCCATTGACAGAAATGAGATTGGTCACCAGTTCTTACGTAAGTGGTGACGTTTCACACAAACTTAATGACCTTGCCATTGAGAGTAGAGCACATGCTTTTGTATTTGTAAACAAAAGCTGGTGGATTCAGTTTTTGTCTGGTATGTCAACTTTCCGGGAGATTTTGGCCCAAATTGACTCCCGGGCGGGAGGGCGGGAGGGGATAGCTAATTCCGGGAGAATCCCGGGCATTCCGGGAGAGTTAACATGTTTGCCCATATATGGATCAGCACAGGAAATTAAAATCTTGCACGGCAGCAAAAGGGTTAAGAGTTTATTAGTATTATTATTATTGGAGCTTTACGCCACATCAGCAACTAAGGCTATATCGTGACGATGAATGTATGAATTGTAAAAAATGATCATTATTTTCAACACAGTAGTTAAAAACGAGACAACGAAACATGAAACATGTGGAATAAAACTGAGGAGTGAACGATGTAATGAGAAAATGAGTGCACTTCATCAAAAAAGTCGTGTAAATCAACCTGTGAAACAGATATAAATGATGGACAAGAATTTTAAAATAATAAAAACAAACTATTTAAAATTTATTAAAAAGGTTGATTTCCTTCAGGAATGACAAAACTTTATGTGGATTTGTATTGTAAAATAGGTCTCGAAGAGACACAACATTAAATAAAATACTGTCGTCTACTAAGACTAAAATCAGTACAATGTAAAAGAATGTGCTCCACTGAGAGCACCTGCTGACAGGGAAAGGTTAAGAGTTAAAGCAAATGGTTTGATCCTAGCCATGTGATTGCCTGTGCAGAGTTAGTAATTTGAAAAGTGAGACAGTTGCTTGTTGGTTCTCTCCAAATATTTCTGGCTTCCTCCACCCATAAAATGGTCTAACACAATTTGACCTGAGTGTTGAAAGTGTTGTTAAACACCAATAAAAAAATAAACAAAACCTTGTTAATATCAAGCAGTCAGCAAAATTTATTGTGATCAGATAACTCTTCAGGTTAATAAATAAAACAATTTCAAGTGTGTCTTTGGGCAAGACAATCAACTCAATCCTGATTTGACTGCCCATGTGATTGCTTGTGCAGTTAGTAAGCTGAAATGTCAGACAGTTGCTCACTGTTACTTAGTGGTGCTCTCCAAGTACTCCAGCTTCCTCTATTCATAAAACGGCCCAACACAATGAGACCCTGACTGCTGAAAGTATTGTTAACCCTTAACTGGTAGAGTGCTAAATTATTTTTGGCTATCAAATGTTGTACACATTTTTTGCCCTGTTATAATTTATGGGAGAGTGCCTATGGGCACTCTCCCATAAATTGTAACAAGGCAAACCCTTACAGACTAAATAATATCACTTCAATGATAATACAAAGTACATGCACTGAATATGAGCCTTCAAGCTGTGGTACCTGTACTTCAGAATAAAGGCCAAATATGGGCTTCCAGCACTCTACCAGTTAAGGGACTGGACAAGTGTCTTGAATTCCCACCAGCCCACATTATCTATTCCTCTAATTTATTTATTTATTGGTGTTTAAGGTCACATATTTCTGCACAATGGCTAACCGTGACCATGACAGTTTTACGGGTGGAGGAAGCCCAAGTACAAGGAGAGAACCACCGCGCAACGGCGAGCAACTGTCAGCACCCCAACATACCAACTCCACACAAACAGGGTTAGCATTGGTTGAAGACAGGTGCACCATCGACGTGCAGTACGCCTTAGTACACAGCTTCACCGTGCCCCCATGTGGGCAATGGGGGTGAAGTGTCTTGACAAAGGACACAACGCGGTTGCCTCAGGTGGGATTCGAACCGAGGACCTCTCGGCTTGCAGCATTCCTCTAATAGCTTAGCAGTGATTTGCAGTCAGTGATTTGACTAGAAACCACTGCTTAGGTAATTTGTCTATTGTCAACAGGATCTTCTCATGATGGCATGTTAAGGGCTCATGTTCTGAAGTCGTAAAAGTTGGAAATAGGCCTTTAAGGGTTAAACCCCACTAAACAAACAAACAAAACCCTGCTAATATCAAGCAGCCAACAAAATATATATGATCAGATAATTATTCAGGATAATAGATAAAACAATTTCAAGTGAAATAAAGGGCACTAGCTCCCTTAATTGAAAATGAAACATGTTGTTTTTGTCCAAGACAGTGTTAATGAAAAGCAGCACATCAAAATTTAATGAAATCTGATAATTTCTGCTCAAGTAATGTGGTTATACATTCAAACTTCCAATGAAATACTGCAAATAAAGGGCAATAACTCTCCTAATTATCACTGATTGGTTGATTGATTAGTGTTTTATGTCACTTTAGCATCTCAGCCCTATCACTGTACTGAAGCTCTCACTGACAGAGGCTCATTGATTTAAGATTTAAGGATTTTTACAAAAATAATTTGTTACTTGTAGTTTTTTCCACTGACTGGGACAGATGTTTGAGGAGAAAGCACTGCCAAACATCTGACTTCCCACAAGAAAAATGTGTTATTACAAATACTTCATAGAAACAGATAGGTAAATTTCCACAAAATACACAGTAATAAATTGCAAAGGGTTGAAATGACTTGAAGGCATGATTAGCGAGAATTTTTAGGCAAATATCAATTTTAACAACACTGAATTACCTGTCCCCAGTCATCACTCAGATGAAATTTTATTGGAATTGGCTCAACAGTTTTGGACAAAGACTCAAAATACCACCATTATGACAGATGCCGACACATGTGGACAAAGAGTGGTCGCTATTGTTCACCCTGACTAGAATTCAGGTGAGTTAAAACAGTTTCATCAGAAAAGAAAAACAGGCCCTATCTTGTACACAATATGTGATGTGTGGCATTGTGGTTTGCAGTGATGTTTTTAATATAGAATCTTGTGGTCATAGAAATTGTGGCTTAGGATATTTTGACCTCAGATGTTTTGTCCTGTGGACAGTTTGACATATTTTCATCAACTAAGACAAACTCTTTCCAGTGAGGAATTATAATCTATGGTTCCCAAAAAAAAAAAAAAGAAAGAATTTTCGACTGCTTTGGAAACATAAGCTACTGTTTTCTATAAGTCGTGGTAAACGGCTGCATCCAGCTGCAAAAATTTACAAACTGAAGTAAGAAAAAAATTATTTTTCAAAATAGTTCATCAAAACCATATCCTATGACCCCAGATTGGAACGAGCTTGTCAGGCGCATTCCAATGAAGGGTCACATGCATATGCTTTTGTTGAATGCTTTTGAAAAATATGAAAAAAATTATTTAAATACTGTAACAAATTTCGGTAATGTGTTTATTGGGTAAAGGCAGGGTTTAATCTAGACCTTTTTGGAGGCCAAAATAAGGCCTCTTTCCCAATGGGGTACATACTATAAAATTCCCCAATTTCTGACACAAAATACTGTTATCCCCAATCTTATACAGCATAATCGGGTTGGTCCCTGGATGGGTTACCGTCTGAGCGATCGATTCTGACTCCCGCACTGTGTCCTTGGGCAAGGTACTTAACCCCGATTGTCCACATGGAGGAATGATAACGCCGTGTACTAAGGTGTACTGCATGTCGATGGTGCGCATGCATATCTTCAACCAATCTAACCCTGCCAGTGCTGCAGTGCAGAGTTACGGTGTTGGGGAGCTGGCAGCTGCTCGTCGTTACTCAGTGGTTCTCTCCGGGTACTCTGGCTTCCTTCAACCACAAAACTGTCACCGACACAATATGACCTTGGCTGTTAAAGTGTCATTAATCCTTAATAAATAAATATATATATACAGCATAATCAGGTTAGATAGTGATTGTGCTATTCTTATAGTCCATACTAATAAAGTGATACCCATTTGAACCTGCATTCTCTCTGGAAAGGAGCTTCCAGGTAGCTTCAGGTTTAGATAACCAAGTGAATAATTTTCACCAAACCAAGAAAAGGCCCCTTTCCCAATCTACTTGGATCAACCCTTGGTAAAGGGTTAACTCCTTCCATGCTGCTGGCAGATATTCCTGCCTAGGACAGCATTTCTCTTCTCACTGACATAAGTGTAATATGGGCACATTTCATCAAATTATCTCCCCGTAAATTAAAAGAATTTTTTCACCAATGATTCCTTGTAGTAAGTTTAGATGAATTTTTCATCAAATATAGTCATGGCTGCTTCACAGCAGCCATGACTAGATTTGATGGAAAATATCTTAAAATACTCAGCAGGTAAAGAGTTAATGGATCAAACATTTCTACACATTAGAATTTCTCTGCTGAATGGTAAGTTCATACAAATGTACCTCTTTCATCTTTTCATGATAGTCAGAAGGTCGGTCATCTGGAACTCTTCTTGGCTCTTGTCTATAGTTTGGTCCATTTTGTTGTGGTCTTTCTCTTTCTTGCTCTTGAGGCCGTGGACTAGCATCCGAAAATTTCTTGAGAAACTCATCATGTTCCTGTTTGCGTATTTCTAGCTGTTGTCGCTCTTGTTCCATTTTCTAAACAAAACACCAGTACATACATGAAGCTCATATAATGGATGTATGTATTTGTAAGGGTTCATCCCTTTCTCTAAAGATTTCCTAAACACCTACTTTTCACAAATTTGTCATAGTACAGTTGAGCAAACTTAATTGGATATCTCTCAAACAATTACCAAACAAAGACGATATCAAAACGTGTTATTTCAATTACTGAGACCACATCATTTGACCCCTCAATGGATGGAACTTGTTCCAGTGATGGGTCACATGATATGGTTTTGTAGAAGTTTTTTTTTTGCAAAATAATTGCTTTTCAACTGCTCAATTTGTAAATTATGTGGACAGAGGTGGTCGATTCATTAGGTAATGGGTTAATTAGATAACCGTGTTAATTGAATATAACCTCCAATCATAAATCCATACATCATACCTTCAGTACAAATTTTATCTGTTTATTGCATATAGGTTATAAAGTAACCTCCTGTTAAATGGATAAAAAAAAATCTTGCAATGTGTCGAGAAATTACCGCGGTAATCACTGAATTCTCCTTAAAGACTTATTTGGCCTCACTACATCCAATGCAGGCATTTAATATATTGTATCTTGTTTGATAGAGCTCTATGAGGTCTGTCAAACAAGTTATAAGGCGGCACAAAGTAAACCTTCTGTTTCTCAGGCCATTTTTCAGAAAATTGCATATGGGCGTGCAATTTTTTATTTTTGTAATTATTTCTTTGCCATCAAAAGTTCACAGTCATGGTTTGTTGTATGTTTTAGGCCTCATAATCTACAAAATAGCATGGATAGTGGTGAATTTCATCCCTTGAGTGCAAGAAGGCTTTGCAATGATAAAGCATTGCAAAGCCTTATTGCACTTAAGGGACATATTTATCAATTTTATTAACTTGGATAAAATATAAAACAAAAACCATTTAATTTTTATTTTTTTAAGTTTGAATTGGTTATAAAAAATGGAGCATCCGGAAGCCAAAAGGACCATGCAGAAAGGCCTGAGAAACTGATTTTCAACTTTTTTAGGCCTAATAGAATGTATGTACCGTTTATCTTATACATGTTAGTGACCAAATCCCTGTTAATACTCAGGTTAGCTGAATAATTTCACTGGCAAAGTGGCTTTTCAATTAACAGGGTGTCACTGTATCAATGTTGCCTTGTTAAAAAAATGAGTTACTGTAAAAATAGTATGATAACTCAAGTTCATCAATTTCATTAGGGTTGCTTGTGGAACTAGAAGGAACATGTTCATCGGACACTAATACTTCTATCCATGTACTAATGTTGTGAAGTCCCAACATGTTTTAAGTTTTACAAAATCAAAACGACAACTTTTTAATCACACAAAAAGTAGAAAATGGAACTTGGTCTTCCTCATTTAACTCTCTGCACACTGATTTCAAAATACAATTTCAAGCAGCAAATTTTTCCCATAATGCAATTAGAAATTTAACCAATTGAGTCTTGTTTGACAGAGATCTGTAAAAAAAGACGGAATTGGTTAAATTCCTAGTTGCATTATGCAGGTCTTTAGATTCTTCCCAAAAGACGACGGTACACACTGTGCCCAAATAAGATAATTGTGCTCAAATTTTTATGCAGAGTTTGAAACTTTTTCCAAAGTTTTGCAGTGTTTCGGCAATATATAGTTTGGCCAGGTTTCCCTGATGCTTGCAATATAGCTTAGAGCTTACCTTTGAATCAAACTATATAACGGATAACAATTAAAAAAAATGAAAGTGTCAATGACACTGTAGCTCAACTTGTCAAGACAAAGACATGTACATGTATAGTATGTGACACAGCAATGACAAACATCTAGGTAATGACCTGACAACAAAGGTACATATAAAGTATTGTAACGGTCTGTACATAAATACTGACCGTTGCCTGTAACAAATGTATAGGTAAAGTATTGTAAAGGTGGGTGACAGTCAGATGCTAAACTAGAAAAAATCATTGAGTCCCACAGTGGGTCTGATTGAACCCCAAAATATTTGTTCTCATAGCACAGTGATAACAAAGGCACCCCAAAACACACTCATTCCTGTCCCAAAGTGAAAACAAAGGTACCCAAGAAGTTTCGTGAAGATCAGTTCACAAATATGAGCTGTGCAGAAGTTGTGACAAAAAACTGATTGGACCAAATTTCGGTACAAAATGGCCACTGGCAGCCATCTTGAATTTTGGACCGCGCCCAGAAACACTCGTTCTCGTCCCAAGGTGATAACAAAGGTACCCAAGAAGTTTTGTGAAGATCGGTTCATAAATACAGCCTCTAGCCCGAGCCGTATTGACATGTGCACTTACAGAGTATAAGTAGCACTGAATAAATCAAAGTTCATCTAATTTGCATAATTTCTGCACGAAAAAAAAACCTGTACTATATGTGATGTATTCCATGTTACTAAACATTCATACAAAAATTTATTCAAATCAGAACTTTCATACAGAAGTTCTGTACAAAAGACTGATTGCACTAATTTTGGTACAAAATGGCTGCTGGTGGCCATCTTGAAATTCGGACCACACCCAAAAACACTCGTTCTCATCCCACGGTAATAACAAAGGTACCCAAGAAGTTTCGTAAAGATCGGTTCATAAATACGGCATCTAGCCTGAGCCGTATAGAAGTTGTGTACAAAAAACTGATTAGACCTAATTTCGATACAAAATGGCTACTGGCAGCCATCTTGAATTTTGGACCACACCCAGAAACACTCGTTCTCGTCCCAAGGTGATAACAAAGGTACCCAAGACGTTTCGTGAAGATCGGTTCATAAATACAGACTCTGGCCTGAGCCGTATTGACATGTGTACTTACTGTGTGTAAGCAGCACTGAAAAAATCAAAGTTCATCTAATTTGCATAATTTCTGCACGAGAAAAAAACACGTATTATATGTGATGTATCCCATGGTACTAAACATTCACACACAAAATTATTCAAATCAGCGCTTTCTTATGGAAGTTCTGTGCAAAAATCTGATTGCACCAAATTTCGTACAAAATGGCTGCCATCGGCCATCTTGAATTTCGGACCGGACCCCAAAACACTCGTTCTCGTCCCACGGTGATAACAAAGGTACCCAAGAAGTTTTGTAAAGATCGGTTCATAAATACGGCCTCTAGCCCGAGCCGTATTGGCATTTGCACTTACAGTGCTGAAAGTAACACCAAAAAACATCAAAGTTAGTCTAATTTGCATAATTTACGCACAAGAAAAAAACCCGTATTATATGTGATGTATCCCATGGTACTAAACATTCATACAAAAAATTATTCAAATCAGAGCTTTCATATGGAAGTTCTGTACAAAAAACAGATTTCTGCATCGTCGGTACAAAATGGCAGCTAGCTGCCATCTTGAATTTCGGACCGCACCCAAAAACACTCGTTCCCGTCCCAGGGTCATAACAAAGGTACACAAGAAGTTTCGTAAAGATCGGTTCATAAATACGACCTCTAGCCCGAGCCATAGCCAATTGTTGACGTACGGACGGACGGACGGACGGACGATGGACGACGGGCCATGACAATAGCTCAAATTTGACTTCGTCAAAGTTGAGCTAAAAACCCACAGAGGTAGGCATACAAAAGCAATCGGCGTCGACAGTGTCGTATACGACATTGTCAACGTCGATTGCTTTTCTTTAGCAAATTCTATATGATCATGATAAAGCTGGAGATCTATTATATTCATGTTCGTGGCATTTCCTATTAAACGTCATGCATAATGCACTTTCAACTAGGACTTTGGCTAAACACTGGGAAACTAAGACGCCTTCTCAGTAAACTTAATGTCAAGGGGTGGTGGGAACCAATGATAATGGTGAAGTCCTATAACAAGGGGTTGTAAACTATCATTTTAAGAGGGGGACCTGAAACCTAAAACAGACGCCAAGAAGAAGAAAATCCCTACGCTTTTTCTCCAACCACGCAGGCCACAATATGGCTGATCCATATTTGTTGTTGTGCCCAAATTCGAGTGATCTATAGGTCTGGCATTATGGGAAAAATTTGCTGCTTGAAATCTTAATATTTTGACATCAGCGCACAGGGTTTAATGACAAGTAGTACTTTAAATTTATTTATTGCTGTTTAAGGTCACTTTTAGTATCTTTGGCTATATCATGACTGCTACGTGAGTATGAAGTCAAGATTTGCCAATCATTTATACCTGTGCTGCCCACTTTTGAAAAGTTCCACCCAAAGCAGGTCCTACTGGTAAAGCAGAAATTATTTACCACAGTAAACAAGCACTGCTCCACTTGTTGGTGTCCCAAAAAGGGGGAGGGCCGCATTTTGAAATTTCATATCATTATGCCAAAGTACTGATTGTGAGGAACTTTGCCTAGTTGTTGTAATTAAAATAAAACTTTTGAGATTTCAAATCATTATACCAAGAGACCAAAATGCTACTAAGAAAAACCAAAACAAAATAATATTTATTCACAAACAAAGGTGTTAACTATGAAATTATTTATTTATTTATTTATTGGTGTTTAAGGTCACATATTTATGCACAATGGCTAATCGTGACCGTGACAGTTTTACGGGTGGAGGAAGCCGGAGTACCCGGAGAGAACCACCGAGCAACGACGAGCAGCTGTCAGCTCCCCAACATCGTAACTCTGAACTCTGCACCGCAGCACAGGCAGGGTTAGATTGGTTGAAGACATGCACAACATCGACGTGCAGTACGCCTCAGTACACAGCGTCATCGTGCCGCCATGTAGGCAATCGGGGTGAAGTGTCTTGCCCAAGGACACAACGCAGTTGCCGCAGGTGGGATTCGAACCGAGGACCTCTCGGCTTGCAGCCTGCACCTCTACCAACTGAGCCACCGCGCCCCAACTATGAAATTAACAGCACTTGGAATGTGAAAATCAAACAATTTCTTCAATTTGTTATCAGAAGAAAAACTGCCAATTTTCAAATCGTTGTGCAAGAGAAAGGTAAAATAATTGTACGGAAATTTCAACAATTTTTTTTTTCACCATTATGAGTCGTAACTGTGGAATTATGTCCACTGGAAATCGGAAAATCAAATTTACCTTTTATTTTGTATTCATAAGAAAACCTTTCAAATTTCAATAAATCCATCAAAGAGAAATAAAGTTATGATGCAGAAACAAACAAAAAAGAAGTTTTCTTATAATCAAGGACCGTAAGTTTGGAATTATCTGCATGAGAAATCTGAAAATCAACCTGGAGTCTTTATTTTATGATCAAAATAAATATTGTGGAAAATCAAATCAAACAATCAAGTGAAAGTAAGGTCAATGTCAAGAGATCTGTAGTGGAGCATTTTGGCCTTTTTTTTATCATTACCTCAATGATTTAATCCCATTTTCACCCAGAATGCCATACATTTTCCAAGTATACAGTATTTGGAGAGTGGATTGTAACAAAATCACTCACAGAGTGGAGTTATCACCCAAAGTATCACTTTCAAATTCTGTACATATGGACAAAAACACAAGCAATGTTTCAGCCACTGGACCTCCAGGTTTAACCTGAGGGTCCACTGGCTGTAACCTTGCTTGTGCTTGTTATACTTTGCAACAAATTTACAATTATTGCTTAGGTGGGATCTCTACTCCGTGGGTACTTTAGTGATAATACACTCTACACATACTGTATATCTTTGTTTATAGTAAACTTTTTATTTCTCTTCCAGAATATATAACTAAATTCTGTCAACAATCAACCTGTCTTCAGGTAGATCAGGTAGCAAATGACTATTCTTCAATCCCAAATGATGTCACATCGGCAGTTCGGTGAGGAGAAAAATTATCAACGATGGGTTGTGGATGTGAGATGGGGAAATTTCACCCTCAGGCTGCAATAAAAAAAATTCCTTGATTTTCATCCCCATATGCTCCTATTTTTTCAACCCATCCCAATTTTTTTTATTAGCATTTTAAAAATTTTTGTCACATCGTCTCGTTTTAAGATAACCGCTAGAATATTACTCTTAAAATAATTTTACCTTTGTTGATAATTCCAACCCTTGACATCATTTCTTGGGAAGCTCTCAGGGAGAGTTTCCCAAAAAATTATGTCAAGGGTTGGAATTATCAACTGAGTGAACTGTGATCAAAATATCTGCTGGTACTGTATATATGGCCCACGTACCTTTTGGAGCCATTCATGGGGTCTTATTCAAATTTTATTACCATTAAGCTGAGTTTCGACCCATATCCCCCACTCCATGCCCCAACCCACCAGTTCCAAGAGCTGTTCCAGATTATCCACTCTCCGGGTGAAATAAAAAATAAAATTTATCCGCCTGCCCCAGTTTGAAAAAAAATTTGGATAAAAAAGCAAGTTACACAAACTCTGTTAATGCCTCTCCTTCGCCCAATGGCACAGCCATGTAGGATGACCTTCATCAAGCAACTTTGTGGCCTCACTCTTCGCGAATATTAAGAAAGGATCTTTAGCCTGTACACAGTGTCTCTCTCCACATTATGTCCCCACCTGATAGTATGCCATGACAGCATTAACCCACAACTGATGCTGGCAGAGAATGTTCTGATACCTCAAGGACTTTCCCTGACCGTGGATTGATTCCAGGACCTCTGGCAAGAGAGAACAGCGTACTTATCCACTCAGCCAACACACTGGTAAAGGGTTAATAACTCAAATGCATGTACCTGTAAACTTAATCCTATTTTCTGTAATGTAGAATCATGGCTCTAACTACAATATTAGGCCACACAAAGTAGATCTTCTGTTTTCTCAGGCCATGATTTGTAAAATTGCATGTGGGCGAGCATTTTTTTATTTCTGTAATTATTTCTTTGCCATCAAAAAAAGTTCATGTTCTCGGTTTATGTTTTAGGCCTCATAATCTCCGGAATAACATGGGTGGTGGTATATTTTGTCACCTTGAGAGCAAGAACGCTTTGCAATACAAAAGCATTGCAAGGCCTTCTTCCACTCAAGGAACAAATTTATCAATTTGTTTTAACTTAGGTAAAATATCAGACACAAACCACTTCATTTTTATTTTCTTTTTAAGTTTACATTGGTTATAAAAAGAGCATGCAACAGCCAAAAGGACCATGAAGGAGGGCTTGAGAAATAGATTTTTAATTTTTTTAGGCCTTCATATTATATTACAGTAGAATCCACTTAATTGAATATCCATTTTGCCAGTGAAAATTATTCAATTAACAGGAGTATACAATTAACAGGGATTTGGTCAGTTTATTGTGTTCTGGGGGTAAACTGAGCATTTATTCTATTGTATCTTGTTTGACAGAGCTCATAGAGCTCTGTCAAACAAGATATAATAGAATAAATGCCTGTATTGGATGTAGTGTGGCCAAAAAGGTTGATAAATAAGGGGAATTTGGTGCATGTCACAGTAATTTTTTTGACATATTACAAAATTTATATACAATTAACAGGAGTTTACTCTACAACCCATATGCAATTAACAGATCAAATTTGTACTAAAGGTATGGTAAATGGTTTTGTGTTTGAAAATTATATTTGATTAACAGGGATATACAAATAAGAGATATCCAATTAAGTGTGCTCCACTGTACTATAATCCTTATCCACAGTCGTAACTGCAGTAAACTAATGGAAGTGTAACAATCTATATTTTTCATATTATATGTATATTTTGTGATCTGTTACTCAAGTGATTTGAATATTTCAACTTATCAATTGAGAATATACTATGCAAGATTATGGTATTAATTGTTTAAAACACTAAGAAATGTGACATAACTTCCTAATAGGGCTGCACGATATTCAAATTTGAATACCGGTGATGATATTCGATATACCGGTATATCGACAAACATTTGTTCAAAGTTGAGAATGTAGATATCACCGCTATTATGATACTATAGAAAACTTTCTTTTTTCTATATAAATATAATAGAGGGTTACGTTGAAAGAGTTCTGTTTATTTCTGGAAATGGGTAGATATTGTTGCAAGACAGGAAGTCCATTTGAAGTTATTACAGCAATAGCGTGGCTCAGTGAGTACTAAGTTCCCCACATCGGCAGACAGTGTTTTTACAGCAGTGTAATGGACAATGGTGATGTGTTGTGTTTCAAACTTTCTGTGTAATAAAAGCCAGAAAAGCAGGCACTTGGGAGAATTGTGGTTTATAATATATGTTGAGAATATTTCTTGTACCGGGTATGAAGTTTATTGATAAAAACAAAGTAATATTCCATATGCATATCTTGAAAATCATGTCTGTTTGTCAATACATGGCACAGTTCAAAGGTCAGAAGCTGATGTCAGGTAATAACTCGCTGTTCATCATTTGTCCGAGAAGTGAAAAAAAACTTCCTGTTTCTGCGATCAGCTGTTAGATGTTAGATTGAATTGATATTTTTTTTTATTTTTATTTTTTTTTGAGGGGGGGGGGGGGGGGGGGGGGGGGGATAAAGACTACTGAGTTTTAGATCGAATGCTAAAAACGAATATTGTTAGAGACGATATACTGGTATTCCCACAGAATGGACGATATTCAACCAGTGAAGATTTCAATACCTGAATTACCATTATATCGAAACTTTTGTGCAGCCCTACTTCCTAAAATCAGACATCAGATAGGAAACAGTCATACAGTCACATTATTTCTGCACAATGGCTAATCTTCCCACAACATGCAAGTCGTATTGCCCATTTTAGAAGACCTGTACCCCAAGCATTGGTGTTTGGATCCTATTTTAACAGTACAACAGACCTGGTTTACCACAGTAAACAAGCACTGCTTCACTTCCAGGGTTACGGTATAGCTTATCTCCTACTGCACTAAAAATTTTATTCCACACTGGTTGCAAAAATCTAAATATCACGGTAAAGCATAAATGAAATGCTACGATTAATATACATGTATATATGTGTAATCAAGTGCAAGAACTCTATTCTAGCTATGAATGCATCTCTTCATTAGTGGAAATTAGACAAACATTTAACTATTAAGGTACAAGGAAGAAAGAAGCTTATGCCACATGCCATTCTAAATTCAACTACAGTGAAAGCCTATTAATTGAACTTTGCAAGTTAGAATTATTCAGTTATTTAATTTAATCTTATTTGTCTTACAAGGATTGGTGAACAAGTTATGCAACTTATCTTAATGCCTCTCCTTGGCCCAATGGCGTAGGTGTGTGGGATGACCTTCATAGCGGCAACTTCGTGGCCAAGCTTTTCTCGAATATTACGAAGGGATCTTTAGCCTGCAAGGAGTGTGTCTCTCTCCGCACAGAGGACAGCCATTTTACGTCTCCAACCGATAGGACAGTACGCTGTGACAGCATCAACCCCACAATTGATGCTGACAGAGAGTGTTCGGACATCTTGAGAACTTTCCCCGGCTGGGGATCGATCCCGGGACCTCTGGCATGAGAGACCAGCACACTTATCCACTTGGCCACCACTCTGTATATTCAGTTAACACAAATATTCAATTAACTCTTAAATGCCTATTTCCAAATTTTAGGATCTAAGACCATGTCCCATTAACATGCCACCATGAGCAAGTCCTGCTCAGTGCTGACAATACATAAATTAAATAGGCAGTGGTTTCTAGTCAAGTCTTGGATGCCTATTCAGGCAGCCAAGACTTGATTAGAAATCAGTGTTAAGTCACTGGACATGTACAGACTGTGGTCAAGTGTGAATTCAGGACATCTGTCCAGGCCCTTAAGGGTTAACAGAAATTTGGTAATTTCCTTTCCTCTAGAGATAATCTGAGCATTTATTCTATTATATCTTGTTTGACCAAGCGATAGCAAATCTGGGGCCGAAATAATGCAATTATGCCCAAATTATGTGGCGTTTGAAAACTGTTTTAAGTTTGAACATTTTTTAAAAAATTTTGCAGTGTTTTGTCAATATATATAGTTTGGTCAAGTTGTCCACACAATCTAGTTTTTGGTCTACCTGTCAACTGAAATCATGCAACAGATAAATCAGTTTAAAAAACTGGAGTTCGCCAGTGAAAATTAATCAGTGTTATCAGTGTCGAATACAACACTGTAAATGAAGATTGCTTTTCACTGGCAAACTCTGTATAAGCATTTACTCAGAGCCTGAGATCCAATATATTTGTGGTGTTTCCTATTAACCTGTACTGATAGAGTGCTGAATTTATTTATTTATTTATTTATGTTTAAGGTCACATAGTTATGCACAATGGCTAATCATGACCGTGACAGTTTTACGAGTGGAGGAAGCCGGAGTACCCGGAGAGAATCACCGAGCAACGACGAGCAACTGCCAGCTCCCCAACATCGTAACTCCGCACTGCAGCACAGGCAGGGTTAGATTGGTTGAAGACATGCGTACCATCGACGTGCACTACGCCTTAGTACACGGGGTCATCGTGCCCCCACGCGGGCAATGGAGATGAAGTGCCTTGCCCAAGGACACAACGCGGTTGCCGCAGGTGGGATTCGAACCGAGGACCTCTCGGCTTGCAGCCTGCACCTCTACCTACTGAGCCACCGCGCTCCCATAAAGTGCTGAAAGCCTATATTTGGGCTTCATTCTGAAGTATAGGTACTACAACTTAAAGGCTTCAAACTCAGTGACTGTGCTTCATATAATTTTTGAAGTGATATTATTTAGTCTGTTAAGATTTGCCCTGTTACAATTTACAGGAGTGCCCACAGGCACTCTCCTATAAACTGCAACAAGGCAAAGACATGTGAACAAATTTTGGTGGCCAAAAATAATTTAGCACTCTGCCAGTTAAGGGCCTAATTCTGACTTTGATAACTTTTTAATTCAAAGGAACAGGTGCCCCAATATGCATTGTTTGGGTAAACTCAAAACTTGTTTTCTAAGGAACGTGTCAGTTGTTTCTAAGCAAGTCTTGCCTGCCTCTGTCTGTAGCAAAGACTTGACTAGAAACAAGTGCAAAGCTGTGCCATGGGCTGAACTCTTAACCCTCTGAGAATGTGTGAGATATTTTCCATCAAATCTAGTGATGGCTGCTTCCAAACAGCCATGACTAGATTTGATGAAAAGTTGAACTGAAGGAATCATTTACAGGGGGAAAATTTTACTGAATGTGCCCAAATCAGCCCAAATTATACTTTTTTCAGAGACAAGAGCTATCTTGTCTTGGGCAGGAATATCTGCCTTTAGCATGGAGTAAATTTAATTAACCCACTGAGTATAAAAACAATGAATCAAATTCAATGCCCTTGTATGAAAGCAATTCATGATCCTATATAAATTTTGCTGTACTTTTATCAGCAATGATATTCCATTGGGTCAACAAAATGAGGGAAGGAGGGTGATATTCCAAGATAGCGGTTTTCCTGGGGGCAGTTTCCTAGAGGTGTGTGTTATCAAAGAGCTATTTTGAGAAAGCATTCTTTTTTTTTATTTGAGAGGTAGAGAGGGTGGGGGATGAAAGTGTCAGAAACAAAAAAAATTAAAATTCTTAAAATATGCAAAAAGAAAGAGGTTTTAACCAGTGCACAAATATTATTTATTTATTGGTGTTTAAGCTCATATACTTCTGCACAATGGCAAATCAAGACCACAACATGGAGATAAAATCAAGGGCAGTCAATCATTTATACCCCATGTTGCCTATTTCAGAGGACTCGCACCCCAAGCATTACTGACTGGGCCCTATTTTACTAGTGAAACAGAGCTTGTTTACCACAGTAAACAAGCACTACTGCATTTCCTGGAGTTCTTGCAGGGGACACAAATCTTAAAAGGTATTACTATATATCTGAAGTTGTCAACAAGACCATATGTGACACTACAGTGCAGGAAATTTTACAGATAAATTCTACGGAAAAGCATGAAAATGTCTAACTCAGAATTCTTTTGCTCGCCCTTACACTATCAACAAGCAAATAGTAAACTGGCTTCATCAGGGGTTATGAAAAAGCACAAAGATCACTTTAAATCTTGAAAATGGTTCAAATAACCTGTTTGCCAAAGATGAAATTCTTCTATTTATATTTGCCAGCTTGCTAGTATCCAACATCTGAGACATACAGATATGAAGGCAATAGGCAATAAAATAACTGTAGGCAATAGCCTCGTTCAGTGTTTTTTTTATGAAAAAAAAACATTTGCATGTAAAAAAAACTAAGAGGTACTTCCGTACTTTTAATACAATGACTTTCATAAATCTGTGTGTGCTTCATAGTCAACTGAAATCCAGGAAACCAAAGGATTAGACCTAAAAATGTTAAAAATCTGTTTCTCAGGCCCTCCCTCATGGTCATTTTGGCTGCTGCATGCTCTCTTTTCATAACCAAAGCACACTTAAAAAAATAATAATTAAATGGATTATGTCTTAATATTTTACCCAAGTTAATAAAATTGATAAATTTTGTCCCTTCAGTGCAACAAGGCTTTGCAATGCTTTAGCATTGCAAAGCCTTATTGCACTCAAGAGACAAAATATACTACCACCCATGCTATTCTGTAGATCATGAGGCCTAAAACAAACCAAGAACATGAATTTTTGAGAGCAAAGAAATAATTACAAAAACAAAAAAAATAAAATAAAACACGCCTGCCCACATGCAATTTTACAAAAAATGGCCTGAGAAACAGCAGATATATTTTGTGGGGATTATTGTAACTAGATAAAATATTTTAAAAATTACATTACATTGTCTCCCCATGCCTCGAGTATTCCATATCTCTAAAAAAGAACTTCTTCATATTACCCATTATAGTGTTCATTGTCCTCAGATAAATATAATGAGTTACATTTCTAATACTGATAAGAGTAAAAGGTACTGCTGATGGTACAGAAGTATCAAATAATTTATTCATCAAGGGCTATGCAAAGCATGGACCACAGCCCTGACCCAATGGCATGTTCGAAGTTGCCTTAAATGTAGTCAGGGGGACAGAAAAATTTTCTTAGTTGAAAGAGAGAAAAAGGTCCATGACTCTGGGAAAAAACTATTAGATGGAACCCATTCCTTGTGCAAAGCCGTTCCCCCATGCAGTAATGCTGGGCGGTTTTGAAATTTGCATTTCGGTTCGGTTTCGATTTTGTACAAAAACTCGGTTTTCGGTTCAAAATATATTGTAGAAATCCACATTTCAGAGGGTAATGTACAAATAAAATGTGTCTGTATTTGTCATGCAAGTCATGACGCTCATATAGTGTGTTGAGTTATTCGGGTTACTCAGTGTTCACCACTCTTCTCAGCTAATGGACATATTGGGTTGGGCTACTGTAGTGGGCTACAGTGGTGGAGCCATGAGGTATCTAGGGAGACCAGCTCCCCCCCCACCCCCCCCCCCCCCCCCTCAAAATCCCACTTGCTTCTTCCATCCCCAAATTTGAAAAGATTCTTTCTGATTTCCAAACCTCAGTACAAGTACAGTACCCTCAGTCCGGAGATTCCCTCCTCCCCACTCCCCCCCCCCCTCCAAAAAAACCCCCAAAAAACAACTCTTCACCAGCATGGTCCACAGGATTTCAAACTATGGCTCCACCACTGGTGGGATCTGCCTTTTTCTGTCAGTGAGATTTGGGGCCTTGTCAAGATGCAGAAAAGCTAAATTTTAGCAAAAATCAACATTTCCTTATTTTTTATGGAGTCGCTAAGCTCTCACCCTGGTTTTGGGGGATAATATGCAATTGTTGTGCTTATTTCGGTAATTATCACATCGCTTGAAAATAGACGTGCCCAGTGTTTCTTGAAGGTTCCTGCTTCAAATGACAGTGGAATAAGAGGAACACAAATCATATTTCTTGTGATTTCGATAACTATTATTGAAGTAAGTCGTGATCTACGAATCACTTTTATTGGTAACTCACTCACTCCAATGCTTTCACAATATCTCTCCTAATTTTGATGGTAGAGGTTCGTTTTTTACTTTGATTTTGCCCAAACATTGAAATTGGGTGAAATGAGCGGTGCCAAGGCGAAGATATTACCAACTTTCTTTGCCCTTTTGGCTGATCCCTGCATTGATTTCATCTCAGTCAAGACAGGCGATTGATGTTTTTGAAGGGAGACAGCTGCATAATGGGATTTGAAAGAAAGTTTGCAATATTGCATCTTGGGATTTGTTGTGTTTACAAAATACACATGGTCATGGGAAAACACGTGTTGATTATAACATCTTTGTATTGGGAATGCAGCGTGTGTACCTGACAGACCTGCAGTACTGCACGATTCCTTAAAGTAAGTTCAAATAGTATACAAACAATTCCCAATAAGTTTTAAAAAAAATTTAAATAGTTACCTGCCATCCATTTAACAGGATATGTTCTATTTTAATTTAACCATTTTATTGTTGACATAAAGTAACTTGACAATCCAAGCAGTATTTTTCAAGTTATCTCATGCCAAAGGGACTGGAGGAATTTTCAATTTGAAGGATAAAGGGTTAAATCTCAGGATTAAATTATCAGATTTACACCAAAAACTATACAGCTCGGCACATCAGTAACCTGAACACAAATATAAAGTAACTTGACAATCCAAGCAATATTTTTCAAGTTATCAAATGCCAAAGGGATTGGAAGAATTATTCAATTTGAAGGATAAAGGGTTAATATCTCAGGATCAAAATAACAGATTTACACCAAAAACTAAACAGCTCGGTACATCAGTACCCTGAACACAAATATAAAGTAACTTGACAATCCAAGCAATGTTTTTCAAGTTATCGATTGCCAAAGGGATTGGAGGAATTTTCAATTTGAAGGATAAAGGGTTAATATCTCAGGATTAAATTATCAGATTTACACCAAAACTATACAGCTTGGCACATCAGTAACGTGAACAAATATAAAGTAACTTGACAATCCAAGCAATATTTTTCAAGTTATCGAATGCCAAAGAATTGGAGGAATTTTCAATTTGAAGGATCGGGAGTTAATATCTCAGGATCAAACAAGTGTTTGACCACCGAGGTGGTATTAGTCCCCTTCGGTGCTTTTTGTGACATAAGGTGTTTTTGTCACAGAAGACACTAGAGTATATAAGCATCTTGGATTTTGAAAAAAAAATATTGAGCGTGCATAATCCCCTCACAACCCTTTATCCATGTACCATATATGAAAGGCGTAGCTTGAACCATGTTGGAGGGAGGGGTGGTAACATAAAATAGAGAAAAAAGCTTAAAAAACACAATAAAAATGGCCACCATTCTGCCATCTTGGATTTTGAAAAATAAATATTGACTATGCATCATCCCCTCAGAACCATTTATCCATGTACCAAATATGAAAGGTGTAGCTTGAAGCATATTAGAGGGAGAGGTGGTAACATAAAAACAGAGACAGACAGACAGACAGACAGACAGACAGACAGACAGACAGACAGACAGACAGACAGACAGACAGACAGACAGACAGACAGACAGACGGACTGACAGATGTTAGATTTTGAAAAAAAGTATTGAGTGTGCATAATCCATTCACAACCCCTTTATCCATGTACCATATATGAAAAGTGCAGCTTGAACTATGTTGGAGGGAGCGGTGGTAACATAAAATAGAGAAAAAGGCTTAAAAAACACAACAGAAATGGTTGCCATGGCGCCATCTTGAATTTTGGAAAAAAAATATTGAACGTGCAACATCCCATTACAACCCTCTATCCATGTGCCAGATATAAAAAGTGTAGCTTGAACCATGTTGGAGTGAGGGGTGGTAACATAAAATAGAGAAAAAAGCTTAAAAAACACAACAAAAATGGCCGGCATGCCGCCATCTTGGATTTTGAAAAAAAAATATTGAATGTGCATCATCCCCTCCCAACCCTCTATCCATGTGCCAAATATGCAAAGTGTAGCTTGAACCAACCATGTTGGTGGGAGGGGTGGTAACATGAAAATAGAGAAAAAAAAGTTTAAAAAACACAACAAAAATGGCCGCCATTCCGCCATCTTGGATTTTGAAAAAAAAATTTTGAGCGTGCATCATCCCCTCAGAACTATTTATCCATGTACCAAATATGAAAGGTGTAGCTTAAAGCATGTTGGAGGGAGAGGTGGTAACATAAAAAAAGACAGACAGACAGACGGACAGACAGACAGACGGATGGACGGATGGATGGAGACAGATGGATGGATGGACAGACAGACAGACAGACAGACAGACAGACAGACGGATGGATGGATGGACGGATGGACAGACAGACGGACGGAGTGCAATCCTATAGTCCCCTTACGGTTCCCGTAGGGTACTAATTATCAGATTTACACCAAAAACTATACAGCTCGGCAAATCAATAACCTGAACACAAATATAAAGTAACTAGACAATCCAAACAATATTTTTCAAGTTATCGAATGCCAAACGGATTGGAGGAATTTTCAATTTGAAGGATAAACGGTTAATATCTCAGGATCAAAATATCAGATTTACACCAAAAACTATACAGCTCGGCACATCAGTAACCTGAACACAAATATAAAGTAACTTGACAATCCAAGCAATATTTTTTAAGTGATCGAATGCCAAAGGGATTGGAGGAATTTTCAATTTGAAGGATAAAGGGTTAATATCTCAGGATCAAAATAACAGATTACACCAAAAACTATACAGCACGGAATATCAGTAACCTGAAGATATATATAAAGTAACATGACAATTGGATTGATATTTTTTGAGTTATCTCATGCCAAAGGGATTGGAAGAATTCTCAATTTGAAGAATAAAGAGTTAATATCTCAGGATCAAATTATCAGATTTACACCAAAAACTATACAGCTCAGCACATCAGTAACCTGAACACAAATATAAAGTAACTTGACAATCCAAGCAATATTTTTCAAGTTATCAAATGCCAAAGAAATGGATACGGTTACCGGACGGACAGATGGATGGACAGACGGGATGTCTTACACGTTCTTACTTGTGGGGTTTTTCCCATGTTAAACGCTAACCCCACAAGGTCAAAAAATTAACCTCACAGTGCAAAAAATAACCCCACAAGTGGCCACTGTACTAACACAACCCCACAACTACCACTGACCCTAAATTGTAAACCCCACAATGTACCTCTGCTAAGCCCAGACAGACAGACGCCTAGACAGACTGACGGACAAAGGATGGACGAACGACAGATGGCCATCCCGGATGCCGGCATTATGTGTACCATACATAGTATGGGTACACATAGAAATGGGTGAATGACAGCGGCCTGGAAAATGTTATCAAATATTTGTGAGCTTTCGTTGAAAATTCCCTCCAAAATTGGTTTCAAATACTGGTCCTTCTCATCTTGGTGAAAATTCTCTCATATGGTGAAGGGTTGAAATGAGTGGCTTATATTCACGGAGCCCATGTATTCGAAGTCTGGTTAATATTTTAACCCTTTACCTAACATGAAAAGCAGACGACACTTGCAAAAATAATTCTTGAATAACTAATTTTTTTCATTTTTTGTCTCAAAAACATAGGTTATGACCCCTCGTTGGAACGAGCTCGACGAGCTCGTTCCAACGAGGGGTCATAACCTATGTTTTTGAGACAAAAAATGAAAAAAATAATGAAAATTAATTGGCGATTTTTTAGAATAGCGCTGGCCGGTTTTGGCCGTTACGTTAGGTAAAGGGTTAAGTGTAGATAAAATTTTGTGTTAAGTGCTTATAAAAAAATTAGGATCCATCAGGAACATGAACCATCTCCCTTTTTTCCCTCAGCCTAATGATAGCTGTAGAAACCATCAAATGCTTTTATATTTTTAGTCGTTTACCCAGCATGAATAGCGGATGAGAGTGGCAAAAAATTTTCTTAAATAATTTTTAAAATTTCAAATTTTTTCTTAAAAACACAGCTTATGAACCAATCATTGGAATAAGCACACAGTCATCGTTACAATAAGGGTTCATAAATTATGTTTTGAGGAAAAAATGAAAAAAATAACATTTGAAAGGCAATTTTTGTAACTAGCACTGGGCATGTTTGGGGCTGCTATGTAAGGTAAAGGGTTAACTTCCCCCCAAAAAGTGTCTTCTGAATCATCAATGAAGTGAGCTTGTCAGGCTCATCCCAATCAAGGGCTGCTAACAATGGATCAGATTAAAAAAAATTAAAAATAAAAATAATATTTCTGCTGTGACCTGCAAGGTGTTATACAGTATGTGGAGGGTGGATTGTCGCTAAATTGTGGTGGGTTAGATTTTTCACCAGGTTTATTTATAATTTTTCTGAGAACGAAACACTAGAAGCACCTGCAAACTTTCATCTCGTGGACCACCAGGTTGCAATCCAGTGGTCCATCAGATGAAAGTTTGCTGATGCTTCTTGAATTTTGATGCCAAATTATAAATATTTTATGGGCGGAAAATCTTCATCACCACGATTTAGCAACAATCCATCCTCCCTCCACATACTGTATGAACACCGAAAATGCTAGCATTCTTTAATCCTGGAGAATGATGACAGGAACTGCCTGCGTGCATCTGGTGTATTTAAATTTAGCAAGTGCACAGTCAGGCGGTCGATCAATATACAGCTGTGGTGGCCATATTGGATATGCCAGAATGCTGGTTATCGAAAAGAACCATCCTCTAGTCATGACTAATCAACCATAAAGAAACAGTATTTGTTGGATGTATTGTTTTCAAGTTATCGCATGGACAAACAAAAGTTAATGGACAGACAGACGGACATTGCCATACCATAATACGACTCACTCATATGAGCGGGCGTATAAAAAAAAAATAGTCTACTATTTCAACTCTATACAATGCACAGATTATATCAGTATTCTGTAGAAATGTTGAATATTTCACAAATGAAGTGAGAGAAAATTGATAGATTCAAACACTGGACTAACAAACACTGAAACATCAGTTTTTCCACTTCATTAGCAAAGTATTTTTGCCAACCACTTCAAAGCTGTAGATTTTCTTCAAGAAATGCATTTTCTTTATTTTATGAAAAACAGAAAAATAAACCCTAAGTAGATTGCTGTTGAGGCAAAGAAGATTTATATCTGGTCTCATTTTGTAGAAAATAATTTAACCTAAAACATGATATGATAGAGACAGAAAGAACATTATAATTTTAACCACATTAATTATCATCACACACTGACTTTTAATCTGTGCAAAGCATATGATTAAAAACTGTATATAGAACAAAGTGCCTATCTACAAAAAGCTGAAAGGCTACAGTTTGATTTAAATATGCAGAGAAAAGAAATATAAAGGTTTTTCATATACCGCCACTAAAAAATCCTTGTATTCCTGCCGCTTTACATCCTGAAAAGTTTTCTGATTATCGCCATAATCATATATCTGTGAACGTGGTGAAATTTGTGGAGATTTTATGGCTGTGGGAGAAATGCGCTGGTATTCCAACCATTTTTGTCTCTGAGCTTCCTCTTTCTTCAACTGATAAATTTAATTAGATATAAGAGACCTAACTGAAACATCTGTACATTTCAAGTTTATGAATGAAGCCCCAACTGAAAACTCAATTGAGGGTCTGAAATAACATACATTACGTTCTTAACATCCAGAAATCTGATGTCGAATTTACTCGCATGCGACATAATCGAGTGGTTGCTCTGGCACTGGTCTAGAAAATAGTAGGAAGAGAGTGAGTGTTAACCCTCTGTTTACTTACATCAAAAAATCAAATTTTGAAGCTCCAAATTTTTCCCATAATGCAACTAAGAAGTTAACTCAATCAGCTGTCAAACAAGATTTAATTGGTTGAATTCCCAGCTGCATAATGGGAAAAAAATGCAGCCCCAAACTTCAGTATTTTGACATCAGTGTGCAGAGATTTGAAATCTGAGCAGTTCTTTCTGGTTGAACGCTGTCTGTCTGAACAGGCTGAATATTTGAGCAGGATGTGATGTTCAACTGATTTAAGCTTATTTCACAGGCTTATATGAGCCAAGATGGATAAGAAAATGTTGACAGTTTGTAATTTGGTGACTATGAATTACAAGTTTTTCAAAGCAACAATGGTCACATTCTAATTTAAGTAATTTGTTCTTTCTTGATTGTTTACTCTTTCACAGAAGCAAAGGTGCACCTAACAGGTTATTAGTGGGTGAGTGAATAATACTGGTTTATTTGGGTGTTGTCCACTGAACAGCATAATCTACATTTTTAAATGTAGATTGATGTGACCCACCTATTCTCTTTGACACCCACCCCCACACTCATCAACTAAATGTATATACCTGTCAAGATTTGGGAACTCTTAGCCACAGAGAAACGGAATTATAAGTTCCATGTTGTTTTCAAGATGGATGCACATGACATACAGATACTAAGTTGCACACTTGGAAAAAAAAAAGATTTAGGCCCCACAAAGTAGATCTTGTTTCTCAGGCCATTTTTGTAAAATTTCATGTTGGTGGACATTTTTTTTATTTTGTGTTACCTGTATTTCTTTGCATCAAAAGTTCATGTTCTTGGTTTATTTTATGTTTTAGACCTCATAATCTACATAATACCATGGGCGGGAAGTATTTGGTACCTTTAGTGCAAGAAGGCTTTTCAATGCTAAAGCATTGCAAAGCCTTGTTGCATTTAAGGGACAAATTTATCAATTTTATTAACTTGGGTAAAATATCCGACATAAACTATTTAATTTTTATTTTGGTAAGTTTGTATTGGTTATAAAAAGAGAGCATGCGGCAGCCAAAAGGACAGTGCAAGAGAACCGGAGAAACAGATTTTTTACTTTTTTACACCTTATTTTGAGGAAGAAAAGGGCAAAAATAATATGCTCAGCTTCAAAGTTGAACAATACCTCCATGAGAAAATACCTCAACCAGAGAGTCCGGACATTTATTAATTTAATGGTTTTATGTTAAAAATACTTGTGATTCAAATCAATCTGGCCATGCTTTTATAGCTGCTCATATCAATGGCACAGCCACATAATGCCTTTAAAATCAGCCAATAAAAACATAAAGTAAGAAGTATTATGCTACATTACAGAATAAAGAATGAGTAAAGTAAATGAAGAGATGGAAAAATCCAGAACATATTACACATACTTAATAACATATGACCATAATATGACACACACTAACATAACCTAAGCCATTATTGATGCATTAAACTACAGGTATGGGAGACTACTGTACTGACTCGGATATAAGCCCAGGGGTCCCTGAAGTGAAGGAGTGAAAAGTTTTTGTCCGAGAGGTCAAGCCTTCAGGAGAAATTGGATGCAAAGCTGACATGAAAATGGTGACTCAGTTAATGCCATCACAAAGATGCATTAACCCTTTACCTAACAAATCAGCTGCAAGCACCCTCGTAGTTTACACTTCTGAACATTTAAACAAAAAAAAATGAAACAATTTCAACAAACCCACATCATGTAAAGATATCTGGAATGAGCTCGTTTCAATGAGTGGTCATATGACATGGTTTTGTTAAAATTTTTGGAAACATTTGAAAAAAGAAATATTTAAAATACAAATTTAATTTTGTTATCATGTGCATTGGATAAGAGGTTCTTTTTCTATGTGAACAACTTACCAGCATGACTCTTGTCGATATAGCCATTCCAAAGACAGGGACTGGCCTTATTCACAAGGAGGAGGGAGAGGGGGACTCTGAAATCTGAAAAATTGGTAGGTGGGCTTATTTTTGATTATGGGCTTATTCCCGGGTTAGTACGGTAATTACAACAAACTACAGGAACAATACTGAGGGAGAGCAAGCTTCTTGGTTGGAGTGAAGATCACAATACCTGCTTCATAAAATGGGTGTATTCATTACGTTTCTCATCTAAGAACTCCTGACTTATACCAGTAGTATTGTACTTTCGCCGAGAGTCAGCATTTGTTTGAGATTTACTGTTACCATCTTCTTCCTATTGCCATTAATTTAAAAAAGGTATGTACGGAAAAAGACAAAACATTGATTTATATTTGGGGGAAAAAGATTTCACCATAATGTAATATGTCAGACAAGAACAGTCATTTTCATAATTCAGGTTATTTAATAAATACAGCAGAACCCAGTTAACTGAAAAGCCACTTTGTTGGCAAAAAATATTCAATTAACAAGAGTATTCTATTAGTAAGGGCCTAATAGCGACTTTGATAACTTTGTAATGCGAAGAAACATGCGCCCATCTTATTCTCCTGCTCTCTCTATGTCTCTCCTTAATCTCTCTGGTTCTCATGTTTAAACAATATTTTACTTAGTGCCTGCTGCTACCATTTAAATTTCGTCAGTAATCCAAAGGAGACGGCTTATACAAGCTAAAAGCTTACTGCTGAATCCTTTCAACAAATCTCGTCCTTGACTCGCTACTTTAATGCATACCATTGTTTTGAGCACTCTGTATGACAATCATCATGTTTTTTATTATACTGTATGTATGCATCATATTTTCTCATGAATAAAATATTGTTTAAACTAAACATGCGCCCAACATGCAAGGTTTGGGTAAACTCAAAACTTGCTTTCTAAGTACCTTGTCAGTAGTTTCTAGGCTGCCAAGACTTGACTAGAAACAACTGGAAAGCCACAGGAGGTAGACTTTTAAAGTATAGCAAAAAATATAAAAATGTCCAGGTCCTCTAAGGGTTAAATTGGAATTTAGTCATTTTCCTGTATTCTAGGGATGAATTGTGCATTTATTCTATTTTATCTTCTTTGAGAAAGTTCATGGGAGTTCTGTCAAACCAAGATAAAACAGAATAATTGCCTATATTTTTGCTTATATACTATAAACTGATGCTAAAGAGGTTTATAAAAATGTGAAATTCAATAACCGAATAGTTCTTCGTTAGATTCCGAGATCTGTTACCCAATTAACAGAAATTTACTCTAAAAACTTAAATCCATTGGCCAATGCCGATATCAAAATTTATTATTTTAAATATAATTTTTTCAAATTTTTATTTTTATTTTTTCAAATTTAAAGAAAAATTTCAACAAAACCACATGATGTGACCACTCATTATAATGTGCATAACAAGCTCATTCTAAAGAGGGACCACATGATACGGTTTTGTTGAAATTTTGAGAATTTTTTTTTCTCTTCAACTGCTGAATCTGCATATTATGCGTCCAATTTTTTATACAAAGGGTTAATATGTTGAATTCGTAATGAGGGGAGAGTAAATGGCATGCTGTTATATGAAATTAACCCTTTATCTAATAAATCGGTCACATCTGCCCACATAATTTACATACAGACCAGTTGAAAAAATATGTTTTCAAATAATGTGAACAAAACCATATCATGTGACCACTCACTGGAATGAGCTCATCAAGCTCATTCCAATGAGCGATCTCATGATATGGTATGTTTGAAAATTTTTTTTCATTTAACCCTTTACCCAATGTAACAGGCAAAAACCGGCCAGCACTTTTCTAAAAAATCGTTTATTAATTTTCATTATTTTTTCATTTTTTGTCTCAAAAACATAGGTTATAACCCCTCATCGAGCTCATTCCAATGATAGGTCATAACCTATGTTTTTGAGACAAAAAATTAGTTATTCAAGAATTATTTTTGCAAGTGTAGTCTGCTTTTCATGTTTGGTAAAGAGTTATAAAAAAAGGAATACTAAAAATAGCAAATTTTGATATTTATTTATTTATTTATTGGTGTTTAAAGTCACATACTTATGCACAATGGCTAATTGTGACCATGAACGTTTTACGGGTGGAGGAAGCCGGAGAACCTGGAGACAACCACCGAGCAACTGTCAGCTCCTCAACATTCTAACTCTGTTCAAGCTCCGCTCAAGCAGGGTTATAGTGGATGAAGACATGTGCACCATCGACAAGCAGTATGCCTTAGTGCACGGAGTCACTGTGCACCCATGTAGGCAACCAGGATAAAGTGCCTTGCCCAAGGACACAATACGGGTCATCCCAGACAGGAATCGAACTCAGGACGTCCAGCATAGATGTCCAACAGTCTACCACTGAGTCACCGCGCGCGCAAATTTTGATATGTGCATTGGGTAAAAGGTTACTCAAGGAATATCCAATCATATGGTCTCCACTGTGTTCAAAATTCAATTGAATCTAAAAATAGGCAATGGACTATTTGAGGGCTAGACTGGTTCCAGGCAAAACAACATTTTAAGAATTTGACCTGTGGATTAGAGTTTGATAAATTTGTTTCACTTTATTTAAGAATGCATACAGAAACTCTCCAAATCACTATCACAATACAAATTTTAGGAAGACAAAACTATTTATAGTCTGAAATGAATGTGAAGCACATCCAAAGAAAATGAAGCCTTTAAATGAGGTACTAGAAATCTCTACTGAGTCCAAATATGGGCTACTTGCGCTAGACCAGTTAACTCTTTACCTAATGAATTGCCTGCATCTGCTCGCATAATTTGCAAATTGAACAGTTGAAAAAAATAATTTTTTATGATATTTCAACAAAACCATATCATGTGACCCCCTCATTGGAATGAGCTCATTAAAATTGTTCCAATGAGGGGGTCACATGATATGGTTGTGTTGAAATTTTTTGAAATTTAAAAAAAAATAGTACTTAAAATAATAAATTTTGATATTCTCTATGTTGGGTAAAGGGTTAACTACCTGTAGTTCAGGTCGACTACATTTCTGCAACAAACAATTCAAGATTTCATCCTACCACAACAGCTTTCATAACACAACAAACATCAACATTACAATGAACATTCAAAACCACAACTGAAATCAACACAAGAGCTTTCATATATTTGACATTGATGAAACCAGTTTCTTTCGTTCTGTATAAATTTTCAGTAAGGCCCAACAAAGAAGATCTTTTGTTTCTCAGGCTATTTTTTGTAAAATTGCATGTGGGCAGGCAGTTTATTATTGTAATTTTTCTATTTTTGTAATTATTTTTTTGCCATCTTCTGGTTTGTTTTATGTTTTAGGCCTCATAACCTATAGAATAGCATGGGTGGTGCTGTATTTCATCCCTTGAGTCCAAGAAAGCTTTGCAATGCTAAATCACACAAAGCCTTGTTGCATTCAAAGAAAAATTTATCAATTTTATTAACTTGGCTAAAATATCTGACATAAACAATTTAATTTTTATTTTTTTAATTTTGCATTGGTTATGAAGAAAGCAAGAAGCAGCCAAAAGGACCATGCAGGGGGGCCTGAGAAACAGATTTTTAACTTTTTTAGGTCTAAAGCACATAATTTCATCTGGTATAAACTTATTATAAAGCCTATTCACAAAATGTATTTATCACACAATCGGCATTAAATAGCCGATTACGAAAATATTGTCTACAACACATCCGGTTTTTATTTATTTAATTTTTGGTGTTTGAGGTCACATATTTCTGCACAATGGCTATTCGTAACCACAATACTGAGATAAAGACAAGTTTAGTCAATCGTTTACACCCATGTATACAATAATAAACTGCCTGCCCACATGTACGTAATCTTGGTGCCTTCTTCGACTCTACCATGTCTATGGACAGACATGTTACAAATATGTACAATAAGGCTTTCAGAGGTCTATACAAAGTTAAACAGATAAAACAGTTCCTCACCAAAGACTCAACAAAAACCCTAGTTCATGCCTTTGTAACTTCACATTTGGATTATTGCAATGCCTTACTGTTCAACCTTCCACAATATCAGAACTCTTGCCTGCAGATGGTACTAAATGTATCAGCCCGAGTGGTATGTAGGATATCACGATCTCAACACATCACTCCTGTTCTGAGGGATATGCACTGGCTGCCAGTCAAGTACTGAATAATTTTCAAAACTTTATTATTAGTTTTTAAGACACAAAACAACATGTCACCAGCCTACTTAGAGGAACTCCTTAATACCAAGACTGTGTGTTTGTATATTTGCAAGAGCTCAGTAACATGTACAGCGCCTTAGAATATGGTTCTATATCTTTTGAACTATAATTTTGGCGCTATATACATGTGTATATTATTATTATTATTATGTTTGTACCTCATTGGTGACTAAGTCTAATTTTACCTGTAAAATAGAGTTTGTTTACCACACTAAACAAGCATCGCTTCACTTCCTGTTGCTTCATGTCCAGTAAAACATGTGACATAAGAAGTCAAGGTGTCATGGAAACAATGTGAGTGAGTTTGTTTTAGAAGCAGAATTGAATGGACCTTCTCAATTTTGAAGTCATTGTGATAAATTATACATTTTGTGCTAAAAAGAATCTTGATTTCATCACAATTTGATATGAAATTTCTGAGCCTATTTTACTAGTTAGTTATTGGTGTTTAAGGTCACATATTTCAACACAATGATTAATCGTGACCACAACAAGGAGATGAAGTAAAGTTTAGTTAATTGTTTATCAGTCTGTTGATTTTGAGGTAAACAGTCACACTTGTGTGCCATTGCACCAGCAATTTTTACTTTTTGCAAGCAGACAACAGCATACCTCAGTTCCACCTAGCGAGCAATTTCCTCTGACTTAATGAATCAGCTGCACCACATAATATCCAAATTGTGAGGTAGAAAGAACTACAACAAAACAATAGAATGTGATCCCTTCACTGGAAGGAGCTAGTTGAGAGAATGTTCAAATGAGGAATCTCATGATATGGTTTTGTTAAATGTTTTTAAGAATTGCGGGAAAAATTGAAAATAAAAATATTATCTCATGTGTTTTTTGTAAAGGGTTAGAATCTATTCATGGGGAAATAGGCCAAACAATACAATGTGTGCATGAAAACATGAACAATGCACCATGAAGTATAGGCTGTAACATTCCAAGACTTCAAACTTAACTTTCCAAAAATTAGTATACAAAAAACATAATTTGACAAACTTCAAAGGCCAGCAGTCCTATTCACCGTTTTTTCACTCATGCATTCTGTGAAGAATCATCTAACTGACTTATGATTTCTCCAGTAAAGTTGCATTTCATATATTATACCGAACTCACAAAAATTAGACTGATGGCCTGAGAGTCTGTTATATTAGATCATCACCATGTCAACTTCAATTTTAACCCTTTACTTAAAAAAAAACAACATTTAGAAAAATGGTTTTGATACCTGTTGAGCTTGAGTGGGGTAACAAACCAAGCTATATTTTAGTTTAATCCTTTACCTAACATAGTGGCCAAAAACAGCCAGAAAATTAATCAAAATAAGCCTACCACAGTCTAAAATATCTCGGAAGTTTCTCAATAAAAACACACAATTATGGCTATCATTAGAACCAGCGCATAGAGCTGGTTCTAATGATATCCATATTTGCATGGTTTTATTGACAAATTGTGAAATTTGTTTTAGAAAATTGTGAAATTTAATTTATTTTTTAAAAATGCTGTGTTAGGTGAAGGGTTAACAAAAATTAACATGATCAAAAAAGAGGTCTTTTTTATTATCTATTTTTAGACATGGTTTTTGATTTTCTTGGGATCGGTTTTGATAGCATTTTTTAGGGTTAAAAACTGCAGATTCATTTTTTTCTCACAGAGTATGATTATTTGGGGACATCTATTCCTCCCGGAATTTTATGATAGAAGTTATGCTTCACAGTGAGAGGTGCGACTTCTGTAAGTTCTGTTAGCAGTGTTATGGCCATTACTTAAATGATTTTTATGAATTTATTCAACCAATTTTATGAATATCTGGTATATGAAGCTTCCATTCAAAATGTCTTGAATCTATATCAAAACCATTGTCATTCGACTTTTCTTAGCAGAGTTATGGTTCATAATTAGTAAATTTTCATGAATTATTAGTCTGATAATGCAAAAATCTCAACTAATTTGATTGAAATTTGGTATATCAGTCTTTCACAACATCTTGATAGATAAAATTTGGAGACCCAAATATGAGGACCTAAGGGTTAAAACTGCTGTATCCTAGTCAAGTAGTAAGATGCCTGAATAATCAAACACACATATAGACATATATTCATCTGTACGCACCTGTTTTAACATTTTCTCATACTCCTTTTGTCTCTCCGTCTGTAGAGCTTTCTTTTTATTCTGATCATGCTCACCAAGTGGCAATCCCATTCTTTCAGTTTCAGGTGTAACAATTCTTCTCTGCTGTTTTTCTTTCTGAAACCCAAATGTTTCATTAACCCTTTACCCAACGAATCGCCCGCATCTGCCCGCATAATATGCAAATTCAGCAGCTGAAAAAATATTATTTTTCGAAAAATTTCAACAAAACCATATCATGTAACCCCTCTTTGGAACGGGCTCGTCGAGCTCGTTCCAAAGAGGGGTCACACGATATGGTTTTGTTGATATTTTTTGAAAAAATGTAAAAAATGATATTTAAAATAATAAATTTTGAAATCGTCTGCGTTGGGTAAAGGGTTAACAAGACTCATACTTAGAAACTACAAACCTTTTTTGACAGCTTTATTTAACAAACAGCTCAAAAAAGTGCAGGAACAATAACAAATCATTATATTCACAGTGTTGATTGTTTATTTCCAACAAGATCTCAATAGAAAATGAAATTCAATATCCAATGAATACAAAGGCCTGCACAGTATTCAAAATCGAATAGCGGTTTCAGTGACCAAACAAATGCTGCGCTATACCAATATGTATCAAAAGACTAGTCAGATATCTGAACATATGTACTATAATTGGGACTTGAACCATCACAGTCATAAGGACTCAGCATGCCTTGATGATGCAGTTCGAATTACCCTTTATCTAACACAGACGATATCAAAATTTACTATTTTAAATATTAATTTATCAAAAAATTTTTTTTAAAAATTCGACAAAACAATATCATGTGACCCTTCATTGGAACGAGCTCTTGAGCTTGTTCCAATGAGGGGTCACATGATACGGTTTTGTTAAAAGTTTTGAAAAATTGTTTTTTGCTCAACTGCTCAATTTGTATATTATGCGGTTAATTAATCTGGTAAAGGGATAATATTATTTATTCAGGACTGCAATTCAATTAACCAAAAGATATCTTGAAAGTTAAAAAATTTATAGTAATTTATATATTTTTTATACTTACTGATGACCCAGACTTAGCTGGTGCTAACTCTAAAATATTTAGGGCCAAACACAAATTTTAGCTCCCAATCCCCAAAATTTGTATCTAAAATCGAAAATTACATGTGCTATATGGTCCTCCATACTGTTACTCCACTGCGCATGCGCAGTGTCAAGGAGGTCTCGAAATTGGCACCCAAAATCATTCTTACAACCAGTGCCTGGTAAGTGTTATGTACTCAGCGGGGAGGAATGAGTTCCCAACTCATGGGAGGGCCATCCCCGTCTGGGTCATTGGTAAGTATAAAAAATATATAAATTACTATAACTTTTTTAACATTTTTATACTGTACCAATGACCCAGACTTAGTTGAATAGTAAAAAGGTTGGAGGGCCTAGGACATAAAGGAAAATCCAATAGACTCAATTACATGTAACAGAACTATCCCCTCAAGGAGAAAAGGAGAGATAGGCTTTACATGTATCTTTCTTATTTGTATCAAAAAAGAAAGACAACACTATTCTGTAATTGAGCACAATAACATCAATGATCTCTATTAACATCCAGTATAACCCTTTGTACTAATATTTTTTAAAGGAAAGCCAATAAATAAGGGGGGAGTCCAGAGAAATGAGACTCTATATACTCATTTAAAAGTGTCCGAGGATTGTATATTAACGCCCGATTAACATGTGACATATACAAATGCTTCACACCGAGCAACACTTAAAAAATATTACATAGATGAGTAAACATTAGCTTTACACTTTAAAACCATCCCGGTACCGACTCGGAATTATTGACTCCAAGGGAGGTATTCCCTTGCTTTACACTATAAAGCAGGTGACCTAAGGGAACACCTGCCCCCCCCCCCCCCCCCCCCCTTCCCCTTGCCCTGGATCAAATACTCCAGAGCAAAAAGGGCAGCAGGACAGAGTCACTGCTGGAACCGAAAACCTACACACATATAGTTGCCACTGTTTAGTAGACGACATTCTGAGTGAAATATAACAGACCTAAACAATGCAGATCTGCAGAAATGGACTCAATATTTCTCAGATACAAATTTGTGAAAATGGAGGGCTAAGACCAATATGCAGCCCTCATTAGATCTGTAATAGCAACATTTTAAGCGTAAGCCCATGATGTAGAAAGAACGCTTAATTCATGAGCTTAAATCTAAAGCACAGACTGCTGATTGAAGATATTATCATAAGCAGAACTGATAGTAAATTGAATCCATCTGACCATAGAATGGACCGAAATGTGGAGGAAGCTTCCACGGCATGTCCCACAACAGACGCCTGAGTAAATAAATCCACGGTCTTTGTGGAGCTAGAGATGCTACCAACAGAATTTTGCATTGAGATAATTTAACTTGAGCAATATTTGCTGAATCAACAGCGCTGGAAGATACGTATATCCTATTATTCTGTCTCACGGGATCGACAAAGCGTCTACTGCAAACTCTCGAAGATCCGAACATTGTGACACATACGTCTGCAACTGATTGTTGAGATGTGTCGCGAATAAGTCGATCATTGGCCGCTCTCCTTGGTAGCAAATCTGATTGAATACTTGTTGTTGAAAGTCCATTCTGGTGGCAACAAGCGGCCCCTCCGTGAAGGGAGTCCGCTAATACGTTCAGACGACCCGGAATATGATGGACCGATAGGAGAACTAGATGTTCTAGTACAAACAGAAAGATTCATTCCATTAACACAAATAACAGAATGTAATGAGTGCCTCCCTAATTCCGAAAATACGCTAATACCGTCGAATTGTCGTACAGAATTATCACATGAGTATTCTGAATAACGTTCGTCCAATAACGTAGCGCAAGTCAAAATGACATCATTCTTGATATTTATGAGCTTGATTAGGAACTACGGATCCCAAAGACCCTGGCACTTCAAATCCGTTGGGCTCAATGATACGACCCAACCTGTTTGACTGGCATCCGTCAAAACTGTAAAACTCGGATCCGGCAATTGCAGTGGAGCTCCCTGAGTTAAACACTGAAAACCTGCCCAAGTCTGAATCTCTTATTCACTTGATTTGACAAGAAGATGTCTGTATCGAGCAAAAGAAACTTCACCCTCCAATTCTGGATCAGAAAAAAATTTGGAGAGGACAAGTGCATAACCGCCCCATTGGAATAAAATCGCGGAAGCTCAGCACAAACGTATCAGTCTCATGAGATCTCTCGCTGACACCTTGTTTGAGCGAAGACAATAGCGAGCATAACAACTGATTAATTTCGCTCTGGTTAATGGCAGACGAACAAGAAAGATGTGCGTCTCGAAGCTCATCCCCCGGTGGGTGAATGACTTGGACGATACCAGATCCGACTTCTCCTCGTTTACTTAGAAACTTAGAAGCAATAGAAGCAGATTCTGCACATCGTTCTGAAGCGTTAACTCATTGCCGTACCTCTGAAGAATGTCGTCCAGGTAGGCCGACGTTATCGCAGACGAATGAGCTTGGAAATGAGTCATTACCGAGTTCGTTATTCGAGTGAAAGCCCAGGGGGCTAGATTCAGACCAAAGCACATTGCTCGGAGCTGATACATGACTCCTATGATGAAGAAGCGAAGATACTTTCTGAACCCCTGATGTACCATGACGTGAAAGTACGCATCTCGAGATCTATGCCTGTAGCATAGTCGTACACCTGAATACTGACTCTGAATGATTGGATGGACTCCATATAGAAACTTGAAGCCACGATCAGCTTGTTTATCCGGCTCAGACTTATGAGTGGACGGAAAGAGCCATCTGGTTTTGGAACCAGTAAATGATGGTTGTAGAAACCTGGAAATTCCTGATTTCTACGATCTCTATCGCGATCCTTCCAGAAGAGACTGGCCTTCTGATGGAAGCGAGCCTCTTTCCTGCGGACTTGACGGAAGCTGAGTCCATCTTGGACTTTGAGTTAATGGAGGTTTTCGTTTGAAGGACAATTTAGTCCTACCGAAATCACCCCTCGAAACCAAGGGACATCCGTAATCTACTCCCAACTGATTGAGAAACTCGACAGTCTTCCGTTCACTGGTACACAATAGAGGTTAATACCATTACCTCCTGGTCCTGCAAGGCTTGCGGAAGGAGAAACCATGTCCTCCACGGACAGTATTACGGCCCCTTCATGAAACGGTACCCTGACGGTCTCTCGAGTAAGACCCAGAGGACACATAGGAACCTCTATAGGAACTTCCCTTGGACGTATTCGCCCCAGAAGAGCCTGTCCTACTTTTCTCCTCTGAATCCGACTATATGGAAGTGGATTTGAATAGCAGAGAGTCTGAAGCTTTCTTATTAACTGATCATATATTGCAGAAAGCTTGCCATCGAAGAGAAACTCTCCAGAGACCGGAGCGACTCTGAGAGAGTTTTTCACCTTACTATCCACACGTGTGGATGTAACCAGGGCCGCATCACGTCTAACCAACTCCATATCGCCACTAAAAGGGCGGAGTTCTACGTGAGGCCCTTGAAAGAATTCTTGAGGAGGATGTACATCCTGGAATTCTTTTCCTTTGAGACGTAATGATAACGCTCTGGTAAGGTGATCTGCGTACGATGATGCGTCTAAGCTAACCCTGCTAGACGATATTGTCGTTTCCAACATCGTGGTTGGAATTAACATTGACGACGGTATAGACAATACTAGGTCTTGGCCTGGTCGTCTAGACACAGAGAAACTCTCGGAATGCTCTGTCCTGCCGATTCAAATTATTCCTTGAAATGATGAAAGGCAAATGTTGAGCATTTGCCGATAAGAAACCTGACCTGCCCGATTAGGTAGCAAGTTATATATACATAGCGTCATTAAACAGTTCAAATGTGTTGTTCCAAAAGGGAAAATACAACTTCTCCGTATCCCTTTCGCCATCCTGTCAGACCACTTGTAATTCTTGGTCATCCGTGCCTGAACCTGCGGCGGAACGTACCAACCCAGCTTCCTCGGATAATTCTTGATCCGACAGAGTTACTGTCGGATGCTGGGATGCTGCGATAATTTGTCCGTAACGGAGGCCTGTGGAGCTGCGGTCTTACAGGATTTAGCCGCTGGAAGCTCCTTGGACGTTGATTCCTGCATATTTCTTATATGCGAACGTCCGGAGTATGAAGGCCTCATATCCTTGGCTACCGGATGGCGTGACCTGGTCACCATATAATCCCCGGTTGGCGATTTTGGTTGAATATGACTGGTCACGTAGCCAAGGTGTAGTTGCGTGTGCTGTCGTGAGGATGAGGAAGCCGAAAGAGCAGTCTCTCCGGACTGTCTATATAACGGAGCGACCCGAGTGGTGGACGTATACTCCGACTGAGGAACGTTTTGTACCACAACATCAGGGCCTAGATGTTGTAGTACGAGAGAGGGACCTCTCTCGCTCGCAGCCAGGATTGACCTGGACGAGCTAGGAACCGGACTAATAGGCTTCCTCCGTACCATCCTCGTATCCGCCGTCACTGGATGTGCACATTGTATTTTATAGTGCTCGCATCACCCAAATCTCCTTCCTGGACCGCAACGGACGAACCCGGGTGCTGAGAATGGCCACGACACCAGGCGAGCTAGCGGACGCCAAAGCCATCGATCCTACTAGGGAACTCCAGGCAATTGATGCATCTACATGAGCACTTTGCCGCTAATTCTTCATTTGACTGTGACGACAGAAGCACACTTAACGAAGACATCACGATAACACCTTGTTCATGTCACTCTATGAGACCTGTGGAGCCGCGGTCCTACGTAAATTATTCGCTGGAAGCTCCCGGGACGTTCATTCTTGCATTTATATAATATGCGAACGTCCCAAGTGAAAAGGACTCGTATCCTCGGTTAGCAGATGGAGTGACCTGGTCGACGTGTATTCCTTGGTCGGCGAAGCAGGAGCACCAGGGACGTTCAATCCTGCATTTATACAACATGCGAACATCCCCTGGAAATCTGTGGTCACATAGCCAAGGTGCGGTCGTGTGTGTTGACGAGGGTGAGGAAGCCAATATAACAGATGCGTCGGACTGTCATGCGACGGAGTGTCCCGAGCAGGAGGAGTGGACGTAAGCTCCGACTAAGTGAACAAACATACAACAACATCGCGGCACAGATGTTGATGCAAGAGAGAGGGGGCTTCTCTCGCTCGCGGTCAGGGTGGACCTGGACGAGCTAGCTACCGGACTGACAGGCTTCCTCCGTACTATCCTCGGATCCGTCGTTGCTGGGTGTGCACATCCGATGTTTATAGTGCTCGCATCACCCAATCTGCTTCCCTGGACCGCGACGGACGAACCCGGGTGCTGAGCCATTCGGTGAATGGCCGCGACACCAGGCGGACTAGCGGGTGATTAATGCCTTCGATCGAACTAGCGAACTCCCAGCAATGGTCGTAATACCTTGAGCACTTCCCGCTAGCCCTAATATTGCAACAACAGAGACACACTTGTTGAAGACATCACTCTGAATTCTGAAAAAGAAACTGATAATATAGAGTGATGTAATGGACCCCTCACCGCTAACAAAATACCTTGAAAACGTTGTCATACCAATCAACACACACAGAGCAAGAATTAGTGCGAATGCATTGACTATAAGAAACCAATGAACCTGCAAATTAGAGGAAGATATCCTCGCATTACAATTTGAACAATATTTTTTCAACATGAAAAAATATACACAGTCATATTACTCACACTAACCCTTGAAACAAATATACATAATATATTATAATCCATTATAACATTTCAAAAAAAAATAATTTCCAAAAAAAAAATTTTGAAAAAATTTTCAGGAGAGCCCAAGTTCCCAATGGGAACAATGAGCCCAAATGCATCCCCAAAAAAGCCTAAGTGTGGACAAAAATTTTAAAATCATTTCAAACAAGTGTTTGACCACCGAGGTGGTATTAGTCCCCTACGGTGCTTTTGTGACATAAGGTATATAAGCATCTTGGATTTTGAAAAAAAAATATTGAGCGTGCATAATCCCCTCACAACGCTTTATCCATGTACCATATATGAAAGGCATAGCTTGAACCATGTTGGAGGGAGGGGTGGGAACATAAAATAGAGAAAAAAGCTTAAAAAACACAACAAAAATGGCCGCCATTCTGCCATCTTGGATTTTGAAAAATAAATATTGACTGTGCATCATCCCCTCAGAACCATTTATCCATGTACCAAATATGAAAGGTGTAGCTTGAAGCATATTAGAGGGAGAGGTGGTAACATAAAAACAGACAGACAGACAGACGGACAGACAGACAGACAGATGTTAAATTTTAAAAAAAAAATATTGAGCGTGCATAATCCCCTCACAATACCTTTATCCATGTACCATATATGAAAAGTGCAGCTTGAACCATGTTGGAGGGAGAAGTGGTAATATAAAATAGAGAAAAAAGCTTAAAAAAACACAACAGAAATGGTTGCCATGGTGCCATCTTGAACTTTGAAAAAAAAATATTGAATGTGCAACATCCCTTTACAACCCTCTATCTATGTGCCATATATAAAAAGTGTAGTGTAGCTTGAACCATGTTGGAGTGAGGGGTGACCAAATATGAAAGGTGTAGCTTGAAGCATATTAGAGGGAGAGGTGGTAACATAAAAACAGACAGACAGACAGACAGACAGACAGACAGACAGACAGACAGACAGACAGACAGACAGACAGACAGATGTTAGATTTTGAAAAAAAAATATTGAGCATGCATAATCCCCTCACAACCCCTTTATCCATGTACCATATATGAAAAGTGCAGCTTGAACCATGTTGGAGGGAGCAGTGGTAACATAAAATAGAGAAAAAAGCTTAAAAAACACAACAGAAATAGTTGCCATGGCGCCATCTTGAATTTTGGAAAAAAAATATTGAATGTGCAATACCCCATTACAACCCTCTATCCATGTGCCAGATATAAAAAGTGTAGCTTGAACCATGTTGGAGTGAGGGGTGGTAACATAAAATAGAGAAAAAAGCTTAAAAAACACAACAAAAATGGCCGCCATGCCACCATCTTGGATTTTGAAGAAAAAATATTGAATGTGCATCATCCCTTCCCAACCCTCTACCCATGTGCCAAATATGCAAAGTGTAGCTTGAACCATGTTGGTGGGAGGGGTGGTAACATGAAAATAGAGAAAAAAAGCTTAAAAAACACAACAAAAATGGCCGCCATTCCGCCATCTTGGATTTTGAAAAAAAAATTTTGAGCATGCATCATCCTCTCAGAACCATTTATCCATGTACCAAATATGAAAGGTGTAGCTTAAAGCATGTTGGAGGGAGAGGTAGTAACATAAAAAACACAGACAGACAGACAGACAGACAGACAGACAGATGGACGGACGGACTGACAGACGGATGGACAGATAGACGGACGGAGTGCAATCCTATAGTCCCCTTACGGTTCCCGTAGGGGACTAAAAATTAATGTAACACTTACGGCCAATATTAATGTATCTAGCTATGAACTGAACTAAGCATAGGACAAGTAATCACTATAAGAAGTAACCGTTGTCAACATAAACAAAAAGTGTAAACAAACCGGAAACATGACTCCAGGCACTGGTAAACATAGCCCGAAACCATTTACCAATTTAAACACTATCTGATGCAAAACAGAGACTTCCAGAGAAGAAACTGTAGAACATCAGATGGTAGATGCAGACCAAAATGCCTAAACACCCAAGGGTGAGGACGTAAACATGGGGAAAAAACAGAAAATAATTCTGTTTCCAAGCCAAAACTCCCAAGAAATTTTAGTAATAAATATTACAAAAAATAAGCCAAAAGCATAGGAGAATAGCTAGGGGGGAATAAAGGAAAGGGAGAGAGGAAACACTGATTAAATAATGGAACATTCATAGCAAGAATGACCACAACAGGGTCATGCCTCGAAAATAACATGAAATAATTTCGTAAAATAATTATGAGTTACAGCCCTGAACATTTCTTTCCACCGTTTTTTCCTCTCCGCCTTCTATTTCCTCCTTTTCTCCACCATTTCTCTCATAATTATGTGTCTGGCCTCATTAAAACTGAGATTTACAAGCACAAATAACAGTGAAGTGTAACTGTATTGAGGGCCAAACAAAGAATGATATTTTTGTGCCAATTTTGAGACCTCCTTGACACTGCGCATGCGCAGTGGAGTGAAAGTATGGAGGACCATATAGGACATGTAATTTTCGGTTTTAGATGCAAATTTTGGGGATTGGGGGTAAAATTTGCGTTTGGGCCTAAATATTTTAGAGTTAGCACCAGCTAAGTCTGGGTCATTGGTACAGTATAAAAATATTAAATTGTGGGTAAATAAATAATGACGATAAACCAATATTTTTGTAATTACACCGGTATTCAATCGATACTAGTTCGAATAATGGTATATATCGGTTTATCAATACACCATTCAGCTCTAAGAATACATTTGACCTGTATATAGTGCCTAGTTTAGTGAAGCGTGGCAGCTTGCTGTTTGGTACAACATCAACAACAGTTGAATGATGTTTATGTATTTGTAATTATGAGTTGAACACTTTACCTAGTGAATCGGCTGCATCTACCTGCAAACTGAGTAATTGAAAAAAATAAAATTTTCACATTTCAACAAAACCATATCATGTGTCTCCTCATTAAAACAAGAGGCCCCAAGGGGCCTTAGTCGCTCACCGGCCAAAGTGGTTCAAAGAAGTATTTGAGGTCACATTCAGTTAGACATGGTTCATGAACACTACAAAGGAATGAAGTTATGAGAGGCAAATTTTATGGAAAAACAATAAGGAGTGGATTTGAACAAACCTGAACGTAACATCACCCCACCCCACCCCTGCCCATAGAGCCCAAATATTAAGCCAAGGACCCAAATTGAACAAACTTGAATCTGATCCCACTTGAGATGTAATATACCAAATAGGAAAGAATTCTAACTGGTGGATATGAAGAAGGTTTTTAAAGAAATCACCTCACATTGCACTAAGTTAAACTTTGGGCTCAAATAGGGAGGCAAAATATTAACCCAGGGTCCCGATTTGAACAAGCTTGAATCTGACCCACCTAGAGATGTTGTATACCAAATATGAAAGGATTCTGATTGGTGGATGTGAAGAATAAGCTTTTAAAAGAAATTCCCTCATATTGCACTAAGTTAAAATTCAGGCTCCCATAGGGAACCCAAATATTAACCGAGAAATTTGATTCGAACAAAATTGAATCTGGCCCCCCTAGAGATGATGTATACCAAATATGAGAGGATTCTGACTGGTGAATCTGAAGAAGATTTTTTAAGAATAGGGAGCCCAAATATTAACCCAGCGACTCAATTTGAACAAACTTGAATCTTGCCCCCCTATAGATGTTGTATACCAAACATGAAAAGATTCTGAGAGGCCGATCTGAAGAAGAAGAATTTTAAAGAAATTTCCTCATATTTCAGTAAGTTAAACTTTGGGCTCCAATAGAGAGCCCAAATCTTAACCCATGGACTCGATTTGAACAAACTTGAATCTGACCCCAACTCCCCCCCCCCCCCACCCCCACCCACCCTAGACCCCTAGAGATGTTGTATAACAAATATGAAAAGATTCTGACAGGTGGATCTGAAGAAGATTTTTTTAAATTTTTTTAAAAATTTATGGGTGCTATCAGAGTTATGCCCCTTCTGGTGCCCCCCCCGTGGGTGCAGCAAGTTTATTTGTACGAACTTGAATTGACATATAAGGAACATGCACACAAAATTTGGTTCAATTTGGTCGAGTAGTTTGTGAGAATAAAGTTCACGAAGAAGGACGATGACAGACGACGACAGATGGCAAGTAATAAGTAAAGCTCCCTTCAGTGAGCTAATGAGCTGATGTGACCCCTCAGTGACCACCTTATTCCATGAGGGGGTCGTAAAATATGTACAGCTTGTTCCAATGAGGGGTCAAATGATAGGTTTTGTAGATATTTTGTGAAATACTTGAAAACAAGTGGAAAGCCAAGGGTTGATATGCCCCCCTCCCACCCACCACCAAGCAAGCAAGAGTTTCTAGTCATTTATTTTTGTTGATATTGGATTAATAAATTTCTTATCTGACCTCCATTAAACCATAGAACCAATATAGCAAGCCACCAAATGTGTCCATGGGACACTAATGCCCCCATTTTTTTGCCTTCGAAGTCGGAAAAGGACAATTAACTCTGCCAAAAAATATCAGACCACGCCCACTGTCAATCCCACCGTGTATTATTTGGTTATGAAACTATGTACACAATTTTGTTTTATTTCATTCAGTCAAACTAAAGTTATTGTAAGGAAACCATTATTTGGGATGGAAGGATGCACGTATGGACGGACAAGGGTAACACTTAATGCTCCTTTGTCAAATTGGTAGGAGCATAATAAAATATTTAAAATAACAAATATTGATATTGTGTGTGTTGGGTAAAGGGTTATACCAGTAAAACATTACTTGTTATCGCAGTGATCAAGCACTATTCCTCTTCTTTGATCACCCCAGGGAACCGAGTTTTAGGACACCATTATAGGCATTGATATGAATTTGTATCAAAAGTCTTGTACTTGCCAGAGAACATGGCACAAATACCAATGCTATTTCCTTTGTGACAGGAGCAAGATTTTCATATAAGTTCATGAGCATGCATGCAATGGTAACGATATTTATTTTCTGGTGTTTAACTGGTGGAGTGCTAAATTACTTTTACTTCCATTTTGCATATGCAACACATCTGGACACTGAAGGCCTTTTTGCTCATAAATATTGAATTATTTCAGTTTGTTAGAGAATGCCTATTGGCATTCTCCAGTAAACTGAAGCAATTTAATATTTATTAACAAAGGGTATTTAACACTGATTAATCATGAATAAAACTACTGCTGAAGGCAAAAGCCACTATAGCAGCTTCATGTACTCAACCAGTTAAGGTCTCTTTCAACCCCCTATGGCCATATCATGACTGCAACATAGGTATGAAATCAAGTTCAGCCAATTGTTTATATCCACGCTGCCCACTTTAGAGAACTTCAACCCAAGAATCGGTCACTGGGTTCTATTTTACCAGCAGAGCAGAACTTATTTTCCCCTGTAATGAAGAACTGCTCCACTTCCTGGAGCCCCACAGGGGTAATAATTTTAGTCTGACAAATGCAAGTTATCTCCCATCTAAAAACTTCCAGGAATAAAGGTCAGAGTGGCATTAACTCCTTGCATGCTACTGGCGGATATTTCTGCCCAGGACAGGATTTCTTTTGCCACTGAAATAAATATAATTTGGGCACATTTAATCAAATTTTCCCCAGTAAATTGAACAGATTTTTTCATCAATGATTCCTAGAGTCAAATTTAGATGACATTTTCATCAAATCTAGTCATGGCTGCTTTGTAGAAGCAATGACTAGATTTGATGAAAAATATCTTGAAAAAGCTCAGTGGGTTAAGAGTTAATCTTAGAATGCAGTACACAGCCATCTCTAGATATATTTATTTATTGGGGTTTAAGATCACATACTTACGCACAATGGCTAATCATGACCGTGACAGTTTTATGGGTGGAGGAAGCCGGTGTACCCAGTGAGAAACACCAAGCATCGACGAGCAACTGTCAGCTCCTCAACATTCTAACTCTGTTCAAGCTCTGCTCAAGCAGAGTTACAGCAGTTGAAGACATGTGCACCATCAATGTGCAGTACACCTACTACATGGCATCATCATGTCCCCATGTAGACAACTGGGATAAAGTGCCTTGCCCAAGGACACAACATGGGTCGTCCTGGATGGGGATTGAAATCGGGACCTCTAGCATAGAAGTCCAATAGTCTACCACTGAGCCACCATGCTCACCCTCTAGATATATAAACATACACATGTACCATTGTTCACTGATGAATATACCTTTTGCACAAATTTTTCATATTCTTTTCGTCTTTGGTTATTGAATTCTCGGTTTACTTGGTCATAATCATATAAATCATTTTCATTGCGAGCAGTGTCTGGTTGGTGCTGTCTGTGCTTCTTTTTCTTTTGTTCTTCAGACTGTTTCTAAAATGAAATGAAAAAGGTTTGTGAATACATGGAAATAAGTTTTTGAGAATTTTTATACCATATTCCAGCTATGTCCTTGTTGCTTGGAAACTTCAATTGTAAAATGTATCACTACGAGTGTCCATTTGGATAACAGTAATAATGAGAGCTGAAACGGTTAACCGATTAATCGATTAACCAATGATCAATGTCTTGATCGATCAAAAAAGTAATTGATCGATTAACCGTTACTTTTGAACTACTGTATTCTCAGTGTTAACCAAGGAACAAACCAGCTCCAAAACAGGCAAAACATTGTCACACTAACTCACATCAATTATATGAGACAGAGTAAAGCATGCAAGTTACGTGATGACATATTTGTTCACTTGCATGATCATTATACTGTATCAGTAGCTGGAACTGGTCATTCTTAAGTTAACCTTTACCCATTATGGGTAGCAGACGGCACTTTCAAAATAGATTCTTGAATTACTAAAATTTTCAATTTTTGTCTCAAAAACATAGCTTATGATCCCTCATTGGAACAAGAGGCCCCAGGGTGCCTGAGGGCGCTCACCTGACATGGTAGTCTAAATATCAAACCAGGGACTTGACTTAAGCTGCATACGCCCCCTCCCAAGAAAAGCATATACCAACTAGATGAAGCAATTGTGCCCACACAATACACAGGATTTTCCTTCTATTTTCAGTTCCTGCACTTTTACGTCTCAAAATTGAGATAAACACATAAAAAACAGATTTTTTTCCCAAACAAAATACATTCAGCCTAAATTTTTTTCTTCTTCTTAAAACGGATAAAAAAAGATAAAACTAAATTTCCGGATTTTGGTCCCAAATTTTCTAAGTCCCACCCGGACTCCAAATTTTCGGTGTAAAAAAAAATTTTTTTTTTTGTCTTAAAATTGACAGAAATGCATAAAAAACAAAAAAAAAAAAAAATTATGGATTTTGGTCCAAAATTTTTGAAGTCCCACCCGGACCCCAAATTTTGGGTGTAAAAAAAAATAAATTTTTTTTGTCTTAAAATTGACAGAAACGCATAAAAAACAAAAAACAAAAAAAATTACGGATTTTGGTCCAAAATTTTCTAAGTCCCACCCGCACCCAAAATTTTCAGGGAAAAAAAAAATAATTTGTATTTTTTTGTCCCACCCGAACCCCAAATTTTCAGGGGAAAAAAATTTTTTTTTTTTTTTTTTTTTCTTAAAATTGACCGAAACGCAGAAAAAAAAAAAAAAAAATTTCGGATTTTGGTCCAAAATTTTCTAAGCCCCACCCGCACCACAAATTTTGAGGGGAAAAAAAAAATTTTCCTGTCTTAAAATTGACCGAAACGCAGAAAAAACGGATTTTGGTCCAAAATTTCGAAGTCCGCAACAGGACCCCAAATTTTCAGTCAAAATATGAACCCAGGGATTTGGCTTCAACAAACTTGAATCTCACCCCCTAAGGATGCTGCATACCAAATATCAAAACATTCTTATTGGTAGATCTGAAGAAGAAAATTTTTCAAAAATACTCTTCATACTGCACTAATTTAAACATTTGGGCTCCCATAGAGAGCCCAAATATCGACCCAGGCAATTGATTTCAATAAACATGTGAAACAATCTTCCAAAGATGTTATATGTGAAATTTGAAAGCTTTTGGAGCAGTGGTTTCGAAGAAAAGTAGTCTTATGTTTTTCCCATTACCCACAGTGTTAAACAAGAGGCCACAAGGGGCCTGAGGGCGCTCACCTGACATGGTAGCCTAAATATCAACCCAGAGAATTGATTTCAACAAGTTGCATCTGCTCTTCCTAAGAAAAGCTTATACCAAATATCCAAAGATTCTGACCAGTGGCTCTAAAAAAAAGAAGATTTTTAAAGAATATTCCTCATATTGAACTAAGTTATAATTCGGGCTCCCACAGGGAGCCCATATATGAACCCAGAGACTTGGCTTTCACAAACTTAAATCTCACGCCCCTAAGGATGCTGCACACCAAATATCAAAACATTCCGACTGCTGGATCTGAAGAAGAAGATTTTTAAAGAAAATTCCTCATTTTGAACTGAGTTACAATTCAAGCTCTCACAGTGAGTCCAAATATGGACCTAGGGACAGGACTGAACAAACTTGAATCTCCCCCCCCCCCCCCCCCCCCCCCCCCCCCAAGGATGCTGCATATCAAATATCAAAACATTCCAACTGCTGGATTTGAAGAAGATTTTTAAAGAAAATTCCTCATTTTGAACTAAGTTATAATTCAGGCTTCCACAGTGAGCCCAAATATGAACCCAGGGACTTGGCTTGAAAAATTTGAATCTCACCCCCCTAAGCATGGTGCATACCCAATATCAAAAGATTCTGCCTGCTGGATCTTGAGAAGAAGATTTTCAAAGAAATTTGCCTGAAATGCACTAAGTTTGAATTCGAGCTTCTATAGTGAGCCCAAATATGAATCTAGGGAGCCAATTTGAACAAACTTCAATCAGATCCACCCCACAATGTTGCATACCAAATATCAAAAGATTCTGCCTGCTGAATCTGGAGAAGAAGATTTTTTAAGAAATTTGCCTGAAATGCACTAAGTTCGAATTCGGGCTTCTATAGTGAGCCCAAATATGAATCCAGGGGGCCGATTTGAACAAACCTGATCTGGAGAAGAAGATTTTTTAATCTTTTTCCCATTGCCTACAGTGTTAAAAAGTGCTGACTCAGCACTTTTTCAAAGCCCTGAAAAAAGTACCTTGTGATCAAACCGATAGGGATTTTTTTAACCATTCTATTCTACTGGATAAAAGTAAGCTTTATACAAAATAAGAATTCTCTGTGCTGTGTAGTTTTGGCGATATGGCAGTTTTAAGGTTTTTCCTATTTTTAGCTCCCGAGGTTCCCACGGGGCAATGAGAAATTTTTTTTTTTGCATCAATCAATTACTTATGACCCATTATTATCTCATATCAAATTTGGTTCAAATCGACCTCACGGTTCTGAAAATAGAAATTTTAGGCGTGGCCAAAATTTTTGCCCCTCCCATAACGAAGGCAAATAATGCCCGACAAACTTCTCTTGAACAAACTTGATTCTAAACCTCAAAAGGACTCTGTATACCACATATCAAGTCTCTGCTACTGGTGGTTCATTAGAAGAAGATTTTCAAAAAATTTGGCCGTTTTTCCCCCACACCTCTGCTCAATATGAGCCGAAAGCTATTTTGGATAAAAATCAAAATGCCCCTATATAACCACTACTTACATGAAATTTTATTAAAATGTGGCCAGTGGTTTAGGAGAAAGAGGCTCAAACACCACCTTCACGCAGGACGACGGACAACAGACGACGGACGACAGACGATGGACGAAAGACGAAGAGCGATAAGAAAAGCTCACCCTGACTTTCAGTCAGGTGAGCTAAAAATGCTGACTCAGCACTTTTTCAAAGTCCCCAAAAAGTACCCCATGATAAAATCGATGGCAATTTTTTTTTACCATTCCATTCTGTTGGTCCTGAGGAAGCTTCACAACAAATAAGAATTCTCAGTGCCGTGTAGTTTTGGAGATATGGGCATTTTAATTTTTTTCTATTTTTAGCTCCTGTGGTTCCCACGGGGCTATGGGGAAAAAAAATTCTGCATAAATTAGGTACTTATGACCCAATAAGCACTCACGTAAAATTTGGTTCAAATCGGCCTCGCAGTTTGGAAAATAGAAATTTGGGGCGGGGCCAAAATTTTTGCCCCTCCTTTAACATCGTGAAATATAGCCCCTCAAACTTCTCTTGAACAAACTTGAGTCTACACCTCAAAAGGAAGCTGCATACCAAATATCAAATCTCTGCTATTGCTGGTTCTTGAGAAGAAGATTTTTTTAAGAATTGGAGCATTTTTGCCAAATCCCTCTGCTCAATGTGAGCCGAAACCTAATTTGACAAAAAATCAAAATGCCCTTATATAACCCCTACTCACATGAAATTTCATTAATATGCGGCCAGTGGTTTGGGAGAAAAAGGCCCAAACACCACCTTCACGACGGACGAAAAGCGATCAGAATAGCTTACCCTGACTTTCAGTCAGGTGAGCTAACAAGCTTAAGGAGCTTGTTCCAATGAGGGATCGTAAGCTATGTTTTTAAGACAAAAATTGAAAACATAATAAAATCTGAATGGAGATTTTTGTATGTAGAGCTGGCCGATTTTGTCCTTTACATTGGGTAAAGGGTTAATGCTATAAATCATCAATTATTCAGCTACCTATAAGGGCAAGTGATTAATCGATCAACAAAGGTTTATCCATGTGATTAATCGATCAAACTAGTGCTGAAACGATTAGCTATTTTCGAAAGTCGACTAGTCGCTGGTAGTAATCGACTTAAAGTCGACTAGTCGGCCCATTTTGTTACAAAAATACAAGATTACTTACCGTATATGTCCGTGTATAAGTCGCCCCCGTGTTTAAGTCGCACCCCCAACTCACACTTGGAATTTCTCCTTTTTGCCTAAAGCCCATGTATAAGTCGCACACCCATTTTCAAATATATGCAGTCAACAAGAATTAGTTTTGCCAATTTGGGGCAGTTTGGGATGCAACGGAAATAGTTTTCACAAGTTATCACGTGGTGAATAAGATAAAAGAATAAAGGAAAGTTATTATTAAAGATTTAAAAAATACTCACATTTATTTGTTTTTCGCTGTTTGTTTATCACCCCAATGTCTTCATCCCTTTCAAGAAAACCCAACACTCGTTTGTGACTGAAACTTCATAGTTTCAGAATCAGAGCACCATTTGCGCCGTAACCTACGCAGTTGTTGTGTTTATGTTGGTTTTTCCTGAACGTGAGAACGTTCCCGAAAAACCAATAAAAATACAACAAATACACAGGTTACAGCGCAAATTGCTTTCAAATTGTTGTCCTACATAAGCAATGTTGGTGCTATTGAAACTGACTTTACCTGGTGCACAGGTGCATAATTTATAACCGGACATTTTCCAGGTAAAAAAGTGTGACTTATACATGGACATAAACGGTTGTACCAAGTGTTAAAAAAATGCATAGTTGTTCAGTGAAATGCTACAACTTATTTCGACACGTACTGTAATTTGCAACTTGGCAAGTGATCTGATTTGAAGTTTTGTTGACATGTCATCCCCACCCACCTGTGTTCTGCGCCCATGCTTGAATGTATGATAAATGCCAGGTATATTTCTTAGTTGTGGAGAATATTTATGAGATCAAAAACTTTCAAAACAAATACAGAAGGGATATATTGATATTCATTTCTTAGAAAATTACCCGTACTATTTTGAAATGTTTCATTCACACGGGCAGTTCAAGAGTTATTTTTAGGCTTTATGTCATTTCGTGCGAAGCATCACAGACCATGTGGTTACCTCTGCCTCTCTTCAAAAATGGAATCCACATTGTGCATTTTGAGTTTCCTGTCACTTTGGCGGTTTCAATTAAAAATAACTTTTCAAATACTTCACGTATGTGATTAAAACTTAGGCACAGTATGAAGATATGTCATAAATACATATCTGTGAAATACAGTGCCAAAACATGGTCTAGTTTTGATATACCGATTCTTCAAATAAAAAAAGATTATAAATTTCACTGAATGACAGAGAATGTAGTATGTGACTGAAGACTTCCAATCAGATGATGTGGATATAAATCATTTGGTGCCAAATAAAATACACTATTTAATTGGCTGAATTCCTGTATTATTTTCACTCACATCGCCAGATTAGGAAAGAATTATGTTAAATAGGCTTGTTTAGGTAATTCATATTCATGAAGAAAGGTCATAGATAAGTGGGTTTTTTTTACTTGATAGTAAGTTCTCGTAGCTATAACGGAAGCCGAATAAATCTTTGATGATACATCGCTAAATAAATGAATTTGACAATATTTAACGTTATTCACAAAATGCGATTCCAAATTATGAAATGCGTCACTAAGTAGGTGATTTGTATCACAAAATGCGATGCGAACCCAGTTATTTTAAGGCCTGGCCAATACAGGCATATAATGTAACAAATTGGATTGAACTCGAGCGTGAAAGTGAAAGTAAACGTTTAAACAAATACAGAAGCAAGTGCCGGAATTGTAAATTTTCGTGAGTTGCAAGAGTTAAAATGAACAACATATTTTGCCTCAGTTTTCTGAAAAATAGGGTTCTGCCAACTTTACTGTCAGTTGTGGCCAATCAGAGTATAGTATGTCTGACACTTATACCTAACAATGATCTCCGTAATGAAGGTGCTGACTAGTCGACTGGCGAATTTCAGCGTCGACTTTTTTAGTAATTGAGTCGAGGTCGACTAGTCAAACAATCGTTTCAACACTAGATCAAACCCTTTAACCATTTCAGCGGGGGTGGGCGAGGGGGGGAGTAAGGGAGTGGTGGCTCAGTAGGTAGAGATGCAGACTGCAAGCCGATAGGTCCTCGGTTCGTATTTTGTTTTTTCAACTACTAAACTTGTAAATAACGTGAGCAGATGAGGCCGATTCATTAGGTAAAGGATTAACCCTTTACCCAACGCAGACAATATCAAAATTCATTGTTTTAAATATAATTTTTTTAAATTTTTAGAAAAATTTCAACAAAACCATATCATGTGACCCCCTCAATAAAACGAGCTTGATGAGCTCGTTCCAAGGAGGAGGGTCACATGATAAGGTTTTGTTGAAATCTTTTGAAAAATATTTTTTCAGCTGCTGAATTTGCATATTACGTAGACGGATGTGGCCGATTCGTTTGGATAAAGGGTTAACACGCTCTTACAAGGTTGATATAATCTTTTATATTCCAATTTCTAGTAAATGGGATGAAGTGTCACCTGACAGACCATCAAGGGCTTTCCTCAACCTCATGACTATTGTGTTCAAAGTGTTAACTGTTTCATTGTTAACTGTTTCATAGAGTACAAAATATTTACTGAAAAATCAATGACAATAAACTTAAAGACACTTAACAGCAACATCAATAGCTTCATCAAATGCACTACACCAGTACAGATAAAAGAATAGTGCTTTTCTGTGTTGTTTACTCTCACTGAATGATAATATATTAGACATTTCGAAACTTAAGCCATTTTACAGGAAGTAAATTTAAGATTTGAAATGGTTTTCTTATCAGTTACAAACACAATTTCACAGAAAGTATTCTAAGATACCACTAGAATGCTTGAAATATATATCATTCCTCAAATTTGAAATAAATAATCGATTTCATTTTCATAATATAACAATAACATGATTTTGAAGGGCGTTACAGTGTATTAACGGCTCAACAGAAATGGTTAACAGCCCATGAGTTTATTAGCGGCCCGCGATGAAGTCGAGGGCCGCTAATAAGCTCAAGGGCTGTTAACCATTTCTGTTGAGCCGTTGATACACTGTAATGCCCGACAAAGTCATGTTATTTCTATTATTGCCACTTTCATACATCGGGTACATTACGATTAAATTATAAGGGAAATAAGATAAATAAATAAAGTTTGACGTTTTAGAATTAAAAAAACAGCGACACTATCGTCTGATTTGTTGACAAACAAACCGGGTAACATGACTATCGTCTGATCAGTCTACGATGAAATTTGGGAAGCTAGATGACGAAATATATCTTCGAAATGCGAACTTTAGGCAAGGAGTTTATTCATCAAAGATGTCATCACTTACTTTGTGTGTATCGCTTCCTATATTTGATACATTATCTATCCGTGACACAAAGGGAAACACTTGAAACAAATGTGTTAATTGTGTTTACAAATTTAAAAAATCCGAATTGAATTTCGATCCAAATGGAAATCTGGGAAAAATATTGTTGATCGGCTGAGAGATGTGATGTCATTGTGTATATTTAGATGTGTCGGGCTGTTATTGACGTGTTGGGCTGTTATTGTCAATAACGGCCCAAACGTCACATGACTTATACTTGTTGAGCATTACGAGGTTTCAATGCCCGGTAAAACATCGCTAATGTGCTAGGAACGCCCGCAAAAGTGTTAATAATACAAATTAATCCTATTTCCCAAAACACTTCTATATAAAAAATCAAAAACTTCTAAAAATCAATTATCCTTGGCAACTTTTTAAAATAAATAACAAATCAGCAAAGAAAAATGAACAAGATCAGGTAAAGGATTAACAATTCCGCTCCACTTCTCAGTGTTACAAATTGGTAATGACACACATGTAAAACAAAACAGAATTGCATAAGCAAAATCAGACACACAAAGATGTTATTTTAATAAAAAAGAGGAGATCATAGCATTATGACGGTTAACTCGTAAAGTGTTACATTTTTAATGACCAAAGATTTCATTTAACCCTTTACCCAATGTAACGGCCAAAAATGGACAGCGCTATTCTAAAAAATCGTCAATTAATTTTCATTATTTATTCATTTTTTTGTCTCAAAAACATAGGTTATGACCCCTCATTTGAACGAGCTCAAAAAATGAAAAAATTAGTTATTCAAGAATTTTGTTTGCAAGTGTCTCTGCTTGTCATGTAGGTAAAGGGTTAGTCATATATTGCTCAGTTACATTTGATTTGATAGTGCCAAAAGACACTATCCAATCAAATGTGACTGAGCAGTGTGTCATTAACAGTATCTGCTTCTTTCCAAGGTTAGTTTGAAACCTCCCCTAACAGAAGGTAGGTACAGTGGAACCCTGTTAATTGAATAGTTACTTTGCCAATGAAAATTATTCAATTAACAGGAGTATTCAATTAACAGGGATTGTGTCACTTTCCTGCATTCTGGAGATAAACTTAGCATTTATTCTATTATATCTTGTTTGACAGAGCTCCCTGAGATCTGTCAAACAAGATATAATAGATTAAATGCCTGTATTGGATGTACTGAGATCAAATAGGTCTATAAACAAAGGAAAACTGAGGAGGGCCAGGATAATTTCTCGACTCGTTACAAGATTTTTTATTCAATTAACAGAAGTTTACTCTATAACCTATATTCAATTAACAGGTCAAATTTGTACTGGAGGTATGGTAAATGGTTATGTGTTGGGAAATTATATTCAATTAACAGGGATATACAATTAAGAGATATCCAATTAAGTGGGCTCCACTGTATTACATTCAGAACCAGTGGTATTTCATAACGCCAAAATTTGGCTTCCAGCACTCTACCAGTTAAGTAAATCTGTGAACTACAAAGCATAAAAGGAAAGAGATTTGAAAATATGTCAATAGATTGGCTAATGTAAATAAATAATAAACTCTATAGTTACAATGTAAATATAATTAGTAATACTGAAAGCCATATATGGCATAAAACGATCAGAGACAGCGAAAGCATAAATATTAATACAATGTTGTTTTATTCCAATGGTACTCTGAATGCACTAATAAACTGATGAATGAAAAAGAAGTTGCAATAACCCTCACTGTGCCTTGGTAAACAACAAATTTTGCATCCAAGCTGCAGGTTACTCCATAAAGCACTTTCAATTAATTTTAGTTTTTAAATTAGATCTTATGCATCTGCTCCCTTCTGCTTTTCCATTCTTCCATGGCAAGGCACATTGTGAACTTAAGATCAACACAGCTGCTTTTGTTGTTAAGCTCTTATGAAAATAATTAAACCATTTAACTACTACAATATTTTTAAAAATAAATTAAATTTCACATTTTTCGAAAACAAATTTCACAATTTTTTGATAAAAACACACAAATATGGATATGATTAGAACCAGCTCAATGAGCTGGTTCTAATGGTATCCATATTTGTATGGTTTTATTGAGAAATTTCCTAGAGATTTTAGGCTATGATAGGCTTATTCTGGTTAATTTTCTGGCCATTTTGGCTATGTTAGTTAAAGGTAGTAATAACTAGATGTACTGTGACAAGCAAGCTCACAAAGTGATACCCCCCGAATGTATAAGTTAGATTATCTCCCCTTGGAAATGTCAGAACGGAATTATATTGCTTCATGCACATCTTCATATGGACTTCTTCCATTGTGTAAAGTTTCATGAAAATTCTTCAAACGGTTTAGGAGGAGTTGTGCTTATAAGGATGTACAGATGGATGGACGGACGGACAGGGTGATTCCTATATACCCCCCCAAACTTTGTTTGCGAGGGGTATAATAAAGATAAATACATCACAAGAAACAAACACATTTGTATTTGAATGAATGGTAGCACACTGAAAATGTGGTGATCTAAATTAGTTAACCGTTTACATAACAGGAGAAGACATTTGAAAAGTTACATTTATAGTAACAGTACCGTGCGTGGAGACCAAAAAATGATTTTTTCAGTAAGTGACCTTGACCATTGGTAAGTGACCTCGACCATTAGTCAACAAATCTAAAAACCAATAGGGTTCTTCTCCTACCAAGAGGGTACTAATCCTATAAATTTCATGGTTCTGCCTTATGCAGAACAAAACTTATTGGTTGGAAATTGGCCTCAATCTGAATCAGGGTTTCAAAACTAAACAGAAAGAGGTACCCTGAGGATAAATTGGCCCACTGTATGGGATAGCATCATCAAATTCACCCTCTGTGGACCTCATTCTGCAAATGTCAGACTGCTTATTTTCTGGCCTGGTCGGCAATCGTTCATACCCATGTTGCCCATTTCAGAGGACTTCCATCCTAAGCATTGGTTACGTGGTCGTAATTTACCAGTAAAACAGAGCTTGTTTACCACAGAAAACAAGCACAGAAAAGATTGACAGATTAATGGATGGGAAGATGGTCAAATGGACAGAGCCACAACATAATATGGTCTGCTTTTATGAGCAGCAATATAAAAAGCTACCAATTTAATAGGACTTAAAAAGGGATGAAATCCTCAAAATGAAAGTGTCAATGACACTGTAGCTCAACTTGACAAACTTGAACTTGGTAAGTTATAAATGAAATGGCAAAATTGAAGATCATTGGTACCAATGTCATTTTTTTTTGCCAGTGGCAACATTTTTTGACAGAAACCGAAGAAAATCGATAGCTTCCATCTAGAGGCCAATGTCATTTTTTTTTTGCCAGTGGCAACATTTTTTGACAGAAACCGAAGAAAATCGATAGCTTCCATCTAGAGGCCTCCCCAAACAAGCATGCCAGGTTTCAAAGCAATCCGATCATAAATGTGCCCTGTAGGGTGTACAAAAGGGAAATATTGTGGTCTGACTAGACTAAATTCTAAGAACGTTGGCCGTGGCAACATTTTTTGATGGAAATTGAAGAAAATCGATAGCTCCCATCTAGAGGTCATCGTAAATAAGCATACCAGGTTTCAAAGCAATCTACTCATAAATGTCCCCTGTAGGGTGGGCCAAAGGGAAATATTGTGGTCTGACTAAACTAAGAATGTTGGCTGCGGCAACATTTTTTGACGGAAATTGAAGAACATATATAGCTCCCATCTAGAGGTCACCCCAAACAAGCATGCCAGGTTTCAAAGCAATCCGATCATAAATGTGCCCTGTAGGGTGTGCCAAAGGGAAATATTGAGTCTTCTGACGAAACTAAGTTCTGAGAACGTTGGCCGCGGGAACATTTTTTGACGGAAATTGAAGAAAATCGATAGCTCCCATCTAGAGGTCTCCCTAAACAAGCATACCAGGTTTCAAAGCAATCAAATCATAAATGTGCCCTGTAGGGTGTGCCAAAGGGAAATATTGTGGTCTGACTAAACTGAGTTCTAAAAACATTGGCCGCGGCAACATTTTTTGATGGAAATTGAAGAAAATCGATAGCTCCCATCTAGAGGTCACCCCAAACAAGCATGCCAGGTTTCAAAGCAATCCGATCATAAATGTACCCTGTAGGGTGTGCCAAAGGGAAATATTATATTGAGTCTTCTGACTAAACTAAGTTCTAAGAACGTTGGCCGCGGCAACATTTTTTGACAGAAATTGACGAAAATCGATAGCTCCCATCTAGAGGTCTCCCCAAACAAGCATACTAGGTTTCAAAGCAATCTGATCATAAATGGACCCTGTAGGGTGTGCCAAAGGGAAATATTGTGGTTTGACTAAACTAAGTTCTAAGAACGTTGGCCGCGGCAACATTTTTTGACGGAAATTGAAGAAAATCGAAAGCTCCCATCTAGAGGTCACCCCAAACAAGCATGCCAGGCTTCAAAGCAATCCGATCATAAATGTACCCTGTAGGGTGTGCCAAAGGGAAATATTGAGTCTTCTGACTAAACTAAGTTCTAAGAACGTTGGCCGCGGCAACATTTTTTGACAGAAATTGAAGAAAATCAATAGCTCCCATCTAGAGGTCTCCCCAAACAAGCATACCAGGTTTCAAAGCAATCTGATCATAAATGGGCCCTGTAGGGTGTGCCAAAGGGAAATATTGAGGTCTGACTAAACTAAGTTCTAAAAACGTTGGCCGTGGCAACATTTTTTGCCGGAAATTGAAGAAAATCGATAGCTCCCATCTAGAGGTTACCCTAAATAAGCATACCAGATTTCAAAGCAATCACACCATAAATGTGCCCTGTAGGGTGTGCCAAAGGGAAATATTGTGGTTTGACTAAACTAAGTTCTAAGAACGTTGGCCGCGGCAACATTTTTTGACGGGAATTGAAGAAAATCGATAGCTCCCATTTAGAGGTCACCCCAAACAAGCATACCAAGTTTCAAAGTAATCTGATCATAAATGCGACCTGTGAGGTGTGCCAAAGGAAATTGTGGACTTGCGTACTAATGTACTAACGTAGGTACGTACGTACGCCGACGGACGAGAAGTGATGGCAATAGCTCAGCTTGACTTTGTCAAGTTGAGCTAAAAAGAAGATGCATTGACAAATAAATTAACCATTGTGGATAGAGAGAAAATGATTTGACTACATGCATCTGCATACTTGAGTTTCAACTTACAGAGACTCTGAAGTCCTGAAAAAACAACACAGGAAGCAAAATGAAGTTTCAGCTGAACATTTTTGGAATTTTTGTAGTTATTCAAAACTATTTTTACAAGCATTCTCTCTTAAGTTCGAGAAAGGGTTCATGTACTGTGTTACATGTTTACCTAAAAGTTTAAAGTATTGAGGTTAGTATTACAAGACTACTTATTGCTAACAGACCTGCAAACGAGAAGCTCACTAATAAAAGAAAAATTTCAATAAGGTTTCTAAAAGCATACAGAGACCTAAGTGATAAATTAGACTTAACCCTTTACCCAACATAACAGCCAAAACTGGCCAGCGTGATTCTGAAAAATCGCCAACTAATTTTCATTATTTTTTGTCTCAAAAACATAGGTTATGACACCTCGTTGGAAAGAGCTCATTCCAATGAGGGGTCATAACCTATGTTTCTAAGATGAAAAAAATTAGATATTCAAGAATGTTTTTTTGCAAATGTCATCTGCTTTTCATGTTAGGTAAAGGGTTAATAAAAATCAAGGTACTACCACTTTCCAAACTGTTAATCCCAAAAACTATAATGCTTTATGCAACAAATTCAAGTTTTGTCAATATATTTTCAAGACCTTTGGTTATAGACCCTCAGTGGAAGGAGCTTGACATTCCTTTTCCAACAAGAGGTCTTAACCAGTGGAGTGCTAAATTATTTTTGGTCATCAGAATTTCTGGGCATGTCTTTGCATTGTTACAATTTATTTAGGCACTCTCCCATAAACTGCAACAAGGCGAATCCATGAAGACGAAATTGTTTCATTTGAAAGATTATATGAGGTACATCCACAGAATATGAAGCATTTTTAAGTTGTGGTACCTACACTTCAAAATAGAGCCCAAATATGGGCTTCTAGTACTCTCCCAGTTAACTGGTAGAGTGCTGGAAGTCCATATTTGGGCTTTGTTCTGAAGTACAGGTACCACAACTTGAAGGCTCATATTCAGTGGATGTGCTTCATATTATTTTTGAAGTCATATTATTCAGTCTTTAACTGGTAGAGTGCTAAATTATTTTTGGTCATCCAAATTTTGTCCACGTCTCTTTGCCTTGTTACAATTTATGGGAGAGTGACTAGTGGCACTCTCCCATAAATTGTAACAAGGCATATCCTCCCAGACTAAATAATTACAATTCAAAAATTATATGACGCACATCCATAGAATATGAAGGCATTAAGTTGCAGCACCTGCACTTCAGAATAAAGCCCAAATATGGGCTTCCAGCACTCTACCAGTTAAGGGTTTCCCTTGTTACAATTTATGGGAGAGAGCCCATAGACACTCTCCCAGAAATTGTAACAAGGCAAAGACATGTGTACAGGATTTCATTGCCAAAAATAATTTAGAACTCTACCCGCTAAACAATGAGTTGAGAAAAAAATGTTAAATACTTCAGTTCAAGAAAAAATAGTAGTACTCTGCCACCAAACCTGTGTCAGAAAAGAAGTGAATGCAGGGAGAGAGTTTGTAAGCCACTTATTTTAGCTGTAAGTGAAGGCTAAGGAGAGCCTTGTGACAATCGAAAATGGTCACTTGTACCTTCTTTACAAATTCTTCATAATCTTTCTTTTTCTCCTGGGTGAAGTTCTTGGTTCGTGACTCATAGTCAAATTGTTCTTTGGTTTTCTTGGGTTTCTGATTATCATTTGGATCATATTTTTCATAATCTATACGATTCTAATACAAAGGCACAACAAGACAAACTATTACCTCATGATATAATAAAAACAAAATACAATAATACAATACAGGGACCGATCAGGACTATTTAAAATACGCTCTAGCCTCGGAGCCTATTTTTTCAATTCATGCGCCAGATTTCAATTTACGGAGTCACACTGCTGTTTGTAACATACACTGCAAGTATGTAATAGCTCTCATCATTTTCATTTAGTACACTATAGCAAACATTAATCTTCACTGTGGTTTCTGATCAAGTCTTGGCTGCCTATTTAGGCAGCCAAGACTTGATCAGAAACCATAGTGAAGATTAATGCTTGGTAATTAAGATTTGAGTATTAACTTGAGCACTCTACAACAATGATAAATGATAATCATATATATAATACATGTAAGAGTGTCTCTCTCGATTATCCATCGAAAGAATATCAAAATATGACCTGAGAAGTTACGCGCCAACTGAGAAGCCTATTTCTGAGATTTAAGAGCCAGGTCCTGATGTTTCAGAACCAAATACGCACTGGCGCATGCCCAGGTTGGTCCCTGAATAGAAACATCTAAGTGTCTATATACATCAACTAATCAATATACATTAAGTTCGAACTGAAGTACATCAAACTTAGAAATCAATTTAAGAGTTTTTATAATGATTCAGTGCCAAACAAGCTTTCAACAGCATAAAACACAAGAGCTCATTATTATTTTAGCTTCTCACATTAGGCTCATGATAACCTGTCTGCTGAGATGTGATATCTGATTTAACCCATAAAGGCCTATTTCTGACTGACCAATTCACACACACAATACTTTTGTGTGTATCAAGGTTCCAAAACACAGCTTGTGACCCCTCATTGATACAAGCTTGTCAAGCACAAGCCATTAACTGGTAGAGTGCTAGAAGCCACTATCAGGGCTTTAACATGAAGAGCAGACACCACAGCCTAAAGGTCTCATATTCTGTGGATTTGCTTCATATTATCTTGGAAGTGAAATTACTTAGTCTATATGGGTTTGCATTGTTACAATTCATGGGAGAGTGCCAAGAGGCAAAGACACATGAACAAACTTTGATGACCAAAAATAACTTAGCACTCTACCAGTTAAGGGGAGAGGTCAATAGTTGTGTTCAGAATGAAATGAAAATCTCTATTTTAAGGGAAGAAATATTATAAGTTAAGTTGGCTTGTCATGTTAAATAAAGGTTAAATCTTTTTAAAAATCAATCAAAAAGATTTTACTGATTGCCACTAATGATGTATACAGGATTAACACTTCAACATGGCATGCAGAAAATTTTGCATAATGCCCCACAAAGTAGATCTTCTGTTTCTGAGGCCATTTTTTTGTAAAATTGCATGTGGGCGGACAGTTCTTTATTTTATTTTTTATTTCTGTAATTATTTCTTTGCCATCAAAAGTTCATGTTCTTGGGTTTTTTTATGTTTTAGGACCCTTCATAATCTACAGAGTAGCATGGGTGGTGGTGTATTTCGTCCCTTGAGTGCAAGAAGGTTTTGCTTGCAATGCTAATGCACTGCAAAGCCTTCAAGGGATAAATTTATCAATTTTATTAACTTGGATAAAATATCAGACCTACAACCACTTAATTCTATATATTTAAGTTTGCATTGGTTATACAGTCTTGGTAATTCATCCCTGTTTCCTCGGCAAAAAAACTGCTGTGGAAAACTGGTGCTTCTACAGCAATTGCTGTGGAGCTTGTTCGATTGTGTAAAAGTCTTCAGGGCAGGGCAGAATCTCAATTGCCATGTATATGTAGTACGTGGCGAAGGGAAACCTTTCAAGTAACTTAAACATGCGGAAGTAGTTTGAGATACATATGTATATAATCACAATCAACGTGCAGAATCTTTCACTCAATTAGATCATGCCAATATCATTAACCATGTGAATTTGGAGAAAAAATCTTAAGTAAGTAGATGACTTGCTCAATTTGTAGAGTAGGAGTGAAAATAAGATGTAGCATAACCACAAACTAAGTATCTCACTACTTCTATGTTGATAACACCAGAATCTGACATCAGTTTCTGGAAAGCTCTGCAAGGAGTAGACTAGTTGCCGACCACATAAATAATAAATCAGAGGATCTGCAATAATTTAATTCTAAGCTCTACAGAACCATTGGATTAAATTATTATTAAACCCAACTGCAAATGTAGAATGGATTCAGCCACCTTGCTTTTGACAATCCTGTATGTGCTGACATCTAGGGCACTAGGATGTTTTTGTTTTTTTTCTTATTGGGATCCAACAACAATTTCAACAGCAAAGATCACCTTTTGTCAGATAGTTTTATGGATGGAGAAAGCCGGAGTACCCAGAGACAACCACCGAGCAATAGCAAGCAACTGTCAGATTACCCAGAGTACTAACTTCACACATGCTGAGTTACCATTGATTAACCCTTTACCCAACGAATCGCCCGCATCCGCCGTCGTAATATGCAAATTGAGCAGTTGAAAAAATTTAATTTTTCAAAATATTTCAATAAAACCATATCATGTGACCCCTCAATGGAACGAGCTCAATGAGCTCGTTCCAATGAGGGGGTCACATGATATGGTTTTGTTGAAATGTTTTGAAAAAATAAAAAAAATGATATTTAAAATAATAAATTTTGATATCGTCTGCATTGGGTAAAGGGTTAAAGACAAGTGCATAACTGACATACAGTATGCCTTAGTACACAGCACCACTGTACTCCTTTGTGGGCAATGAGAATTAAGTGCCTTGCCCAAGGACACAATGCAGTTACCCCTAGTTAGGATCGAACTGCTGACCTCTTGGTTGAAAACCGATCCACAAACCAGAGCCATAGCGCTTCCGAGCAATATCGAACATAAAACATTGTCAGATACCAACACGCTCTATGGGTAAAATAACCACAGACATTTTAATATTATGCTGCCCATTATGACTGGTCCAACATATTCATCATCATGAAAAACATCAATGAGATGAAATGTAAAAATAATATTTTCATGTTCTGATGTATTTAGTTATTATTTACTGGTGTTTCTAGCATCTGTGGCTGCAATAAAAGTATAAAATTAAGTTTAGCCAATGATTTATACCTGTGCCACCCACTTAACCCTTTACCCAATGCAGACGATATCAAAAGTTATTATTTTAACTAGCATTTTTTTTTAATTTTTCAAAAAATTTCAACAAAACCATATCATGTGACCCCTCATTGGAATGAGGTCAATGATATGGTTTTGTTGAAATATTTATAAAAATTTAATTTTTTCAACTGCTCAATTTGCATTTTACGCGAGCGGGTGGTAAAGTGTTAAGACTTCCAAGCCAAGGGTTGGTTACAGGGTTATTTTACCAATAAAACATAATTTGTTTACAACAGTCAACAAGCACAGCGGTACTTCATAGGGTTCCAATAGGGAATGTTCTTATTTACTTATTTATCTCATTTTTTATGGTTTTTGGATGATCTTTTTAGTAAACCACTTCTCGGCAGTGGCACTGCACCTTGAGGGGTTTAAAGACACTTTTGACAGCCAGGGTCATCTCATGTCAGACAGGGGGGTGGGGGGATGTTCTAGGGTTAACATGTTAATCTACCTTGGATCTTGACATGGTGTATTAGGATGATTAGCTTGTGAGGAATTTCAGTTAACCTTTTACCTAACACAGATTATTTTAAATATTATCTTTCCACATTCTCCAAAAAATGTCCAGAAGGGTTAATGTCATTTTATATTTATGCATTTAACCCTTAACCCAACAAATCGCCCGTATCCGCCTGCGTAATATGCAAATTCAGCAGCTGAAAAAATATTATTTTTCGAAAAATTTCAACAAAACCATATCATGTGACCCCTCTTTGATATGGTTTTGTTGAAACTTTTTTGAAACAAGAGGCCCCAAGGGGCCTGAGGGTGCTCACCTGACATGGTAGCCTAAATTTATATCAACCCAGAGAATTGATTTCAACAAGTTGCATCTGCTCCTCCTAAGAAAAGCTTATACCAAATATCCAAAGATTCTGACCAGTGGATCTAAAAAGAAAAAGATTTTTAAAGAATATTCCTCATATTGAACTAAGTTATAATTCAGGCTCCCACAGGGAGCCCATATATGAACCCAGGGACTTGGCTTTAACAAACTTGAATCTCACCCCCCCTAAGGATGCTGCACACCAAATATCAAAACATTCCGACTGCCGGATCTGAAGAAGAAGATTTTTAAAGAAAAGTCCTCATTTTGAACTAAGTTACAATTCGAGCTCCCACAGTGAGTCCAAATATGGACCTAGGGACATGGCTGAAGAAGAAGATTTTTAAAGATAAGTCCTCATTTTGAACTAAGTTACAATTCGAGCTCCACAGTGAGTCCAAATATGGACCTAGGGACATGGCTTGAACAAACTTGAATCTCACCCCCTAAGGATGCTGCATACCAAATATCAAAACATTCCGACTGCTGGATCTGAAGAAGATTTTTAAAGAAAATTCCTCATTTTGAACTAAGTTATAATTCGGGCTACCACAGTGAGCCCAAATATGAACCCAGGGACTTGGCTTGAACAAACTTGAACCTCACCCCCCTAAGCATGGTGCATACCCAATATCAGAAGATTCTGCCTGCTGGATCTTGAGAAGAAGATTTTCAAAGAAATTTGCCTGAAATGCACTAAGTTAAAATTTGGGCTCCTATATGGAGCCCAATTATAAACCCAGGGGACCAATTTGAACAAACTTGAATCAGATCCACCCCACAATGTTGCTTACCAAATATGAAAAGATTCTGAAGCTGGATCTGGAGAAGGAGATTTTTTAAGAAATTTGCCTCAAATGCACTAAGTCCGAATTCGGGCTTCTATATTAAGCCCAAATATGAATCCAGGGGCTGATTTGAACAAACTTGAATCAGATCCACCCCACAATGTTGCATACCAAATATCAAAAGATTCTGCCTGCTGGATCTGGAGAAGAAGATTTTTTAATAAATATGCCCGAAATGCACTAAGTCCGAATTCGGGCTTCTATATTAAGCCCAAATATGAATCCAGGGGGCCGATTTGAACAAACTTGAATCAGATCCACCCCGCGATGTTGCATACCAAATATCAAAAGATTCTGCCTGCTGGATCTGGAGAAGATTTTTGAAGAAATTTGCCCAAAATGCACTAAGTTTGAATTCGGGCTTCTATAGTGAGCCCAAATATGAATCCAGGGGGCCGATTTGAACAAACTTGAATCAGATCCACCCCGCAATGTTGCATACCAAATATCAAAAGATTCTGCCTGCTGGATCTGGAGATGATTTTTTAAGAAATTTGCCTGAAATGCACTAAGTTTGAATTCGAGCTTCTATAGTAAGCCCAAATATGAATCTAGGGAGCCGATTTGAACAAATTTGCATCAGATCCATCCCACAATGTTGCATACCAAATATCAAAAGATTCTGCCTGCTGGATCTGGAGAAGAAAATTTTTTAAGAAATTTGCCTGAAATGCACTAAGTTCGAATTCGAGCCTCTATAGTGAGCCCAAATATGAATCTAGGAAGCCGATTTGAACAAACTTGAATCAGATCCACCCCACAATGTTGCATACCAAATATCAAAAGATTCTGCCTGCTGGATCTGGAGAAGAAGATTTTTTAATAAATTTGCTTGAAATGCACTAAGTTCAAATTTGGGCTCCTATACTGAGCCCAAATATAAACCCAGGGGGCCGATTTGAACAAACTTGAATCAGATCCACCCCACAATGTTGCTTACCAAATATGAAAAGATTCTGCCTGCTGGATCTGGAGAAGAAGATTTTTTAAGAAATTTGCATGAAATGCACTAAGTTCAAATTCGAGCTTCTATAAGTGAGCCCAAATATGAATCTAGGAAGCCGATTTGAACAAACTTGAATCAGATCCACCCCACAATGTTGCATACCAAATATCAAAAGATTCTGCCTGCTGGATCTGGAGAAGAAGATTTTTTAAGAAATTTGCCTAAATGCACTAAGTTCAAAATCGGGCTCCTATACTGAGCCCAAATATGAACCCAGGGGGCCGATTTGAACAAACTTGAATCAGATCCACCCCACAATGTTGCATATCAAATATCAAAAGATTCTGCCTGCTGGATCTGGAGAAGAAGATTTTTGGAGAAATTTGCCTGAAATGCACTAAGTTCGAAATCGGGCTCCTATACTGAGCCCAAATATTAACCCAGGGGGCCGATTTGAACAAACTTGAATCAGATCCACCCTACAATGTTGCATACCAAATATCAAAAGATTCTGCCTGCTGGATCTGGAGAAGAAGATTTTCAAAGAAATTTGCCTGAAATGCAGTAAGTTCAAATTTGGGCTCCTATACTGAGCCCAAATATAAACCCAGGGGACCGATTTGAACAAACTTGAATCAGATCCACCCCACAATGTTGCATACTAAATATCAAAAGATTCTGCCTGCTGGATCTGGAGAAGAAGATTTTTTAAGAAATTTGCCTGAAATGCACTAAGTTCGAAATCGGGCTCCTATACTGAGCCCAAATATGAACCCAGGGGGCCGATTTGAACAAACTTGAATCAGATCCACCCTACAATGTTGCATGCCAAATATCAAAAGATTCTGCCTGCTGGATCTGGAGAAGAAGATTTTTTAATGTTTTTCCCATTGCCTACAGTGTTAAAAAGTGCTGACTCAGCACTTTTTCAAAGTCCTGAAACTGTACCCTATGATAAAACCGATGGCAATTTTTTTTTACCAATCCTTTCTGTTGGTCCTAAGGAAGCTGCACACCAAATAAAAATTCTCAGTGCCGTGCAGTTTTGGAGATATGGGCGTTTTAAATTTTTTCTATTTTTAGCTCCTGCGGTTCCCACGGGGCTGCGGGAAAATTTTTTTTTGCATAAATCAAGTACTCATGACCCAATAAGCCCTCACATAAAATTTGGTTCAAATCAGCCTCTCGGTTTGGAAAATAGAAATTTTGGGTGGGGCAAAAAATTTTGCCCCTCCCATAACGACGCCAAGTATAGCCCCACAAACTTCTCTTGAACAAATCTGAGTCTACACCTCAAGAGGAAGCTGAACACCAAATATCAAGTCTCTGCTACTGCTGGTTCATGAGAAGAAGATTTACAAAGATTTTGGTGGTGGCACCATCCAGGAGGAGGGGCAACTTCATTTGAACAAATCTGAATCGGCATTGGGTAATAAACATTTAGCCAACATTTGAATAAAATTGGGCTAGTGGTTTAGGAGGAGAAGTCGATAATGTAAAGTTAACGCCGGACGGACGACGACGGACGCCGGACAGAAAGTGATTAGTAAAGCTCCCCTTGAGCTTTGCTCAGGTGAGCTAAAAAATTAAAAAATGATATTTCAAATAATAAATTTTGAAATCGTTTGCGTTGGGTAAAGGGTTAACATATATATGAAATATGAAAGCCACAACATACCGGTGGTAGACTCCACTCATATATCAAAACAGGTCAGAAATGTTCTAAGTCCACACTGACAAAAAGTCTAACATTGCAAACAAGTAAAAAATCTCCGAAAAATGTCTGGCCAAAGGTTAATGTCATCTTATATTGATGCATTTAACACATAAATGAAATATGAAAGCCATAGCATACCGGTGGTAGCCTCCACTTATCAAGCATGTTCCAATGAGGGGTCATAACCTATGTTTTTGAGACAAAAAATTAGTGTTGTCTGCTTTTCATGTTAGGTAAAGGGTTAAAAAAAAAGTAAAAAATCTCCAGAAAAATGTCCGGTCAAGGGTCAATGTCATCTTATATTGATGCATTTAACACATATATGAAATATGAGAGCCACAGCATACCGGTGGTAGCCTCCACTCATGTATAGCAAAACAGGTCAGAAATTTTCTAAGTCCACAATGACAAAAAGCCTAACACTGCATTAACCCTAAATTTACCTAACGTAATGGCCAAAACCGGCCAGCGCTGTTCTCAAAAATCGCCATTTAATTTTCATTATTTTTTTCATTTTTTGTCTCAAAAACATAGGTTATGATCCATCGTTGGAACGAGCGTGTCAAGCTCGTTCCAATGAAGGGTCATAACCTATGTTTTTGAGACAAAAAATGAAAAAAAATTAGTTGTTCAAGAATTATTTTTGCAAGTGTCGTCTGCTTTTCACGTTAGGTAAAGGGTTAAAAAAAGTCAAAAATCTCCGAAAAATGTCCGGTCAATAGTTAATGTCATCTTATATTTTAGGGACCTTTTGGGGGGAATTCAAGAATTTTCCAGGGTTCCCACTGATATCAGAGAATCAAATTCAAGCACTATTCAAGCACTTTTCAAGGAATTTGATGAGGATTTTCAAGGACTATCAATCAGCACTGTACATATTGGACAAACAATCATTTCATTTGTCTACTGTTCGCCTAAAAATAAGGTTACCATTTTTTTGTTCAACTGCATTACCAGATCTTCAAAATATATCTTGACTTAAATTGCCATTTTATTCATTTCTTAACTATCCCAGAACCGTCATCTACATTGTAATGATAATAAAACTTACTGTTATGACGACATATTTATTTATTCGTGTTTTAGGTCACATACTTTTGCACAGTGGCTAATCATGACCACAACATGGAGATAAAGTCAAGGTCAGTCAATCGTTTATACCCCCATGTTGCCTATTATAGAGGATTCACACTCCAAGCATTAGTGACTGGGTCCTACAGTACGTGGAGAGTGTATTATCACTAAATCACTCACAGAGTGGAGATTCCACCTGAACAATAATTGCAAATTTGTTGTAAAGCATAACCAGCACCAGCAAAGTTTCAGCCAATGGACCTCCGGGTTAAACCCGGAGGTCCATTGGCGGAAACATAGCTTGTCCTTTTTGTCAATATGTACAAACTTTGAAAGTTATAGCTTGGGTGATAACTCCACTCCGTGGGTGATTTAGTTACAATCCACTCTCCACATACTGTATTTTACCAGTAAATAAGAGTTTGCTTACCACAGTAAACAAGCACTGCTTCACTTCCCAGGGTTCCCATGGGGGTTATGATGACATAATGATAAGATGCGATGTAGCACTCTGTGAGCCCTTTCCAAAAGTGTGCTATATCACAGCATCTTATCAGATTACTGACAAGAGGCACATGAAATAAACTGCAATGGTCAAGGAATCTACACACCAGATTGGGGTGGGTTATCATGAAACTTATTGTCTCAGAGGTTAAAGGTAAATTTGAATTCAAGTACTTTTCAAGGAAGGTGGTGGAAAATCAAATACTTTTCAAGGATAGAAAAGAATTCAAGCACTTCTCAAGGAAGTGGCTGAGATTCAATGACTTTTCATTTGAGTGGGAACCCTGTTTCCAAGGACTACATTGCAGCAAATTCATGGACCTCCTATAAATGAATCAATTGCATTAGAGTACAAGTTGTTCCAAGAAAATGCTTTTGAGTATCGATTAACCCTTTACCCAATGAATCGCCCGCATCCTCCCGCATAATATGCAAATTCATCAGCAGCTGAAAAAATATTATTTTTCAAAAAATTTCAACAAAACCATATCATGTTACCCCTCTTTGGAACGAGCTCGATGAGCTCGTTCCAAAGAGGGGTCACATGATATGGTTTTGTTGAAATTTTTTTTTAAAAATTTAAAAAATGATATTTAAAATAATAAATTTTGAAATCGTCTGCGTTGGGTAAAGGGTTAACATAACTGCAACAGCTTTGAATACTTTCATGGACCTTTGGGGTTTTGTGCCCATTTTTAACTGGTAGAGTGTTAAATTATTTTTGGTCCTCAAAATTTCTTTGTGCATCTTTGCCTTGTTACAATTGATGGGAGAGTGCCCATAGGCACTCTCCCATAAATTGTTACAAGGCAAATTCTAACAGATAAAATAATATCACTTCAAAGATAATGTGAAGCACATCCACAGAATATGAAGCCTTTAAATTGTGGTACCAGCACTTCAGAATAAAGCCCAAATATGGGCTTCCAGTACTCTACCAGTTAAGAAACCTTCAAGACTTTAAAAATAATTTTTTTGAATTCACGGACCTTCAAGGACCTGTGGCTACTCCAGAAATTACGCCATCATTAAATATTAAACCCAGCAATACGATTCTTACCAAATGATTTGTCTGCCATAATTCTTGTGACATATTCCAACAAGAGCAATGGCTAACTGGTGGCTAAATATGCCCGTTGAGCAATTCCGAGTTGTAGCAATTTTTCTTATGAGAAGGGAATAGATGAAGAGATATTTTAACCCTCTACACCCTGATGTCAAAATTCTGAAATTTCAGGCAGCAAATTTTATCCATAATGCAACTAGGAATTTAACCAATTCAATCTTGTTTGACAGAAATCTGTCAAACAAGATTGAGTTTGTTAAATTCCTAGAGACAGATAGATGGATGCATTTAATCCAGTGTACCCCCATTCTCTTCGAGAGTGGGGGTAAAACAACTGAAATAAGAATATTTATTTATTTATTTATTGGTGTTTAAGGTCACATATTTCTGCACAATGGCTAACCATGACCACGACAGTTTTACGGGTGGAGGAAGCCGGAGTACCCAGAGAGAACCACCGAGCAACGGTGAGCAATTGTCAGCACCCCAACATACCAACTCCACACAAGCAGGATTAGCATTGGTTGAAGACAGGTGCAGTACGCCTTAGTACACAGCGTCACCGTGCCCCCACGTGGGCAATGGGGGGTGAAGTGTCTTGCCCAAGGACACAACGCGGTTGCAGCAGGTGGGATTCGAACCAAGGACCTCTCGGCTTGCAGCCTGCGCCTCTACCAGCTGAGCCACCAACTGAAATAAGAAAACTTATGAAATGAAAAATATCAAAAACAATCCTCTATTGGAATTAAAGCTTGGTCAGAATAAGGTTATTTTTCAAAGATGCAACTAAAATGATAGCAGGAACCCATAAACTTTTTAAATGAAATCAAACTGAAAAAGCCCAATTACTAGAAAGAAACACTTAATTTAAAAAAAAATGAATACACCTGAAATTAAAAAGACTATTATGTCACTAAATGGTCAGGGAATTACAAGCAGAACAATTAATGATAAATACAAAATACTCAGGTTATTAGGCATATACTTTTTATACAACTTGTGTGTTTTCATCAGATGAATATGTTTATTTGATTTTTGTGAATGAAGTCCTGCAGAACAGTCCTCGTGAACTGATGAAAGACCGGAATGTACCAAGTTAACACTACAGAGGAATGAGGTTATTTAATTATTTATAACGGTGTTGACCATGCCAGATGATTTTTTTTCTGGTACAAGGATGATACCACAGAAATAATGCCAAGATTTTCAGTAATGCAAAACCAGGGAGTCCAAATATCAATCTAGGGACTTAACTTTAACAAACTGGAAGGATGTTGTATATCAAATATCAAAAGATTCTGACTGTTGATTCTGAAGAATATTTTGAGAATATTATCAATTTGACACTATGTTAAAATCTGTCCCCACCCCCCTGGGAACACAAATATCAACTCAGAGACTTCATTTGAACAAACTGAATCAGAACCCTCTAAGGATGCTGTATACCAAACACAGTAGAATCCTCTTAATTGTTTTTTTTGTTTTTATTGGTGTTTAAGGTCACATATTTCTGCACAATGGCTAATCATGACCTCGACAGTTTTATGGGTGGAGGAAGCCGGAGTACCCGGAGAGAACCACCGAGCAACGGCGAGCAACTGTCAGCTCCCCAACATACTAACTCCACACAAGCAGGGTTAGCATTGGTTGGAGACAGGTGCACCATCGACGTGCAGTACGCCTTAGTACACAGCGTCACCGTGCCCCCACGTGGGCAATGGGGGTGAAGTGTCTTGCCCAAGGACACAACGCGATTGCCGCAGGTGGGATTCGAACCAAGCACCTCTCGGCTTGCAGCCTGCACCTCTACCTACTCTTAATTGAATATCCATTTTGCCAGTGAAAATTATTCAATTAACAGGAGTATACAATTAACAGAGATTTGGTCAGTTTCCTGTGTTCTGGAGGTAAACTGAGCATTTATTCTATTAATCATGACCATGACAGTTTTACGGGTGGAGGAAGCCAGAGTACCCGGAGAGAACCACCGAGCAACGACGAGCAGCTGCCAGCTCCCCAACATCGTAACTCTGCACTGCAGCACAGGCAGGGTTAGATTGGTTGAAGACATGTGTATCATCGACGTGCAGTACAGCTTAGTACACGGCGTCATCGTGCCCCCACGTGGGCAATGGAGATGAAGTGTCTTGCCCAAGGACAATTAGGAGATATCCAATTAAGTGGATAGATTCTGATTCTATCTCAAGAAGAAGATTTTTAAAGATTATTCCTCATACTGGACTAAGTTAAAATTTGGGTTCCAATAGGGAGACCAAATATTAACCAAAAAACTTGTTTTGAACAAAGTTAGATTTGAACTCCCTTAGGATGCTGTATACCAAATATCAAAAGATTCTGACTGGTGGATCTGAAGAAGGAGATTTTTGAAGATTATTCCTCATATTGCACTAAGTTAAAATTAAGACTCCCCCAGAGAGCTTAATTATCAACTGAAAAAAGAAAACTCTTAAACTTGAGTTGAACAAATAGAATCCAGCCCCTGTAAGGATTCTGTATGCCATATATTAAAAGATTCTGAGTGGTGTTTCTGGAAAAGAAGAGTTTTAAAGATTATTCATCATATTGGACCAAGTTAAAATTCAGGCTTTTAATAGGGAGCCCAAATATTGACCCAGGGACTTGGTTTGAACAAAATGAGATCTAACCTCCCTAAGAATGCTGTATACCAAATATCAAAAGATCCTGAACGGTGGATCTGAAGAAGATTTTAAAAATTAATTATTCCCCATATTGCACTGAGTTAAAATTTGGTCCCCCATAGCTCAAATATTAACTGAGGGAGTTGCTTTGAACAAACTTGAATCAGACAATCATAAGGATACTGTATACTCAATGTCAATAGATTCTGAGTAGTGGATCTGAAAAAGAAGATTTTCAAAGATTATTCCCATATTGGATTAAGTTAAAATTTGGGCTACCATGGAGAGCCCAATTATTAACCAATGGGCTTGATTTGATAAAACTTCATTCTGACCACTGTAAGGATTCTGTATACCATATATCAAAAGATTCTGACCAGTGGTTCTGGATAAGAAGAGTTTTAAAGATTATTCCTCATATTGGACTACGTAATAATTCAGGCTCCAATAGGGAACCCAAATATTAACCCAGGGACTTGGTTTGAACAAACTAAGAACTGACCCTCCTAAGAATGTTGTATACCAAATATCAAAAGATTCCGACAGTTGGATCTGACGAAGATTTTTAAAGATTATTTCCCAATTTGCACTAAGTTAAAATTTGTGCTACCATAGAGAGCCCAATTGTTAACTGATGGACTTGAGTTGAACAAATTTGATTCCAACCCCTGTAAGAATTCTGTATCCCATATATTAAAAGATTCTGACTAGTGTTTCTGGGGAAGATGAGTTTAAAAGATTATTCCTCATATTGGACTAAGTTAAAATTTGGGCTCCAATAGGGAGCCCAAATACCAACCAAGGAACTTGGTTTGAATAAAATTAGTTTTAACCTCCCTAAGGATGCTCTATACCAAATATCAAGATTCTGACTGGGGGATCTGAAGAAGAAGATTTTTAAATAGTATCCCCCATACTGCACTAAGTTAAAATTTGGGCCCCCATAGGAAGCCCAAATATTAACAGAAGGACTTGATTTGAACAACCTTGAATTTGACCCTCAAAACAATGATGTATACCAAACATTAAAAGATTCTGATCGGTCGTTCTGAAGAAGATTTTTAAAGATTATTCCCCATATTGCAGTATGTTAAAATTCAGGATCCTGTATTGAGCTTAAATATGAACCAAGGGGCTTAATATTAGCAAACTTGTATCTTACTCCCCTACGGATGCTGTATACCAAATATCAAAAGATTCTTATCAGTCGTTCTGGAGAAGAATATTTTTTTAATTTTTGCAAATATACGCATTTTTCTGATGCCCCTGACACAACTGATGGCAATTTTTTTTAACCATTCCATTCTACTGGTCCTAAGGATGTGTCATACCAAATAACAATTCTCTGTTCCGTGTGATTTGGGAAAAATGGGTGTTTGAAAATATTTCTATTTTTATCTCCTGGGATTCCCACGGGGACACGTGAAATTTCTTTTGGGCCTGAATCAAGTACTTATGACTCAATAATACCACATATCACATTTGGTTCAAATTGGACCATTGGTTCAGAAAAAGAAATTTTGGGCGGGGCCAAAAATCTTACCCCTCCCATTACAAAGGCAAATATTTGTCCATGAACTTCGTTTGAACAAATTTGATTCTACACCTCAAATGGAAGCTCCATACCGAACATCAAGTCACTGTACCATACCCACTGGTTCATGAGAAGATCTTTAAAAAATTTTGGAGCATTTTCTTCCACCTCCTCCCTGTGGGGCTGGGCAAGTTGATTTGAACAAAAACAAGATGCAATGTCAGAACAAACAATTACCTCAAATTTCACTGAAATCAGTTCAGTGGTTTTGGAGGACAAGGTGCAAACACCATGTTCACGGACGACGGACAGTGAGTGATCACTAGAGCTCATCCTGACTAACAGGCAGGTGAGCTAATAACTGTCTATCAGAATCGAGTAGATGATTCCTTTTAGACACCCAATTTTCAAAATATTTCAAACTAAAACCAAGAGTCACCCTATCCTAATATGGTATGGCATAATGGGGAAGGGATGGCAAAGGGAGAAGAGAGGGGCTGTCTCTATCCATATCACTGTTCTCCAAGTAGAAGTATAATCTGGACACTTTTAAGACATATTTTAGCAACATGGATCAATTGATGTATCCACAAATTAAAAAATTTCTTACCTATATACATGTAGTTTGTTTATTGTTGTTAAACTCTAAACCCGCTGAGTATTTTCAAACTATTTTTTTTATCAAATCCAGTTATGGCTGCTGTGAAAGAGCCATAATAAGTTTCGATGAAAAAGTTATTCATATTCAACTCAAGCAATCATTGGTCAAAAAGTTCATTCAATTATTTAATTATTTATTTATTGGTGTTTAAGGTCACATATTTCTGCACAATGGCTAACCATGACCGTGACAGTTTTACGGGTGGAGGAAGCCAGAGTACCCGGAGAGAACCACCGAGCAATGGCGAGTTAACTGTCAGCTACCCAACATACCAACTCCACACAAGCAGGGTTAGCATTGGTTGAAGACAGGTGCACCATCGCCATGCAGTACGCCTTAGTACACAGCGTCACCGTGCCCCCACATGGGCAAAGGGGGTGATGTGTCTTGCCCAAGGACACAACGTGGTTGCCGCAGGTGGGATTCGAACCGAGGACCTCTCGGCTTGCAGCCTGCACCTCTACCAACTGAGCCACCGCGCCCCCAGTTCATTCAATTTGCATGGGAGAAATTTGATTTTTGTGCCCAAATTATACTTATTTCAGTGGCAAGAGAAATCCTGTACTGGGCAGGAATATCTCCAAATCCGCCAGTAGCACATAAGGAGTTGAGATCACTTTCAGTATGTGTGTGGCTATAACAAGAACGCATGACAACTATGAAGTGTTAGTTTAAGGTAGCAATGTTCAGGACAGTCATTTTGAGGCGAGTCACCGCCATCTATGACCCACCCAATTTTCACCCAATTTTCAAATAAAGACAGTGGTAAATGCCCACCTAAAATGAAAGTGTTAATTAAACTGCAGCTCGACTTGTCCAAAAAGGGATTGAACTGAATAGAAGGATAAAGTAATGCCATGTCACTCACTCAAGTTTCTACAGAAAAGACATCACATCAAAGCTACAAATGAAATCTGAAAGAAAAGGTGAGGGATGGGGCCTGTTGGGTGCACTAATGGAATTGTTGACAATTTATGTGTCAAATCCAAAATGGCTGGGGCCGGCTTTGTTTTTCAACAAAATTCAGAAACATTTGATAGCTCCCATCTAGACATCACACCAAAACTACATATGAAATTTGAAAAAGATTGGGTGAGAGATGCGACCTGCAGGGTGTGCTAATGGAATTGTTGACAATTCAGATGCCAAACCAAGATGGCTGCTGGCAGCTATATTTTTTAACGAAATTCAGAAAAATTTGATAGCACCCATCTGGACATCACACCAAAGTTACATATGAAATTCAAAAAAGATTAGGTGAGAGATGCGACATGTAGGGTGTGCTAATGGACTTGCGGAAAATTTATATCTGAATCCAAGATGGATGCTGGCGGCCATGTTTTTCAACAAAATTCAGAAATATTCGATAGCATGCATCTAGACATCAAACCAAAGCTACAAATGAAATTTGATAAAGATTGGGTGAGAGACGCAGCCTCTAGGGTGTACTAATAGAATTGTTGACAATTTATATGCCAAATCCAGGATGGCCACTGGTGTCATGTTTTTCAACGGAAATTTGGTAGCTCCCATCTAGACATTGCCCCAAAGCTACATATGAAATTTGAGACTGATCAGGTGAGAGCTGCGGCCTGTAGGGTGTGCTAAAGGAATTGTTGGACAATTTATATTCAAATCCAAGATGAACCGGCACTAAAGAATAAAGCCTAAATTTGGGCTTCCAGCACTCTACCAGTTAACACCTCCCAATGGATGGTACTAAAGAAAAGCCTATGGTACATGGTTCCGCATGATGGCATCATGGGGGGGGGGGGGGGGGAGGGGGTGGGTGGGTGGTTGAAACAACTTTTATACTATGGACGTAGTCATCCCCCTGAATCTTTTCCCCTGGAGGGTCTCAGTCGCTCTCCCATGATTTTCAAAAAGACATACCTGATTATTTATACCAATACTGTTCACTTTGAGGGTCTCTCACCTGGGACATTGGTTTCCAGGTACTTTCACAACAATATAGAATAAACAGCTGTGCCATGAGCGCATGATACGCCTGTTATTAATTACAAGAGGGAGCACACAATATGAGTATACATGTGTACTTGTCAGGGTTTTTTATATTCTTGTACATTTGACGAATAAAGTCCCATAACTCTGGAATGACAAATCGGGCAGTGACACAAATCAAAAGGGAGATTCCTTCCATCAACATATACTTGCAACCAAAAGATCATGAAAATTGCTCTAAGCATTTTCAAGTTATTGTTGTTCGACATGTGGAAAATTGCTTATATTTTGACAAATAAAGTCCCATAACTCTGGAATGACATATCGGAGGGCGACACAAATAGAAAGGGAGCTTCCTTCCATCAACATATACTTGCCACCAAAAAATTATGAAAATTGCACAAAGCATTTTCAAGCTATTGTCCGACATGAGGAAAATTGCCTATATTTTGACAAATAAAGTCCCATAAATCTGGAATAACATATCGGAGGGCGACACAAATCGAAAGGGAGCTTCCTTCCATCAACATATACTTTCCACCAAAAAATCACAAAAATTGCTTAAAGCGTTATGGAGTTATTGTACGATGTGTGGATGGATGGACAGACAGAGGGACAGCAGTATACCATAATACAACTGTTTTTTCAAAACGAGCGTATAAAAACTATTGATTACAGTAAACAACAACAGCTCCACTTTTATGTTTAGGTATTTCTTCACCTGTTCAGAACATGGTCTGATTTATCTACCCAGGGTAAAAAAAGATTGAATGGATTAACCTCCAAATCATAATTTTATAAAGCTTTAACTGGGAGACTGCTGGAAGCCCATATTTGGGCTTTACTCTAAAGTGTCGGTACCACAACTTAAAGGCTTCATATTGAGTGGATGTTCTACATATCACCTTTGAAGTGAAATTATTTAGACTGTTAGGATTTGTCTTATTATTGGCACTTTCCCATAAATTGTGACAAAGCAAAGATATGTGAACAAATTTTGATGACCAAAAATAATTCAGCACTCCAAAGTTTGTGTGTATATTGGAATAAAATGTACACTACTTCATACAATATGTATGTTGTATTTATCATTAATTACATTATCTAAGACACAAGTAAACATGCTTGGTAAAGAAATATGGCACATGCATTTCAGAGCAAATATACTGAAGGTCAAAGGTTCTTCATGGATCAGAAAAAATAGTATGATTCTTTCTTGAACACAAAACTGCTGACAGATATGAGCCTTAATCCTATCCTTGGCTGGAAAATGCCACTCCCCTGCTTGCCATGACTGGTGGGCATTTGTGCGGAACAAGTGAAAAATCACATTTACTCAGACTTCCAGAAGAGTGAACAATTACAATATAAATGCCTGTGTTGTTATTTTCTCATTCACACTTTACCCAACGTTAACGGCCAAAACCGGCCAGCGCTATTCTCAAAAATCGCCAATTACTTTTCATTTTTTGTCTCAAAAATATAGGTTGTGACCCCTCATTGGAACGAGCTCATCGAGCTCGTTCCAATGAGGGGTCATAACCTATGTTTTTGAGACAAAAAATGAAAAAAAGTAGTTATTCAAGAATTTTTTTTGCAAGTGTTTTCTGCTTTTCATGTTAGGTAAAGGGTTAAATAAAATGTTCAAATCAAAACCAGCAGTCTTTTTTCTTCATTATGTTACATATCAAAACCAAAATTTTTGCTCTCAACCACGTCTATTTGTATGGATGTGTTTATTGAAGGGATGGGCGGTTTGATTTTTAGGGTTTGGTTTTGGTTTCATTTTTTTCAGGAGAAAAACCGTGGCCTCAGTTTAGTTTCAGTTTTCCATTCATAGGCCTTGAAATAACTTGCCAACGATAAGTAGACAGATCTACAGGTTGCTATAAAGTACAACATAACTTTATCAAATTACTAATCTCACATGCTTTACCAGAAAGACTTCACAATTTTTTGGAACTATCTCGACTGAATCCACATATGAAAAGAATGGCATGCTGTTTCCATCTTTAAAGAATTCCTGCCAAAATAAATAGCAACAACTAACATGCGACCTCGCTTCAGCAAGATTACTAAGTAGTTGTTGATATTCATTTGGGAGGAAATCTCGCTTAGATGTAAAACAGCACGACTGCAGCCAACAGCTTATGATATAAGCCTTTTATTTCCATGTCTGCCTCCATGTTACTGCTTACGATCATTCTTGGACATCTTATCCTCATGGAATTTTATAAAATTATTCTTTTTTTCGACCACACTATGACCTGATCAAAATCCGGTCATGACAAACTGATACCACTTGGTTAAGATTTTCTAAATTGAATATTGGAAAATCAAGACAGAATCAAGAAAAAAAACACAAAATAAGCAACCGAGATTTGATGTGCCTTCATGTCCTTTTTTGACAGACGAGCCTTGGAGATTATAGTGTTGTGGACAGTAAAGCAGACAGAAAATTCTGGGATGCAATAAAAATCTCTGCCTGCTTTGTAAATACACAGAATGACACACACGTGTAATTGGGTTAATCGATATGGCACGAGTGCCAGGGCAGAAGGATAAAACGAGAGGCCAAAGGCCTGGAGTTTTATGCTTCCATGATGACACAAGTGACACATCGATTAACCCATTCACATGGATGTGTTGTTCTGTGTTTATTACATGCCTTCATGTCTGTGAAAACAATTATTAGAAGGAAACTTGGCAATTGATTTGACAACTATCAACAATAAGAACATATTTTATAGCTTACCAAATTTGGGAGGGGACCCCGTGTTACTATTTCGTCTCCTGAGTTTCAATGTGTTCTATGTGCCACTGGCACATAGAACACATTGGAACTCAGGAGACAATTTTTAGTTATCACTACCGATTCAATTGTAATTGCAGTGCACAATTTGTAGAAAGTTTCAGCGAAATTTCACTTGTATTTAAAAATAGTCTGCCAACGATTTTCATTTTCCACATGGTTTAGTGTTGCTATAGATGGGGATTACATAGAACAGGCATGTAATAAATCACAGTACTGTATGTGTTCAAACTGATATAAAAATGGTACTGCTAACCCTAAAAGTCCTGGAGATTGTGATAAAATATGTGCTATACTTTGAAAGTCTACATCCTGTGACTTTGCAGTTGTTCCAAGAGAAGACTTGGCAGCCTATATAGGCAATCAAGACCCGCCAAGCAACAACTGCAAAGGTACTTATAATGTAACTTGTATGTTTACCTGAAGATTGCCTGTTTGGGCACCTGTTTTGTTCCAGAAATGTTGGGGTTAGCCCTCTAAGGGTTAAATGAAAAAAGTATTTTCTAATCCATGAAGAATTTTTGTACTCATATGATTTATACCTGTTCCAAATATTTGCGCAATTCTTCCTTTCTTTCTAAAGCCAGACGAGCTCGTTTCTCTTCATATTCACCAAGTGGAAGCGCAGCTCCACGAGGCGAGATTGGAAGTGTCTTATTTGGACCAAGTGGTTTCTATATTGAAGTAAGTTGAATAAAAATGGCATGGTAAGAAAATATATAATAATTTCACTGAAATAAAATATTATGCATATAACAATATCAAGTTACAGAATGGTATTCAGTATAACACTAAATTTGCGATTTTAGTGTCACGGAGTTCGATCAACGTAAAGGAGCCAATTCATGTCATTTTTGTTACTCACTGTATCAATAGAAATGGTAACCATTCATCAGAGTAGTATCTGATTTTTAAAAAATGTTCTTATACAAATTGGAAGCCTGCTTTATAACCTTTTACCTCCATTAACCCCATACACCATGGGCCAAGTGCTTAAGCAAGCAGTTGAATTCTGTAAGGAATTCTTCGCTGTTACAGCCTGGAACTACTCTAACCTTTAACTCCTTGTGTGCTACTGACGGATATTCCTGCCCGGGACACAAAATATCTTGCCACTGCAGGCCTCAATATTTCAAAAATCATGGGAAACCCTATTTTGTTTCCGTCATTTTGCATCATGGGAAACGACCGATAACAATTTTCCGGTTCCGTCAACAGGGGTGTAAAAATATTGGAAGCCGAATGTTTCCAATAATATGCGACGTCAACTTGGATAAGGTGTCAGATCGTATGACAGGATCTTGCAGGCGTGCAATGAATTGCCCGCCTTGATTTTTTTTAGGCGTGCAAAAGGCAATAGGTGTGCAGCACGCCTGCATACCTAAAGAATGCCAGCCCTGATATAATGTACCTCAAGTGCAACAAGGTGCCATCTGCAATGCTAAAGCATTGCAGATGGCTCCTTGTTGCACTCAAGGGATAGAGAGGGGTGGTTCCTAATGTTGCATGTTTGTGGGATGGCTTGTCATGAAACTTCTCATCTCTGTGGAGTTATAGGTAAACTGAATTTAAGTACTTTTCAAGGGAGGTGGTGCAAAAATAAGTACTTTTCAATGATAAAAACAAATTCAAGCACTTTTCAAGGAAGTATCCAAAATTCAAGGACTTTTCATTTGAGTGGGAAGCCCTGAGTAAAGGGATAACACACTAAATAAATGGTAGTCTGTGCACAAACTCCGCCAAAAATGGGCTAAACAATCAGCCAGGGTTTCCACTAGGCCAGCTTTAGGTCTGGTAACCGGAACCCTCTCCCCTCATCAGTAGTGGTTAAAAAAAAATGTAGAATGAAGCATGTTTATGGATGAACAATTAGATATTTTTTGTAGAGATATCACAGCCCAAGAAGTAAAATTTGTCCACAGGTGAATGTATTGCTTTGACATTTATTTTCAACATGTATCACACATCCCGCACCCCCCCCCCCCCCCCCCACCCTCCCCCCACCACCACCATTATGCCTTTTTGAAATCTTCATGTTTGAACTCCGGACACATTGGTTTATGCAATGACAAATAACAAGTTGCAAACACACACATGGAACTTTCTGCATAAAGGTCATGAACTGGAATTCCCAGAATTTTAATTTTGTCAAAAGAACCTTTCTCCTTCTGAAGTTGACCAATTAGAATCATCCTGCGTGCAAATTCACATACGTCATGAAAAATTGCCATTTACATCTGCTTTTACATAAGTTAATCTTGAAAGCAAAAATGGAAATTTTTATTTATTTGGATAAAAAACTTTTCCTGTGTCATCAGTACACTCTCCTGACACTTCAACACAAAATATCTGGTGCAAGAACATGACAATGAAGATACTTTGTCAGCTTTGAGTTTGAAACACTTGCAATTTAAGATGTAATTGCCAGACTCTATTTCAGCAGGCCTGGCATTCTTAAAAATGCAGGAGGGCTAAAAATCGCTTCCCTTGCATGGCCTAGGTATTAATGAAGTCTGCCTAGTGGGCGTTGTGCATTTTATTTGGTGCTGCTAACAAGGTAGTCTCTGTCAGATGGCTACACTGCCCCTCCCACACCTCCAGGCCTCAGCAAGGCCGGGAGGTGTGGGAGGAGCAGTGTAGCCATATTATGGAGACCACTAACAAAGGAGATATCTTAAAAGATGTGGGTTTTAGGAATAGGCTGTTATGATAATCATTATTTTTTAAGGCCTGGAGGGCTAGTTTTCGTCCTCCTTAATTTTTTTAAGGTGAGCAGTAGGCAAGCAAATAAATCGCTCTCCTGAAGATGCCAGGCCTGTTTCAGCAGTAAAGAAAAGTCAGTACAGAAGAGAGGAATAGCAAAGCATTACCCCAACCTTTGAAATAAAACAAATAAGTGTAAAACATTTTTATTCAAATTTTATTCACATTTTAGTGCTCTTTAAAATGTGTGTGAAAGTGTTTAATGCAAAGAAACAAAGAACAGACAATGTGTAGACAGAACAAGTAGTTTTTATAACAAACTTGAAATAAATCTGATATCAATGTCGTTTGACTTTACAAGACATCAACTGAATAACCACTTTTTATTAAAATACTATCAATAATATCAACCAAACAAAAATACATCTGAAACACGAAAAGATAAAAATGTGTATTTTGTAACCCTTCACATAATGAAACAAAAATTTCCTTCTGAATTTTACTAATTACTGCTTCTTGCCTCGAAAACATGACTCCTCGTTTGAACGAGCGCATTCAAATGAAGGGTCATAAGCTTTGCTTATTTTTATATTTTTATTTATTTGAGTTTAAGGTCACTTTCAGCATCTATGGCAACATCGTGACAGCAACACATATGAAGTCAATTTTAGCCAGTCACTGATACCTACACTGCCCACTTTAGAGGACGTCGGCCCCAGCTGCTGATTACCAGGTCCTATTTTACTAGTAAAACAGAACTTGTTTACAAACAGTAAACAAGCACTGTTTTACTTCTGGTGGTTCCAATAGTGGAAAGTATTCAAATGACAGAAACATTCAATCCACATGTACCAGAATTTGATGAATTTCCTATACTCTAGTATTTGAGACATTATATTTGTTTGACAGAGCTCATGGAGCTCTGTCAAACAAATAATGGAGTAAGTATCTATTTTAAAGGTTCTAAGAGCAAATTATCTATATTAATACTGAGAAGAGCAAAATTATCTGTATTAACCCTTTGAACCCTAGTTTCTTCTTTTCCGGCCAGGAACATAATACGTCATAACATCATTAAATATTTACTTATTTATTGATGTTTAAGGTCACATATTTATGCACAATGGCTAATCATGACCGTGACAGTTTTACGGGTGGAGGAAGCCGGAGTACCCGGAGAGAACCACCGAGCAACGACGAGCAGCTGCCAGCTCCCCAACATCGTAACTCCGCACTGCAGCACAGGCAGGGTTAGATTGGTTGAAGACATACGTACCATCGACGTGCAGTACGCCTTAGTACACGACGTCATCGTGCCCCCACGCGGGCAATGGAGATGAAGTGTCTTGCCCAAGGACACAACGCGGTTGCCGCAGGTGGGATTCGAACCGAGGACCACTCGGCTTGCAGCCTGCACCTCTACCTACTGAGCCACCGCGCTCCCCATCATTAAATAGGATGGCTGCTCAGTAAATGTGTGGGGCAGACCAATCAAAATTTTAAACGTGCAGCCTGAGGCTGTGCGTTGAAAATATTGATTGGTCTACCCCAAATAATGGATATGGACTCTTCTAAGTGCTTCCACTGAACTGGCATGGAAGATACTACTGGAGTTCAAAGGGTTAATACAGAGATTGATGTGGTTGATTTTGGTGGGACTCCTTGTGCATAGAAACATAATTTGTCCATCAAAACCTGTGATCTGTCCGGATAAATCGCATGATATTATTTAGTGGCTTAAGATAAATCTTTAAATCTTATTAGCGAATTGCTGCAAAAATGATAATATAAAGTTATCCTTATCAAAAAAGAAAGCCACATAGTAACTCCACAAATCAATTTGTATTGTATGGATGACTTATTCACTGTTATACATATTGGAATGGAAGCCTAGTTTTGAATGACTGATTCTGTTGTCAAGAGGCGATATCTCACACTTTTCTAGTCAAGTGTCAAAATGGAAATAAACAAACTAACCAAAAATATTTTGCAACTTTTTTCTAAAATAACCCCCCACACTTAACCCCTTACCCAACGTAACGGCCAAAACCGGCCATCGCTATTCACAAAAATTGCCAGTTAATTTTCATTATTTTTTCATTTTTTTGTCTCAAAAACAAAGGTTATGACACTTCTTTGGAACGAGCTCATCGAGCTCGTTCCAATGAGGAGTCATAACCTATGTTTTTGAGACAAAAAATGAAAAAAAATAGTTATTCAAGAATTTTGTTTGCAAGTGTCGTCTGCTTTTCATGTAAGGTAAAGGGTTAAAAGGACTTCACCCAAGGGATTGATTACAGGTCTGATTATACCAGTAAAGCAGATACTACTCAACTTTTTGGGGTTCTCACAATGATTCAAGACCAAGTATGATTTTTGGAAAGATTTTATCCACCATAAAATGGTAAGAACTCCAGAAGGGCAATTATTTACGGAGACGACCCACCCTTAGTATGGCATTTATCACTGCAATGCCAACTGACAGTGAATAATATTTAGACCAAACTATAACAAACAAGGGGTAATAGATTTATTTATTTATTTATCTATTTATTTATTTATTTATTTATTTATTTATTGGTGTTTAAGGTCACATATTTTTATTTATTTATTTATTTATTTATTTATTTATTTATTGGTGTTTAAGGTCGCATATTTTTGCACAGTGGCTAATCATGACCACAACATGAGTATCAACTCAAGACCAGGGGTGAGCGTTAATAAGCCATGTTGCCCATTTTAGAGAGGGTTTGCACCTCCCAAGCATTGGTGACTGGGTCCTATTTTACCAGTAAAACAGAGCCTGCTTACTGAAGTGAACAGGGTAACAGATGTGGGCCTAAAAGAATAGAAAATTTAAGAAAGAATTCTATTCCATCGGAACTTTTCCCAACAGAACTGTAGCAGAAAATTGTACATATTGATGCACAGTGCACATCAGACAGTGAATATTTTATTTTTCAACAGACTTCACAAGTATAACTATTACGATCTCAACATTTAACATGAAATATATAATATATTCAAACAATTACCTGAGCTAAATGTTGATTATATTCATTTTTCCTCTCTGCTGCAAGTTGTTTCTGTCTGACATCATGAGAATTACTACCTATTGGAAGACCATGTTCTGGAGGTGTTCTTAACCTTCTCTACAATAATAAAATACATTGAATCTCATTAATCTTTTAACCCTTTACACAATACACATGATATCACCATATTCTGCCCTCTTTGGGAAAGGGTCTGGTGCCAGACATTCAATGCTTTTTATAACAAACAGTTGCAAGAAATAATGATCAATCTCTGTAATATCTGTCGAATAAATTGTTCTTATACTATTAATGATGAAGATATTTCAGTGATAGTCTACATTCTGAGGCTTTGCAGTCGTGTCTAGGCAAGTCTTGGCTGCCTATATAAATGATAAGGTTACTCAGAAGTAACTTTGAAACATATCTAAAAACTACCTGTTGGAGCACCTATTTTTGTTGCAGTAAAAAGTGGTGAAAGTGAAAATTAGACCTTCAAGAATTAAATTTTTATTTGAATGAAGACTGAGACTGGGAAATTTTTGGTTTGAATTGGAAAAAAGGTCACAATTTATTTTAATTTTTGAAAATAATTCCACAAAACCATGTCATGGGACCCCATATTGGTTCCAATGATGGGGTGGGAGAGGGGGGAGGGGGGTCACATGATCTCTTTTTCGTGAAATTTAACAGTAAGATGATTTTTTTTCTGCCATTGAGATTCTACCACACAAATAATATCCAGATTTCCAGCAGTAATAAAAGATAGGGTGCCCAAATATCAACCTAAGGACTTAACTTGAAGAAACTAGAACTAAGCACCCCCTAACCTGCCACTCCTCTTCTCTCCCCACCAGAATCAGGATTCTAACCACTGGATTTGATAGAGGCACATTTTCAAAGATTATTCCTCATATTGGACTAAGTTCAATATACCCCTCCTGACTCTGTTGGCAGGGATAACAAAAGGCCTCAGGGGGCCTGAGACGCTCACCTGACAAAATTGTTTAGGGAAGGATTTAATTAGCATGTATGGCTAGTAAACACTACAGAGAAATCAAGTCATGTAATTATTTATTACTCCATTGCCTCTTTCAGATGATTTTTCTAGTTTTGAGATGCTATCATTGCAACTTAACTTGAACAAACTTGAATCCTCCCCCTTCCCACCCAGGATGTTATATCAAATAATAATAGATTTTGAACAGTGGATCTGAAGAAGAAGATTTTTAATCCTCATTTATCATATTACCACTCCCTGAGGAACCCAAACATGAATCCAGGAACTTGATTTGAATATATTTATCCCCCCTCCCCCAGGGGTAGCATGCACCAAAAACTGAAAATTCTGGATGGTGGTTCTGGAGAAGATTTTAAAGAATATTCCTTGCTTTGGGAGACTTCAGGAAGACAGCACATTTCGCTATGTTGTCTCCCTGAAACATGTGCATGCATCTACTGTATTACTGACTGAACTATATTTGTAATGTGCATATGCTGCTAAATAAAACAATTCATTCATTCATTCATTCATTCATTCATTCATTCATTCATTCATTCATTCATTCATTCATTCATTCATTCATTCATTCATTCATTCATTCATTCATTCATTCATTATTTATTTATTGTGGTCGAACAACACTTTTGACAGCCAGGGTCACCTCGTGTCAGACACTCATTTCTCTTTTGCACAAAGTTTAAATTTGGACCCCCACCCCCCCCTCCCCATAGTGAGCCCAAATATTAGCACACAGACAGTAAATGATAAAATAGAACCACGGATAAACCGTCATTGTTTTACCTGAGAAATGCTCTAAGTTGAAGTTGCTCCAAGTTGGAAAAGGTTCATACCTTATGCAAAATTTGTACAGAACTCCAATTCAAACCTGACATGTAGTTTGGTACAATTGCGTCACATGACAAATTTGGTTGTTGTGAAATAAGCAGAACTGAAGTTATCATCTGGTGACCAGAATGTTGGTGAAAATAAGCAATTTCTACATTGAAAAGGCCAGTAACGCTTGTAAAAATCATCGGACCAAATCATTCGAACTTCATCTTTATTTTGATATAAATGAGGCACAAACCCAGTTTGGTCCTGATCTATAAATCCAAACTCAAGTTAACATCCGAAAATGGAAAAGTTTATGGATGGATGGACAGATGAACAGAGATGGATGGACAGACAGATGGATGAACAGACAGATGAATTGACAGATGGATGGACAGACGAATAAATGGACCCTGACCTGCAGTTTGGTATAATTTTAAGTCACATGCTAAATTTGGTTGAGGTGAAATAAGCAGAACTCAAGTTATTGTTCGATAACCAGAATGTTGACAGAAATAAGCAATTTCTATGTTGAAAAGGCCCATAACTCTTGCAAAAAATCATCAGACCAAACCATTCAAACTTAACCTTTATTTTGATCTTACTGTGGCACAAACCAAATTTGGTCCTGATCTATAAATCCAAACAAGTTATCATCTGGAAACTGAAAAGTTTATGGTCGGATGGATGGACGGATGGCCCCTGACCTGTAGTTTGGTATAATTGAGTCACATGACAAATTTGGTGGAGGTGAAATAAGTAGAACTAAAGTTGTCATACGGTAACCAGAATGTTGGTGGAAATAAGCAATTTCTTAGTCGAAAAGGCACATAACTCTTGTGAAACTCATGGGACCAAACCCCAATTCAAATTTAACCTTTATTTTGATATAACTGACGCACAAGACAAGTTTGATCTTGATCTAAAAATCCAAACTCACGTTATTATCCAAAAACCAAAATGTTGATGGAAATGTGCAACTTTCAAGTTCAAGTCGAAAAGGCCCATAACTCCTGTAAAAATCTTTGGACCATGCCCCAATTCGAACTTAACCTTAGGAACAAACCAAGTTTAGTCCTGATCAATAAATCCAAACTTGAATTATTTTGAAAACAAAATGTTAACAGACAGATGGATATACAGACAGGCCAATCACATAATACGTCCCATTTTTTCAAAACGTTTGTATAAAAACCCACTCAAACACCAAATAATCTACAGTGTACATAAAGTAAATCAAGAAAATCTTGATTTTAAAGCAGAGGAGATACTGCAATGAGAAAATTTATCTGAATGTGTAAACAAACTGAAATATACTCAAAAAGTTCATTTTGTAAACGATGTAAAGAAATTCCCAATTCAGTCTTTCTGATGCAAATTTTTCCAGTGGTAAGAACCTTGGACCTTCCCATAAAGGCTGGATAGAAACCATAAAAGCCATGAAAGTCAGCACTATTCATAAAAGTTTCCATTCAAATATTAAATTTTTGCCTCAAAAACGTAGGTTATGACTTCTCATTACAAAGAGAACATTCCAGTGAGCGACATCAAGCTATGTTTTGAGGCAAAACATGGAAATTTTTTGTTATTTACTCTTTATTCAATGATCACAATATATTCTGTTATTTTATTTATTTTTTTCATTTTTTTCAAAAAAATCCGACAAAACTATATCATGTGATCCATCATTGGAATGAGCTTGATGAGCTCATTCCCATGAATTTTTTTATTTTTCAACTGCTCAATTTGTAAATGGTCATTATCTTAGGCCTAACAAAGTAGATTTTCTCTTTCTCATGCCATTTTTCTAAAATTGAATGTAGGCAGGTGTTTTTATTTTATTTTTTATTTTTATAAATATTTCTTTGCTATCAAAAGTTCATGTTCTTGGTTTGTTTTATGTTTTAGGCCTCATAATCTACAGAATAGCATGGGTGGTGGTGGTGTATTTTGTCCCTTGAGTGCAAGAAGGCTTTGCAATGCTTTAGAATTGCAGAGCCTTGTTGCACTCAAGGGACAAATTTATCAATTTTATTAACTTGGGTAAAATATCAGACATAAACCATTTAATTTTTTTTTTTTTTTTTAAAGTTTGCATTGGTCATTAAAACCAGCCAAAAGGACCACGCACTAGGGTCTAGGAAATTTAAATTTAATAGTAAATTTCCTTTCTTATTATACCTACCAGAATTGTTTACAACAGGCTTGCATTGCAGTGGAAGTCTCTAACTCAGAAGTATACTCTCTATTTTGATCTTTCCCCAAGCGATTTGGGAAATAAAAGAGGTGCAAAAGCACCAAGAAAAAATAAGCCAAAAAATAAGCTACCGGCGCACACCCAGTAGGGGATGCTCTTCTCCTTGAACAGATCCACAGCTTCCGGTGCCAGTGCGCAGACGTGAAAACAGTGACACATTCTTTTTGAATCCTCCAAGATTGGAGTTATGTGATCAGCGGGGAGGAAGGATTCTTACCCGAATAAGAAGATGAGAGGGCCTCTACATAAACAATTGTGGTAGGTATAATAAAAAAGGACATTTACTATAAAATTTAAATTTCTTATCAACCTACCTTACAACTGTTTACAACAGGCAGATTAGACAATAGGAGGAGGGAATAGCATAACCAGCCCCCACATAACCTGACTGCGCTGGAACCGTGGAGAGAAGAGTTCCTTTGGCCTATGAAAACATAGCATCACAAACATTAGTAAAAGACAATGAAAGATGAGGTGTGATACACAGACAGAAAGGTCAGTAACCAATCACATGGCTAAAACTGACCTTTTAAGAAGCTAATGGCTAGAGTAGACAACAGCCTGAGCAGAAGAAAGAGGGCCCAAAGAAAAAAGGTCCTCAGACTACACCTGCAACTGAGGCAGATAGAAGGTGGAGAAAGTAGAAGCATTTCTCTAGTAGGCTGCCTTCATAACATCTGACAACTTGACAGAGTTAGCATAAGCCCAGGAGGTAGAAAAGGCACATACCTCGTGGGCAGAAATAAGATTGGTAATACAACTGTCAGTTGCTAGACGAGTGTAGGATGCGCAAATAGCAAGACAAATCCATCGAGAAATGAATTGAGGAGAGATCTTCTGTCGGCCATGAATAAGAGACAGAAAGAATCATTTCCTGCCTTTCCTAATGAACTGTGTCTGCTTGAAATAAAAGCGAATTGCACAAACCGGACAGAGCAAAGGGCGATTACCCTCAGCAGCAGTAGAAAGAGCCCTGATACAGATAGCAGGTGGAGTTGTTTCTGGTATGTGATTCTTGGCCAGAAAGGAGCAATCAGTGGTGACAGTAACACTGTTGGGAGAGTTCCTGAAAAAGGCCGGATCAACAGAGATCCTTCAGGCCAAGGCAAAAATCATTAGAAAAGCCATCTTGTATGTGAGAAAATGCATGTCACCTGGGATAAAGGTTCAACAGCGCCCAAGAAAGATTCCATCTTGGGGTAAACTGCAAAGTCCAGGGCGTTTTCAAAGAAAAGTGCCAAATAAGCTTGGAGAAGTATGGATTAGTGCCGATACAACACTTTCCCACATTCCGAAAGCATGGAACTGTACCCTTTGATGGTAACAGGTTGGAGACCCTGAGAACCAAACAGATATACTAGAAACTCTGCAATCTGTGTTATCAAAGGTTCAGCATAATCAACAGAGTGATCAGCACACCATCGACAGAAAACCTTCCACTTAGTGACATAGGCTAAACCGGTGGAGTGCCGCCCTTCCTGACCAGTGCTCGTCTCAAAACGCCTCTACGGAGTAGACAGGACCTGACAAAAGATATATGTGAAGGCACAATGAAGTCGGGTCCACGTGAAACCTCCTCCAGTGATCTTGGCAAAGAAGGTTGCGATGTGGAGGGAGACGTGTCGGAACCGCCACCAACAACAGAGCGGTGCTGATTGATTCATATCTGCTGAGGCTGTGACAGGGGAGCGATCAGAATGATTCGACAACTGCAGGTTCATATCTTGGCTGGAACCTGAGGCAGAATCGGAACTGGCAGGAAGGCGTAGCCAACTGGATGTGCTGGTTCTGAATGTAAGAGACCACTGTTGAATTGTCAGACAACAGAAGGAACTAATGATTCGAAAGGTGGGGGGATCCACTGCCGCAAACTCAGAAGAAGAGCAAGAAGCTCCTTCTGGTTGATGTGAAGAGCTGCTTGATCCTGGTCCCATACCCTGTGAAGGAAAAGACCTAGAGGATCCAATGTCGCACCCCATTTGAGATTGCTGGCATCTGCCATCAGAACAGGATCCAACATGGGCAAGTCCAACGGAACTCCCTGCATAATCCACTGAACATCCGTCCAGGGGAGAAGGTGACAATGAAGAGATGCTGGTAACGAAGCACCAGATTCAGAGGATTGACATTCGACCTCCAACGACTGAGCTGAAAGTGTAGGGGAGGTCTAACATGCAGCCGACCTAGAGGAATGAGATCAATCACCTAACTGCAGAGACCGAGCAGCCGGAGAATACTCCGAGCTGTCACAGACGTGGACCAGACAGAGTCAAGGCAAAAGTCGAGAATCACAGCCCATGCCTGAGGAACCACCACCGTATTCAGCTGAGTACAGAAGTCCATCCCCAGATGACAAAATGACTGAGAAGGGACCAGGTCTGACTTTTCCTCGTTGACTCTGAACCCTAGCGACATGAGCCGACTCAACAGTGTGTCGACATCTGACTCCAGAAGAGCAGCATTGGAGTACCTATGGAGGGTATCGTCCAGATATGCCAAAGTAGTCACCCTGGACTGTGTGCGATGGAAGGCTATCACATGCGACATCAGTCGGGTTAAGGCCCAAGAAGCCAGGTTGAGGCCAAAAGGCATGGCCTTGAACTGGTAAACATGCCCCATAAAAATGAATCAGAATGTGAAAGTAAGCATCTTGTAGGTCGATGCTGGAAGCGAAATCTCCCTGGTGAATGGAGTGGCGAATCGACCTGAAAGTCTCCATGCTGAACTTAGGAGCAATGATAGACTGGTTCAGGATACTCAGATTGATAACCAGTCGGCACCAAGAACAGGTGGGAATAAAATCCCACTGAATGAATGTTCTTGACAACCTGGGTTGCCCCTTTGACAAGAGAAATGTGCAGACTAAACGAAACATAAGGTTTTGTAGAGTTAATTTCATTTGGTCAGAAATTAATGAATTCTACACTTTTATTTGGAACACAAGCATTCATATAACCCTAGATAATTTACATACATCAGAAAACAGTAGCAAAGAGAATGGTAACAAGAATAACAGTGACTGCACAACCATGACTGCCCCCCAAAACTGTGACCGTCACCTGTGAGTCAGACCTCCATCAAACAAAAAAGGAATTTCTGCAAAGTTTCAATAAAATCCAACGAAGCATCTCAGAGTTATGGAGCGAATATGGAAATCTTCGAGACAGATAGTTGACCTTGATCTGTGACCTTGAACTACATCAAACAAAATACAATTTTATGTGCGATACATTGTCTCCCCATAAGCAATATGTATGCCAAGTTTCAACAAAATCCAACAAAGCATCTCAGAGTAATGCAGCGGACACCAAAACTTTCCTGATGGACAGGCAGAAATGACAATAACTTAATGCCCCTGAAAAAAAAATTTCGGGGCAAAAAAAAAGGTTATGCCAGTCGAAATAGGTAACTAAACTAGACCTGTTCATAAGCACAACTACCGAAATAACCCTGCAATGTGCAGGCCAACCCAAAATAAAGGTAGCTATCAAGTCGATTTATAAAAATATGTTAGCACATTGTATAGGTGCTTCATTTTGATATTCAGAAAAGGAAAGGAAAATAAAGTGTCACCATACAATGACACAAAAAGATTCCCGCTTGTTATTTAACAATGCAAGCCTGACTATAGGTGATACAGTTTTGGGGTATATGCAAATACTAAGCCCATAAAGGGGGAGTGACTCTGGCAATAAAATCTCGAACGACACCTGCATTTCACGGAGGGTATTCAGCAATAGGATACACTTGCATACCAAATAACAAGTCACTTAGCCAAGTACTTTACAAATTATTCATGATTGAATTATGGGATGGATAGACAGATGGATGGACAGACGGACGGACATATAGACAAACAGATGGATGAGGCAATGACTCGCAATAAAATCTCGAATGACACCTGCATTTCACTACAGGTATACAGCAATAGGATACACTTGCATACCAAATATCAAGTCACTCAACCAAGTACATTACAAGTTATTCATGATTGAATTTCACGATGGACAGATGGACGGACAGACGTTCTTACAAATGGCTACTTATGTGGCTATTTTATGGACATGTTAGGTGGCTAACCTAAAACACATGTCCAACATAATAAAACAGGTTTTTGGGGGGAAAATTTTTGGGGGGTCAGCTAACCCTAACCCTACCCTTTACTGACCCTAACCCTACCAACCCCTAATCCTAAGCTAACCCTAAACTAACCCTAGCCACATAACTCTTAACACCCCTTCACTGATCCCCACCCCACCCCACCCCAGAATGCCCTAACCTTACTCTACATTTACGCAAACCCCCACTGCCAACCCCCCCTCCCCCCCCCCCCCCCCCCACACACACACAATAAGAGATTCTGTTATGTGGCTACCCACGTAAGAGACTTTAACCACATAAGTATCCTGTTTTACTAACTTGTAGCCACATAAGTAGTCATTTGTGTGTGCGGATGGACAGGCGGACTGATGGACAGACAGACCTGGTACTGTCTTATGACATCAATAAAATAGAGCTGCACATCAAATATGAAGTCATTCCATGGAGTACTCTGTAAGTTGTTCATGAATCAATTTCAAGGCAGACAAATTCTAAGTCCATAAATGGCAATGACTGACAATAAAATCTCGAACGACACCTGCATTTCACTATGGGTATACAGCAGTAAGATACATTTGCAAACAAAATATCAAGTCACTCAAACAAGTACTTTACAAGTTATTCATGATTGAATTCGGGATGGATGGACAGACAGTCACTCAAACAAGTACTTTACAAGTTATTCATGATTGAATTCGGGATGGATGGACAGACAGATGGACTGACAGATGGATGAATGGACAAGGCAATTCCTATATACCCCCACTGGGGGTATAAAAATTTCTTGCATAACCTCTTGATTCTAAACCTCAAAAGGACTCTGTATACCACATATCAAGTCTCTGCAACTGGTGGTTCATTAGAAGATTTTCAAAACATTTGGCCATTTTTTCCCCACCCCTCTGCTCAATATGAGCCGAAACCTAATTTGCACAAAAATCAAAATGCCCCATATAACCACTACTTACACGAAATTTAACAAGAGCGCTTGTATCGCTGAAGCAATACAATGTCCCCTACCGGACTAATGAGCATTAATAATTTACAAATGTCATAACCTAGATGTGATCAGCATGAATTTCCAAAAAAAGTCCAGAAAACTGATATTTTGGCGCTTTTCCATATTTCCAAGGGCCATAGCTCACACAAGAATAATGCAATCAGCATGAAACTCAAACTTGATCTGTAAGTCATCGTTCTATAGTAGGTTACCAAGAATGAAATCACTCGGTTGAAGCATTTCCAAAAAAACTCCGGAAAACTAAAGTATGACTGACAGACTGACTGACAGACTGACGCATGGACAGAGTACAAATGAAACTTGATCTGTAAGTCATCGTTCTATAGTAGGTTACCAAAAATGAAATCATTCCGTTGAAGCGTTTCTAAAAAACAGTCAGGAAAACTGAAGTATAACCGACAGACTGACTGACAGACTGACGGATGGATGGACAGAGTGTAAATGAAACTTGATCTGTAAGACATTGTTCTGTATAGGTTATCAAAAATGAAATCATTCCGTTGAAGCGTTTCCAAAAAAAGTCTGGAAAACTAAAGTACGGCCGACAGACTGACTGACTGACAGACTGACAGATGGATGGACAGAGTGTAAATGAAACGTGATCTGTAAGTCATCGTTCTATAGTAGGTTACCAAAAATGAAATCATTCCGCTGAAGCGTTTCCAGAAAAAGTCAGGAAAACTGAAATTTTGGCGCTTTTACATATTTCCAAGGGCCATAACTCACTCAAGAATAATGCAATCAGCATGAAACTCAAACTTGATCTGTAAGTCATCGTTCTATAGTAGTTTACCAAAAATGAAATTATTCTGTTGAAGCGTTTCCAAAAAAAATCTGGAAAACTGAAATTTAGGTGCTTTTCCATATTTCCAAGGGCAATAACTCACACAAGAATAAGGCAATCAGCATGAAACTCAAGCATGATCTGTAAGTCATCCTTCTATAGTAGGTTACCAAAAATGAAATCATTCCGTTGAAGCGTTTCCAAAAAAAATCCGGAAAACTGATATTTTGGTGTTTTTCCATATTTCCAAGGGCCGTAACTCACACAAGAATAATGCAATCGGCATGAAACTCAAACCTGATCTGTAAGTCATTGTTCTATAGTAGTTTACCAAAAATGAAATCATTCCGTTGAAGCATTCCAAAAACACTCCGGAAAACTGATATTTTAGTGCTTTTCCATATTTTCAAGGGCCGTAACTCACACAAGAATAATGCAAACGGCATGAAACTCAAACTTGATCTGTAAGTCATCGTTCTATAGTAGTTTACCAAAAATGAAATCATTCCGTTGAAGCGTTTCCAAAAAAACTCCGGAAAACTGATATTTTCGTGCTTTTTCCCATATTTCCAAGGGCCGTAACTCACACAAGAATAATGCAATCAGCATGAAACTCAAACTTGATCTGTAAGTCATCGTTCTATAGTAGTTTACCAAAAATGAAATCATTCCGTTGAAGCGTTTCCAAAAAAAACTCCGGAAAACTAAAGTGTGACTGACAGACGGACAGACTGACGGATGGACGGAGTGCAAACCTATAGTCCCCCTCCGGCGATGCCGGTAGGGGACTAGTTAAAATGTGGCCAGTGGTTTAGAAGAAAGAGGCTCAAACACCACCTTCACGCAGGACGACGGACGACGGACAACAGATGGACGGACAACGGACGAAGAGTGATAAGAAAAGCTCACCTTGACTTTTAGGTGAGCTAATAAAGTGTCACCATACGACAACACAAAAAGATACCCTGGCTTATTTAACAAAGCAAGCCTGACTACAGGCGATACAGTTTTTGGGTATATACAAATACCAAGTCCATAAAGGGCAATGACTCTGGCAATACAATCTTGAACAACACCTGCAGTTCACTATGGGTATACAGCAATAGGATACACTTGAATAACAAATTTCAAGTCACCAAACCAAGTACTTTACAAGTTATTCATGACTGAATTTTGGGATGGACTGACAAATGGATGGATACTTAGACAGAGTGATGGACTGACAGACGGATGGACAGAAGGACAAGGCAATTCTTATATACCCCCTCTGGGGTATAAAAATTTCTTGCATAACCGCTTGTAAGATAAATTTCTAATTCTTAAAGACCTGAAACACTGCAATTTTAAGTAACTACTTTTCCCACAATTATGCAATTACAAATTTAGCCCATTCAATCTTATTAGAGAGCCCATTGAGCCCCGTCAAACAAGTCTGAATTGGTTAAATTCCAAGTTGCTTTTGGGAAAACATTTGCTGCTTGAAATGTCTGTATTTTGACATCAGTGTGCAGAAGGTTAAGGCAAACTTGAAATGTTGAAGCTTGGAAAAATATATGCTTCCTTACTAAATTCTTAGCAGATGGAAATTATAAAATTAGGTTAAGCACGTCTGTCATTGGCTTGCAAGATTTCAACTCCATAACACAATAATTTGACATCAAACTCTGCTTCCTAAAAAAACAGAAAATAAGCAGACTGTCATCTGCAAAATGAGGTCCCCAGAGGGTGCACTTAGTGATGCTACCCTGCATAGCAGGGTAGCATCACTAAATGTACCCTTGTGAACCTCAAGTTGAATCAGGGTCTCAAAACTAAACAGAAAGAGGTACCCAGAGGATAAATTGGCCAACTGTATGGGATAGTATCAGCACCGTCACCCTTTGGGGACCTCATTCTGCAAATATCAGACTACCTATTTTCAGGCCTGCTTCCTAATGTGTGGACCAAGTGCACTAAACAAGATGTACGAACCTGCTCAGCAAGCCTTGCTTCTCTATCATCAGAAGTGTTCCATTTCTTACGTTGACGTTTGTCTTCACCCTGATGAGAAAAAAAATATTTACATTTCAGGACACATTCGCATATAACTTGAAAACTGTGCACATTGATGTCAAAAACTGAAAATACTAAAATTTTAAGCAGTAATATATTTTCACCTAATGTAACTAGGAATACAGTGGAACCCTGTTAACTGAATAGCCACTTTGCCAATGAATGTTATTCAATAAGCAGGAGTATTCAATTAACAGGGATCATGTCACTTTCCTGTATTCTAGAGATAAACTTAGCATTTATTCTATTATATCTTGTTTAAGGTTAAAGACAGTTTTAGGTGAAATTCGAAGAACAGAAAAAAAAGGAAAAGATTTTCAAAGATAAATTAAAACTATAGTTCAAATATTATATCAAAAATGTGTGTAAGAATGATTTATGTGCTATAACGTTCATCACTTGTTTTTTCATCACTAATCACAAAATAACATTGAACTTAACAGTACAGAACAAAGAAGGTGATTTGGTACTTGGCCACTCAGACTTTATTCTGGGATTTTTTTTTTTTAGAAAACTATGCCAACTTAGATTTGTATCAGTCTGTTTTAAGTAATGCATGTTCTTTGCACTTTTTGTGTGATTTCAATGTGCCAACACCCTTACCTTTGATGCTGGGTTTTTTTTTTTACATAACTTACACCACACTTTATGAAAATTGTTTACTTTCTGCAATAACTTGAAAGTTTCATGCCAAGAATCTTGAAACTTTGAAAATTGACAAGATAAAATAACATAATAATAATTAATTTTAAAGCCTAGAATACACACAGTGCTCAATGGCTGTACAATAATTGCATACATAGATATACACACATTCTCTCACAGATTCATTGATACAGGGATCACTATTATCATTTATTGGCGCCCAATGCCACACTAGCAACCGAGGCTATATCGTAGCGATAAGCGACAGAACCTACAAGAAAAAGGGTATTGAATTAAAACAAAATAAAAAACAAAACAAACTACAACTTTACCGAAACAAGTATGTGAGTGTAACTTGACGAGTAACAAGGCAATCCTCACTGACTCAGTCACACCCACACACCTGGTAATGTCAGTTTATGACCAAAATTAAAAGACCACTGAAGAAAATGCCTTTCGAAAAAGGTAGGTTTTAGTACCAGACTTGAATGATTCAAGTGATTTCCTATTTTTTATGTCGATTGGAAGAGAATTCCAAAGCCTTGGGCCAGCAACCGCAAAGGCCCTATCACCAGCACTAGTAAATTTAGATACGGGCTGAACCAGATTGAGTTAATCTGATGACCTAAGAGACCTCGGTGGTTTGTGGATGGTAAGCAGATCGGACAGGTAGGATGGTGCAGATCCCGAGATACACTTAAACACCAAAGGGACAATTTAAAATTGAATTCTTTGCTTAACGGGTAGCCAGTGTAACTCAGAGAGTACTGGTGTTATATGGCAGTACTTTTGAGTTCTGCTTATGACCCGTGCAGTACAATTTTGGATGTGTTGTAGCTTTTCAAGAATAGATGTTTTAGAGCCAAACAGAAGAGAGTTGCAGTAGTCGAGGCGACTGATAACAAAGGCATGGACAAGCTGTTGTGACGTCTGCGTATCAATGAAGGATCAAATTTTGCTAATATTTCTAAGATGAAATGAAAGTGTCAATGACACAGTAGCTCAACTTGTCAAGACATGTACATGTATAGTATGTGACACAGCAATGACAAACATCTAGGTAATGACCTGATAACAAAGGTACATATAAAGTGTTTTAACGGTCTGTACATAAATACTGACCATAGCCTGTAACAAATGTACAGGTAAAGTATTGTAAAGGTGGGTGACAGTCAGATGCTAAACTAGAAAAGAAATCTTTGAGTCCCAGAGTGGGTCGGACTGAACCCCAAAATATTTGTTCTCATAGCACAGTGATAACAAAGGCACCCCAAAACACACTCATTCCTGTCCCAAGGTGAAAACAAAGGTACCCAAGAAGTTTCGTGAAGATCAGTTCATAAATACGAGCTGTATAGAAGTTGTGACAAAAAACTGATTGGACCTAATTTTGGTACAAAATGGCCACTGGCAGCCATCTTGAATTTTGGACCACACTCAGAAACACTCATTCTCGTCCTAAGGTGATAACAGAGGTACCCAAAAAGTTTCGTGAAGATCGGTTGATAAATACAGCCTCTAGCCCGAGCCGTATTGACATGTGTACTTACTGTGTGTAAGTAGCACTGAAAAAATCAAAGTTCATCTAATTTGCATAATTTCTACACGAGAAAAAACCCTGTATTATACGTGATGTATCCCATGGTACTAAACAGTGACACAAAAAAATTTCAAATCAGCGCTTTCATATGGAAGTTCTGTGCAAAAATCTGATTGCACCTAATTTTGTACAAAATGGCTGCCATTGGCCATCTTGAATTTCGGACCGCACCCAAAAAAACACTCGTTCTCGTCCCACGGTGATACCAAAGGTACCCAAGAAGTTTTGTAAAGATCAGTTTATAAATACGGCCTCTAGCCCGAGCCGTATTGGCATTTGCACTTGCAGTGCCGAAAGTAACACTAAATACATCAAAGTTAGTCTAATTTGCATAATTTACGTACGAGAAAAAAACCTGTATTATATGTGACGTATCCCATGGTACTAAACATTCATACAAAAAATTATTCAAATCAGCACTTTCATATGGAAGTTCTGCGCAAAAATCTGATTTCACCTAAGTCTGTACAAAATGGCCGCCAGCGGCCAACTTGAATTTCGGATCGGACCCCAAAACACTCGTTCTCGTCCCACGGTCATAACAAAGGTACCCAAGAAGTTTCGTAAAGATCTGTTCATAAATTTGGCCTCTAGCCCGAGCCGTATTGAATTGTTGACGGACAGACGGACGACTGGCCATGGCATAAGTTCAAATTTGGCTTTGCCAAAGTTGAGCTGAAAATGCACTGCGAGAGACATGTTTGATATGTTCATCAGCGGCCAAATTTTCATCCATGAAATAACCTAAGTTTCGAACACAGCTACTGGGTTTTATCGCAGAACCTCCAATATTGAGGGACAGTTTGGATATTTTTTAAAGTCGATGAGGTAGACCTATATATATTACTTCTGTCTTGTCATCGTTCAATTTAAGAAAGTTTTTAGTCATCCATGCCTTGATGTCTGAAATACAAAGTTCAATCTTACTGCATGCTTCAGACTCAAAGGCATGAGTAAAACTAATATACAGCTGGGTGTCATCTGCATAAAAATGAAAGTCAAGGCCATGGCTTCAGATAATGTCACCGAGAGGTAAGACATAGACAGTGTACAGTAGGGGACCCAACATCGATCCTTGAGGGACACCAAAACATAGTGTGACCTTGTTTGACGACTCACTGCCAGTAAGGACACTTTGTGTGCGACCATTAAGGTACGATGAAAACCAATTAAGTGCTCGGTCAGTAAGGCAGTTACACACATTACAAATCATCAGCTTTCCATGCATGAGTAAAATGATTTTTTTGTTTAAATGCAAACACATTGCAGTATAACACTCATTTTAATTGGATGATTTCCATGTATGCAAATAACTCGTATGCTATCGTTCAAATACACTGATTGGTTAAAACTGACCTGCACTGCATCCGATTCTGAATGTGCCATAACACCATTGAAAAGGGTTAACAAAGCACTTTTAAATGTTCAAAAAATAACTTTTAGACAACAGCCTGAGCCGAAGAAAGAGGGCCCGTAGGACAAAGGTCCTGTGTCGGCTCCTGCAACTGTTGCAGATAAATAGAGAAGGTAGCATTTCTCCAGTAGGCTGCCAGAATAACATCCGACTACATGACGGAGTTAGTAAAAGCCCCGAGAGGAAGACAATGCACGCACCTCGTGGCAGAAAAAAACAACTGGTAATACAATCACCAGTAGATAGATGCACGGAAGCTGCACGAATAGCAAGACAAATCCATGGAGAAATGGATGCAGGAGAGATCTGGCATGTGAGAAAATGCATATCCATCCAGGATAAAGGTGCGAATGCCCCCCCCCCCCCCCCCCCCCAAGCAGAGCAGTGCCCAAGAAAGTGTCCATCTTGGAGTAAACTGCAAAGTCCTAGGCCTTTTCAAGGAAAAGAGCTGAACAAGCTTGGAGAGGCAAGGATGAGTGTCAAAACCATGTGGTACCACATATGAAAAAGGTCTCCGAAGCATGGACGTGTACCCATTGCTGGAGACCCCCAGAAACAAACATATACCAGAAACAACCCTGATCAGTGTGATATAAGAAGTGACAGAAGCAACAGAGCGACTGCACACCAAAAACAGAAGAACTTTCGACTGAGCCACAGAGGCTAAACCAGTGGAGTGAGTGTCTCCTTGAAGAAGAAAAGCAACTTCACTGCTTGTCTCTAAAAACCACTACGGAGGAAACAGGACCCGATAAAAGACATGCATGAAAGCACAATGAAGTCGGGTCAACCTGAAACCTCCTCGGGCAACTTTGGCAAAGAAAGTCGTGACGTAGAGGGAGACATGCCGGAACCACTGCTAACAGACAGCGGAGCAGATTGATCCACACCCACCGAGGCAACAGGGGTGTGATCGAAAGGATTCGACGACTGCAAGTTCATATCTGGGCTAGAACCTGAGGCGGAATCGGAACTGGCAGGAAGGCGTAGCCGACAAGACCATCCCAATGGAGGGCCAGAGCGTCCACGGCGAAAGCCAGAGCATCTGGACATGGGGACCTGAAAGTGTCCACCTGATGGTTCCAACGAGTTGCAAAGAGAACGACGGAACACTGCCATGTGGAACATCCACTCGGTGGAAAAGAACCTGCCCCGTCGGGACAGGGAGTGGGCTAGGATGTTCAGACGTCCGGGAATGTGACGAACAACCATTGGTTCTACTGTTGAAAGGGTTAATAGAAATCCACTATTTCAGAAGTGTATATCTAGCTTTTATACTCACAGTAAAAAAAATGTTACCAGTAATAGTACAGTGAAACCCATGTTAACTGAACAATCATTTTGCCAGTAAACTATTATCAACCCTCTGCATACTAATACTGCCAAAATATAATGAAAGTGTCAGTGACACCGTAGCTTAACTTGACTGCGTGTAGTTTTTGATGAAAAGGATAATGTTCAATGTTTATGAAAGGATTATGAAATACGACAAGAATTGTGATAATTGAGATGTTATTTTCTGTTCCCTACATGCTATGTTTTCAATAAGAATAATTTGAGGTGTTGATTGTATTAAAGAACTGAGGCCTGAGTTAATGTGGCCCTCACAGTTAATGTATGTCAACCAAAGTTACCAAGTTACATTAAAACAAGTCAACCTTCATAAATTTAACTCTTAGAATTTGCTAAAGGAATCTAGGTCACATGACGGTTCGGCAGTCACGGATGACTGATCATGACCAAAATTGGTGAGTTTCATCTAGATATCATACCAAGTTATAATGAAATCCCCACATAAAAACAACCTAATCCCCACATAAAAACAACCTGTAGACAGTGCTAAAGGAATCTAGGCCACATGACCAAGCGGCGGTAAAGGCCAACCGATCGTGACCAAATTAGGAAGTCTCATCTAGACATCATACCGAGTTATCCTTCCAAGTTACAATGAAATCGCTTCATAAATTTGACCTGTAGACTGTGCTAAATAAATCTAGGTCAAGTGCCTGTCCGGACATCACAGTTGACCGATCACAGCCAAAATAGGACGTTCTCATGCAGACATCATAGAGAGTTATCCTATAACTTTGCAATGAAATCCCTTCATAAATGCAAGCTGCAGACTGTGCTAAAGGAATCTAGATAACGTGCTCCTGTGGCCATCACGGTTGACTGAACCCGACCAAAATAGGATGTTCTCATCTAGACATTATACAGAGTTACCCTACCAAGTTACAATAACATTCCTTCATAAATACGACCTTTAGACTGTGCTAAAGGTTTTCAGGTTTCGGGCCTGCATAGCTGTTAAGGTCGACCAATCGTGACCAAAAGGGGACATTCGGATCTAGACATATAGAGTAATTCTACCAAGTTAAAATGAAATCCCTTCATAAATATGATCTGTACACAGTGCTAAAAGTTTTCGTGTTTTGGGCTTGTGTGGCCATCACATTTGACCGATCGTGACAAAAAGGGGGTGTTGTCATCTAGACATGACCTCGAACCTGCATACAAAATTTCGTGATTGGACAAGAACTACGGGGTGTAGCCTGTGCTAAAGAAAATGTGAACAGTCTGACAGACTCATAGACTTCTGCTCACATGGTGCCAATAGCTTATCTTGACTTTGCCAAGTTAAGCTAAAAACTACAAGCAATACAGTATGACCACCATGGACTGGACACTTTCCACAGGTGGGCAATATTTCCACAGACGCAATATTAGATTCCAAACACCAATTGTAGGAATAATCATTAAAATTTAACTAATGAAGCTCCTGGATTTTTATTACCAGGTAAACACATGTGTGAACATCACTGCCAATGGGTGGATTTCGACCAATCCACAGTGACTGTACTGTTAATTTTTTCCAAAACTGCAAGTATGAATTTAACAAGAGGCCCCAAGGGGCCTGAGGGCGCTCACCTGACATTGTAGCCTAAATATCAACCCAGAGAATTGATTTCAACAAGTTGCATCTGCTCCTCCTAAGAAAAGCTTATACCAAATATCCAAAGATTCTGACCAGTGGATCTAAAACAAAAAAGAAGATTTTTAAAGAATATTCCTCATATTGAACTAAGTTATAATTCGGGCTCCCACAGGGAGCCCATATATGAACCCAGGGACTTGGCTTTAACAAACTTTAATCTCCCCCCCCCCTAAGGATGCTGCACACCAAATATCAAAACATTCCGACTGCTGGATCTGAAGAAGATTTTTAAGAAAAATTCCTCATTTTGAACTAAGTTACAATTCAAGCTCCCACAGTGAGCCCAAATATGAACCCAGGGACTTGGCTTGAACAAACTTGAATCTCCCCCCCCCCCCCCCCCCCCCCCCAAGCATGGTGCATACCCAATATCAAAAGATTCTGCCTGCTGGATCTTGAGAAGAAGATTTTCAAAGAAATTTGCTTGAAATGCACTAAGTTCGAATTCGAGCTTCTATAGTGAGCCCAAATATGAATCTAGGGAGCCGATTTGAACAAACTTGAATCCGATCCATCCCAGAATGTTGCATACCAAATATCAAAAGATTCTACCTGCTGCATCTGGAGAAGAAGATTTTTTACGAAATTTGCCTGAAATGCACTAAGTTCAAATTCGGGCTTCTATAGTGAGCCCAAATATGAATCCAGGGGGCCGATTTGAACAAACTTGAATCAGATCCACCCCACAATGTTGCATACCAAATATCAAAAGATTCTGCCTGCTGAGTCTGGAGAAGAAGATTTTTGAAGAAATTTGCCAGAAATGCACAAAGTTCGAATTTGAGCTTCTATACAGAGCCCAAATATAAACCCAGGGGGCCGATTTGAACAAACTTGAATCAGATCCACCCCACAATGTTGCATACTAAATATCAAAAGATTCTGCCTGCAGGATCTGGAGAAGAAGATTTTTTAAGAAATTTGCCTGAAATGCACTAAGTTCGAATTCGGGCTTCTATCCTTCTGGATCTGGAGAAGAAAATTTTTTAAGAAATTTGCCTGAAATACACTAAGTTCGAATTTGGGCTTCTATAGTGAGCCCAAATATGAATCCAGGGGGCCGATTTGAACAAACTTGAATCAGATCCACCCCACAATGTTGCATACCAAATATCAAAAGATTCTGCCTGCTGGATCTGGAGAAGAAGATTTTTTTAAGAAAATTGCTTGAAATGCACTAAGTTCGAATTCGAGCTTCTATACCGAGCCCAAGTATAAACCCAGGGGGCCAATTTGAACAAATCTGAATCAGATCCACCCCACAATGTTGCATACCAAATATCAAAAGAATCTGCCTGCTGGATCTGGAGAAGAAGATTTTTTAAGAAATTTGCCTGAAATGCACTAAGTTCGAATTCGAGCTTCTATAGTGAGCCCAAATATGAATCCAGGGGGCCAATTTGAACAAACCTGAATCCGATCCACCCCACAATGTTGCATACCAAATATCAAAAGATTCTGCCTGCTGGATCTGGAGAAGAAGATTTTTGAAGAAATTTGCCTGAAATGCACTAAATTCGAATTCGAGCTTCTATACTGAGCCCAAATATAAACCCAGGGGGCCGATTTGAACAAACTTGAATCAGATCCACCCCACAATGTTGCATGCCAAATATCAAAAGATTCTGCCTGCTCGATCTGGAGAAGAAGATTTTTTAAGAAATTTGCCTGAAATGCACTAAGTTCGAATTCGGGCTTCTATAGTGAGCCCAAATATGAATCCAGGGAGCCAATTTGAACAAACTTCAATCAGATCCACCCCACAATGTTGCATAACAAATATCAAAAGATTCTGCCTGCTGGATCTTGAGAAGAAGATTTTCAAAGAAATTTGCTTGAAATGCACTAAGTTCGAATTCGAGCTTCTATAGTGAGCCCAAATATGAATCTAGGGAGCCGATTTGAACAAACTTGAATCCGATCCATCCCAGAATGTTGCATACCAAATATCAAAAGATTCTACCTGCTGCATCTGGAGAAGAAGATTTTTTACGAAATTTGCCTGAAATGCACTAAGTTCAAATTCGGGCTTCTATAGTGAGCCCAAATATGAATCCAGGGGGCCGATTTGAACAAACTTGAATCAGATCCACCCCACAATGTTGCATACCAAATATCAAAAGATTCTGCCTGCTGAGTCTGGAGAAGAAGATTTTTGAAGAAATTTGCCAGAAATGCACAAAGTTCGAATTTGAGCTTCTATACTGAGCCCAAATATAAACCCAGGGGGCCGATTTGAACAAACTTGAATCAGATCCACCCCACAATGTTGCATACTAAATATCAAAAGATTCTGCCTGCAGGATCTGGAGAAGAAGATTTTTTAAGAAATTTGCCTGAAATGCACTAAGTTCGAATTCGGGCTTCTATCCTTCTGGATCTGGAGAAGAAAATTTTTTAAGAAATTTGCCTGAAATGCACTAAGTTCGAATTTGGGCTTCTATAGTGAGCCCAAATATGAATCCAGGGGGCCGATTTGAACAAACTTGAATCAGATCCACCCCACAATGTTGCATACCAAATATCAAAAGATTCTGCCTGCCGGATCTGGAGAAGAAGATTTTTTAAGAAATTTGCCTGAAATGCACTAAGTTCGAATTTGTGCTTCTATAGTGAGCCCAAATATGAATCCAGGGGGCCGATTTGAACAAACTTGAATCAGATCCACCCCACAATGTTGCATACCAAATATCAAAAGATTCTGCCTGCTGGATCTGGAGAAGAAGATTTTTTTAAGAAAATTGCTTGAAATGCACTAAGTTCGAATTCGAGCTTCTATACCGAGCCCAAGTATAAACCCAGGGGGCCAATTTGAACAAATTTGAATCAGATCCACCCCACAATGTTGCATACCAAATATCAAAAGAATCTGCCTGCTGGATCTGGAGAAGAAGATTTTTTAAGAAATTTGCCTGAAATGCACTAAGTTCGAATTCGAGCTTCTATAGTGAGCCCAAATATGAATCCAGGGGGCCAATTTGAACAAACCTGAATCCGATCCACCCCACAATGTTGCATACCAAATATCAAAAGATTCTGCCTGCTGGATCTGGAGAAGAAGATTTTTGAAGAAATTTGCCTGAAATGCACTAAATTCGAATTCGAGCTTCTATACTGAGCCCAAATATAAACCCAGGGGGCCGATTTGAACAAACTTGAATCAGATCCACCCCACAATGTTGCATGCCGAATATCAAAAGATTCTGCCTGCTCGATCTGGAGAAGAAGATTTTTTAAGAAATTTGCCTGAAATGCACTAAGTTCGAATTCGGGCTTCTATAGTGAGCCCAAATATGAATCCAGGGAGCCAATTTGAACAAACTTCAATCAGATCCACCCCACAATGTTGCATAACAAATATCAAAAGATTCTGCCTGCTGGATCTGGAGAAGAAGATTTTTTAAGAAATTTGCCTGAAATGCACTAAGTTCGAAATCGGGCTCCTATACTGAGCCCAAATATGAACCCAGGGGGCCAATTTGAGCAAACTTGAATCTGATCCACCCTACAATGTTGCATACCAAATATCAAAAGATTCTGCCTGCTGGATCTGGAAAAGAAAATTTTTTAATCTTTTTCCCATTGCCTACAGTGTTAAAAAGTGCTGACTCAGCACTTTTTCAAAGTCCTGAAAAAAGTACCTTGTGATCAAACTGATAGGGATTTTTTTTAACCATTCTATTCTACTGGATAAAAGTAAGCTTTATACAAAATAAGAATTCTCTGTGCCGTGTAGTTTTGGAGATACGGCAGTTTTACGTTTTTTCCTATTTTTAGCTCCCGAGGCTCCCACAGGGCAATGAGAAATTTTTTTTTGCATCAATCAACTACTTATGACCCATTATCATCTCATATCAAATTTGGTTCAAATCGACCTGACGGTTCTGAAAATAGAAATTTTAGGCGTGGCAAAAATTTTTGCCCCTCCCATAACGAAGGCAAATAATGCCCGACAAACTTCTCTTGAACAAACTTGATTCTAAACCTCAAAAGGACTCTGTATACCACATATCAAGTCTCTGCTACTGGTGGTTCATTAAAAGAAGATTTTCAAAAAATTTGGCCATTTTTTCCCCACACCTCTGCTCAATATGAGCCGAAACCTATTTTGGATAAAAATCAAAATGCCCCCATGTAACCACTACTTACATGAAATTTAATTAAAATGTGGCCAGTGGTTTACGAGAAAGAGGCTCAAACACCACCTTCACGCAGGACGACGGACAACGGACGAAGAGTGATAAGAAAAGCTCACCCTGACTTTCAGTCAGGTGACCTAACAAAAATTCAGTCTAAATTGCGTCGATTCCATGTGAAGTTACATTATGGGGAAAAAATCGGCAGGTTGAAATTTTAATATTTCTACATCAGTAAGCAGAGGGTTAATTAACAGGACTCTTTTGGGACAATTTCCATCTATTTCGTGATGAGATGAGATTAGTTTTTATTTTTCTTGTATCACGTTTGACAGCACTTCAATGAAGAGTTTGGAAGTACTATTGTAGAAGTCTGTGAATCTGTGGTATACAGCAACTGACCATTTGTCTGCATAATATTTTGATATATCACAATATTTTTATTCAGTTAAGAGGACCGATATCCTCTATAACATGTATGTAATTAACAGGTCAAATTTCACCTGAATGGGTTGATGTTTGATAAAGTTATGTGCAATTCAAAGGGTTATTATACTGAGCAATATCCAATTAAGAAGGTCCATGTAAACTTACATGATTAGAGGTAAAACAGAGGCCGAAGAGCCAAATATCAGAGCATAAAAGCCAGATTAAGTCTAATAAAACATTTATAAACTTCCAGCAATGTTCTATATGTAGTTTAAACCATAGCATGAATGAAATACAGTGGAACCCTGTTAATTGAATAAGTACTTTACCAATGAAAATTATTCAATTAACAGGAGCATTCAATTAACAGGGATTGTGTCACTTTCCTGTATTCTAGAGAAAAACTTAGCATTTATTCTATTATATTTTGTTTGACAGAGCTCCCTGAGCTCTGTCAAACAAGATATAATAGATTAAATGCCTGTATTGGATGTACTGAGGCCAAATTGGTCTATAACCAAAGGAAAACTGGGAAGAGTCAGGGTAATTTCTCGACATGTTACAAGATTTTTTATTCAATTAACAGGAGTTTACTCTATAACCTGTATTCAATTCATAGGTCAAATTTGTACTGGAGGCATGGTAAACGGATTTGTGTTAGGAAATTATATTCAGTTAACAGGGATATACAATTAAGAGATATCCAATTAAGTGGGTTCCACTGTACAGTGGACCTTGTTAACTGAATAGCTACATTGCCAGTGAAATTTATTCAATTAACATTCAATTAACAATTTAACAGGTATCTGGTTACTTTCCTGTATTCTATGGATAAACTTCCGGTCAACATTTATTCTATTTCATCTTATCTGACAGAGCTGAAAGATTAAATGCCTGTATTGGTAACTGGTGACTGTCAAGGTAACTTCTCAAGATATTACAAGATCTTTTATTCAATTACCAGCAATTAACTCTACAAATGGCATGTAATTAACAGAGCAAATATGTACTGTAGGTCTGATAAGGGGTTTTGTGTCCAATGGAAGTTATATTCAATTAACAAGATTATTCAAATATGAAATATACAATTAAGAGGCATCCACTGTATTATATAAGTATCAGTCTATTTATTTTGGAATTCAGGAAGAGAGAAAAAAATCACTTCAAGTGGCTGAAAGACTGCTTATTTCAGTTTAACTGTGTCATATAGTTATCCTTAAGGTATGTTTTCTCTTGTTGACTGAACTGCAATCTTAACAACACAACAATACTATTTAAAATAGATTACTTTGCATCACCTGGTAGCTTTTAAAGGATATTGATCGATAATTCTATTATGGTTACCTTTTATATAGTAACTCAGGCAGTGTTGATTTTTTCATATGACCATTTCAATGCTTTTGTATTGGAAGACTGGATTACGATAAAACACTGCCTCTGGGACATGGATGAGAGTTTGTATAGGTTTGGCAGTCTGTTCTTCCATAGCCCACACACTAGATTTTCCATAGCCCAAGGCACCATAGAACCACAGAGAAGATCTACCTGCTTACTTTCTGGACTGATAAGAACCTAACGAAGACTCAAGAAGCAAATCAGCTGTTCAAGGGCCACTGGGTACAATACAGAGGGTCCATGAGAAGCAGATTTAATTTTTGAGTCCTCAGGCAAGAATACTACAATGGAACCCACTTAATTGGATATCTCTTAATTGTATATCCCTGTTAATTGAATATAATTTTCAAACACAAAACCATTCACCATACCTTCAGTACAAATTTGCTCTGTTAATAGCATATGGGTTGCAGAGTAAACTCCTGTTAATTGTATATAAATTTTTGTAATATGTCGAAAAAATTACTGTGACACACACCAAATTCCCCTTATTTATCAACCTTTTTGGCCTCAGTACATCCAATACAGGCATTTATTCTATTATATCTTGTTTGACAGACCTCTATGAGCTCTGTCAAACAAGATATAATAGAACAAATGCTTAGTTACTGAATAAATGCTCAGTTACTGAAGGTATGGTACAAATTTGCTCTGTTAATTGCATATGGGTTTAGAGTAAACTCCTGTTAATTGTATATAAATTTTTGTAATATGTCGAAAAAATTACTGTGACACGCACCAAATTCCCCTTATTTATCAGCCTTTTTGGCCTCACTACATCCAATACAGGCATTTATTCTATTATATCTTGTTTGACAGAGCTCTATGAGCTCTGTCAAACAAGATATAATAGAATAAATGCTCAGTTTACCTCCAGAACACTGGAAACTGACCAAATCCTTGTTAATTGTATACTCCGGTTAATTGGATAATTTTCACTGGCAAAATGGATATTCAATTAAGAGGATTCTACTGTACCTCATTCCCTTCAATAACAAATACAAGTGCCAATCACCATTCCTCTGTAAACCCTTCCTCGTAACTTGTAATAAAACTACAGAAACAGTGTTAAGTCAGACACAGAAAACCTGCATTTTCAAAATAGTTTAATAATAATACTAATAACTAACATGGGCTATGCAAAGTCTGGATCACTGCTCCCAAACCGTAGGCATGCTCAAAGTAGCCTTGAAGGTATTGTGGGACAGAAAAAGTTTCTAAGTCAAAAGAGTAAAAACAAAAATTTTCTAAGTCCTAAAAGTGAAAAAGGGCCATAACTCTGGGAAAGACTATTGGGAGGAACCTGTTTCTCGTGCATATCCATTTCCCCACGCGGGTCTACCAGCATACCAAGGGATATCCAAATACGACCAAAGGCTTTGAAATTACAATGCAAAACATTTGTACAGACAGACAGACAGATGTATGGAGAGACAGGAGGGCTTCACTAGATACCAGACAGATGGAGGGCTTCACTAGATACCCCCCAAGTCCTCCGCGGAGGTCGGGGGCATAATAATACCAGAAATCCATGGGATGCTCTTTGTACAGCAAACAGTTAAACCCATGTTTCATTTTTTCCTGAGAACACTTGTTGGTTATAAAATTCTGACCTGTGTCTTGAATGATGTTAATGGGGGAAGAGCCCTTCACTGCATTGGCAGAGCATTCCATAATTTTGGTGCCACAACAGAAAGAGCCCCATCACCAGTGGTGGTCTATTTTGTCGAAGCCTGAACCAAATGGAGTTCAACTGAAGAGTGGAGTGGTGTTATTGGTACATAGCAAGTGAGCAAATAGGAAAGGTAAGGTGGTACCAAACCATTCAAACATTTGATGTTAGGAAGTATCTTTTAAAATCTATCCTTTATTTAATGGAGAGCCAGTGCAGGTCAAGAAATATTGGGCTAGTGTGATAAAATTCCTTGTCTAATACTAATCAAAAACTTTTTGTTTGAATATCATGCAATGCTTATTTCTGAAAAACAGATAATTTGAAAGACTCTGAGAGTCATTGTACAATGCCACATAACCGCATTCCATCAGAAAATGCTATGATACATTAAGTGTCTACATGTGACATCACTGATAGAAAAGGCTCCACCGCACTGCAAGTGCACACTATAGGCCAAGTAATCATCTTTTGAACTAATATGTTGGCTTTGGTGTACTGAGAATTTGTCAATTTAAGCCATTCAAAGCCATTGGTCGGATTGCTTTACTCAACAGCCAAATCTGCCCTTCAACTATGGACAGAGTGGAATGCAACTAAATTATCCCAAATTCACCTTGTAAGGCCAAATAAAAATGAAAGTGTCAATGACACTGTAGCTCAACTTATCAAGACATATACATGTATAGTATGTGACACAGCAATGACAAACATCTAGGTAATGACCTGATAACAAAGGTACATATAAATTATTGTAACGGCCTGTACATAAATACTGACCGTAGCCTGTAACAAATGTATAGGTAAAGTATTGTAAAGGTGGGTGACAGTCGGATGCTAAACTAGAAAAGAAATCTTTGTGTCCCAGAGTGGGTCTGACTGAACCCCAAAATATTTGTTCTCATAGCACAGTGATAACAAAGGCACCCCAAAATACACTCATTCCTGTCCCAAGGTGAAAACAAAGGTACCCAAGAAGTTTCGTGAAGATCATAAATATGAGCTGTATAGAAGTTGTGACAAAAAACTGATTGGACCTAATTTTGGTACAAAATGGCCACTGGCAGCCATCTTGAATTTTGGACCGCACTCAGAAACACTCGTTCTCATCCCAAGGTGATAACAAAGGTATCCAAGAAGTTTCGTGAAGATCGGTTGATAAATACAGCCTCTAGCCCGAACTGTATTGACATGTGCACTTACAGTGTATAAGTAGCACTGAATAAATCAAAGTTCATCTAATTTGCATAATTTCTGCACGAGATAAAAACCCGTACTATATGTGATATTTTCCATGTTACTAAACATTCAAACAAAAATTTATTCAAATTAGAACTTTCATACAGAAGTTCTGTACAAAAGACTGATTGTACTAATTTTGGTACAAAATGGCTGCTGGTGGCCATCTTGAATTACGGACCACATTCAAAAACACTCGTTCTCATTCCATGGTGATAACAAAGGTACTCAAGAAGTTTCGTAAAGATCGGTTCATAAATACGGCCTCTAGCCTGAGCCGTATAGAAGTTGTGTACAAAAAACTGATTAGACCCAACTTCGGTACAAAATGGCCACTGGCAGCCATCTTGAATTTCGGACCGCACCCAGAAACACTCGTTCTCATCCCAAGGTGATAACAAAGGTACCCAAGACGTTTCGTGAAGATCAGTTGATAAATACAGCCTCTAGCCCGGGCCGTATTGATGTGTGTACTAACTGTGTGTAAGTAGCACTGAAAAAATCAAAGTTCATCTAATTTGCATAATTTCTGCACGAAAACAAAACCTGTATTATATGTGATGTGTCCCATGGTACTAAACATTCACACAAAAATTTATTATTCAAATCAGAGCTTTCATGTGGAAGTTCTGCGCAAAAATCTGATTGCCTCTAATTTTGAACAAAATGGCTGCCAGCGGCCATCTTGAATTTCGGATCGCACCCAAAAACACTCGTTCTCGTCCCACGGTGATACCAAAGGTACCCAAGAAGTTTCATAAAGATCAGTTCATAAATGCGGCCTCGAAGATCTAGCCCGAGCCGTATTGGCATTTCCACTGACAGTGCTGAAAGTAACACTAAATACATCAAAGTTAGTCTAATTTGCATAATTTACATACGAGAAAAAAAACTGTATTATATGTGATGTATCCCATGGTACTAAACATTCATACAAAAAAATATTCAAATCACCACTTTCATATGGAAGTTCTGTGCAAAAAACAGATTTCTGCATCGTCGGTACAAAATGGTTGTTGGCTGCCATCTTGAATTTCGGACTGAACCCAAAAACACTCGTTCTCGTCCCACGGTCATAACAAAGGTACCCAAGAAGTTTCGTAAAGATCGGTTCATAAACACGGCCTCTAGCCCGAGCCGTATTGAATTGTTGACGGACAGACAGACGACTGGCCATGGCATAAGCTCAAATTTGGCTTCGCCAAAGTTGAGCTAAAAATGAATTGATTCTCAGGCAATTTTGTTTTCAAATCAGTTAGGGAGGGAGGATTTTTTTTTTTTCGTGTAAAGGGTTGAGTATACTCTTTTTGCAGTCTTTCCACTTGAAAAACAGAAAAGGTTGTACTTTAGTGTAATTATAGTATACCTTTTATAGCTAACTGCCAAAACAACAGCTAAAAGGATTTGTATTTTATTTCACTTTTTAATGTATAGATCTGTCAAACATCATGATCCATTAGAATAGGCCCCAGTAACCAATGCTTGGGGTAGGAGTTCTTTAAAATGGGAAACATGGCTCTAAATGATTGGTTAAACTTGAGTTTATATCGGTGTTGCAGCCATTGGTAGCCATTGTGCAGAAATATATGACCTTAAAAACCAGCAAATAAATAAATAATTAAATCATGATCCAGTATATCAGAATCTGCCTTGTTACAGTTTATGGGAGAGTGCCTCTGGGCACTCTCCCATAAACTGCAACAAGAAAAACCAATTTACTGCAAACACAGCTAAATAATTATATGTCGAGAAATGTGAAATTCTTAAAAAAAACACGACATAATAAAAATGTCTAATGAGGAGGTTCAAATCCAACGAGGGAGGGCCCAGGGACCAGCCGTGAGGGCGACTAGGGCAATTAAGTTGCCCTTCTAAGCCCAAAGTCGCCTAGAAAAATAGTCGGGGCGATTACAAGTCACCCTCTAAAAATTGGCCAAAATGAGAAAAGGCTGAACTGAGTGATGCGAGGTTTACATGAAAACGAGTATTTTCAAAAATCGAATGTGCTCGAGTGTGATAAATGGGCATTTTAATTTGTCAAATAAACGTCCATTTATTTGAAATCACACGTCAAGCAATTGTCCATTGTCGCTTTTGGCGGATTTTTTTATTTCTATTTTGTTGCGTTCCAGTTGCAGCTTCAAGTGTCAAAACGAAAATAGGTGACTTACGCGACTCAACAAAACAACCCAGTTTGAAAGTAGGTTACGTCGCTTAGGATGCCGAAAATGTATACACAACGGACGTATTTTATAACACGTTATTTTCATTTCGATCTGCTGACGACTGTTAACTGTTGGGCTGTCTATTCCCAGAAAAACACGAATGGAATTGAAACACATGAAAAAAAGCTTTGGTGATGTCAAGAAAAGCTTTGTACAGGACACAAGTGTGCATGTGGACGATCTTGAAAAAGGGTCCTCCTAAACATCGGAATGACGCGGAATGACACCGGAATGCCATAAAAATGATGCGGAATGACATTTCTTTTACAAAATACTCGACCCCAGAATGTATTTTGTTTATTAACTAACAAAGTACCTCCCAAGCAACCTTCTTACATCTGGTCCTGTTCACACTTTCAGACTTAGGAAATTATTAGCTTAGTAGACTTTGTTGAAAGGCAACCACAGGAGGGTGATGGGGGATTGGCACGAAGAAGAGGTGAGAGGTCATGAAGGAGAAGGTAGCAGTGGGGGATTTTCAGTCAATAAATTACATTGTGATTTTTTAACCTGGCACAGATGCATCCTAGACAACTGGACCTGGATTATTTGTACGTTAATGGAGGACCATAAATTGAAATATGAAGGGGCGGTGGGGGTGGTACATGAATATTCTTAATTTTCCCCACTTGCCTATGAAGTCTCCCTACATGACTCTGCAGTCTCCATATTTTTTCTGGAGGGAGACTTGAAGTCTCCCTAAAATTCCCCCCTAGGCTGGTCCCTGGGAGGGCCTGAGAATCAGAATATTATTTAGCCTAAAATATGTATTTTAATGAGAAAATTAAAAATTAAAGGACATTAAATGAATTATCTATCTGTTTACAAACATACTAAAGATGTTGATTCTATTCTAGTAGTTATCAATGCACAAAAACAGTTGAACTCACATTTGGACCCTTAACTGGTCGAGTGTTAAATTATTTTTAGCCGTCAAAATTTGTTCACATATCTCTGCCTTGTTACAATTTATGGGAGAGTGCCCAGGGGCACTCTCCCAGAAACTATAACAAGGCAAATCCATACAGACTAAATAATTTCACTTCAAGAATAATATGAAGCAACCTCCACAGAATTTAAAGCCTTTACGTTCAGTACCAGCACTTCAGACTGAAGCCTAAATATAGGCTTCCTGCACTCAACCAGTTAAGAACCTGTTTTTGATATGGACAAACTTTGCAGCCTAAGAAAGATTCCTAACTACAAGTCATCCAAAATGCAGACCAGCTGCTAAGAAATTGCAGGCCACACAATTTTTCTGAAAATGATTGTTCCATTCTGGTGAAACAAAAATGACACCAGTGGTTAAAGAAACTCTTCAGATATCAGGATTTCCAGATGATAAATCAGTCCAAGTGTATTTGTACAGAAGAGTCTTGGATGTAACATAATGTCAGCTCCCATCCAAACAGCATCTGAACAAGGCTAGCTAATGTCTAGCATTCTTTCAGTTACACTAATGACAGTCTTTCGATTTTGAAAATGGGATGTATGCTGTATAGCTGCTCGCTACCAAAGCCTACCATTTGAAGTAAAGTGTGCTATTGTTGATTCCTGCATCAAGAAAATGCTTTCAAGAAAAACATAATCTGCACACTTTTCACTCCATTGGTGAACAGTAAGCTGGGATTAAAAAAAAATTACCCAACTTTTCGAATAAGCCTTTTTGAAGGATAAATCAAATTTATTTGAGTTTGGTGTGATACATGAAATTCAACTTCAATGGAGCAATCATAAGTCAATCAGATGATTTTCCACAGAATGCATGAGCGAAAAGAGAGTGAGCATTACTGGTCTTTGAAGTTTGTCAAATTATGTTGTTCAAGAAAAGTGAAGTTTGATTAGTTTGAAGCTTTGGACTCTTATAGCTTATAATTTATGGTGTATTCATTGTATTGTTCTCATTTTCATGCATCCATTGTATTATTTGGCCTATTTCCCATGAACAGATTTAAACTCTTTATAGAAAACAAGATATCAAAATTTGTTAGGCCCAACTGTAGATCTTCTGTTTCTCAGGCCATTTTTTTGTAAAATTGCATGTGTATGGGCAATTGTTTATTTTACTTTTTTATTTTTGTAATTATTTCTTTGCCATCAAAAGTTCATGTTCTTGGTTTGTTTTATGTTGTAGGCCTCATAATCTACAGAATAGCATGGGTGGTGGTGTATTTCATCCCATTAGTGCAAGAATGCTTTGCAATGCTAAAGCACTGCAAAGCCTTGTTGCACTTAAGGGACACATTTATCAATTTTATTAACTTGGGTAAAATATTTTTATTTAAGTTTGCACTGATTATAAAAGAGTGCACGCAGCAGCCAAAAGGACCATGCAGGAGGGTCTGAGAAACAGATTTTTAACTTTTTGGCCTTATTTTAACCCCCCCCCCCCCCCCCCCCACAATAAACATTTCAACAACATATCAAATGGCCCCTTTATTGGAATGAGCTTGATGTGCTCATTCCAATGAGGGGTCACATGAGATGGTTTTGTTGAATTTTTTTTCTACGGCAGAATTTGTATATTATGCATCAGATGTAGATGATTTGTTAGGTTAGGGTTAATCACTCGCTAGGTGGAACAGAGGCCCGCTGTTGTCTACTCTCAAAAAGTAAAAACTGCAGGTGCGATGGCATGAAAGAGAGACAGCTTGCCACCAAATCAAGACTACTAATGAAATAACAGCATTTCCAAGCTTTAGTGATGTTGGTCACTCACCAGAATAGATCATGTCATGTGGCCAGTGTCAATTACATGTACATATGATATTCGCTAAGCTTTAAAATAAATACATTACATGTATGTTGACTCATTAGTCTGTTTATAAACAAGGACTTCTGTTGTGAAATCATGTTTTCTATGAGACAACAATTTGATATCCTTGTTAAAAAATCAGGAACATGATTGGCCAGATGGTCAACTGAATGATCAGTTAGCCATATCAAATATGTACCTGTAATGTACAGTTAAAACTAGAAGTCCTGTCATGAAATGCACACAAGTAGCACGCCGATCTGTCGTTAATCTACACGTTATGACCATAGTAAGGCTATCAAATTATGTACATATGGCCTGTGCACTTGCAATGTTTCAGCCAATGGATCTCTGGATACCCGGAGGTCCATTGGCAGAAACATGCCTGTGTTTGCTATGAGTAACCAGGAGACCCAGCCGTGCTTTGGATGCCATTCGGTATGGAAACTGCGTGCAATTCCTACACGTAATTAAGCCGAGATAAGCGCACAGTTCATGACAGGACTTCTAGTTTTAACTGTATCTGCAGGTTGACACCAATTTCAGAATTTTGTACCCTGCACTGTCTCCAGTCTGGAGATGGGCAATATACCGAAAACCAAACCGATACCGATATCATGGTGGTGCAGAAGGACTGAACCGACCCAATCACTGAAAACCGAAAACATTTTTCCAATTTTCTGACATCTGCTACAGTTAAAACTAGAAGTCCTGTCACTAACTGTGTGCTTATCTAGGCTTAATTGCGCGTAGGAATTGCGCGCAATTGCCATATCGAATGGCATCCAAAGCATGGCAGGTTCTCCTGGTTGCCAAAAGCAAACACAGGCAATGTTTCGCCCAATGGACCACCGGGTTACCAGGAGGTCCATTGGCTGAAACATTGCTTGCGCACAGGCCATATGTTCAGAATTTGATAGCCTTACTATGGTCATAACGCTTAGATTAACGCACAGATCGACATGCTATTTGTGCACATTTCATGACAGGACTTTTAGTTTTAACTGTATTCATAAGGTTTTGTTTGCGCTTAAGAACGGTTGAAATGTTCATTTTCATGAAAGAAGTGACTGATTTTCTTTTCAGTTTTGTTAATACTTGATGGCCTAAGGCGTGTTTGGAACAAGTCACAAAATTACTGTAGATATAATTTGTGTTGGCAAATGTCGAGTTCATTTGCAGTGGCATTTGTGGCACTGTTGTAGAATGATACACGGACAAGTTTTGCTGTATTTTCCAGGTGTGAGTTCCCCTTTGGTACAACCAATAAATTTCAGTCAACTCAGATACCGAATATCAAACTGAAACCATGATATACCCTCCTTAAAATACCGACACCAACACCGAACTTAAAATTCCAATACTGCCCATCTCTATTCCAGTCATACCTGGAATTCATATACAGATCAGCATCATATCAGAAATACTACCAAAAGATTACATCTACCTGGTATACAGGTAGACGGTGGTGAAAGGAGAAATTTGCAAATCTACTTTGTTTTTAAATATTAACCCTTTGAACTCTGGTGGTATTTTAAATATCAGTTCAATGGCAGCAATTCTTCAACCGCTGTAGCCCTGCTTGTGCAGAGCTTGAACAGAGTTAGAAAGTTGGGGAGCTGACAGTTGTTCGTAGATGCTCGGTGGTTCTCTCTGGATACTCCGGCTTCCTCCACCCGTAAAACTGTCACGGTCACGATTAGTCATTGTGCATATGTGACCTTAAACACCAATAAATAAATAAAGGCCGCAACTGGAAGAGTCCATATTCATTATTTGAGGTAGACCAACCAATATTTTCAACGTGCAGCCTCTGGGCTGCACGTTGAAAATATTGATTGGTCTACCCCACACATTTACTGAACAGCCATCCTATTTAATGATGTTATAACGTTCATGTTCCTGGCCATAAAAGCGGCTGCTCAGGTTCAAATAGTTAAAAACAGATGTTGCTCTATAATTAGACAAGTGTTTGGTAAAGTTTTAAGAGACTTGCATGCAACAGGTGAACAACAAAACAATTTTTCCTATATATACTTTTTCTATTAGGAAAGCATTCAAATGACATTGAACAGTCACATATTCAAACTCAGTAAATTTATAATTTTGTTTCTTTAAGACTTGTATAGAAATAAGTTATTACCAACAGTATATTATCACACTTGCCAATGCCTTTTATCTCTTAATGTGTGAAAATGATCTTCATTCTCTGATACATTGCCAACAGAAAATTTATATGATACAAAATCATATACTTGAGATTGAAAAAGCTGACATGTAATTATAGCTTCAAGGTGTTCAGCCCTGTATGACAAACAGATAGTATGAACAGGGATATTATTTAACATAACGTTTTATATTCTGAAAGAGCACAGAAATAGTTTTACATATATATATCAAATTAAATAATATAAGTGTACCAGTCAAAATGTACACAGTTCAGGTTGCTAGAAGAAATATTTTGTAAAGCAGCGACAAAGTACCGATTTGATAATCTTCAAATCCTCAAAATATCTGATAGAAGGTTCAGCTTCATATTCTATGTAAAGCATGTGAACCTCCAGTACAAGTTAAAATAAGCATAACCGCAAAAAACTAAGTATAGTGCTGCTCCTGCACTGATAAAATTAGAATCTGACATCATTTTGTGGAAAAGCTCTCTGTGAGAGCTTTTCGGAAAATGAAGTCAGCTTCTGTTCTTATCAGTGTAGAAGAGAAAGATAATAGTTTATAGTGGTTATCTTACAACTTATTTTGAATTGTACTGTATTACTCAGCATACTTTTTAGCTGATTACAATATCCATTCCAAACAACTGACATTTTTTCCTCCCCAAAACATACTGAAATGAGCTGTTAGTTATTGGAAAAAAACAAAATACAAATTTTTTGGCCATTTTTCATCATCTTCGTGAGTGATCTCAGCAGTGTTACATTGGTTGAAACTACTACAGACCAATCACTAGGTTTACTTGTTAATACAGTAAAATTCTGTTAGCTGAATAGCCAAGCTGTAGGCAAAGTAACCTTCTACAAACTAATGTCAAAATATCAAACTTTCAGTCTGCATTTTGTTCCCACAATGCAACTCAGAATTTAACCAATTCAATCTTGTTTGACAGAGATGAGTGAGCTCATTCATAATGGACCAAGTTAAAATTTGGGCTTCGACAGGGATCCCAAATATTAACCCAGAGATTTGATTTGAATAAATTCAACTCTGACCACCCTAAGGATGCTATACAGTTAAAACTAGAAGTCCTGTCACGAATAGTGCGCTTATCTAGGCTTAATTGCATGTTGGAATTGCGCGCAATTGCCACATCGAATGGCATCCAAAGCACGGCAGGTTCTCCTTGTTTGTCATAGCAAACACATGCAATGTTTTTGCCAACGGACCTCCGGGTTACCCGGAGGTCCATTGGCTGAAACATTGCTTGTGCACAGGCCATATGTACATAATTTGATAGCTTTACTTGGGCCATAACGCGTACATTAACGCGCATATCAAAGTGCTTTTTGTGCGCATTTCATGACAGGACTTCTAGTCTTAACTGTACATGTACACCAAATATCAAATTCTGACATTGACATGTAGATCTGAAGAACGTTTTTCAAGATTATTCCTAACATTGCACTAAGTTAAAATTTGGGTCCCCCAAGGGACCCCAAATAGTAACTGAGGGACTTGCTTTGAACATACTTGAATTTGATCCATGTAAGATGCTGTATACTCAATATTAATAGATTTTGAGTCATAGATTTGAAAATAAGATTTTTAAAAATTATTTCCCATATTGCATGGTAAAATTCGAGCTCCCCTGGACAGCCCAATTATTAACCAAGGTCCAATGGACTTTATTTGAACAAACATGATGACCCCTGTTAGCATTCTATATACCATAGATCAAAGGATTCTGACCAGTGGTTCTGGAGAAGAATTTTAAAGATTATTGGTCATATTGGACTAAGTTAAATTCAGGCTCCAATAGGGAGCCAAACAGTGTTCGCGCTGGCCCAATTTTTGTTGGTGCCAGCACTGGTGCCAGAGGAGACATTTTTGGTGCCAGCAAAAATATTTTGATGCTAGCATGTCGGGTCGCCCAGTGAGTGAGAGATGCAATATATTATTTGTTTAAAGCTTCACTAAGTATTGAATTTATACGAATACTATGCTCCCGTTTGATATAATTTTGCAGTTATTTATTGTAAAGTACGAGGAGGTACTCTACAATAAATAACGGCAAAATAATATCGAACAGGAACAAATTTATTTATTGATGTTTAAGGTCACATATTTATGCACAATGGCTAATCATGACCGTGACAGTTTTACGGGTGGAGAAAGCCGGAGTACCCGGAGAGAACCACCGAGCAACGACGAGCAGCTGCCAGCTCCCCAACATCGTAACTCCGCACTGCAGCACAGGCAGGGTTAGATTGGTTGAAGACATACGTACCATCGACGTGCAGTACGCCTTAGTACACGGCGTCATCGTGCCCCCACATGGGCAATGGGGGTGAAGTGTCTTGCCCAAGGACACACACGGTTGCCGCAGGTGGGATTCGAACCGAGGACCTCTCGGCTTGCAGCCTGCACCTCTACCTACTGAGCCACCGCGCCCCCACAGGAACAAATCTTTTCACTAAGTATTGAATTTATACGAATACTACCCTCCCGCTGGATATAATTTTTCAGTTATTTATTGTAAAGTACAAGGAGGTACTCTACAATAAATAATGGCAAAATAATATCGAACAGGAACAAATCTTTTCACTAAGTATTGAATTTATACGAATACTACGCTCCCGTTTGATATAATTTTGCAGTTATTTATTGTAAAGTACGAGGAGGTACTCTACAATAAATAACGGCAAAATAATATCGAACAGGAACAAATCTTTTCACTAAATATTGAATTTATACGAATACTACCCTCCTGCTGGATATAATTTTACAGTTATTTATTGTAAAGTACGAGGAGGTACTCTACAATAAATAACGGCAAAATAATATCGAACAGGAACAAATCTTTTCACTAAGTATTGAATTTATACGAATACTACGCTCCCGTTTGATATAATTTTGCAGTTATTTATTGTAAAGTACGAGGAGGTACTCTACAATAAATAACGGCAAAATAATATCGAACAGGAACAAATCTTTTCACTAAATATTGAATTTATACGAATACTACCCTCCTGCTGGATATAATTTTACAGTTATTTATTGTAAAGTACGAGGAGGTACTCTACAATAAATAACGGCAAAAATTTATACGAATACTATGCTCCCGCTGGATATAATTTTTCAGTTATTTATTATCACCAGTTGGTATTGTTGCTTTTTTCAGCTTAATTATTTCATTGGTTATTGACAAAATCTATTGTCTATAATGGGAGTGTCTTCCAGTGTTTTTATGGACGTGCCATTGTTTTGTTTGTTGGTGGGAGTGACCATTACGCACCTGATATTCTGTCGGAATAGTTGAAAGTGTTTGACAAAAAGAAAGTACAGCTTGTGTTTTGAATGACAAGTGCTGACAATTTAATTGGGGAAAGAACTCTGATCTTATTTTATGAAAAGCATTTTTTGTATTTACTAAAATTAAAGATGTTAAGATCTGACACCCCCGCACCACCAATCCAGAATAATAGTTCTTGAAAACAGCATCAAGAATAAGCACCTTGAAAAATTCTGCTGACATCCCCGCACCACCAATCCAGAATAATAATTCTTGAAAACAGCATCCAGAATAATTGCCTTGAAAAATTCTGCTATTGAGTAATAGTCGTAATAGATTTTATCATATGAAAACGTATATCCAGCAGAAATATCATACCACTAAGCATAAATTAAAATATACGCCCCATCCCAATGATCCCACCCTTACAGAATGGACTACTTGTTCTGAAAAATTTAGACTAAAAGCTGTACACACCTTTTGAAGATTTGTGCTTGCTGATCATATGTTATTTCATTAAAGTACAGCCTGTCACAAACTGATTTGTTAACCCAGGTTCAATGCATACACTGCATGTCATCACGTGACGTTCACTGTCACATTTGAGCCACGGCCTGCCTAGTCTCCATGATTCTTGAAATACTCGTGACTTGGTGACTTGGTGAATTTATTGATGTGGGAACCTGAGGCTGTTTTTTAGGTGTGACGTTAATTATGTCATTGGGTCAATCAAATACATTTTCAGGCATATCCATTGTCTCAGATCGAACTTCCAATGTCTGGATATTATTAATTGAACATTCTGAGGTAGAGACTGATGGCAATGTCATTCTTGGTGCAAAAAATTCTGTAACTTTTATTACTTTCGATTGTTGGTCTGTGTCCTGCCCGTTTGTTTTGCGTTTACGATTCATTGTGAAGCATTTCTGAACTGACTGTTTCAGTGACTGTCTACCACCGTTTTAAAGATCACTGCAACAATATGATTAAAACAACAGATTGCCTACAAAGCGATTATTGGTTTTCTTTATTGACAATAGACTTATATGTGATCACATCTTAGAACAATGAATGAAGAGAACAAACGATCCGCTAGATGCTAATTTCCCCTGACAAACCGAAGGTGCAAAATGTTTAGTTTAATTAACATTGCGGGCGCTTCAGAACAAGTTACAACTTCAGTTTAGAAAGACAGTTCAACAGAAATATTCTGGTGCCAGAATTTGGTGCCAGTCGTAGTAATTTTGGTGCCAATTTTAACAAATTGGTGCCATTGGCACCATTGGCACCCGACAGCGCGAACACTGGAGCCAAATAATAAATGAGGGACTTGATTTGAACAAACTATGATCCACCTCCCTCCCTGAGGATGCTGTATACCAAATATCAAAAGATTCTAACTGGTGGATCTGAAGAAAAATTTTAAAGATTGTTTCCCATATTGTACTAAGCTAAAATTTGGACTCCCACAGAGTCCGAGTCCCCAATTATCGACGAATGGTCTTGGGTTGAATAAATTTCAAGCCACCCCCTCTAAGGATTCTGTACACCATATATCAAAGATTCTGGCAAGTGTTTCTGGAGAAGAAGAGTTTTAAAGATTATTCCTCATACTGGACTGAGTAAAAAATCAGGCTCCAATAGGGAGCCCAAATATTAACAAAGGGTATTGGTTTGAACAAAATTAGATCTAACCTCCCGAAGTATGTTGCATACCAAATATCTAAAGATTCTGACTGGTGGATCTGAAGAAGATTTTTAAAGATTATTCCCCATATAAAACAAAGTTAAAATTCGGGCCCCATAGGAAGTTCAAAAATTAACTGAGGAACTTTATTTGAACAAACCTGAATCTGACCCTTGTAGCAATGATGAATACCAAATATTAACAAGAGCACAGTCTAGCGTTGCATAAAATGCCTAGTAGTCTTTTTCAAATTGTACATAACTACTGTTTTGATCCATGGACCAACCAATAACATCGGACAGAACCCCAATTCAAACTTGTATTTGAGTATGACTGAGACACAAACCAAGTTTGGTGCCAATCAAAGTCAAAAGGTATGGTAAATTATTTGGTGTTTGGAAATTTTATGCAATGAGGTAGAAGCCTTTGTCATAGGCAAACTACATGCCATATTTTACTGAAATCTGATAACCCATACCTGAGATACAGGCTGAACAGACAAATAATGTCTATTTCCTACAATTTCTAAGTCAAAAAAAGGGTATAACTCTAAAAAGGAGAATGTAAGAAAAATCGTTGAATCCTTTTTTTAAAGCCTATACCATAAGCAGTATTCATGGCAAGTTTCATTGAAATAGAACATTCGATACCCGAGATACAGGCTGAATAGACAAAATTTGGATCTTACGGACGCAATTTCTAAGTGAACAAGTAATAAAAAAATAAATAAAAATAACTAGTGTGGGCATACCTATGACCAACAAATATTATAAAAAATAATAATTTACTTAAGTTATGAATATTCTCGGACGGACTCACACATGGACGCACAGACGGATGGACGGACGGACGCATGTAATCCAGTATACCCCCATTTTCTTCGAAAGTGGGGGTATAAAAATGTGAAATTTGTAAAGTTGCAAAAGGAGCATAACCAGGGACCAGCCGTGAGGGTGACTAGGGCGATTATGTCGCCCTTCTAAGACCAAAGTCGCCTAGAAAAAAAGTCGGGAGTTTACAAGTCACCCTCTAAAAATTGACCAAAATGAGGAAAGGCTGAACCGAGTGATCCGAGGTTTACATAAAAACGATTATTTTCAAGAATCGAATGTGCTTGAGTGTGATAAATGGGCATTTTCTTTTGTCAAGCGACCATTTATTTGAAATCACACAACAATCAATTGTCCATTGTCACTTTTGGCAGATTTTTTATTTCTATTTTGTTCCATTTCAGTCGGAGCTTCAAGCGTCAAAACGAAAATAGATGACTTACGCGACTCAACAAAATATTCCAGTTTGAAAGTAGGTTACCTTGCTCAGGATGCCGAAAATGTATACACAACAGACGTATTTTCTAACACTGTATTTTTATTTCGCTTTTGTTGACGACTGTTAACTGTTGGGCCGTCCATTCCCAGAAAAACACGAATGGAATTGAAACACATGAAATAAAGCTTTAGTGATGACAAGAAAAGCTTTGTACAGGGCACAAGTGATCATGTGAAGGATCTTGAAAAGGGGTCCTCCTAAACACCGGAATGACACGAAATGATGCGGAATGACACCAGAATGCCATAAAAATGATGTGGAATGACATTTATTTTACAAAATCCTTTACCGCCGAATGTATTTTGTTTATTAACTATCAAAGTACCTTCCAAGCAACCTTCTTTTATCTGGTCCTGTTCACACTTTCAGACTTGGAAAATTATTAGCTTAGTATACTTTGGTGAAAGGCAACCACAGGAGGGTGCAAGGGGATTGGCACAAAGAGGGGAGGGGGCATGAAGGAGAGGGTAGCAGTGGGGGATTTTCAGTCAATAATTACTTTGTGATTTTTTAACCTGGCATAGATGCATCATAGACAACTGGACCTGGATTAATCGGATGTTAATGGAGGACCACGAGCTGAAAATATGAATGGGGCGGCAGGGGGTGGTACATAAATATTATTAATTTTCCCCACTTGCCTATGAAGTCACCCTACTTGACTCTGCAGTCTCCCTATTTTTTCTGGAAGGAGACAAGAAGTCTCCCTAAAATCCCCCTGTAGGCTGGTCCCTGAGCATACCTCTGGAAAGAAGAGTCAGACTGAAATTATAATCACAGGTGTACAGGTTTTCATGGTGGTGAACATGCATATCAAGTTTCGAAAGAATTGGTCCAAAAACGTCCCAGAAGCTCTTCAGACAAAATTTAGGTTTATGCAGGAAATTATTCCAAGACGAAAAGGGGCATAACTCTAGAAAGAAACAGTCCGACCAGAACTATAATCACAGGTGCAAGGGTTCCCGTAGTGGTGATCATGCATACCAAATTTCGAATGAGTTAGCCTATAAACCTCCGAGGAAATCTCCGGACAAAATTTGACCAATGTGGTAAATTATTCTATGTCGAAAAGTGGCATAACTCTGGTAAAAATTGTATAGCCAGAACTATAATAGCAGGTGCACAGGTTCACATGGTGGTGAACATGCATGCGAAGTTTTGAAAGAATTGGTCCATAAACCTCCAAGGAAATCTCCGGACAAAATTTAAACCGATGAGGCAAATTATTCTAAGTCAGAAAGGGGCATAACTCTGGAAAAAATAGTCCCACCGGAACTATAATCAAACATGCATGCCAAGTTTCGATGAACATGCATGCCAAGTTTTGAAAGAATTGGTCCATAAACTTCGGAGAAAATCTGACAAAACTGGAAAAATAAATGGACAGACGGACAATGGATGACAGCCCATTTACATAATACATATGTTTTTTTTTCAAACAGGTGTATAATAAATTCCAACTGGTGGTTCTGAAGAAGATGATTTTTAAAGATTCTTCTCAACTTTTCCCCTGAGTTAAAATTCAAGCGCCTGTAATGAGCTCAAATATAAACCAAGGGGCTTCATTTTAACAAACTTATATCTCTCTCTCCCTCCACCCCCCCCCCCCCCCCACCTCTTCCTGTGGATGCTGCATATCAAATATCAAAAGATTCAGATCAAGGTTCTGGGGAAGAAATTTGTTTTAGTTTTTGCAAATATCCTGATTCAGCATTTTTTCGATGCCCATGCTCCATACCAAATAACAATTCTCTGTTCCGTGTGGTTTGGGAAATATAAGCATTTGAAAATATTTCTATTTTTAGCTCCAGGGGATCCTCGAGGACAGATTTTTTTTTTCTGCGTAAATCAAGTACTTGTGAGTCAATAATACCACATCCCAAATTTGGTTCAAATCGGATCATTGGCACCGAAAACAGAAATTTACATGAGGTCAAAAATCTTGCCCCTCCTATTACAAAGGCAAATACTGATCCACGAAACTTCATTTGAACAATTTGATTCTATACCTCAAAAGGAAACTCCATACCAAATACCAAGTCACTGTATCCACTGGTTTATGTGAACAAGATTTTTTAAAAATTTTGGCGCATTTTTCCCCCACCCCCTTCCTATGGGGCTGGGCTAGTTAATTTGAACAAAAACAAAATGCGATGTCAGAATAAGCAATCACTTCAAATTTAACTGAAATCAGTTCTGCAGTTTTGGAGGAGAAGGTGCAAACACCATGTTCATGGACGACGGATGACAGACGGTGAGTGATCACAACAGATAATCCTGACTTTCAGTCAAGTGACCTAAAAAACTCTCATATTTATATATTTACTGGTGTTTAACCCTTATGGACCACATTCCAATTTTGGAGAGGTTCTTGTCTTACTTGAACATGTAAGACACATTCTAAAATACAGGCTTTTGGTCATCTTGCTGATAGAAGAAAGTTATAGTACCATGGCAATGGTTTCTAATGAAGTCTTGGCTACCTGTACTCGCAGACAACACTTCACCAGACACTACTGTTAAGTCAGTGTTACATTATTACGAGGAACAAAAAATAATTAAGAATTCTCCACATCTTTTAGGGACACTTTCAAAATCTATGACAAGAATCAAATCAACATTTTGCGAGAATCAAAGTCGATTCTCATAGTTTTGCTTGGGAGAATCTTGTATTGGAGGCAAAGACTTTACTAGACACTACTGCTAAGTCAGACAAACGTTATTGAGAGGAACAAATGAAGGTGTCAATGACACTGTAGCTTAACCTGACTGTGTGTTGCGTTTGATGAAAAGGATAATGTTCAATGTTTATGAAAGGATTATGAAATAAGACAAGAATTGTGATAATTGGGAATATGTTCATTTCTGTTCCCTGTATGCTATGTTTTCAATAAAAATAATTTGAGATGTAGACTGTACTAAAGAACTGTGGGGTGGGTTAATGTGACCCTCACAATTAATGTACAGTACGTGGAGGGTGGATTACTACCAAAACGCCCTCGCGGTGGCATTTTCGCCGTGGACTGCCAGTGATCCACTGCAGAATGTCAGTGACAATTTTGTTCATAGTCACCGCGACCACCGCGGATCCGAGTGGTAAGGATTAAATATTTTGAGAACGATGTTAATTAATCTCTCCTGACTTGTCACCCCGACCACCGCGGATCCGAGTGACAAGGATTAAATATTTTGAGAACGACGTTAATTAATGTCTTCCGACTTGTGTATGGTTTCCCGACGCTCGGCATTCCGGTACGGTCCAGTAACATTTATTCTCGTCACAATTCTCATTCAATACCAGTCATACGTTTTTCTGACTAAATGAAGCATTTGAATATTGAAAGGCCATTGCATGTTAATATGAACGCTTATCATTTCAAGTCGGGGAACTTTGCGAGGCAAAGGGGGCCTCTAGACGAATAACATATTAAGGGGTCGTCCAACCTAACTTTGGTCAATTTTTTGATATTTTTCCCAATGCCTCAGAAACAGATAAGAGAAGTAAGGAAAGGCAAATTATATATCAAAATAATGAGTAAAGTGCATAGAAAAGGTACATATATTTTTTTTCAGGAAAAAAAGTGAATTTTATGATTTTGAAGAAGATTAATTTGCAAATGGCATAAGTAACGAACCGGTAAAACCACAAAATAATCGGTAATTCGAAAGCCTTGTCCTCAATATAATGATAACATACTACAGACTCGGAGAAAGCATTTTTTTGACACACACTCTGGTGGGTTTTGACGTTTGAATGTAATAACACCAACACAAATTTTGGATGTTCCGGATGTGGCCATGTTTCAACGATGTTTTTCCGGTCATGTGATTACGATGTGGTTCTTGCAGAAATACTCAATTTGGGCAATCGTAAGAATGCAAGGACGTGATCACGCCCTTTATTTGTTCGAGACAATGTATGAGCGTATTTGCAAACAGGTGACAGCAAGTACTTGAGCTGTTAATATCGTAACTGCAAAATATGGTTCGAAATTCCCTCTCGTGTTTACAGGCCGTCTGAACTTTTTTGTTGACAAAAAATCTGAATTATTGCGCACTAGAAAGACAACATGAACCACTTGTAAAAAAAATAACCGAGTGTATAAAATCGGGACGATACACATAAAATAGGGCAATATTCATAACAAAGTAAGCAGAATGCTTCAGAAATCACTTTTTCACGAAGTATATTCCAAGTGACCTGGAACTATATTGAGTGTGTTAATTTCCCCCTGTCGCTGCGAAGTTATTTACGTCCTAGTAACCATGGAATTTGAAGACGGGTATGTTTGTTGTCTGCAAAGGACCGATTGAAGATGGGTTGAAAATGATGCATTCGTGCTTTTAAATAAGGTGCGCTTGGACGATGCTGAGAATTTAGTTTTCCAACCAACCATAGTAATACAAGCGTCGATCAGTGGTTTTTTTTATCGTTTTACACTGACAAATGTGACAAATCTCCTTCACCGGAAACCATCCCCCAATTTGCATATCACAATAAACATAACCGCTGTCACGGAGTGTCAGCGTGGCCGTGTGGTCAAAACCGAAACGAATTATCGAATGCACGGTCAATTAGCTGCAATTGGCTTTTAAATAAATGAAATACACGAAATATTCGCAATTTCTTCATTATTCATGCCGAGTTACTTTTTAATCAAACCACATGCGTTCAGTTTCGTTTGTCGGCATCAAACTGATATTGTTTGTGGTAATTAAATAGTACGAGAAGGCGAAGGAAGCCAAATATTTTTACATCATCTATTATTTAATTCAAATTGATAATTTCTTTTATTTAACTGAAATTATGAACTGATAAGTTGGGTGTGTTGCGATTATTATGCCCCAGACCTGGAACTTAGTGGAAGTTGGAAAATCAAAGGTGCATCTAGGGCCGTGCAGTGGTGACCCCCTGTCCTCTTAATCTAAGTCTTACCCATTCATCATTGCATGTACCAACATTCCCCCTTGTATCTCAACCATTGCTACTCCAATTTGAAGGATATTTGGTTTTGTGATCGAGCATCATGGAGAAACAATGCCTGTGTAGCTGCTGTAGCATGTGTTTCTTCCCACATTTTTTCAGAGTTGTGGTACTTTTTCACTCTTTTGAGTTAGAAAATTTTGTTTATAACTAGTTGATTTGTTACAATTTGTTGCAGAGTGCCTGCTAATACCCTCAATTGTATTGCTGCAGAATTTTCTTGTGAAGATTTTGTTCCTATTACTTATCAAGCAACAACCTAATGAATATTCTGTATAAAGCCACCAATCTGATGTTTGACACTTTTATTGGAGCTGTTTTGAAGGCTTATGGAACTCAAAATGTTGATTATGGCAGAACTTTTCTATTCACCCATGAATCGATAAATTAAGTGTTATAGTTGGAAGTAAGAAGCATGAAAGGTCCAGAACTAAAACTCTAAAAAGAATGTTTTGCAATGTAACATGATTTTTGCAGATACACTTATTTGGAGGTTTACCTGTCTGATAGTGTTTGGAACATGTGTGGCCAGGATCTTCAAAAAGAAAAAAGAGTTAAACTTTGAGAAAAAAGGCATATGCCTTGAGTGCCGGAGGTAGAGTCATACAAGGAAGAGAGCACCCCCCCCCCCCCCCCCAAAAAAAAAAAAAATTTCTGTGTCAAATGGAGCTCACTTGTCATCTTTTGAGGATTGCTTTGTGTACTGCGTTCTTGAAAAAAATATGTGAGACCCTCTGGATGTGCCCTTCTGATCTCAATATGTCAGTAAGCCTCCTTGGGGAAAGTACATGCAATAATGGTTATGTAAGGTTGATTTGATGTGTTTTGAATAACAATGTACTTTTAAGTACATTAGATGGTTTATTGCAGTGACAGGTTACAGTTACCCTTATTTCTTCTCCAACAGATATCATGAGTGTATTGGTGTCCAAGAGTTAAACAAAGCTAATGTACTTATTGATAAACCAGACAAATTTAACAATTTAATCACTATCAAATTGATGCATGGGATAAAAGGGGTTACAGTGCAAGGGGTTTGTAAATATATTTATTCAACTACAATGTATGACTTTGCAGTGCATTCTACATAGGAGAATATCATATTTTCTTTCCAAACCATTACATTAACACATACATCTTGATATTGGGAGACACTCTTTTGTCCTTCCATACTTCTTCTGCTGGACTCCTTCAAGTTGACCTTTGTTGAACTCCCCAAATCAAAACATAAACAAAAGAAAATGTCTGCCTTCAATCAGTGAGCACTCCACTTATAACATTTGGTCTCAATCTTCATTACTTTCATGAATTAGGAAAAGATTTCTTCGAGTATGTACTTAAATGTTTATAGAATACAGCTGTTATTTTATTTTGAGGTATTTTATTGTAAAAATTTTGTTCTCTTACTTATGCCATAGCAGACTTTCAGGTGGTGCTATTTACACATGGCAGCAGTTCCATGGCAAATTTCAGTTTCCACATGTTCTATGTTTCATTCCAAGCATTTTGGTATATAATTTATTGGGGTTATTCATTTTGGGCCTTTTTTAGACTTGAAAGAAAATTACATGAAATTTGACCAAAGTTAGGTTGGACGTCCCCTTAATTATGGCTAAAAAATCCACGAATTTGTGAACGAATGTCATTTCGAGAAGTCGCATTCTTGAACCTTCAGTCACATGCAGGCTTGTTTCCCCCACCCAAATATTCATGTCGGGACAGTTTTGTAACCGATTCCCTAATAACAATTTTAAAAACAAAGAGCAGCTGTCCAGTTGTTAAATCACATCGTTCGCATTCATTATAAATGCATACCGGTCACTCATGCAACAAAAGGCGGTTGTTTGGGGTGAGTTGATATTCTGATTGCCTACATTCGCCGAGGCCAACGTGTGAAGTTCAAATAACTCAAAACAATTGAAAGAGTATTTCACTTCTTTATTCATCAATAAAGTTTACACGAACATGTTGGGAAATTTTGTTTTTTTACACAAAGATGGCAAACAAGCCATCGAAGAAAACGTGGAGAGAACGTTGCCTCGTCCAACTGAGTTCGGCCCATCGAGCTGAAAAGCAAAAAAGACAACGAGGGCGAATCGTGCGCCGACGGTGCACAGGGACGCTGTGGGGCCAGCCCCGTTCGACCCTCAGTGACTTATACTATTTGGTAGCTGCATGTCAAGGCGTGTTAAAGGGAGGCGGGGTGGGAAGGGTTCTCGTATTCGGAAGTTGTCTCAGGGTGCATGATCAGTGGCGTTGGGATGACTTTGTGGAGGTCGTTGACTGAACCCTCGGGTGAGGACCAGAGCGAGAGGAGATCCTCTCACAAAGGTGCCACCTCTCCCCGAGGGTGCTGTAGTGTTTTCGGGCAATAATATTTAATGGAGTCCGCGATATTTTATTTTGTATTATTGGTCCAGTCAGCTGAGTTTCTGTGATAGCAACAATTTATCACACCTAACATCTGTTTTAACACCTACTGTTGGTGGTAGCTTAATTGATAGTGGGTAACAATGTAACAAGGAGCACAAAACATTAATTATGATTTATTACTGTAACAACAAACAATGTAAGAATAACAGTCATAAAACTGGTCACATACAAATATTATTTCTTTCATCATTTAACAATAGTATCAACCGTGTGATTCATTTAAAAATTGCTAGAGAAATAATATGTAGAACACATAAAAAATACCGAACCATTTTCCAGCAAATATCTACCGTACATGTAAAAATACAAAAAAGATATTTTTATTAATTTTACAAGAAACTTTTTACTTCCAAAATGTAGCTTACGACTCCCATTGGAACAAATGTAATGCACTCGTTTCAATGTTAGACCATAAGCTGTATTTTCGAAGAAAAATTATTTTAAATGTCCACCATATAAAAAAATACATTTTCCAACATTTTATATTCCTTCTGACCCTCATTGTAACAAATGTATTGCACCCGTTTCAATGGTAAACTTTATTTTATTTTCTCCTCAAAAGAAATGCCGAAAAAATTACCATGCTAACAAATTATTTTAGTTTATTTCCAAATATTGTACAATGTCCACCTAGCATCCGGGATTATTCACGTTGTGTCCTTGGGCAAGATACTTTATTCCGGTTGCCTACATGTGAGCACGATGACGCCGTGTACTAAGGTGTACTGCACGTGTCTTCAACAGCTGTAACCCTGCTTAGGCGGAGTTTGAACAGAGGAGCTGACAGTTGCTCGTCTATGCTCGGTGGTTCTCTGTGGGTACTCCAAACGTAAAACTGTCACGGTCACGATTAGCCATTGTGCATAAGTATGCGACCTCAAACACAAATAAATAAATATAAATAAATCTGTCTATTTATATTTTTCGTAAACATGTTTCATAACTTACATGTACATGTATGTTCTTTTTTTCAATCGAGAGCAATGTCTGAGGCTAGATTATACCAAATAAACAATTGCACGTCGGTAAGAAAGAATGCTCTTTTTTTGCATACATGCAGTTGTTTATTTGATCTAATCTACATTTGCTGTTATCAAATTGCTCATCGGGTATTTTTAAAATCGTGCCCCCCCCCCTCCCCCCCACACACACACCCCCGCTCCTTTCCAACAGAACACAAGAGCCGTCATAGACCTGCAGCCATATAGCTACAATGAGGGAAGCATTGCTATCGAACACCACAACCCCCTTCACATTACCACTACTAACTTTCTAGCACAAGATTCACAAACAGCAGGTATTTACATAGCATTTAAAGTTTTTTTAACTGGCCTCCGGAGAGCTTCATTAATTTTAGGCACTATGCGATCTTTCCAAGAATCACTATCCCTAAATTCTGGATAGTAATGTAGAACATATCTTTCAATATATGTCTTTCTTGTTGGGTCTAGTTCACTCTTATTGAGTACACCTCCTCCGTAGTACGAAAAATTAACTCTGGTGTTGGCAGAATTAAAAAGTTCGGGGAAAAGTCTTTGAGTGATATTCTTAGCAAAATTCCCCGGACCTGTTGAGTGTGTTTTTATCCTTTTTAATTCATCATTTTGTATCAAAAAACACTCAGGAATATCCGAGAAATCATTTACATGTAGGTTTGCAGGTGGATTTGTGTTCAGATGGAATGGTTGGTCATCGGAGCTTTCGGACGCTGTATCACAGCCGGATAGAAATTGGTTGTTTGGCCAGGTTCGACCCATAAGCTGACGAAGTGCTGCTAAAATTTCGTCTGACTTCCTTTCTATTCGTCTCTGTTGTATGTCGAAAGTATCCATCCTCTTATTAAGGGTGTCTATTTTTTTATTCAGTACTACCAGTGTTCTATCTCTGGTTGGCGTTGTGCAGGTGTCTGTTGTTCTCGGACTCAGAAGAGTAAGATTTGTAGGTTGAGTCTGAGTGGAAGGAGACATGAAAACAGAAACAGGTGTGAGTGGAGCTGGGAGAGAACATGAGGATGGAGGTAAAGAAAAAGACTGTGATACACAAGAAGAAGTCACAGGAGCAACAGAGAAGGAGCCAGAAAATGAAACAGGAGTATGTGAGTAAAGTGAGGGTTGAGGAAAAGAATTTGCTGAACCATAAGACCAAGAAAATGTAGGTTCAAACATAGAAGAAGGAAGATTACAGTTGGTAGAATAAGATGAAGGGTAAGAAATTGGAACACAAGAAGCAGCAGCAGCAGCAGCAGAAGAAGAAGAAACAGCAGTAGAAGCAGCAGCAGAAGGAGGAGCAGTAAAAGAAGGAGCAGTAAAAGAAGGAGGAGCAGTAAAAGAAGGAGCAGTAAAAGAAGCAGTTAAAGGAGGAGAGGAAGAAGAAGCAGCGGCAGAAGAAGGAGCAGCAGAAGGAGTAGAAGAAGGAGCAGTAGAAGAAGGAGCATCAGTAGAAGAAGCAGCAGTAGGAGCAGTAGAAGAAGCAGCAGTAGGAGCAGTAGGAGCAGTAGAAGAAGCAGCAGTAGGAGCAGTAGAAGAAGGAGCAGCAGAAGAAACACTGAACAAAGGAATAGCAATAGGGGAAGAATCCTCGTCTGTTGTATCTGACTCATCAAATCTGCTTTCCTGTCCACCAACCAATTTCACAACTTTGGCAGCCCGTTTTCCACTTTTTAGCTGAAAAAAAAGAAACCCACATAATTATTCTGACTGATCAATGAAATACTATACATATTGGCAGTGTGAAGTACTACTCCCCCACACCCCCCCCCCCCCCCCCCCACCAACAAACGCACAAACTTCCATGTCTTTATTATTATTTTAGTCGCGCTAAGTGAAGAAACATTCCATACAACACATTCGTGTTCAATACAAACGTGTGAAAAATTTTATTATCCACATCAGTGTGACTTAATTATTTTATTGCCCTTGCGAGCGGACCAATGAACGTTTTCCGACTAGCAGACTACCACTACATGTTCATTAAAAATTGAGGCACACTCTACCAGTCGTATTCAGAAGCATCATGCCTCCGTCAAAATTGTCACATGAAGAAAAACTTGAAATAATAGAGAAACACAGAAATGGATGGAAACCAACTGCCATTTTTAGAACTATGGAGAATAAGGAAATAACTGTTCATAATGTGCGATATATAGTTGACCAATATAGAAAGGGCCTGTTTAATGATATTTTGAGAGTGGAAAAAAAGAGACACGTGTTTGAGAACATTGATCAAAATCACATAGAATATATTAATAGCTTACTGACTGAAAACTCTACTTTGTCGTCTAGGGATATCATGAAGGAGTTATTGGAAAAGGGAGTGGCGGTATCCAAAAAAACGGCAATAAAAGCTATTCGTTGTGCTGGCTGGACCTCATCCAAACCAAGATATTGCCAATTAGTTAGTGACAAAAATAAGGAACGGCGAATCACTTTCAGCAACGAACTAATTGAAAGAAATGAAAAATTCGAAAATTGCATTTTTAGTGATGAAAGTACAATTCAACTGCATGACAATAAAATCAATTGTTACCGAAAAATTGATTCTTTGACACCAATGTTTAGTGCACCCAAACATCCACTCAAGCTGCATATGTGGGGTGGGATAAGCAGAAAAGGAAAGACACCACTACTATTATTTGATGGCATCATGGACAAAAAATTTTACACAAAAGCTATACTAAAAGCAGTTCTTTGTCCGTATGTATCCGAAAAGTTTCAAGAGAACCATAGATTTGTGCAGGATAATGATCCAAAACATACATCCAACTACGCAAAGAAATTTATGGAAAGACGACAGATCAACTGGTGGAAATGGCCTGCAGGTAAATACATATACATAATCTGTAAAAAACATATTCTTCGTGTACATACGTAAGGGAAGGCCGTATGGAGAAGTGACACTGAAAATTTTTTTGAAAATCCCCGTAGACATTTTTACTCCTTAGTGGCGTCGGCTGATGACACTCTGGCGTGAAAATATCTATTGGAATTTTCAGTGTTAAATCATTTACCCATATTTCTTCTAAAGTCCGATGGCACTGTGGAATAAAAATATGGATGGGAATTTTCAGTGTTAAATAAGTTGCCCATATTCCTTCTAGACTATTGACAATTTTAATAAAGTGAAAAAAATCGCTGAACGTATTTCTGATTTTAAGTGATTGAAAAATTGTTTTATTACTCTATCACAACAGTTCTGCCAATACACCCTCTCCATGGTGTTCTTTTAAAAATACGTTTATCAATGGCCCTATGTAGGCGACAGAAAATCGCCTCCGCCTACAATACCCTACAGTATACCCACCCATTTATCAAATTGTTAATCTGTTTCGGAAACGTCGGGGAAACTAGTGGGGTGAATTTACCGAAGTTGGTCGAAATTACTTGTTGGGGGAAATAACCGGTTTGGGTCGAAGTTAATTGCATTCCTCCGTACAGTCGCCGTGGACTGGTAATAATAGTGATGTTCACCAAGTAATAAAAACCATTTGGAACACATTTTTAAATTAATGAAGCAACGGTTGTACTCATTGGGTTTCAATAATGAAACTTTTGATAATTATTCCTATAATTAGTGTAATTCTCACAAAATATTGCCCGCTCGCGAGAAATGTCCACGGCGGCTGCACTGTCCATGGAGGTCGATAATATCAGATAATATTTATGCTAAGTATTTTAGTACATGTATCTCTCTTCTTTCAGAAAGCCCTGACTTGAACCCAATTGAAATGGTATGGAATGCTGTCAAAGTGCATGTTTCAAAGAGAACACCGAAAACTAAAGAGGAACTTGTGAACTTCATAAACGACTTTTGGGAAAATGACTTGACAGAAGAGATGTGTAACAAATATATTGACCACATTTATAAAGTAGTGCCAGTTGTGCGCGAATTGGGTGGCAGAGCAACTGGAGATATCCCAAACAAGATATTTCAGGAATCGTCCAGCGACAAAAGTATTGTTTATTTCAATGACAAGCTGCAAAGTGTCCAGACACAATCGTTACTGAAAGATCTAAAAAAAGACATGTTTACCAGTCTGAAAGAATAAGATTCACTGGGAGTGCAATGTGGAAGTGGGGTGGGAGAATGAAGGACATGTGGTTAGTGGGAGACTCAAAGGAGAGGGTTAATATGCTAATCGGAGAGATGAGGAAGAATGGGGCAAGGGGTAACTGAATTATTTAATAAATAATCACCTTTCTCTCTTTCCTTTGTGTGTTTTTTCTGCGTTTAGGTTGTGGTGATTGAGGTGGAGCAGTGGTCCTCTTTTGTGATGGGTTTGGTTTGATTATTGATTCTGTTGACGATGGTGGTGATGAATCTGATGATTGCAATTCAGAAGGCAGTGGAGAATCTGAACCCTGCAGAAATCAAAACAATTAGAATTCCTTGTTCATAAGATTCAAAACATGTACGTCGGTTCAGAAAAGCACTAGCAAATTTTCAACTCTTGGGCAATCTGGTTCGTGGGATGAAAGTTTGCTAGTGCTTTCACGGCGTTGTTAGAAATACATATAAGAGATAATTGTTGGCTGTGAAATACACCATCGCAATATTACCATATTCGCAGAGAGGAGATTCCACCCAAGCAATAACTTAATTTGGTGCAAAGATTCATAAATACATGTACAGTCGAACGCTGTAAATTGAATAGCAACTTTGCCAATGAAAATTATTCAATTAACAGGAGTATTCAATAAACAGGTATTGTGTCACTTTCCTATATTCTAGAGATAATCTGGGCATTTATTCTATTATATCTTGTTTGACTGGGCTCCATGAGCTTTGTCAAACAAGTTATAATAGATTAAATACCTGTATTAGATGTACTGAGGCCAAATAGGTCTATAAACAAAGGAAAACTGTGGAGAGTCAGGGTGATTTCTCGACAGGTTGCAAGATTTTTTATTCAATTAACAGGAGGTTACTCTATAACCTATATTCAATTAACAGGTCAAATTGGAACTAGAGGTATGGTAGATGGTTTTGTGTGGGGCAGTTATATTCAATTAACAGGGATATATAATTAAGAGATATCCAATTAAGTGGCTCCACTATGCGGTTCTGGGGGGGGGGGGGGGGGAGCGTCTGTGCAGCTCTGGTATTTAGGAGGACCCCTTATTGTGCCCTGTTCTCAGAATAATCCACGGGTGGGAAATCTACACCAGTGATTTGGTCGTAATTTGCCTTCCACGTATTGTCTGTTATCTTTTATTCACATTTATTATTTATTATCTAATCAAGAGTATAATGATGCATGAACACGTTTGAAATAATCACCTTTTGGGTTTTAGTCTGTTTGGCATTTCTTCGTCTGTTCAACTCCTCCTGTCGCATCTTGCTCATGTCGGCAGAGGTTCCACATTCTAAAACCTGTTGAAACAAATGTTGCATGTTAGTTACTATTCCTTCTCAATACCCATAGCATCCCCGTCAGGACTGCTTGGGGTGGGAGAGGTGGGGATGAGACCCGGATAATTCTGCCTGCCCCCCTCCCCCCTCCAACCCCCACCCCCGCTTTCGAAACTGGCGAGATACTAATGTAAAGATCGGCCGTCATTGAATTTTGAAAACTGCAAATTGGAGACTTCTGATGGCTTTGGGGGGATTTTTTAGCAACATTTTTAAAATTTGCTAGCTCTTGAGTGATGAGTGTGCATCCAGTGAGAGTAATGCACTACATGTATGTCAAGTTATCACTTGAAACATCATGCACCAGAAATTTTGTCACAAAAGCTGAGCACCATTCAGATGTACTTGGGGGGGGGGGGGGGGGGGGGGGGGGGGTATTACATTCCTGGATCAGACCAGATGCCAGGGGATTACTATCCCAGTCGCCCACCCTCTCTCCGGCCCTGTGGCTGCTGGAAAAAAGCGTAGTATAATAATAACAAACTTTCGGCTTTTAAGCAACGGGTTATGAAATGTGTATTTTTTATATTTTTGTATACCTATAACTGTACCCACACGACAAATTTTATTCTACAGGTATATGTGGTAGTTGTATGATTCATGCTGTAAATACATGTTGGGGGAAATAAACTACATTTATAATTGTTAATGTTTGTTTTTTGTGTGCATGGCTTCCACGTAGAATGATAATGGACAAGTCCCAACACCACCAGTAGGGCCTACTTTGCAATTTATCAAATTAACTTCTATTAAGATAACAAGAGATTTTCCACATTGCCCAATGTGCGCCTCCCTTCTCCGTCGTTTGATTATTTAGGGTCGCCACCATTTTTGTCCATCATACATTTCAGCCTACGGCAATGAACCATACATGTTGTACATATAATTCCACCCTCATGGTGTGAGATCTAGCAATCTAACCTCCCCGTATTGTATTGTAAAATATTTTGTAGCACTTACCTCTGCTTCACCAACAGACTGCACTCCTCCCCATTGAACTCTATATTTTCCACCTTTCTCAATGGCGCGGGCATCTGACAAAAAATACCGGCTTGCCCGAACTTGCAGAGTGTCGTCTTCAAAATACCTAACCAAATAATGACTGGGTCTACTCGTAAGTTTTCTCAAAGCCATGTTGAAAAATGTACAGCAAAACCGGTATACCGCACGTATTTAAAGAGATGTCTTACCAAAACATTGCTCCACGTTAGCCAATAAATGCACTTGTTTTTTCTGCTTATAAAGCTGTGATATTTTGGGAAGACATAAATAAAGCCACAAAGCTGTGAATTTATGAGAAGCCCCAATAAAGCCATGAAGCTGATGGCCACTAAAACAATTTGCCTCTTAATTCCTCTTCACACATTGGACTTCTTCAGTTTGTATAGTCGTCAACACAATAAGTAGCACCTGGCATGCATTGTATTGCGAGTTGGGTTTCTAATTTTCATTCATTCATTAATTAGTATGAAATTAGACACCAGATTAGTTGCATCAAAACGAATCATCTAAAAAAAACCGGTAAAATTCATTTATTTATTTACACATGTATCCCAGAACCCCGAAAGGTGGGACTGTATTTCTTCTCTGGTACACATCTGTTTTACTGGTAAAATTGAACAAGGAAATCAACGACTTGGGTGGAAGTCCTCTAAAAATGGCAATAGGCACCACCAAAACCTGTTGTAATCGTTTTATCGCCACGCTATTCATTTATATTTGTAATTAAGTGGGGTCAGTGCCGGGGAAGGTCGTGGTGATGTTATAAGGCGATTTTAAAGGGATTCGGATGGGACGATTTTTTTTTTTTTTGAAACCGATAGAAGATGCCCTGGCAAAAATCCCGATAAAGTACCTGCACCCTTCCCAGTTTGGGGCAAATGTCCTTTATGTTCGTATCGTTAATATTTGAAACTAAAAACACCCACTAAAGGTTTGATTGAGGCTTTTAGTTTCGCACATTAACAATGACACTTTGATAAACTGCTAATCTGTTGCGAGAATTGAAGCACGCCATATCTGGGAACGCTGTGACAGGTGTTCAGTTTCAACTCCAGATTTCAGTGAAATTGCGACGGGTCACTCTCACCTTTTAAGAGTTTTTCCACTGAAAAGGTAAGGTAAATTCCAGTTTCATCAAATGCAGCTATGTCATTCATGTTTCACGCTAACAGTTTTCCCTAGTGCTATTTTATCGTGATTTAACCCTGATAATGACGGTAAAATAGAATAAGATTATGGGCCTTGTACACACCTCGGTAGCACGTGTGTTTTTTGGGGTTTTTTTTATGCTCTGGAGTCGTGAAATTGAATCGTACCCAAACACTTTTATTCGAGCTGCACCGTTTTTGTTTATGACGAGTGGCGAAACCAAACTGACTGCGCATATTGTTTCTTCATAAATTATGTCGCATTGGAAATTTTTAAATAAGAAATAAAGACCAACAATGCTTTGGTGAATTTGTATTTTGTTGTGATCTGTCAAAACGTCTCTGGCATCGGGAATTGAATTTCTGAACCGACTCAAAAACTCGCGGCCGACAATAAGGGGGCGGGGGCCTAACACCGACAAAATATTTTCAACTTGAATTTTAAAGTGTACAAATATACAATGTACAATGGATTGGCGTTTTATTCACATCAGATTTTTTTTAAAGATAATCTCGGCCACTCGTTGTCGCGGTGACACCACTCGAGCTTTGAATTTAATTGTTCATTTGTCAGTTTTATCACTAATCCCCGTCACTCAAGATCGCAGTGATTGTACACATGGACGAGTGAGTCCACCGCGGGTTTTAATCCTCTACACTCGCAGTCACCCCGGCGGTGACGGGTGTTTTGGTAGTAATCCACCCTCCATGTACTGTATGTGGCCCTCACAGTTAATGTAGGTCAACCAAAGTTACCAAGTTACAGTGAAATTATTCCAAAACGCATCATCCTATCAAGTTACAATGAAATCCCTTCATAAATAAGGCCTGCAGACTGTGCTAAAGGTTTTCGGGCCTGTGTAGCGATCAAGGTTGAGCGATCACAACCAAAAGGGGAAGTCCTCATCTAGACATCATATAGAGTCATCCTACCAAGATACAATGAAATCCCTCCATATTAAACATGACCTGCAGATTGTGGTAAAAGTTTTCGGGTTCCGGGCTTGGGCAGCAATCACAGTTGACAGATCATGACAGGAAGAGGACATTCTCATCTAGATATTACACAGAGTCATCCTACCAATTTACCATGAAATCCCTTCATAAATATGACCTGTAGATGGTGCTAAAGGCTTTTGGGTTTTGGGCTCGGGCAGCCATCATGATTGACCGATCTTGACCAAAAGGGGACATTCTCATCTAGACATGACCTCAAACCTGCATATGAAATTTCGTGACGATCGGACAAGAACTACAGGGTGTAGCCTGTGCAAAAGGAAAATGTGAACAGACTCACAGACTTCCGCACGCATGATGGTAATAGCTTATCCTGACTTTGTCAAGTTAAGCTAAAAATAAGTTTAAAATCAAATGAAAATCTTGCAAGAATCAAAGTTTTGTTTGCGAGAATCATTTCTGAGAATCCATTCTGATTCATGGATGAATTTTAAGTCCTATGAACAGTTACAGAGGCTATAAGGCCTAAAAAAGTTAATCTGTTTCTCAGGCCCTCCTGCATGGTCCTTTTGGCTGTCACATTCTCTTTTATAACCAATGCAAACTTTAAAAAAAAAAATTAAATGGTTTATGTCTGATATTTTACCCAAGTGAATGAAAACTGATAAATTTGTCCCTTGAGTACAACAAGGCTTTGCAATGCTTTAGCAATGCAAAGCCTTGTTGCACTCAAGGGATGAAATACACCACCATCAATGCTATTCTGTAGATTATGAGGCCTAAAACATAAAACAAAACCAAGAACATAAACTTTTGATGGCAAAGAAATAATTACAAAAATAAAAAATAAAATAAAAAAAGTGCCCGCTCGCATGCAATTTTACAAAAATGGTCCGAGAAACAGAAGATCTACTTTGTGAGGCCTGATACAGGCAGACTTAAAATCCATTGTAATGAAACTGGACACTGTGAATTTGGGAGTAAAATAAGCAAAGGAATGCAGTAAGACAAGACCCAAAAGTTTAAAAAATAAGACACAGTGGTGTTCTCGATGTGTACTCAAAGGTGGCTCATTGTGAGCATATAGGAAGTACGATCAAAAGGTTCACTGTGTATTGATGAATGTCATCTTCAATGTGTCATTGAGCAAGACACTTCATCTCACTTGCCCAAGTGGGAACATGGCATCACAAGGTACCAAAGTGCACAACTGGTTGATGGTACACTTGCCTTCAACCAATGATAATCCTGCTTGAGTCGAGTTAAGTACAACAGTTACTCACAGCTGTTCGGTGGGTTACTCTGGCTTCCTCTGCTTGTAAAAGTGTCTGACACGATAAAACCCAGGATGCTGAAAGTTTTGTTAAACCCTAATCAACAACCAAGAAGAGATCACACAAGAACAAAATCTGACTTCAGTGTACATGTTTTCAAATATAATAGACATGGTATCAAGACAGCAACTGTCCATGACAGCTCATATAATCTTCCAAAATAGGGGAAGCCAAAATTATGGCAAATTAATTTCCTGTATTACCACACAGATTATGTAACTGATCCTACTTATTTTTATTCCTCATTTTCTTTGCAGATTCCATCTACTCCTTTTATTTCATGGAATATAATAACATGTTTTATAATACATACTTTTCATCACTAAGATGTAGCCTCAGATGCTGATGTGGCATAAAGCACCAATAAATAAATAAGTGAGGCATAAGTAACCCTACAAAGCTCTTAGAAAATAAGGAATTACATAGTAAGCACATAGTGCATTATTTTTGTATTTATTTATTTATTGGGTGTTTAAGGCAGAGGTGGGCAATATACAGTAAATACCATTCTGTATCGGTATCGGGTCAATACCGATTTACCGTACCGAGTGAATCTCAGAAAACCGAAATTTCGGTATTGAAAATATTCCAGACATTTGTTAAAAAATAAAAGGACATACAACAGAACATTACACAAATGCTTGATAAAAAGGGCCCACAGATTTCTAGCGGCAGTCACCACCGGTCATTTGATGTAACAAAAAAGCCGAGAGAAAATATCTAGGGGTATTTTCTCTCAGCTTTTTTGTTATATCAAATCATCGATGTCGATTGTCTGTCTTACTTCCAACATTTTGACAATTCAGTGACTTTGTCTGCTGTAAAACGGCGATTTGCAGTTGGGAAGTATATCAAAAATAACTTTTGATACTGATATTGGTGTGAGTACTTGTATACTGTTGATACTGAATATCATACCGTTACTGTGGTAAAGCATTCTAAAAATACCGATACCGAAACCGAACTTGAAATTTCAATACCACCCAGCTCTAGTTTAAGGTCACATACTTCTGCACAATGGCTATTTGTGACTATGAGTTTTATGGGTGGAGGAAGCCAGAGTACCCAGAGAGAATCACTGAGCAATGGCGAGCAACTGTCAGCTCCCCAACATACCAACTTCACACAAGCAGGGTTAGCATTGGTTGAAGACAGGTGCACCATCGACGTGCAGTACATCTTAGTACACAACGCCACTGTACCCCCACATGGGCAATGGGGGTGATTACATAGTGCATAAAAAGAAAATTACCTCAAAATACATCCTATGAATGAAGTGTTAGCTCAATTAAAACATGTTTTGTTGTTGAAGGTAATTCTATGTGTGAACAGTCAGTGAGTTAAAATCTCCCACCTGATTTTGAAGGAAGAGAATAATTAATAATTAACATGATCTTAGAATCAATAACAACAGATAAAATCTCAATGGAAACATAAAAAGAAAATAGTTACCAGTCAACAATGCACAAAATTTACAGCTCAACAGGTGCAAGTTAACCCTTCACCCAGGGTACAAGATATAAAAATTGTTATTCTTTAACCCTTCACCCAGGGTACACAATATAAAAATTGTTATTCTAGTTTATTTTTTTTAAAAATTTTTCAAACATTTTCTACAAAACTGTATCATGTGACACTTCAGGCCTTTCGCGGAGCAAATCGGTGGCACCTGTAATTAAGATCAGGTGAGTGGTGGCGAGTGATATTAACTACATATTCATTTCTTTGAATTTACTGTTATGCATGATATGAAGATTTTGACATATCTTGGCACATTAACTGGTAGAGGGCTAGATTATTTTTACCTCTATTTTACCTATGTGACAAGTCTGGACATTATGAGGCATACAGTTCATAAATATTAAATTGTTTCAGTTTACTGGAGAATGCCTAAATGCATTCTCCAGTAAACTGAAGCAATTTGCTACAGTTAAAACTAGAAGTCCTGTCACGAACTGCGCGCTTATCTAGGCATAATTGCGCGTAGGAATTGCGCGCAATTGCCATATCGAATGGCATCTCTAGCACGGCATGTTCTCCTGGTTACTCATAGCAAACACAGGCAATGTTTCTGCCAATGGACCTCCTGGTTACCCGGAGGTCCATTGGTTGAAACATTGCTTGTGCACAGGCCATATGTACAGAATTTAGTAGCCTTACTCTGGTCATAACGCGTAGATTAACGCGCAAATCGACATGCTATGTGTGCGCATTTCATGACAGGACTTCTAGTTTTAACTGTATTTATTAACAAGGGGCAATTAATATTGCTGAATCATTTGTAAAATAACCGCTGAAGACAAAAGCCAGTGCTGTGGTCTCCAGCTCTCAACCAGTTGAGAGGCGAGTTATCAATCACTCATCACTTTAGAAATTTAAGCGATTATCAGACGAGTGTGAGTGATCACTCATCATTCCTTGAGAGTCCTGCACTTCATTGGAATGGGCTTAATGAGCTCGTTCCAAAAAGGGTCATATGATATGGATGAAAATTGGTGTTAGTGGGCACAGATGGGGCACACAGTAATTAAACTTGTTTACCACAGAAACGAGTACTCCATCAATTCCTGGGATTCCTATAGGGGAGATGAATTAGTGTGTATCGCAAGAGTGGCACCTGTCAAGAAGGGTGAGTGTTTTCTTTGCAATACCTCAGGCTGGGAAGTGAAATTTGGGAGTATGATAAAGTATGTCAATTTGAGTAGTGAGGTGGCATAAAAAACCTAATTATCACAAGTGTGGTTTAAATGCTTCTATGCAGGCTATTATATTGGTATACATGTATGTGATAATTCAATCTGGTACATGTACCTGTTGGTAGGGCTATCGCGATTATTTGATTAGTCAACTAACCGTCGACTATTGCAGTAGTCGACAGTTTTTAATTTTAGTCGATCGTCATTCATTTTGAAAGTGAAATGATTATTAACCTACATGTAAGTTACTTCTAATATCGAGTGGCCTTTGTTTTCCGCACGAGTGTGCAACGTTACAACGTAATTTAAAAAGGCTTTAAAGCACGGTCATTTGATCAGTATCTGTACTCCAGACAAGAGTCCTTTATTCAAATGATGAACCATTTGAATAATTCGCAGTTTCACAAGTAACTGTAGGCTGCAGAGTAAATAGAATCTTCAGTATTGTACACTTGAATGACCCCAATGGAAAAACCTCAATCGCGAAAGTGAGAAAGTTAACACGTTGGTCTGTTCACTTGTCACTGACGATCGTTCAAACTAAGTTTGAACTAACTTCTGTAGGAATGGATGGATGTTCATGTTCAAAATTTCTGGAAATTAATTACAGAAATGAAACATTTGCACAAACGTTCTTCAGTTTAAATTTTTCAGATTTGGTTTGGAGTCATTTTGGTATTTCCACTTCATCTCAACACATTCATACATCGTCAGTTTCAAATTTGGAAGTACCCTGGTATATGAGAGTTGGTTTACGATAGCCCTACCGGTTAGATAGGGGGTTACAATCACTGCAATAATGAGGAGAGAGCTCTTGGTTTAAAATAGATAAACAGATCTAGTGTGGACCAAGTTCTGAAAATTGCTAAGGTTTTATCAGCTGATTTTGCATGTGAAATAAAATCGGAACAGATTGCAAAACCAAATGAGCTTTCCAATGTTTGGCTAATATTAAATGATGGGTATGTGTTTATATGTGAAAATATATCCATCCACAGCAAGTGCAATGAAGTACTGTCTTGGCGGAAGGCCAAATTTTCACTGCAGAAATTAAGTATGAGTTACCCCATTTATAATGAGTCGTAAATTTCTCTCAAATCAGCCTGAAAATTGAAAATATGGACTAGCCAAAAATCTTGCCTACCCAAAAAACAATCCCAAGTGTTGCTCCTCAAAATTTCTTTGAACAAATTTTGCTCAACACCTCAAAAGGAAGCTGAACATCAACTAACTGGATACATCAGTTCATGAGAAGATCTTTAAAAAATTAATTAAGGCCCATAACTCCAGAATGAAAAATCATGCTGGGCCAGTTTTTTAACCCCCTCGAAATATTATTGCAAAAGACCTGTATGGTAAATATTAGTTAAAACGGAGAACATTTGTTCAAGTTACTTCGCTAACGAGCTCAAAATTCATAAAAATCGACTAATTATGGTCCATAACTCTGTAACGAAAAATCAGGCCGAGCCTGTTTGCAAACTTGCATGAGATATTCTTGCAAAAGATCTGTATGGCAAATATTAGTACAATCGGAGAACATTTATTCAAGTTATTGAGCTAACAAGCTCAAAGTTTGTAAAAACCAACTAATTAAGGTCCATAACTCTAACGAAAAAAATCGGGATGGGGCCAGTTTTTGAACAGGCTTGAGATATTCTTGCAAAAGACCTGTATGTCAAATATTAGTCAAATTGGAGAATGTTTGTTCATTTATTTATTTATTGGTGTTTAAGGTGACATACTTCTGCACAATGGTTAATCATGACCACAACATGGATATAAAGACAAAATCAGTCAATCGTTTTTACCCCATGTTGCCTATTTCAGAGGACTCACACCCCAAGCATTAGTGACTGGGTCCTATTTTACCAGTGAAACAGAGCTTGTTTACCACAGTAAACAAGCACTGCTTCACTTCCTTGGGAGCCTGGGGGGGTGGGGGGAACATTTGTTCAAGTTATTGCGTTAACGAGCCCAAATTTCGTAAAAATTGACTAATTAAAGCACATAACTTTGTAACAAAAAATCGAGCCGGGCCAGTTTTCGAACTTGATTGAAATATTCTTGCAAAAGACCTGTATGAAAAATATTAGTCAAATTGGAGAAGGTTTGTTCAAGTTATTGCATTAACGAGCTAAAAATTCGTGAAAATTGACTAATTAAGGCCCATAATTCTGTAACAAAAAATCTGGCAGGGCCAGTTTTGGAACTTGCTTGAGATATTATTGCAAAAAACCTGTATGGCAAATATTAGGTTACTGTGCTAATAGTACAAGAAAGCCCGGACGCCAGCCCATCCGGATCACACCAACCATCGCCAAACCATAGGTCTCAGTTGTTAAGACAACTCGACCAAAAATTTGAGCGATGCTTCCCCTCTCATTCACCATAGAGCACAGTAAGTTTATTTGAACAAAATCAATAGTTAATGTCAAACCAGACTAATCCATCAAATTTCTCTTGACATTGGTCAAATGGTTTTAAAGATGGCACAAACACCATGTTTGTGATGAACATACATAACAGATGCAAAGCATTAACTCAGGCTTATTTCGAGTTTCACTCTAGGAATACAAGAGGCCCCAGGGGGCCTGAAGGTGCTCACCTGACATGGTAGCCTAAATATCAACCCAGAGAATTGATTTCAACAAGTTGCATCTGCTCCTCCTAAGAAAAGCTCATACCAAATATCCAAAGATTCTGACCAGTGGATGTAAAAAAAATTTTTTTTAAAGAATATTCCTCATATTGAACTAAGTTATAATTCGGGCTCCCACAGGGAGCCCAAATATCAACCCAGGGACTTGGCTTTAACAAACTTGAATATCACCCCCCTAAGGATGCTGCACACCAAATATCAAAACATTCCGACTGCTGAATCTGAAGAAGAAGATTTTTTAAGAAAATTCCTCATTTTGAACTAAGTCACAATTCGGGCTCCCACAGTGATTCCAAATGTGAACCCAGGGACTTGGCTTGAACAAACTTGAATCTCACTCCCCTAAGGATGCTGCACACCAAATATCAAAACATTCTGACAGCTGGTTCTGAAGAAGAAGATTTTTAAAGAAAATATATTCCTCATTTTGAACTAAGTTATAATTCGGGCTACCACAGTGAGCCCAAATATGAACCCAGGGACTTGGCTTGAACAAAATTGAATCTCACCCCCCTAAGCATGCTGCATACCCAATATCAAAAGATTCTGCCTGCTGGATCTTGAGAAGAAGATTTTTAAAGAAATTTGCCTGAAATGCACTAAGTTCAAATTTGGGCTCCTATACTGAGCCCAAATATGAACCCAGGGGGCCGATTTGAACAAACTTGAATCAGATCCACCCCACAATTTTGCATACCAAATATCAAAAGATTCTGCCTGCTGGATCTGGAGAAGAAGATTTTTTAAGGAATTTGCCTGAAATGCACTAAGTTCAAATTCGGGCTTCTATTGTAAGCCCAAATATGAATCCAGGGGGCCGATTTGAACAAACTTGAATCAGATCCACCTATCAGAATTATAAATTAATAAAATAGAATATTTAAATGGTCTCTTCTTAACCCTCTTAATATTACAATGTGAGTCTAAATGCTTCCATTTAACCCAAAACAGCAGAACGTTTTGTAAGTTTTCGGTCACAAAGCATTGAGGTTCATGGCATTGGACTTCAAACTGAAAGGCTCACGGTTCCAACGTCAACAGGTATATCTGTGTTGTGTCCTTGGCAAGGCATATAATCCTGGTTGCCCGCAAAGAGGCACGGTGATGCTGTGTACTTTTTAAATGTCTGGCTATTAACCCTCTCATTAAAGCACTCGTAACCCTTTACCAAATGTAATTGCAAAAAAAAATGGCCAGCGTTATTCACAGAAATTCCCAATCAATTTTCATTATTTTTTTCATTTTTGCTTGAAAAACATAGCTTATGACCCCCTCATTGGATTTAAAGGGAGTATTTTAACCCTCTCAAGATCTTAATATGGGTCCAAAAATTTATTTAGCAAGACGAGAGTAATGTTAACCCTTTACATTTTCACAATGTTTCTCCAAACACACATGGGCATCAATGGGTATTTTGCCAATGCTAATAAGCCTTCAGATAGGCTCTTGGGAGCCTTTGAGGCCTTTGAATGTCTATATACCAATATTACTGAATTCTTTCACTTGCAATATATTTTTCAGAGATACTACCTTAACAATTTTTAGCTAATATGAATATTTGCTATCATCTACAAATATGGCGGATCCGAACTTGGCGGAGCCAATATTTTTAAAGTGGTTTATGCTCATATTTCAGGTTTGGTATGACCTATAGACATCAGACTTACATCGAATTAGTTGAACTTGCTGGAGGTTCAAAATATGGTCCACCTCAATGCGGTCAACAGAGGTCATTAAGTGCATATTTTTCAGAACCACTAGGAAGTGCATTTTATAAGAACTAATGCAAATCTGAAGAATATACATGTATGTCTTCATTCAAATAAGTGGGAGAGCCAGTAATATCAATTTCCGATTCCTTGATTGAACACTTTAAATGCTGTGCACATGTATGCATTTTCCATTTTCTTAGAAAAATTGTTCTGATTCCTGTATGAACATCTGTAAATACTGTTAACAACAAGAGGCCCCAGGGGGCTGAGGGTACTCACCTGACATGATAGCCTGAATATAAAACCCAGGGAATTGATTTCAACAAGTTGCATCTGCCCCTCCTTAGAGAAGCTAATACAAATAACCAAAGATTTAGACCAGTGGATCTAAAAAAAAAATATTTTGAAAGAATATTCCTCATGTTGAACTAAATTATAATTCGGGCTCCCATAGGAAGCCCAAATATGAACCCAGGGCCTTGGCTTGAGCAAACTTGAATCTCATCTCCAGTAGGATGCCGTTTTCCAAATATCAAAAGATTCTGGCTGGTGGATGTGAAGCAGAAGATTTTTGAAGAATATTTCTCATATTGAACTAAGTTATAATTCAGGCTCCCACGGGGAGCCCAAATATCAACCCAGGGACTTGGCTTCAACAAACTTGAATCCCCCCCCCCCCCCCAAGGATGCTGCATAACAAATATAAAAATATTCCGACTGCTGGATCTGAAGAAGATTTTTAAAGAAAATTCTTCATTTTGAACTAAGTTATAATTCAGGCTCCCACAGTGAGCCCAAATATGAACCCAGGGACTTGGCTTGAACAAACTTGAATCTCACCTCCCCCCCCCCCCCCCCCCAAGCATGCTATATACCAAATATCAAAAGATTCTTATTGATAGATCCGAAGAAGAAGATTTTTAAAGAATATTTCTCATACTGCACTAATTTATTTATTGATGTTTTAAGGTCACATATTTATGCACAATGGCTAATCATGACCGTGACAGTTTTACGGGTATGCACTAATTTAAACATTTGGGCTCCCATACAGAGCCCAAATATGGACCCAGGAAATTGCTTTCAATAAACATGTGAAACAATCTTCCAAAGATGTTATATGTGAAATTTGAAAGCTTTTGGAGCAGTGGTTTGGGAGAAAAGTAGTCTTTTTCCCATTACCCACAGTGTTAAAAAATCCTAACTCGGCACTTTTTCAAAGTCCCAAAAAAGTACCCCATGAAAAAACCGACAGCAATTTTTTACCATTCCATTCTGTTGGTCCTAAGGAAACTTCACACCAAATAAGAATTCTCAGTGCCGTGTAGTTTTGCATATATGGGCGTTTTAATTTTTTCTATTTTTAGCTCCTGCGGTTCCCAAGGGGCAACGGGGAAAAGGATTTGGGCATAAATTAAGTACTTATGACCCAATAAGCCCTCATATCAAATTTGGTTCAAATCTGCCTCTCGGTTTGGAAAAAAGAAATTTTGGGCGGGGCAAAAATTCTTGCCCCTCCCATAATGAAGGCAAATATAGCTTCTCGAACTTCTCTTGAACAAGTCTGAGTCTACACCTCAAAAGGAAGCTGCACACCAAATATCAAGTCTCTGCTACTGCTGGTTCATGAGGAGAAAGATTTTTAAAGATTTAAGTACACTTTTTGGGCGTGGCCCTACCAAGGGGCAGGTCAACTTGATTCGAACAAATTTGAATTGACATGTGAGAGGGAACATGCACACCAGATTTGGTTCAGTTTGGTTGAGTAGTTTGCGAGAAGTAGCTAATGTAAAGTTAATGCCGGATGCCGGACTGACGACGGGCGGACGATGGAGGGAAAGTGATTAGTAAAGCTCCCCTTGAGCTTCGCTCAGGTGAGCTTCGCTCAGGTGAGCTAAAAATATATTTCCGATTTGTTTAAAAATATTTTACTCCCGAAAATAAGCCTCCATAAATTCTTTTTCTACATTGTTTTTTCCTGATACTCTTGAACCCTTTTCATACAGACTTAAATTTACTGGATGCAGTAAATTCTGTTTCTCTAGTTAATGCTTGACATTGTCAAGTTGAGCCAACAAGATGATATGAAATCAAAACCAAATCAAGAACAAGAGACCACAAAGGGCCTGAAGCACTCACCTGACAAAGGCCCATTGATTCTTCACAGAGAATTAATGATTTTTAAAGAGTAATTAGTCTGTGTGAAACACACAGACTATTGTTTTTGTATGGTTTCATTTTGTTTTCTTCTTCTTATTCACATGTCTTCTAAGCACTTCCTTTTCTGCACGATAACTCAAAAATGAATCGGCCTATCTTGCCCATTTTTGGCATATGAACAGAGTCAAAAGTTCTTGGCGCCCTATGTTTTCAAGTTGCTATTATCCCCAAGCAATACTGTAAACACAATCAGATTACAGAAGTGTTGTTAGCTGTCAAACATTAAATGTTATTTTGCTTTTCCTATCAGATGTCAGTTCCTCAAACTAAGTTGAGAGAAACCCTTTGTTTTGCAAGGAAATAAAGTATAAAATATTCAGTTCAATGCTTTTAACCCTCTCAAGAGTTCAATGTGCGTTCCAAAGATTTTATGTCATGCAATGTGAGAATGATAACCCTTTCCATACTAACATTATTGTTCTTAACATCATTCAAATAAGTGGCAGAGCAAAACATTTCCATTTCTGATTCCTTGATCAAACCCTTTGAAAGCTGTTCACATATATGCTTTTTCTGGTTTCTTGGAAAAATTAGTCTGATTCCTGTAAGAATATCTTTAAATACTATTAATGAAAACCTATTTCTGATTTCTTAAAAAATATCCCCCCCCCCCCAAAAATAAGCCTTCATAAATTCTCTTTCTATTTTGTTTATTTCTGATGCTTTAATCCCTTTGACAGACTTCAATTTAATGGATGCAGTAAATTCTGTTCCTCTTGTTAGTCACTTATTTACTTTATTTTTTTCACTGATTAGGGCAGTGCTTTGAAATAAAAAATACAGAGAGGGGTGTAGCTAGGATTTCCTACTAAGGGGGGGGGGGGGGGGCATAACTTTTTGGAGGATGTAACAGGTCTTGGGTGGGGTTGAGGTGGGGTGGGTATGGCCCTCCCATTGGTGGGGGGTCTGTGCTACCCCAACCACCACCAATACAATAGCCCCCCCTGCCCCCCCCCCCCAGTACTCCCCCTCCCATTGGTGGTGTTCAAATGGAGCCCTCCCCTGAGAAGATTTTGAAAATTTGAAGTTCTGAGAGTGAATCTGGGACCCTCTGGTGTTTTTTCTCATTTTGAGAGGGGGGTACTGAGGCTATGCTACTGAGTACAGTCAAACATCATAGAGTTCCCACAAGAAAACAACAAGCCAATGTAGGGGTTGTTTTCCACCTGTCCAAGAAAACTGCATTATTACAAATACTTCATATAATCAGAAAACTAGATGCAAAGTGATGGGAGCCATCATTGTGGGCCCCGCAATTGAAACGGTTTGCAATTCTGACAGTATACAGTAAAGTAAAACCTTACTTGAGAGAACACATGTCTTGAGAGGCCAGAGAAATGATGTACCAAATAGCTGTTTTGGGTTCCAGGGTATTTATATCATTATTATATTATTATATAAAAAGAGATATTTAGGCTAAAAACTGTAAAAAAAATACAGTTGATTCTCAGGCATCACTGCATTGGAAAAAATTACCCATGTTCAATGTTTTTGTTGACATTTCAAAGTTGGTACTATAGTCATTTAGTAGTTGACGAACGTCTCACACATTGCCAACCACACAAAATTAGAGGCAACCAAAAATGGTTAATTCGAAATTGAAAAATTATTTCACTGATGAATATACAGTTAAAATTAGAAGTCCTGTCATGAAATGCGCACAAATAGCACGTCGATCTGTGCATTAATCTATGCGTTATGACCATAGTAAGGCTATCAAATTCTGTACATATGGCCTGTGCACAAGCAATGTTTCAGCCAATGGACCTCCGGGCAACCCGGAGGTCCATTGGCAGAAACATTGCCTGTGTTTGCTATGAGTGACCAGGAGAACCTACCATGCTTTGTATGCCATTCGATATAGCGATTGCGCACAATTCCTACGCACAATTAAGCCTAGATAAATGCACAGTTCGTGACAGAACTTCTAGTTTTAACTGTAGGCATATTATAACTATTCCTTTTAGCCCACGATGTTCTTTAAATAAAGGTCTCTCGATTAGCAATGTGTCTTTATCATAAAAACATTCAATGAAAATTTGCTTTTGCAAATCTATTTACACCGGAAAAGGAATCAATAATAAAACAAGAGGCCCCAAGGGGCCTGAGGGCGCTCACCTGACATGGTAGCCTAAATATCAACCCAGAGAATTGATTTCAACAAGTTGCATCTGCTCCTCCTAAGAAAAGCTTATACCAAATATCGAAAGATTCTGACCAGTGGATCTAAAAAAAAAGAAGATTTTTAAAGAATATTCCTCATATTGAACTAAGTTATAATTCGGGCTCCCACAGGGAGCCCATATATGAACCCAGGGACTTGGCTTTAACAAACTTAAATCTCACACCCCTAAGGATGCTGCACACCAAATATCAAAACATTCCGACTGCAGGATCTGAAGAAGAGGATTTTTAAAGAAAATTCCTCATTTTGAACTAAGTTATAATTCAAGCTCCCACAGTGAGTCCAAATATGGACCTAGGGACATAGCTTGAACAAACTTGAATCTCACCCCCCTAAGAATGCTGCATATCAAATATCAAAACATTCCAACAGCTGGATCTGAAGAAGATTTTTAAAGAAAATTCCTCATTTTGAACCGAGTTAAAATTCGGGCTACCACAGTGAGCCCAAATATGAACCCAGGGACTTGGCTTGAACAAACTTGAATCTCACCCCCCTAAGCATGGTGCATACCCAATATCAAAAGATTCTGCCTGCTGGATCTTGAGAAGAAGATTTTCAAAGAAATTTGTCTGAAATGCACTAAGTTCAAATTCGAGCTTCTATAGTGAGCCCAAATATGAATCTAGGGAGCCGATTTGAACAAAATTGAATCAGATCCACCCCACAATGTTGCATACCAAATATCAAAAGATTCTACCTGCTGAATCTGGAGAAGATGATTTTTTAAGAAATTTGCCTGAAATGCACTAAGTTCGAATTCAGGCTTCGATAGTGAGCCCAAATATGAATCCAGGGGGCCGATTTGAACAAACTTGAATCAGATCCACCCCACAATGTTGCATACCAAATATCAAAAGATTCTGCCTGCTGGATCTGGAATAGAAGATTTTTTAAGAAATTTGCCTGAAATGCACTAAGTTCGAATTCGAGCTTCTATTGTGAGCCCAAATATGAATCCAGGGGGCCGATTTGAACAAACTTGAATCAGATCCACCCCTCAATGTTGCATACCAAATATCAAAACATTCTGCCTGCTGGATCTGGAGAAGATTTTTTAAGAAATTTGTCTGAAATGCACTAAGTTCGAATTCGGGCTTCTATAGTGAGCCCAAATATGAATCCAGGGAGCCTATTTGAACAAACTTGAATCAGATCCACCCAACAATGTTGCATACCAAATATCAAAAGATTCTGCCTGCTCGATCTGGAGAAGATTTTTTAAGAAATTTGCCTGAAATGCACAAAGTTCCAATTCGAGCTTCTATAGTGAGCCCAAATATAAACCCAGGAGGCCAATTTGAACAAATTTAAATCAGATCCACCCCACAATGTTGCATACCAAATATCAAAAGATTCTGCCTGCTCGATCTGGAGAAGAAAATTTTTAAAGAAATTTGCCTGAAATGCACTAAGTTGAAATTCGGGCTTCTATAGTGAGCCCAAATATGAATCCAGGGGGCCGATTTTAACAAACTTGAATCAGATCCACCCCACAATGCTGCATACCAAATATCAAAAGATTCTGCCTGCTGGATCTGGAGAAGATTTTTTAAGAAATTTGCCTGAAATGCACTAAGTTTGAATTTGAGCTTCTATACTGAGCCCAAATATAAACCCAGGAGGCCGATTTGAACAAACTTGAATCAGCTCCACCCCACAATGTTGCATACCAAATATCAAAAGATTCTGCCTGCTGGATCTGGAGAAGAAGATTTTTTAAGAAATTTGCCTGAAATGCACTAAGTTCGAATTCGGGCTTCTATACTGAGCCCAAATGTCAATCCAGGGGGCCGGTTTGAACAAACTTGAATCAGATCCACCCCACAATGTTGCATACCAAATATCAAACAATTCTGCCTGCTGAATCTGGAGAAGATTTTTTAAGAAATTTGCCTGAAATGCACTAAGTTCGAATTTGGGCTTCCATAGTGAGCCCAAATATGAATCCAGGGGGCCGATTTGAACAAACTTGAATCAGACCCATACCAAGAAGCTGCATACCAAGTATCAAAAGATTCTGCCCACTGGTTCTGGAGAAGAAGATTTTTTAATAATTTTTCTATAATTCATACGGTGCTATCAGAGTTATGCCCCCTATGGAGCCCCAAGTGGGCATGTCCAATTCATTTGAACAAACTTGAATTGACATATGGTAATAAACACCAAGTTTCGAGCAAATCGACCTAGCGGTTTCAGAGGAGAAGTTGTTTGAAAAATGTTCACGACGACAGACGGCGACCGGACGACGACGGACGGCAAGTGATAAGTTGAGCTCCCTTCGGTGAGCTAAAAACGGATACAGTAGAACCCTGTTAATTGAATAGCCACTTTGCTAATGAAAATTATTCAATTAACAGGAGTTTACTCCATAACCTGTATTCATTTAACAGGTCAAATTTGTACTGGAGGTATGGTAAATGGATTTGTGTTAGGAAATTATATTCAATTAACAGGGTTATTCAGTTAAGAGATATCCATTTAAGTGGGCTCCAGTGTAATAGTTTTGAAAGCCCTACTAACTGTGAACCAGTGGAGTGAAGGCTGTACAAATGTTCATTGATGTTTTTTTGTGGAAAACATATTCTTGCTGCCGGCACTCAACAATAGCGTGCTTCACTTCAAATGATGATAGTATACAATGTGCCTCCTATTTTCAAAATCGAAAGACTGCAGTTATATTGATTTCTTTTATTATTTGGGTTCAATTTTAGTTCTTTATTAACCCCTTTAGATTTTAATTAGCCTGATGTTCAAACAGCACTGGGAATTCAGTTTCTTCCGTTTTTTTTGTTTGAAAATGCGATGTCAAACGTCGGAAAGTACTTATAACAAGATATTTTTCACATTAGTGATGAACTGGTTGAGGGCTACATGTAGATTATTTTTGGTGGTCTGAATTTGTTATTCAAAACTTGTTTTATTACAAATTATTGGAGAGTGCCCACTAATAAAACAAATTTATAAAAACAAAATATTATTTGTGTTTGACTGAATATGAAATTTAAGCAAGGTAAGTGTTGGCTTTAGCTCTGGTATCCTCATTTTTGAAAGCCCTGATTGTGGCTTCTAGGACTCAACCAGTTAAGAAGTCGTGACAGCAGGATTATGTCAGAATTTTAAGCTGCGATAACATCTGGCTCAATGGTTGTCACTGAACACTATTCAGGAGAAAATAGGAATTGCAGTTAAAACTTTAAAAAATCAAAAAATAATAACAAAAGAAATGACCACAAAGTGTCAAACGCAGTTTGATTTTGTACGTTATAAAATGTAAAAAAGTATCAAAGGGTTAACCCTTTACCCAACGTAACGGCCAAAACCGGCCAGCGCTATTCTCAAAAATCGCCAATTAATTTTCAAAATATTTTCATTTTTTGTCTCAAAAACATAGGTTATGACCCCTCGTTGGAACGAGCTCGTCGAGCTCGTTCCAACGAGGGGTCATAACCTATGTTTTTGAGACAAAAAATGAAAAAAATTAATTATTCAAGAAATTTTTTTGCAAGTGTCGTCTGCTTTTCATGTTAGGTAAAGGGTTAAATGGTGAAAATCAATTTAATAAAATGCATTTGTAGAATCATTTGTGTTGTTTTCAGTGGAATATATTCAACCAGATGGAAGAGTGGTAGCTCAGTGATCATTGCATTGGACAAATCGAAAGGCCCACAGTTGGCTCCCCACCAGAGGTAACTACAATTTCACACTGGACAAGACAATTAATCTTGATTACCCACATGGCATAGTGTACTAAGGCGTACTGCATGTCGATGGTGCACTTGTCTTCAACCAATGCTTATCCTGCTTGTGTGGAGTTAGTACATTGGGAAATCGGGACAGTTGCTTACCCCTGCTTGGTGGTTCTCTCTGGATACTTCAGCTTCCTCCACCCATAAAATTGTCCGACATGAGGTGACCTGGGCTGTCATTAATCCCAATAAATAAATAAATTCAATCAAGACATTTATTTTCTATTGATGCTGCATGTAATTTTATTGACTCCACACAATATTCAAACAAATTACCATAAAGACACACAAGTATATCAAATGATTCATTCCTAAATTCAAATACAAGTCAGGAAATAAGCAGACTGTCATCTGCAAAATGAGGTCCCCAGAGGGTGAATTTGGTGAGGCTTCTCTGCACAGTATTATTCTTAAGTTCTCAACTTCTCCTTGATTCTGGGCAGCTGCTTCATGAACTTCTGACCCTCTTATTTTTTTTCATGTCAGGCAATACATCAAAGGCATGAATGGAAATGAAAAACGAATTTGACACGACGATCAAATCACAAATTATCCATCTCAAATGAGTTTGTAACTAAATGTTTGACAAGTCAAGGTTCGAAAGAACTACATTAAAGTGAACTTATTTTATGGGTTTACAGTCTGTTCACTACTAGATAAGTCGAGACACGAAAGAACTACATTAAACTGAACATATTTGGCAGTGTTAAACTCCATTGACTCAGGTCCAGTAAAATTACCAGTCACGCACACTTGGGCAGTAAACGTGGCTCTCAGGGCCACATTTACCACCCAAGCTGGCGCAACTGGTAATTTTTACTGCAACCTGAGTCAATGGAGTGAAACCTTCACTTTTCCAGTATAAACTGGCGATTGCTGCAAGTATGCTCAATTGTAAGCTTTACATGTCATTTAACTTGTATATCCTGTAAAGAGAAATTAAGAATACACATTGCAGTGGTTTTTCAACTTTATTGAATTGCATCGACATCATTTTACATTAACAATTGAACAATTGCAAAAGATAATCAGATGTGGTTAATGGATCATCACAAAACAATGTTTGGCAACAATCGGTTGATCTGATGTCCCTAGGAGCCATTGCTGTTGTCATCTGATTGCCCACCATTGGCCGATTGGGGTGGCCAATTCCGATCATCGGTTGAACACTGATCACTGTCTTCACGATTTACTTCAATTCTAATGATTGTAACGTCAAAAGTTTCTGAATTATAGTACAGATAGAATTTGAAGCATGGTAGCTCAGTGGTTTGTACTTAGATTGAAAGGTTTTTCGTTCGTTTCTCGTCTGCATCCTCTGCATTGTGTCCTCAGCAAGACACTTAACCCTTTACCCAACATAAAGACCAAAACCGGCCAGCACTATTTTCAAGTCGCCAATTTTCATTTTTTGTCTCAAAAACATAGGTTATGACCCCTCTTCGGAACAAGCTCATTGAGCTCGTTCCAATGAGGGGGTCATAACCTACGTTTTTGAGACAAAAAATGAAAAAAATTAGTTATTCAAGAATTTTGTTTGCAAGCGACGTCTGCTTTTCATGTTAGGTAAAGGGTTAATCCCAGTTGCCCAAATGGGAGCATGGTGGCACAGTGTTCTAAGGTGTACTCCTGGTCAATGGAATGCATGCCTTCAACCAATGCTAATCCTGATATTTACCATTTGTATAGCGTTTGCTGACTACACAACAAATAATTTTTGAGTAACCATTGACAAAAATTGGATGCACTCAGGCACACCCACAAACATAAACATTCTTAAATATACAATATGTTTTTACACATATAAAATATTCAACAAATGGTAATTAAATGTTTTACATACCAGACTCTGTTTATCCTGCTTAAGTTTTTGTTTATATTGTTTAATGAAGCTATCAAACTCTTCATCTGTACCAAGAGTCACAGCTGACATTTTTCTGAAAATAATTAAAGATTCAAATTTTCAATTTTTATTCAAAATCTCTGTCATAACCAGGCCTGTCAGTAAACGTAACTTGGAAAGCCTGTTTTGATACAAGATATTTTTTTTTAAGAAGTATATGAAATTAAACATTTTTAGACAAGAGGCCCCATGGGGCCTCAGGCTCTCACCTGACCAAAGTTGTTTAATGATTTAATTACCATCTAGTTAACATAACAGAGGAATAAAGTTATTTAATTATTTATAACTTTGCTGTCCATGCCAGATAGTTTGTTTTTTTTTAGTATTGGGATGGTAACACAAAAATAATGCCCAGATTTTCAGTAATGGAAAACTAGGAAGTCCAAATATCAACCTACGGACTTGACTTGAACAAACTTGAAGGATGTTGCATACCAAATATCAAAAGATTCTGATTGATTGGTGGTTCTAGAGAAAAAGATTGAGAAAATTACAAATTTTGCACCACAAATATCAACCCAGGGACTTCATTTGAACAAATTGAATCTGAACCCTCAAAGGAGGCTGTATACCAAATTTCGAAAGATTCTGATTGTTCATGTATCTCAAGAAGCAGATTTTTAAAGATTATTCCACACATTGGACTAAGTTAAAATTCGAGCTTCAATCGGGAGCCCAAATACTGACCCAGTGACTTGATTTGAACAAACTTAGATCTGACCACCACAAGGATTCTGTATACCAAATATCAGAAGATTCTGACTAGTGGGTCTGAAAAAGAAAATTTTTAAAGATTATTCCTCATATTGCACGAAGTTAAAATTCCGGCTCCCTTAGAAAGACCAAATATTAACCCCGGCCCTCGATTTGAACAAACCTGAATCTGACCTCCCTATGTTGTATACCAAATATTGAAGTTTTCTGACTGCTGGTTCTGAAGAAGAAGATGTTTAAAGAAATTTCTTCAAACTGCACTAAGTTAACGTTAAAATTCGCGCTACCATATGCGGCCCAAATATTAACTGAGGGACTTGATTTGAACAATTTTGAGTCTGACCCTCATAATAATGATGTACACCAAACATTAAAAGATTCTGACTGGTGGTTCTGAAGATTTATTATTATTATTCCCCATAATGCCCCAAGTTAAAAATTTGGGCTCCTGTATTGAGCCCAAACATGAACCAAGGGACTTCATTTTAACAAACCTGTATCTCCCTCCCTGCCCTCACCCCCACCCCCTATGGATGTTGCATACCAAATATCAGAAGATTCCGTTCAGCGGTTCTGGAGAAAATGTGTTTTTTTTTAATTTTGGGGGAAAAAATCTCAGGATGGATGGACATAAGGAAAGAGATCTGGATGGAAAGAGCGGCTGCTTTTTGCTCCCCTAAATGTATTTAGATCTTGGGAATTCAATTTTTCAAAATCAATGAGAGAGGGAGGCTTTTACTTTTATTTCCTTTATTATTAAACATTTAAAAAAAGAAAAATCACCATTTGAAACAATTCACATGTACAATGTATAAATGAGACAGTCTGATTATGTGATAATGGGTTAATGAAATAATGACACAAGCCATTATACACCAACCCAAAATACATTTCTGTTCAAATATGATATTTATATGTAACAAATAGTTGGACAAAAGAAATAACTCAATAACATGCAATTCAACTCACCAGTATTGAAACAAGACCAAACACATACATGCAAATACTGATTACCAAAGACTTCAAAATGTGCATTGACTGTCTGACTTTGTCTTGATGCAAAAGACTATTTTTAGCTTCATTCACTTTTTAGCATAAAACTGCCTAATACTAATTAGAGGACCATGATAAATGAACTGACTGTGAATTTGAGACGGCGGTATTGGAATTTTGAGTTCGGTATTGGTTTACGAACCCAAATCATATCTACAGTAATTTTGTGACTTCTAAATACACCTTAATTTAAATGGTTTATTCCCAACAAGATGAACGTCGTACATGTAAATAAGACAAATCCCAACAAGACAAATTTAATTAAAATGACTATATAACCCATTTATTTTGAGGTTTTCCATCTTAACCTGCTAACACAGCTTACTTTTGGACAAAGAGATTTCAATTAACTGGTTGAGTACTGGAAGCTCATTTTCGGGCTTTATCCTGAAGTGTGGGTACCAGAGCTAAATGGCTTCATATTCTGTGGATGTACTTCAGTTGATTTTTGATGTGATATTATTAAGTCAGGGTGGATTTGCATGTCACAATTAATGGGAGAGTGCCTTTTGGCACTCTCCCATTAATTGTAACAAGGCAATAATATGTGAACAGATTTTGACAACCAAAAAAAACTTAGCATGCTACCAGTTAACAGAGGTGCCATGCATTGTTACAAGATGCTATTTGCTACAGTTTTTTTGTATCTTTTTTATAAAAAAAAAACTTCAAATAGCATACATTGTAATGTACACGTTCCTTTTAAAGTAAATTTCCCCCATACTTGATGAGAACATTTTTTTCGTCTTGTTGGGATATTTTACCAAATCATCTTGTTGGGATGACACCCTGTTAACTGGCTGAGTGCTACATGTAGAAGCCACTATCAGGGCTTTCAAAAAAAAATTAGGGTGACAGAGCAAAAGCCAGTGTTTTCCTTGATGATATTTCATATTCAGTCAAATGCAAATAATACTTTGTTTATACAAATATGTCCTATTACAAATTATTGGAGAGTGCCTGTAGGCACCCTCCAATATTTTGTCAAAAAACAAATTTTGAATAGCAAGCTCAGACCACCCAAAATAATCTAGCCCTAAACCAGTTAAAGGCCTATTTGAGCGGCATGTGCAATCTCAGAGTATGTGACCTGACCATGCCATCTTCAGGAGGTCCTGCTGACAATAAACAAATCACCTGGGTAGTGATTTCTAGTCAAGTCTAGGCTGCCTGTTAAGGCAGACAAGACTAAGTTAGAAATCACTGTTAAGCAGCTGGACATGTGCAGATTGTAGTCTATGAGAATTCAGGACAATTGACCCGGCCCCTGAGGGTTAACAGTATTCTAAGGTGCTGAATAATAGTGTTGGCACTATTATTAATTTTGGATAAAAATTCCGACTATGACTTTTATTTGGTAATGAGACATAGAGTGAAAAAGCCATCACTATTATTAATTTTTGATGAAAATGCAAGCCATCACTATTATTCAGCCACCACTATTATTTGGGACATGAGAGTACTAAAAATAAAATCAGCCACTTTTTTCATGAAAATGAACCCTTCAACTGCTATCAAGCCCCAACAGGGCCTTACAAATACTGAATGTAGGAAAATTTGAAAATTTACGACCTTTTTGGTATTCAATGATTGGTTCGATTCGGTTTTTCGGTATCCCCATTAAAGTGGCATCGGTTCCAGGGCTTATATTTCGTCTAAATTTGTGAGAATCCATTTGGATTCTCGTGAAATTGGTTGCGAGAATCCATACCTACTATGCGTGTCCCAGGATCCCATGACACCACCATGGTTCAACCACTGTTGTATACTGATAACACATGTTAACCTTTTACCCAACACACCTTTTTAATTTTTAAAACTAAATTTGATAATTTTTAAACAATAAATAATAAATAAATGATAAAATAATTAAATGAACAATATTTACCAATAAAATCTTACAAATATGGCTGTCGTTGGAACCGGCTCAATGAGGCGGTTTCAATGACAGCCATATTTGTGCAATTTTATTGACAAAGTGTCAGGATACTTCAGGTCATGTTAGCCTTCTGTTGGTTAATTTGTTTCTGTTGTGTTAGATAAAGGGTTAAATTGACGCAATTCTATTCACGCAAATCCTGGCAGAGGTGCAGCGAGAATCTACATGGATTCTTGCCGGTTTTATTGCATGAATCTTTGTGCGAATCGATTCTCTGATTCTTGTCGAAATATAAGCCCTGGGTTCGGTTTTTCAAACTGCCCATCTCTATTGTAAATGACATGTACATGTAATTAAAGGTAATATTCTATTATCCAAAATTTGATTAATTTCCTGTAATCTGGGGTTAAAACAGGTATTTAATCCTTTATCCAATGCACACTATATCAAAATGTGTTATTTGGACATCAAAATCACAAGCCTATCACTGGGCTATTAGCAAGATGGGCCAATACTAGGGCTGTCGCGACTATCATTTTTTGTAATTGACTAATCGTGACCAGTAATCGACGGTTAGTCGATTAATAGTTGCTTCCCATGATTTTTTAGCAAATCATTCTTCTGTTCGTAAAACTCTGAAAATGACAATGGCACCAGTGTGTTCAGACGAAGTGGGGTTGTGGGAACAACAAATCGGTCCCGACTGAAGCTACATGTAGTCCAATCTTGGACCCACAGTCTGTAATATAATTTTTGGGGTTGGTACGTCCTGTAGGACGTACCAACCCCAAAAATAATATTTCTGACTGAGGGTCCAAGTTTGAACTACATGTAGATTGAAGCCGATGAATTAAAATGAATTTACCAAAGAACGTGCCTGCATGTTTCCTTTCTGCAATAAGTTACTCGAAATTTTGAACATTGAGATCTATGCATTCCCTTGTCAGTTGTTAAAATTGGATCTTAGTCTGAAGTTCCGAGCTTTGAGAAGTGATCTGACGTTCTGACTTTCGTCATAATTTTGTCACTTCCGCGCCGTTTATGGTTTTCCAATGGGTGCCTTCGTGTGTACAAGACTGGAGAAATTCAGAAGAATCTATTCTTCTCGAGTAACTGTGAGTGTTCTTTCTTACACAGTCAGTGACAGTCGTACAGTCTTCCGGATATGAATGTTAACTATGGTTAGATATTTAAAGTTATTCACCTTCATTGATCATTCACCTCACAAAACAATGCAATTTAGCCCCGACGTGTAGTAGACGTGTACCACCTTGAAAATGAACGACGATCGACTAAAAATAAAAAACGTCGACTACTTCAATAGTCGACGGTTAGTCGACTAATCGAATAATCGCGACAGCCCTAGCCAATACCCAAAACAAAGGGTTTTTTCGTGGTGCGTCATAGATGCATTTGTAACTTTGTCATTAAGACTCCCCAGGATTCTTGACTAATGAATTTTGAATCACCATACTCCAGGGAATACAGGAAGATCTTCAAACTGCTATGCACAGGGAATGAACCCCTCCACATTTCCCAAATATTCGACACAGAAATTTTCATTTTCTTTAGGCAAAATGATGTGTGTGATATTCCATTTGCTTGATTCATTTTAATTATAAATACAGGAAAATAAAATTAAGTACTTCTCAATCAACAGCTTTGTTTCACCCACAAACTACTGAAACCACTCAAACAAGTTATTCATCAAGTAACTACATATTGCACTCACTGCAAGGGAATCAGTGAGAACTTCTCTATCAAATTTCCGCGTGCCATAAAATCGAGCTTGTTCCAATGAGGGGTCATATGATATGGTTTTGTTGAAATGTTTTTTAAAATCATATTAAAAATAATAAATTTTAATATCATCTGCATTGGGTAAAGGGTTAAAATGAATTGAAGCATTGTTTTGATAGGGCATCTGGTAGGGCTGCACGGTATATCGATAAACCGATATATACCGGTATTCAAACCAATATCGATTGAATACCGGTGTAATTACAAAAATATCGGTTTATCGTCATTATTTATTTACCCACAATTTAATTTTCAACATGTTTTGAGCTTTTTAACTGTAGCCCCGAATGAATAATATTATCCCTGTATTCAAGGAATCGTCTGCCTGTGCCCTCGCAATATACAATTTCAGCAGTTGAAAAACTAATTTTCAAAAACTTCAACAAAACTATATCATGTGACCCCTCATTGGAACGAGCTCGTTGAGCTCCTTCCAATGAGGGATCACATGATATAGTTTTGTTGAAATTTTAGAAAATTATTTTGATAAATTAATTTTGAAAATAATAAATTTTGATATCGTTTGCGTTGGGTAAAGGTATTTCGAACCCCATCATCAAGGCATGCTAATTCGTTCCGACTGTGATGCCTCGAATCTCGATTGTGGTACTTGTGTTCAAAAATCTGAACAGTTTTCGATATACCGGTATACCGAGGTATTTTTTTGAATACCGATACCGGTATTCAGTTTTGAATATCGTGCAGCCCTAGCATCTGGGAGAGTAAAGGCAAGACAATGAATGCAACAAGACTGATCCGTATTCAAAAAGTAATTTTTATTTTTGCGTGAACCCTATGTACATATCTGTGTATGTTATTTTTTCATGCTGACTTCAGGCTATTGTTTTGTCGCATGATAGTAAGATAAGACAGTTATGTTAAAATGAACATGCTGACAGTTACATGTATGCATGCATGGTGGTCAGTGGTTACAGTGTTGGATTTTAAATGGAAAGGTCCACAGTTCCTTCCACCTCCCTAAGAGAGCCCAATTATTAACCGATGGACTTGAGCTAAACAAATAAAATCCAATCCCTATAAGGATTCTGTATGCCATACATGTATATTAAAAGATTCGGACTGGTGTTTCTGGAGAAGAGTTTTAAAGATTATTCCTCATGTCTGACTAAGTTAAAATTCAGGCTTTAATAGGGGGCCCAAATATTAACCCTGGAACTTGGTTTGAACAAAATGAGATTTAACCTCCTTAAGAATGTTGTATACCAAATATCGATTGTGACTGGTGAATCTGAATAAGATTTTTAAAGATTATTCCCCCATATTGAACTAAGTTAAAATGTGGGACCCCTTGGGCCCCCACAGGGAGCCCAAATATTAACTGAGTTACTTAACTGAGAATCACTATTATGCTCTACTTGATCCGTCACTGCTCCAATGCACCACCTTTGGAATTTCAGTTAACATTTTTCTCGCCTTTGTAAGAAATTGAAATATCAAGGAGGAGAAATAGAAATTTGATCTAGCAGGGCACAGCAGTGTTAAATTCTGTTGTGGTTGAAATCAACAACATACTATCATCAATTTATGGCATGTATTAATGCAGAGACAAGATAAAACACAGATGTAAACATTCGATAGATATTCCTGTAAATTGTTGAAATGAATTCGAATATAGTCAAATAGAATACATTTTCGAATACCAAATACAGTCCTGGAAATGAGATGGGTGCGAGCGCAACTGCTCCTGTCAGCAACCGTTATTTCTATTTTACGGGAGCTAAAAAATGCACCCGTTGAAAAAGACTGTGGAGCACTAATATAATGTGAGGGCATTCAAGCAAATAACAAGGATTAAAATTCAAGCGTGAGTGCAAATCGATTCACACAAATGATTCTTGTGTGAATCAATAAGAATCAACTTTGATTTGAGTGAAATGTTTATTTACATGTAGTTCCTGTCCTCTTGTCCTAGATTTGAAATGTGGCTTTCCATTCCATTTATTTATTCGTGTTTATGCACAATGGCTAATCATGACCAAGACAGTTTTATGGGTGGAGGAAGCCGAAGTACCCAGAGAGAACCACCGAGCATTGACAAGCAACTGTCAGCTCCTCAACATTCTAACTCAAGCTCTGCTCAAGCAGGGTTACAGTGGATGAAGACGAAGCCCACTATCGATGTGCAGTACGCCTTAGTACACGGCGTCACCATGCCTCCACATTGGCAACTGGGATAAAGTGCTTTGCTGAAGGACACAACGTGAGTCGTCTCTGACGGGGATCGAACTCGGGACCTCTAGCATAGAATTCCAACAGTCTACCACTGAGCCACCGCACCCCCTCCGATTCCATAGGCAGATCATGAGAAACCTGATAAAATCGCAATTATTTCAGTTTTTATATATCTAATTTGTGTGCATAAACCGTTTGATTGTTGTTCTTGTTCTATTTCTGGCAGTATCAATAACACAATAATATACACTTTTACAAAAACAGCGATAAAAAATTACAGTGATCCATCATATAGGGCTGCACGATATTCAAAACTGAATACTGGTATCGGTATTCAAAAAAATACTGCGGAATACCGGTATATCGAAAATTGTTCAGATATATGAACACAAGAGGCCGCAAGGGGCCTGAGGGCACTCACCTGACATGGTGGCCTAAATATCAACCCAGAGAATTGATTTCAACAAGTTGCATCTGCTCCTCCTAAGAAAAGCTTATACCAAATATCTAAAGATTCTGACCAGTGGATTTAAAAAAAAAAGATTTTTAAAGAATATTCCTCATACTGAACTTAGTTATAAAATGTGGGAACCCATATATGAACCCAGGGACTTGTCTTTAACAAACTTGAATCTCACCCCCCTAAGGATGCTGCACACCAAATATCAAAACATTCCGACTGCTGGATCTGAAGAAGATTTTTAAAGAAAATTCCTCATTTTGAACTACGTTACAATTCAAGCTCCCACAGTGAGTCCAAATATGGACCTAGGGACATGGCTTGAACAAACTTGAATCTCACCCCCCTAAGGATGCTGCATATCATATATCAAAACATTCCAACTGCTGGATCTGAAGAAGATTTTTAAAGAAATTCCTCATTTTGAACCAAGTTATAATTTGGGCTATCACAGTGAGCCCAAATATGAACCTAGGGACTTCGCTTGAACAAACTTGAATCTCACCCCCCTAAGCATGGTGCATACCCAATATCAAAAGCTTCTGCCTGCTGGATCTTGAGAAGAAGATTTTCAAAGAAATTTGCCTGAAATGCACCAAGTTCGAATTCAAGCTTCTATAGTGAGCCCAAATATGAATCTAGGGAGCCGATTTGAACAAACTTGAATCAGATCCACCCCACAATGTTGCATACCAAATATCAAAAGATTCTGCCTGCTGAATCTGGAGAAGAAGATTTTTTAAGAAATTTGCCTGAAATGCACTAAGTTTGAATTCGAGCTTCTATAGTGAGCCCAATATGAATCCAGGGGGCCGATTTGAACAAACTTGAATCAGATCCACCCCTCAATGTTGCATACCAAATATCAAAAGATTCTGCCTGCTGGATCTGGAGAAGAAGATTTTTTAAGAAATTTGCCTGAAATGCACTAAGTTTGAATTCGAGCTTCTATAGTGAGCGCAAATATGAATACAGGGGGCCGATTTGAACAAACTTGAATCAGATCCACCCCTCAATGTTGCATACCAAATATCAAAAGATTCTGCCTGCTGGATCTGGAGAAGAAGATTTTTTAAGAAATTTGCCTGAAATGCACTAAGTTCGAATTCGGGCTTCTATAGTGAGCCCAAATATGAATCCAGGGGGCCGATTTGAACAAACTTGAATCAGATCCACCCCACAATGTTGCATACCAAATATCAAAAGATTCTGCCTGCTGGATCTGGAGAAGAAAATTTTTTAAGAAATTTCCCTGAAATGCACTAAGTTCGAATTCGAGCTTCTATACTGAGCCCAAATATAAACCCAGGGGGGCCGATTTGAACAAACTTGAATCAGAGCTACCCCCACAATGTTGCATACCAAATATCAAAAGATTCTGCCTGCTGGATCTGGAGAAGAAGATTTTTTAAGAAATTTGCCTGAGATGCACTAAGTTCGAATTCGAGCTTCTGTACTGAGCCCAAATATAAACCCAGGAGGCCGATTTGAACAAACTTGAATCAGATCCACCCTACAGTGTTGCATACCAAATATCAAAAGATTCTGCCTGTTGGATCTGGAGAAGAAGATTTTTTAAGAAATTTGCCTGAAATGCACTAAGTTTGAATTTGGGTTTCTGTAGTGAGCCCAAATATGAATCCAGGGGGCCGATTTGAACAAACTTGAATCAGATCCACCCCACAATGTTACATACCAAATATCAAAAGATTCTGCCTGCTGGATCTGGAGAAGAAATTTTTTTAAGAAATTTCCCTGAAATGCACCAAGTTTGAATTCGAGCTTCTATACTGAGCCCAAATATAAACCCAGGGGGCCGATTTGAACAAACTTGAATCGGAGCTACCCCGCAATGTTGCATGCCAAATATCAAAAGATTCTGCCTGCTGGATCTGGAGGAGATTTTTAAAGAAATTTGCCTGAAATGCACTAAGTTCGAATTCGGGCTTCTATAGTGAGCCCAAATATAAACCCAGGGGGCCGATTTGAACAAACTTGAATCGGAGCTACCCCGCAATGTTGCATGCCAAATATCAGAAGATTCTGCCTGCTGGATCTGGAGGAGATTTTTTAAGAAATTTGCCTGAAATGCACTAAGTTCGAATTCTGGCTTCTATAGTGAGCCCAAATATGAATCCAGGAGGCCGATTTGAACAAACTTGAATCAGATCCACCCCACTATGTTGTATACTAAATATCAAAAGATTCTGCCTGCTGGATCTAGAGAAGATGATTTTTTAAGAAATTTGCCTGAAATGCACTAAGTTTGAATTCGAGCTTCTATACTGAGCCCAAATATACACCCATGGGGCCGATTTGAACAAACTTGAATCAGATCCACCCCACAATGTTGCATACCAAATATCAAAAGATTCTGCCTGCTGGATCTGGAGAAGAAGATTTTTGAAGAAATTTGCCTGAAATGCACTAAGTTCGAATTCGAGCTTCTATACTGAGCCCAAATATAAACCCAGGGGGCCGATTTGAACAAACTTAAATCAGATTCACCCTACAATGTTGCAAGCAAAATGTCAAAAGATTCTGCCTGCTCGATCTGGAGAAGAAGATTTTTTAAGAAATTTGCCTGAAATGCACTAAGTTCGAATTCAGGCTTCTATAGTGAGCCCAAATATGAATCCAGGGAGCCGATTTGAACAAACTTCAATCAGATTCACCCCACAATGTTGCATACCAAATATCAAAAGATTCTGCCTGCTGGATCTGGAGAAGATTTTTTAAGAAATTTGCCTGAAATGCACTAAGTTCAAAATCGGGCTCCTATACTGAGCCCAAATATGAACCTGGGGGGGGGGGGGGGGGGGGGGGGGGGGGGATTTGAACAAACTTGAATCAGATCCACCCTACAGTGTTGCATACCAAATATCAAAAGATTCTGCCTGCTGGATCTGGAGAAGATTTTTTAATCTTTTTCCCATTGCCTACAGTGTTAAAAAGTGCTGACTCAGCACTTTTTCAAAGTCCTGAAAAAAGTACCTTGTGATCAAACCGATTTAACCATTCTATTCTACTGGATAAAAGTAAGCTTTATACAAAATGAGAATTATCTGTGCCATGTAGTTTTGGAGATATGGCAGTTATAAGGTTTTTCCTATTTTTAGCTCTCGAGGTTCCCACGAGGCAATGAGAAAATTTTTTTTGCATCAATCGACTACTTATGACCCATTATCATCTCATATCAAATTTGGTTCAAATCAACCTGACGGTTCTAAAAATAGAAATTTTAGGCGTGGCCAAAATCTTTGCCCCTCCCATAACGAAGGCAAATAATGCCCGACAAACTTCTCTTGAACAAACTTAATTCTAAACCTCAAAAGGACTCTGTATACCACATATCAAGTCTCTGCTACTGGTGGTTCATTAGAAGAAGATTTTCAAAAAATTTGGCCATTTTTTCCCCACACCTCTGCTCAATATGAGCCGAAACCTATTTTGGATAAAAATCAAAATGCCCCTATATAACCACTACTGACATGAAATTTAATTAAAATGTGGCCAGTGGTTTAGGAGAAAGAGGCTCAAACACCACCTTCACGGCGGACGACGGACGACGGACGAAAAGTGATCAGAAAAGCTCACCCTGACTTTCAGTCAGGTGAGCTAACAAGTACCACAATCGAGACTGAAGGCATCACAGTCGCAACGAATTAGCATGCCTTGATGACGCGATTCGAAAAACTTTTACCCGACGCAGACGATATCAAAATTTATTATTTTCAAAATTAGTTTATCAGATTTTCTCCAAAGATTTCAACAAAACTATATCATGTGACCCTTCATTGGAACGAGCTCAACAAGCTCATTCCAATGAGGGGTTACATGATATAGTTTTGTTGAAATTTTTTTAATTTATTTTTCAACTGCTGAATTTGTATATTACAAGGGCACAAGCAGATGATTCCTTTGAGAAAGGGATAATATTATTCATTTGGGGCTACAGCTGAAAAACTCAAAGACATCTAGAAAATTAAATTGTGGGTAAATAAATAATGACGATAAACCGATATTTTTGAAATTACACCGGTATTCAATCGATACTGGTTTGAATACCGGTATATATCGGTTTATCGATATACCGTGCAGCCCTACCATCATACATTCAGCTTGGTTGCATGAGAAAGAAAACTAAATTGGATGATATCACGACATCTCCTTGCATCTGGACACAGGAAAAAAATTGTTATAGGAAGTTGTAAATTTTTTGATGGTAGACATGAAAACAGAAGTAACTACATTGCACTTCCACCAGTGGATATCTCCATGACAAATATAGCTCAGTCTTTAATCAAATGATATTTTTGGACTTACACAATTCTGAAAATTATCATGTGTGCTAATGTGAATACAGGCCTGCCTTTTCAGAATTCTGCATAACACATTCACCTGGTCTGAGCTTTGGTAACCTATCTTTTGTTCTCCTGTACTTGACCTAGGCAACCTAAATATATATGTATTGCAACTAAGCTGATATATGAATGGTTGTATAATAGCCACATTCTTCCTTCTATGGGCAATATTCTGATGAATAAAGATGAATCCTTAGGAACAATAATGAGGCGTTGTTTCAGCAATGCAGATACAAATTAGTTGCAATGATAGCCTAACCTTGGCATGAGCTTGCATGCTGCAGAAGAGTTTGACACCCATAATCACTATTTGTGGCAGAGACATGAACTATTGACATTTCATGACTTTGTACCTCTGTTACATCTTAAGATGATTCGAGGTGAGCCGATTAGTAAAATGCCCTATCAGATGAATGCCGATTATTTTAGACTGCAATTGGCCAATACCGAATACCGATGTCAGATGGTTTATTATTCAAGCTTACTGCAGAATCTGGCTGATTTACAGTAATCAGAATTTAATTTACATGTCATTAATCCCCATCAACCGGGAAGATAATACACTTTTAATACTCACTTAAATAAGAGACATCAAAGGGTAAATTTTTATGTCAATGAAGCACCATCAGCACAGCATATTTTCGATTTGAAATAAAAAGCTATCGACTGAGTCGAGAAGTTATCAAAAGTTGTCATTGGAACCACACGTTTTAAAGTGGGGGTTTCTTTTCGGTAAACCCATATACACTGTATGGAATTGTGTCACATGGCTCATGAACGTTTCATTGCATTATCTATTTTTATCACATGCTCCACACATTTCAACACAAGAAGAATTCAGTGGCTTCCTGGTGATAAATACCACCCCAAATAGTCCGTTATTGAACTTATTGCACCCAAACATCTCACAGTTAACACGGATTACTAATATGGAGGACTTATCTGTCCAATATGGGAATAATGAATGCCAATATATATTTAATGAGACGATAAGCGTGGTGGAAAGAAATATTTCGACATTTTGCAGAATGCAGTACAGTTTGGGCAGTGAAGAGCGTCCGTCTTGACATGATGGATAAAAAACAACTCAGTACAGTTACACAATCAAAATCTTTAATATAACATCCTGCCTTTTCTTTCACGACCCATCACTTACCTGATATCAGTAACAGACGAGTGACGTGCCGATCGCTTGCCACTGGCTGTCCCACGAAGGGAAAGAAAGTTCATTACAGATCATCCATAACACTTTCACTGAGTTTCAGACGATCAGCGAGGGCCGATGTTGAACCATCGAGTGCCAATGGTGAACTGATGGGCGCTTATCGGCTGAGTGCCAATGTCACACTGATTAACTGTCTCATCTCTAGAGATGATCAACAGTTTAAAATGATGTTGAGCATCAACCAACCATCAGCATATACAGCTGAAACTAGAAGTCCTGTCATGAACTGTGCGCTTATCTAGGCTTAATTGCGCGTAGGAATTGCGTGCAATTGCAATATTGAATGGCACCCAAAGTATTGCAGGTTCTCCTTGTTACCCATAGCAAACACAAGCAATGTTCCTGCCAATGGACGTCCGGGTTACCCGGAGGTCCATTGGCTGAAACTTTGCTTGTGCACAGGCCTTATGTGCAGAATTTGATAGGCTTACCATCGTCATAACGCGTAGATTAACGTGCAAATCGACGTTCTATTTGTGTGCATTTCAGGACAGGACTTCTAGTTTTAACTGTACTTACATGTAGGTGTTTGTTCCACGTCATGTCTAAAGAGAAACACCCCCTTAACCCTTTACCCAACGCAGACGTTATCAAAATTTATTATTTTAAATATCATTTTTTAAATTTTTAAAAAAAATTTCATCAAAACCATATCATGTGACTCCTTTTTGGAACGAGCTTGACAAGCTCGTTCCAAAGAGGGGGTCACATGATATAGTTTTGTGGAAATCGCTCAAAAAATAATATTTTTTCAACTGCTGAATTTGCATATTACGCGGGTGGATGCGGGCAATTCGTTGGGTAAAGGATTAAGCATAAAGTTAAACACCTTGTAGATAGTCGTGCAAGTACAGTACAGCCTACAATAAAGTGGAAACCTGGTCATGCTAATAACGTGCTGTTTGGGCGATATTTGCATCACATTCGTATCTGAATATTGCGATATTTTTATAGGAATAACGCATCCTTTTGTAGTTATTTGGCTGATCGAACATGCTAAGATGACAAAGCCCCACAGAACAAATTACAAACAGTACAATGGTACATATTTAAACACAAACTATGATTAGTTAAGACTAGAAGTCCCATCACGAACTGTGCGCTTATCTAGGCTTAATTGCGCGTAGGAATTGCACGCAATTGCTGTATCGAATGGCATCAAACGCACGGCGGGTTCTCCTGGTTACCCATAGCAAACACAGGGAATGTTTCTTCCAATGGACCTCCGGGTTACCAAACTTTGTTTTATGGACATATTCACACTTGAACTGGGAAGGGGGTATCGGTCAGATCAATATAAGCTTTCATTACACCCAAACCGGCCTCTAACCAAACTCGCCTCCATAATTTTACCCAAACTGTCCTCTGTGCATTTTTAACCACACTCCCCTATTAATAGCTTTTAATGACATTGCAGCAAAATTTAAATAATAAAAATTGCGACAGCAAATGTTTGCCTACCTACTTTTCCGTAAATTTTATCCACAAAACAGTACAGAAAATTCAATAATTATTCATTTGAAAATATCCAAAATGGAATAAAAACAACTTGTTGTTTCTGAATCCCTTAATGTCCTGAAAGGTTACTGACACAGTGACAAGATGGTACTATCAAAATGGTGTGCGGAGTGGTTACGCTTTCTTCAAACAAGTTTTCCCAAAACAAACTGGTATTATTCAGACTGAATGCTGATTAATTACACTTTTTCAAAAACACATTACCAAAATCTTGACATGGATCTGGCACTTCTGATTAACAAAACAAAATGGCAGGCAAAAATCAAACAAAAATGTAACAAACATTTGTTTTTATAAGATTTAGCGTTTTTTTAAAGGTGTTCTCTGTGATTAACCTTAACAGGACTTAAAAGGGTACTATGTAGAGAACCTCTGAAATCATATCTTCTGCCACAAACAATAGATTAAAATATTTTTTGTCTGTTTTTATTCTTGTGGCTTTTTATGATACTATACATGTAATGAAAAAACTCCCAAGACAAACTCTGTCATCTGTCGCAGTTTTAATTAGCAAAAATTAGATTTATCATTAAATTATTGTATAAATAAATGTATGTCCATAATTTATAAAGTCTGTTTTTCTTTTTCTGTCCACAAAATTCTTGGAGGCCAGTTTGGGTAAAACTGTAGCAGACATTTAGGGTAAAATTTCAGATGCAGATTTTGGTAAAATGTAGAGGCCGGTTTTGGAAAAAATGTTGGGAGGCAGGTTTGGTAGTAGGCCGGTTTGGGTGTATTCGCATTCATTTCTATCGATGAAAAAGTGGTTAGTGACATAACTTCCAGTAACTGTGCTGTAAACTATACTCCATTTTTTTCGTGAAACATTCAATATATTCCTGTTTTCAATTTCAGTACTTCACTCATTATTTTTGATAAGCCCTCTACGTTTAGATTCCTCTATTCAATTCTGTAGAAAAATGCCCCTTCAAGTTTTTATGGGAACTCCAAAACTCGAAAATAGCAATATATATCAAGTTTTCGCCCGTATCACCAGCTGCATTCTATAGTACAGTACGTGGAGGGAGGATCACTACCAAAACACCTGCCACTACGGGAGTGACTACTGAGTGTAGAGGATTAAAACCCACGGTGGACTCGCTCGTACATGTGTGCAATCACTGCGATCTCAAGTGACAGGGATTAGTGACGGTACAGAAAAAGGAACAATGAAATTCAATGATCGAGCAGTGTCACCACAACGAGTGACCAAGATTATCTTCAAAAATCATCTGATATGAATGTAACGCATAATCCGTTGTATAAATGTACAAGTTGAAAGTCAAAGTTGAAAATATTTTTCAAGTAGGCCTACCAATGGCAATGGAAACCTTTAAAATTTCAATTTTGCTTCCAAGATCTGCTGTTAGACGTTTTGACAGATCACAACAAACTATAAATTCAACAACACATTGTTGAGCTTTATTTCATATTGAAAAGAAATCCAATGCGACACTGATGAAGAAATAAACATCCTAAATTAATTTGGTTTTGCCAGTCATCATATAAGCAAAAACTGGAACTTGATCTACATTCTCACTGGCGAGAGATATGTGATACTTTTCTTCTCCGTAAATGTAGTCTCCCATTTGAATTCGATTAACTTGGGCTGTTAAAGAGTTTATTTTACTCTTTGCATGGAATTATCTTCCAAACCAGCATGGGGCTTTGCTTACAGGGATGCTTATAGGGATGTTCGGGGGTGGTTACACAAACATTCATAGGCCCTACTGCAGGAGTTTCGAATTTTCTCCTCCTTTTTTTCAGGGGGAGGGGGGGTCTCGCTTTTATGTCCATAGGCCTAAATGAAAGCCTATGCTTCGACAGCTAATGTGAATCGAATTTGGGTTCAAACACAACTTACCAAGTACCCATGAAAATATTCCCCCTTCCCCCGAACGATATCTATTATGCCTCAAGAGCCTCTCTCTGGTTTACACAAGAGAATGGTAAGAAGGGATATATATAACGTCTCAGAACTGACCAGGAATATCGAAGCGGGACGTCAAGATAACCGAAATACAGAACAGCATATTGTAGGCGGATCAACCCACGATATGTCTAATAACTTAGACAGTTCTTGAAAGGAATATATGCTTACTAGTGAATTCGTGGGCCTGTGGCATTGAAAAAAGCTTGCAAACTAGTTGTCTAGGGTGGCGCGGCTTCGTCCTTGTGGGCCCAATGGACTGCTGGGCCCCGGGTTACTACCCCGGCTCTCCCCCACTCAACGGCCCTGGATGGGGGCATAATTTGTGGGAAGGGGGTCAGGTCGAAGTGTGCCACAGGCATATCTGATGGCCTTAGGTCTGAGAAGGTGGGGGGGGAGGGGGTATGGCCCTCCCATTGATGGGGTTTGGGGCCCTTCGGTCTATTTGTTCCACAATTTTTCCTACAATAATTTTTATAACGTGGAAAGGAGGAATTGGTAAATGATGTTGAAGATTTTTCAGCCGACAACTATTTTAAGAAAAGATTATTATCATCTCTTGGACCTTGAGCAACTGCATGTCCTAATCTCTGTTTTAGAAACAAAAATGATAATGACATGAGTATTTCTCTTTTTTTTTTTGTTGCCGTTTGCTACTTGGGTTATCATAATTAGTGGCTCATCATATAAAAATATAAAATACAATATGGCAGACTCCATTAAATACAACTTATGGCTCATGATCCCATTAGGGAAACAGACACCAGCCCCCCCCCCCCCCCCCCCCCACCCTGACTCCAAAGTGTCTATGCCCAGGCTCTGGGTTGGACTGGAATGTCTGTAATTATTCATTGATATTTCCATCGTGCCATGGAACAGGGGGGGAGGCATATGAAGTTCACAACTTTTAAACTTGCCGTCGAACGTCGTCCCTCATCTGAGCAAGAGGCCCCAGGAAGCCTGAGGGTGCTCACCTGACATGGTAGTCTAAATATCAAACCAGGGACTTGACTCGAATAAGCTGCATACACCCTTCCTAAGAAAAGCATATACCAACTCGAAAAAGCAGTTGTGCCCACACAATACACAGGATTTTCCTTCTATTGTCAGTTCGGATGTTCCTGCACTTTTACGTCCCAAAATTTAGATAAATGAATAAAAAGAGATTTTTTTTTTATTTTTGTTTGGAAATTTTCGAAGGCCCAAACAAAATATTTTCAGCCTAAAATTTTTTTTTTTAAAATTGGCCAAAACGCATAAAAAACCAAAAAACAAATTTCCGGATTTTGATCCAAAATTTTCCAAGTCCCCATCCGAACCCCAAATTTTCAGTGTAAAAAAAATATTTTTTTGTCTTAAAATTGACCGAATAGCATAAAAAACAAAAAAAAAATTCTGGATATTGGTCCAAAATTTCTAAGTCTGGAATGGAACTCCCAATTTTCAGCCTAAATTTGAACCCAGGCACTTGAACAAACTTGAATCTCACCCCCTAAGGATGCTGCATACCAAATATCAAAAGATTCTTATTGGTAGATCTGAAGATGATTTTTAAAGAATATTCCTCATACTGCACTAATTTAAACATTTGGGCTGCCACAGAGAGCCCAAATATGGACCCAGGGAATTAATTTCAATAAACATGTGAAACAATCTTCCAAAGATATTATATGTGAAATCTGAAAGCCTTTTTGAGCAGTGGTTTGGGAGAAAAGTAGTCTTAAATGTTTTTCCCATTACCCACAGTGTTAAAAAATGCTGACTCTGCACTTTTTCAAAGTCCCAGAAAAGTACCCCATGATAAAACCGACAGCAATTTTTTTTTTATCATTCCATTCTGTTGGTCCTAAGGAAGCTTCACACCAAATAAGAATTCTCAGTGCCGTGTAGTTTTGGAGATATAGGTGTTTTAATTTCTTTCTATTTTTAGCTCCTGCGGTTCCCATGGGGTGACGGGAAAATAAATTTGGGCATAAATTAAGTACTTATGACCCAATAAGCCCTCATACCAAATTTGGTCCAAATCTGCTTCTCGGTTTGAAAAACAGAAGCTTTGGGTGGGGCAAAAATTCTTGCCCCACCCATAATAACAGCAAATATAGCCCCACAAACTTCTCTTGAACAAATCGGAGTCTACACCTCAAAAAGAAGCTGCACGCCAAATATCAAGTCTCTGCTACTGCTGGTTCATGAGAAGAAGATTTTTTAAGATTTCAGCACACTTTTTGGGTGTGGCCCCAACAAGGGGCGAGGCAACTTGATTTCAACAAAATCAAATTGCGATGTCGTAACAAACTATTATCTCAAATATCAATTAAATTGGTTCAGTGGTTTGGGAGGAGAAGATGCAAACACCATGTTCACGGACGAACGGCGACGGACGGTGAGTGATCACTATAGATCACCTGACTGAAAGTCAGATGAGCTAAAAATGCCATTGACACTAGGGCTGAAACGGTTGGCTCATTTTCACAACCGACTAACCGAGAGCTGTAATCGGATAATATCCGGTTAACCGTAGCCATTTTTTTCACCAAATCTGGGATCAAAACTGTTGGAATTGTTCAGCAGTATTCTCAGAGACTATTCCGTAAAGTGTATACAAACGAACGTTGTCGAGTACTTGACAACGTTCGTTTGTATACATACTACGGAATAGTTTTTGCGGTTACTTAGTACTCACAGAAATTGCCGATCATTAACGACGTCTTGAACGCCAAGGTCGATTATTTCTCAATATATACAGCGCTACTTCGAGGTGTAATCTATCCCAAAGGAGAAGCAGCAGATTTACTATGTTTTAACCGTGGAATGACGATCACTATCGATATTTCGGATAACCGGTTGACGTTTTTTTTTAATCGGTTATGTAGGTAACCAGTTTCAAACCGGTTATCTGGTTAACCATTTCAGTACTAATTGACACCAATCTTAACCATTATCCAGTTGCTGTACAGCACACAAAATCGCCTTTGTTGTCTTTCCCTTTTCAAGTACGATGGGCCGAACTACGTTTGCCGAGATGACGTTATGGCATACTGTCTCAGACTTCTCGCCACATTTTCAACGATGGCTAGTTAAAAGCTTACAAAACTAGATTAATTATTTGGTGGCGGGAGGGGGGCACTCTCCCTATGACACCACTCTGAAGTTTCAACAACGACACATTGACGACGTGATTAGAAATTTGTCTTCATTTTTTTTTAGGCACATGTTATTCTTCCCGACGGGCTCCCCTTCTCTCACCATGCTCACACAAAATCCCCAGGCTTGAAATGATAAGCGTTAATATTAACATGGACTGGGATTTCAATATTGAAATGCATTATAAATTCAGAAAAACATTTCGGTGATATTGAATGTGCTGAGAATAAAATATCACAGCACGCCCACTGAACTTACAGGAATGCTGAGCGTCGGGGAAACAATACACAAGTTGGGAATGGATTAATTAACACCGTTCTCAAAATAATTAATCCTTGTCACTTGGATCCGCGGTGGCTAGAAACAAAATTGTCACGGACATTCCACAATGGGTCACTGGCAGTCCACAGTGGAAATGTCACCGCATGGGCATTTTTATAGAAATCCACTCTCCATGTTTTGTATACTTATTTCCTTACATTTGGACAAAGTAAAGTGATCCAAACTATATGTTATCCTTTATTTATCAACATTTTTAAACGTTTGAAGCGTCAACAATCACTTTGATGCAGCCCATGTTACTTTCCGCTTGTATCGGCTATAAAATAATAACCTGGAGTTGCTCTAAACAAATACTGATGCAGAAACGGAAATACGATCGTATTCGCACAAAGGAGGTCGATTATGATAATTGCGTAAGGCATTCTATTAGGAGTTACCATTTCCGCATCCATATTCATTTCGGCAGCAGCTCCAGGTTGCCCATAGTGATGAACTGATGATAATCAGAATCAGCCGATTATAACAACCAGCAGTTAAAAACCCGCAGTTTCCAGTTATTCTATATTTAACACTGACTATTAAAAATCCCTTTGATATCTAGCCATTTCAATAAAGTTTCCCCATTAAAAACGTGTGTGATGCATAGCAGAAAATTTAGGGATTTGCAGAGTAGAGATAATACGGAATTTAACAACTGCAATCGCCACCATTTCCAGACGATTGTAAGGTTGATGTCAACATTAGAGAAACACATCAAAGGAGGTAACACGTTGAAAAGAACACCGAATAATACACGCTGATAAGGGTGTAAACCATACGTCATACGACTTCACAACACACATTAACATTCAAATTATTATTCATTTAAGACACAAAGTATGTGTGCTCAGTATATTCCTGGTTAATACAGCCAAGTGTATTGTATCCTTACACAAAACCATATTAACACTATTTACTGGAATAAAACACAATCTTCACAAGATCGTAAAACAATATTGTGTGATTGTATCTTTAATAACGATCTTTTCCCCACATCCCAACCAAAATGCAAATATTATTTTGGCTAATACTGCCCAACACTAAATATGCATACTCTGGGAACTTATGTGGTATTAAGCTTTCGTAATTGATGATTTATCAACGAAATTCTGTAGTAAAGCAGGCACCAACAGATTTCCTTCAGTGTCCTACTTCAACCCTCGGAATCAGTATCAGAATGTAATTGGTTGATAGCAAGTTTTGATAATCGGTTCATCACTAGTTGTGCAAAAAACATTGGCAACATCGAAGTATTTGTTGATGTTGCAAACGTTTCAGAATGTCGATAAATAAAGGATAACAAATAGTTTGGATCAATTTACTCTACACAAATGTGAGGAAATGTGTATACTATCGAATGCAGTCGGTGATAAGGACGAAAGCTTGATACATGTATATATTCCTCTTTTCGAGTTTTGAGTTCCCATAAAAACTTGATGGGGATTTTTTTTGTATCTGTATCTGTATCTTGTTACGCTGTTGTTACCAATCCTGGCTTTTTATACAGTGGTAGGAGGTCTTGATGTATCTTTCTTTTGAGAGGGCGAATTTGAAGCCCCTTACTGTCTGCGCATGCATGGTATCGTTCTTAAAGTGGTTCCATTCTATTTAAGTGTTTTGGGAAGAACAAGTTTTTGTACTGATCTGTGTTTACTGGCATCAGGTTGAAGCACTTGTCATTATTTTGTGTTCTTTTCGATACGATGTTTTGACTAACGTAGGAATCTAGATTTTTGGCTTTGATTTTTCTTTTTGGTTGAGTTTTTGGAGAAATAATTTGTTGGGTGTAAGACCAGGACCAGTCCCTCAACAACCTTGTACATGAGGATCAACTGTAGTTCTTTCCTCCTTTCGTGGAGTGGCTTTATTTCCAGGTTGTTGAGCATCCTGCTGGCAGTGCCAGTTTCTCTGGATTTGTAATCTTTGGTTATGAATCTGACCACTCTTCGTTGCACTCTCTTTAGTCTGTCAATGTCTGCTTGCTGATAGGGGTCCCAGACTGTTGCTCCATATTCCATGCCAGATCTGACTTGTGTGATATAGGCTGTTCTTCTACATTCGGCTACACAGTGTGATGTTCCTTCTTAGAAAGCCCAGAGTTGAATTTGCCTTCTTAGCGACATTTGTGATATGCTTTTTCCATTTAAGGTCGTTTGATACTAATAGGCCTGAATATGGATTTTCTTCTACTTCCTGGAGGATGTGGTTGTTTAATTCGTAGAATTTACCTGATTTCTATTTTATTGGTAGGATTGGATTAGCTGATGAGCTGACAGATTCCGGTAGATCGTTGATGTGGCAGAGAAATATGGGCCCTAGAACTATGCCTTGAGGGACTCCTGACAGTACATCAATATCTGATTTTTCTCCCTCCACGATTGTTCTCATTTTCCTCTTTGTCAGGAAGTTGTTTAGCCAGGCATGTAGATTTCCCTTGATGCCGTAACTACTTAGTTTGTGGAGTAGTTTCTCGTGTAGCAGTGTGTCGAAGGCTTTCGCGAATCTAGTATTGCAACATCTGTTTTTCTACAGAATTGAATGGAGGAACCTAAATGTAGAGGCGTAGCCACCATGTTCAGATTGCTAAACTATATTTTGACTTTTTGTTATAAAAATACCTTTGGCTTTACTCAACTCACTAATCCATAACATATTTTGGGAACTAAGGAAAATTATTAAAAAGATTGGCCCAAGTTTCGTTGCATGACAGCTTGTACTTTATTATGACTTTTAAATTTAAGGCTACTACTATCTAATGTAGTAAGTAATGATGAGACTAATCTATCAATACAATAGTATCATCAAATTTAAAATACTGAACTTGAAGTCTGATGATAAATTATAAAAATCATATAAATTATAAATCAAAATATACAACTAACCAGAACTGACAGCAAGGCACACTCATTAGAACTGGATAATTTAAAATTCTCTAGTGAACACAACTTCGACAGCAGCTCATCATACATTTATGGAAGCAGTGCTACACTCCAGTATGGTTTGGCACTTGCGGTGTTTATTATTATTTGCTGAGTGATGCGTGTGTAGCAACGGAATACACAAACATGGAACCAAGCTGTACAAAGACAACAGAAAAAATGCGACGTGTGGAAGACGGATGAACCTTTCAAATGTATCAAAACGAGTGCGATTTATTTGCAGAAATAAATCATTGTTGTCGAATTGAGTTTATTTTCTGACTTGCACCAACAAGTTGTTTCAAATTTCGTTTTGAAGCGCCTGCATATACTGCCCAGAGCGCCCTCTACAATTTAAGGGGTCGTACTAAAAGTTGACAGTAGACGAGCGTAGACGTCCGTAGAAAAAGTAAGGGGGTTATTTATGGGGAAAGTTAAAGCACAAAAGGATTGATAGCGACTATAAACCTATGTGTAAAATATTTTAACGATAGGATATGCTTATCCCATTTTATAACGAAAAATGTTAATCCATGAGCAAAAATGTACGGCCGTCTTTTCGTACAATACTAAAAAGACGACCGTAGATCGAGCTATTAATTGAGTGAGAGAAGACAGCATGGGCGTATTTGTAATTCCAGGCCAACTCGCCCTCGGGTCAACTCGCCCCCGCCTGTTTTCCCGGGTCAACTCGCCCCCGATCGATTTTTTTTTTTGGGGGGGGGGGGGGTGGTCTTTGACAATCTATCACTCCAATGCAAACTGCCGGGAATTCTAACCGCGTGCATACCCCTTCAGACCCCATTTGAGGCAATAGGAAAGCTAGGCCTGTGTGATCCAAAATCCAAGTGAAATAAAATAAGGCTAACCGGGTCGCAAGGGATTTGTAAATCCCACATCGTCCCTGCGCGCCTTCGGCGCGCTAAAACCTTTCATTCATCATACGTTTCTGCAACATACACAAGAAACCACCAAACACTAGGCAAGGATTGAAACAAGCTTTCAATCCTTGCCTGGAGACGAGTGTACATTTTACATTTACACAATCTAACACTCCAACGTAAACTGCGGGGAATTCTAACCGCGTGCATACCCCCTCAGACTCCATTTGAGGCAATAGGAAAGCTAGACCTGTGTGACCCAAGTGAAATAAGATTTCCCCACTCCTCGGCGAAAAGGAAATAGGTTTTACTTCCCCATAGTTCGTCATATATTTCTTGGCGATTTCAATACATTTTCATGTTTAGTTAGTATAAATGTGTCTTTACGTGTTTTGTACGAGTGCTGTAACCAACTTTATATTGTAAAATATATATTATTGAAATAAAAAATGCTGGTCTGGCTGGACTTCATAATATTGTTGTAAATAATAGATTATAGTATTAAAATAAATTTTTATGATATAACTAGAGTTACGTTTTTTTTTACTGGGGGCGACTTGACCCGGGGCGAGTTGACTCGGGGCGCTTTGACCTGGGTTGACTTGACCCGAGGGCGATATGACCCGGGGGGCGAGTTGACCCGAGGGCGAGTTGACCCATTCCCGTATTCGTTCATCTCCTCACATCTTGATTACCATCCGCCTACATCTACGCATAAATTTGAACTATGAACTTTTATTTCAGCTCGTAAAAAAAAAAAATAATTACATATTGCCTTTTTTGTCATTATTTAACGAATTTCATGTTGTCGGGCTTGTCAAATTTATTGACTAATTGTTGAGTACAATTAAATAAATTGGGAATGGTATTAATCTTCCGATTACGCGGTATTTGTATTGTCATAATAAATAAGGATGGTGGTGGTGATCACGTAGATTAAAGTTACACATGGATGTGTGTGTGGGGGGGGGGGGGGGGGGGGGGCTGCAATGTATTTTTCGCGAATTAAGGGAATTTGTTCAAGTATATCACGAATCAAGATCAATCAATTGATGCTTTCTCGAGGCAAGAGAATGAGTAAGTGCACCCCTCAGCACTCCCAGCTACAAGGGAGGGAACCCCCACCCCCACCTCAAGGCGACCCATCCATTGGGAGGGCTCTGGAGTGGGTACAAGGGGATTCGCAGTGGCAAATTCAGTTTCGTACACAACCGCATAAATGTGCCGATGTCAATGCGTCCTTATGTTAATTTACTCTTCGACAAACGCATCCGGTGGAAATAAAGCACTGGACCCTAGATTTGCTGCCGCAACCTCAAACATGTGCTCCCAGCATAACTTACAAGGCAGATGCTGCGTGAGGTAGGCCTATATGTCAAACTTTTGAATTTGAAGACAGACATGCTAATGCTTGTAAAGGTCTCACGAGGACAGATCCTACATAGGCAAATGATTGGCGATTGTTTGAAGTTGCATAAATATTCAAATCTTTACTGAGAATTACAGCCACAAGTTGCCCAGGCCCCAAATGTCAGATGTGGTGTCGGTGACTGTAGCCAAATATCTGCATGCCGGTATTTTCACTCAATCTTCCTTATAAATAACTTACATATCAAATATGAGAGATCCCTCCATTACTCAGTTTATTGTATAGAAATCAAAATCAGTTTGGATGGACGCTAGGTCAGGTGAAGAAATGGACAAATTATTTACACATACATCATCGGTTTTCAAAACATGACAACAGCTCATATTGACTTCGGAGTCGTGTTTGTGCCTCATTTCCGAACGAACTATAAAGAACGTTTCACTGACCCGCCCCCCCCCCCCCCCGCCAAAATTAAAATTAAGGTAGTTTGGTTTGGAAAATGTTTCAGGCAAAAATACCAGTAGTTGGAATTTCGTAGCCTTATTGTGACGGAGGTTTTTATTCTGAATGTGGTATTACACTTCCGTGAAAAGTCCACCCGCCGAAGTTAATTCCACAACCGTGATCGTGTTAAGTGTTTAGTTCTCTTCTATGTCTAACCTCATTCATATTAAAGTAATGACTCACACTTTGTGACTCATACTTTGTAAATTTTAACATTTTATAACGAAAAATGTTAATCCATGACCAAAAATCTACGGTCGCCTTCTCGTTCAATACTAAAAGACGGCCGTAGATCGAGCTGTTAATCAAGTGAGGCAATCTGCGAGTATGATAGAATTACCAACTTTACGATAGAAATCCCATTGATAATCATTATTTGACATCCCAGGTGGACCCCCAGGTTATGTTTGTATTCACATTGCCTGGTTAATAGCCCATACGGTAATATACAATAACCGCTCAAACTTGTAGTTATCTTATTAAACCACCTGGCATACTACAAAGGTTTGAATAAGGACTAAAGGGTTCATAGATGTTCCTGTCTTGCTTAGAAATCTTTTTATTTTCATAATAATCTACGTTGAATGTTCCAATATGTTCCCGTCTTAGGTTGCCCAATTTGATGAGTCTTATTCGTCATCGGAAGCAAACTGCGTCACATTACTAAAATCACTTCGGATTTATAAAAAAATTATTTCTTCTGTTTCTCGTGGTAAATGTTCCAATTTGTTCCTGTCTTAAGACGCCCAATTTTAGGGGTTTTACCAGCCATCGGAAGCAAACTGTGTCACATTGGTAAAATCACTTTGCTTTTTCATAAACATTTTTCCTTTGTGGTTTCCAGTGTAATTTGCTCCAATGTGTCCATCACTTAGGATCTTTTTTTTCATTTATTTTATTTTTCATTTTTTAAAATATTTTTGGGTATTTTTTTTTATATTCAACAGTTTATTATACGCTAAACGATAGATTAGCGAAAAAATTGCGGAAAGATAGAAATCGTAATCCCCATAAGACTATTGCTGATTAGCCATCTTTGACGTTAATGATATGCAAGGTCAGAGGTAGCTTCGGGTAAACACTTCGATCAGACTGCCTGTCGAGATAGCCATATAGCCATACGGGCGATAGAAACAACCAAAATGTTTCGCTTGAAACGAGAAAATGTGCATTTTCTTTCGATTTAATACTAATAAAGATAGGGGGGGGGGGGGCACTAAAAATTTGGAAGACGTGACGTCCTATTTTTTATTCAGCTCCTTTTTACACCCACCCACCCCTACGTGCAAATTTTCTACAACCGTTCCCAGACCCCCACCCCCACCCCCACTCTCCCATTAAAATCCAAAATAAACTTATAAACTTAGTAGGCACAGCTGTCTTGGGGGGGGGGGGGGGTCATAATGTTCTTGAACTGGTACCACCAATTTAAACCCCTGTGGGCTGCTGTGGCATACCCAGCTTTCGGTCCGGTGTCCACTGCGCATGCGTCACTTTCGAGGAAAAAGTGGGTCAAAATCTTAACACTGATGCCTCTGAACAAAATATTTTAAACATTAATTACACAAATAACCTGTTGAAAGACAATATTTTACGCGTTATTTCCATTTAGTTCCATTATTCTAGTTTAACGTAATATGTTCATGTTGATTATAGCGCAATTATTTTTTGCTTCCTTTTTAATTTGAAAACTGGTCCTGAACATCGTGTAGAACCTTAGTAAATTTTACGAAAAAAGCCGACGCCAAGTGTGTTTAAACGTATTATTTGACCTTTGAATATGTTAGGTGAAATTTTTACGCGTTATTTTAGTAATCTTCAATAAATACAGAAAACAGTAATATAAATATAATGAGTGTACGATATTTTGTTTTTGCTTCCTTTTTTGGCTGAAAGAGAGCATTTTTCAGAATATTTCAAGTGAGCGTCAGATTACGCTTGAACTGAGACTCGTCTTTTAAGAGGCAGAGTATTTATCTTTACTTCGGATAAAGTGGAATGTTCATGTGCTATGTGATTTTTGTTCACAATTTTACATTAAGGTGATTATAATTTTCATAATTTTTAATTTTTTTTTTTCACTCGTCATTTCTGCTTCTCTTTTGTATAATGAATCTGAAATTAAAGGCACGTGAGCATTGGTGATTTTTTTCTTGAAATACAATTGAAATAAATATGAAAGGAAAGAAAGAAATCTCTATCAAAGAACACTACTGGTAGGATTAGTTTTACAACAATGAAATTTCTCCTTATTGTCATAAAGAAAGGTTAAAAATCTCCCGTTGAGTATATTTTTATTAAGGTGATGATAAAGAATACAATCACAGTTCAGAAAATTACACTGGATTTCTCTCATGCTATCTTTCTTTACACTTGCAATGGATTAATCCAAGTAATTATAATCCTCAGACATGAAGCCTCGAAGAACAATGAATAAAATATATAAACCAGATCTTCTGTTAACAGCTACAGATTAGAGACGGGCTAATGTGTTACTAATATTGTCATATATAATCTAAGTAATAATGAAGATTCGCTTGTACATCTGATTGTTTTTACGGCAATCACAAACCATTCGCTCAATTCTCTCGCTCGTTGATGTTTTCTGCATTCGTTCGTTCACCCCAGTATTTCGAGTTAACTCCCCTACCGGACAGAAAGCTGGACATGGGCCCCAATCTACAAATGACAAGCTGTTCATTATCAGGCTTGGCCAGAGCAGGTGTACATATACGGGAACAAATTTTCATTTGAATTGTTCTGTCAGTATTCTCAGGTGTTTGCTACTTTCCTCTTCTATCCATACAAATTCTATTAATAAATAAATAACTTGGGTTGAATTTAGTGCATCAGAGAGAATTTCCCCAAAATATTGTCTGCACATTTTCCCAGATTAAGCAGGATTAAGCCAAATATTCTCACATATAAAGCCTCCCGATGTTGTATTTATGTTAAGAGTGTGATGTACAACATCATCTTTAAGGTTTGAAACACAAATGATGGTATATATTAGGTGATATATTGATATGTTTTTTAAAAAATTCAAAAAATTGCACAAGTTGGAAATGCACATTTTTGGCGCACTCAAGAGACCCACCCACCCCCACGTCACGTCTTGCAAATTTTTGGTGCCCCCCCCCCCCCCTGATAAAAATAGAAAATATCACACTTTCAACACTTCATTTAATGGGCAGGGCAAAATAATATTGACTTTTTAGTGAAATGAAAACCGCACTGAACCCCTTCCCACAAGAGAAGGTAAACTCGGCATCATGGTTTTGTTTTGTTGACGAGTGACAAAACTGCAGACATATATAACTGAAATGACACAAAAATGCCTGCGTGAGTGAAAATGCAAACCCTGGGTATCCAAACAACCAACCCATACAAATATTTTCAAGCATAACACACAGATGTTCCAGCTGAAAAAGGTTTGAGTGGAGGGGGCGTGGTCCCTCTGGAGTCGAGTAATATAATAGATCCATGCCAGATCGGCTTTCGACCAAACTATAGAACATCTGATCATATATTTACACTTCGCCATGTTATTGATAAATTCCTGAAACAAGGTAAACGACTCTACTGCTGTTTTGCGGACTTAAAGAAAGCGTTTGACACAGTATGGCGCGACGGCATGCTGTATAAATTACATCAGTGCGGAATAGGTGGCAACTTCCTCAGAATAATAGAAAACATGTATAAGGAGGTAAAATTTTCCGTCAAGCTCCCCGAGGGTTTGTCGGAAGAGTTTAGCACGAATACAGGCATAAAGCAAGGCTGCATCCTCAGTCCGAGACTTTTCAATATATACATTAACGATCTTCCGAATATATTCGACAGTGACTGCGGGGCCCTTGAAATAAACGGACGCAGTGTTCACTGTTTAATGTATGCGGACGATCTCGTACTAATGTCAACTAGTAAAGAAGGATTACAGAGGAAACTAAACCTCCTAAGTGTTTATCTCGACTCCTGGTTACTGAAACTGAATATAGAAAAGACTAAAATAAAAGTTTTTAACAAGACTGGGAGGAAAATAGACATAAACCTGGAATACAAGGATGAGGTCATTAGCTCGTGTGGACAATACAAATATCTTGGTGTTCACTTTAAGCCTTCCGGCAAAATTGACGCCGATTTATTGGCCGATAAAGCACAGAAAGCCATTTTTCTATTGCGACAAAAAATACCCTTGGGCGAAATTAATGTCCACACGAGTAAGAAGCTCTTTGGCAGTCTCATACGTCCCATCCTCACTTACGGGTGTGAAGTATGGGGTGTTGATAAGCTAAATCTTCCCCAAATGGACATTAATCAGGATTTAAGCCAAAAATACGACAAATGCAAATATGACCACATCCAAACTAAGTTCTACAAACAAATTTTGGGTGCAGCAAAGTACTCTAGCATCTCGGCTGTAAGGGGTGAAGTAGGTGTATACCCACTTGATATTTTGATCATCAAGCAAATAATTAGTTACTGGCTTCGCCTGCATGACGTGCCAAGTGAGTCATTAACATCTGCATGCCTAGGTGAAGCATACCAGCTAGAAACAAATTCCTGGTTGAAAGCAGTTAGAAACATTCTGCAAAGTCTAAATTTTGAGCATGTGTGGTATAATCAGGGTACTTTTGACGCCAATAAATTAACATTTTCTTTGGAGAAAACTCTGCAAGAAAAGTATGCAGCCTGGTGGTTATCGAAAATGAGAGACTCCTCTAAATTTGCCTTCTATAGATCAATGAAAGACGCTTTCGCCTTGGAGGATTATCTCGTGGCGGAAAAGGACAAAGCCACCAGACAGTCGTTTACAAAATTAAGAATAAGTGCCCATAGACTGGCTATAGAGACTGGTAGGCATAGGAGGCCACCTATTCCATCTGGGGAAAGATTTTGTCTGTTTTGTACGGATAGGGTGGAGGACGAGTTTCATTTTCTGTTTGAGTGTTCTTTCTACTCTGAAGAAAGACAAGCACTCATGCAGGAAGTGAACCTTATTATCCCAGGCGTTGTAGACATGAGCAAATATGATCTCGCAAAGACACTGATCGGGTCTTTTGACTATGATGTAACACCCAGAGTCATGCGCTATGTCCATAATGTGTTCTCCATGCGTGACGCAGCTGTAGGGACAGCTCAGATAACATCAAATTAACAGGCAAGGGGGCGTCCAGCTGATTAGCAGACTTCAGAAAAATGGTGACCAGAATGCTATCATTTCATTCTCTGCCGGGTAACATGAACTTGGTCTTTAAGACGACTTTCAGGTACACCTGAAGAGGTTATGTGTCCGGATGTTGAACATTCTCACCATATGCCCTTATTTGGGGGAAGAAAACATAATATATCTACATATAAGGTTCATCTTAAACTTTAAACTCTTTGCCCAGCGCGGTTAACGGACGGCAGTTGCAAAATAAATTCTCGAATTGGTGAAATATAAAATTTTTGTCTCATAAGCAACGCTTATGGTGGCTCATTGGAGCGAGCTCAGTGAGCTCGTTCCCGTGAGGCATCATAGGTTGTGCTTGTGAGACAAAAAATTGGAAAACCGAACAAACTATATTGCGCTTGTCGGCTTTTGGTCGTTACGTTGGGCGGGGGTTAAGAATTTTCGGATGATTTCGGCTAAATTATGTGCACTGCACTCCATACCTGAACTACATGTAGGAGGTCGAACCACAATAAACCCTAAAAAAAATCAATGGGGATGAAAGACAATAAAATTATTATTATTATTATTATTATTATTATTATTATTATTATTATTATTATTATCAAAATGGCGGCTTTCAAAGCATCACTTCAACACGTGTTCACCTTCAACTGATGCATGAAACCCGCCATCACAGCGTGAAAAGGCAGCGATCAGCTGTTTACTTTCATGCATCAATTTCAGGTTGAAACGAGTGGAATTATCGATAGGAATGATCAGATTCTTATAAAAAGCGTATAATAAAAAGAAAATCTTGTGTTTTTGAGTGGATACCGAAAATTATCTCACTCGTGACTGTGACAAATGTTTTTTTTCAGCTCATGCAAGCGCTCGCGAAAAATAAACATTTGTCTTGGTCACCCATGAAATCATATTGTGTTTTCACTCAAAACCGCTAGATATCCTCAATTTATCAATGAACTACTTTCTGTCTCTGATGCATAGTGTCATGACAGCACAGGATGTCTGTGAAACAGCGGCTCAGAAAACGAGGCCAACTTTTCAGACGTCATTTTTACACGGGATTGTTTACAGGTGTGTAGCCAAAAATGGAAACGTGGAATTTTTTTCGCTTTTTGGAAAATGTAGATGATGGGCTCCAAGGTTGGGTAGGTGTTGAAGCTGGGAAAATTCTGCTTTTGTGGCTGCCAAGTGCCAGAAAATGGCTGGTTTTGGACATTTTGCATTCACATTTTCGGGTCGGGGCTTCATGTTGTACTGGAAGTTTTGCCTCCCACAATTATATGTGTCGGTTTTATCTTATTAGGCTGTAGTCACTAGGCTCAGCCAAGTTAGAAAAGATAGACTTGTCAGGGGTAATGCCAATGAGTTTGGCTTCATTAGCAGTGGAATAGAACACACGGCACACCATTTTTGAAAATGCCTTGAAAACTGTAGAGCAGAACCTAATGTAACATTGGAATAATATTATGTGTCTTTTCAGAAACATGGTCAAGTATTGATGCCACAGACAATTTTCAGTACTCGATGCTGCTGATAAAACACCTTTGCGTTATTTCAGTTTTGAACTAACAGAAAATTCTGTGCTTCATCAAATCTGCCTGTCATATTTCGTCACAAGTAATTCACTTCGTCATGCCTTCATATTTGTAGTTATCACATCCATAGACAACGTCAATTGAAAGGGCATGGTCAACTAGAAGTCGATACATCTAACGGTATGGCTGAATGGCTGATGCCCTAACACGTCAAGACGACCTAGACAAGTTTGCAATATGTTAGAAAAAGTGAAGTCGCTTTTCACAAAGAGTTATGAACGTGACGTCCTGATCATCAACAAAAACCCTCACCCATCAAATTCAATTACACCTTGCACGACCAGTCTCCTCATCATGTGCACTCAGCTAAGTAGGCTATCTGGATATCACCATTAGCTGAAACCTTAAATGGGATACTAATATTATAAACATATGATTATATGCAAGAAAGTCCTTAAGACATTAGCCCGAGGATTCCTGAAACAAAACCTGGCTGGAGGGCCTGCCCAATACCAGTTAAAGGAACCAGCATATAAATATCTTGTCCGCCCACCTTGGAATATGCTTGTTCAGTACGTTCATTATGGGACCCGTATCTTCAAAAGGATATCTACAACACATGATAAAAACAAAATCCAGGTGAAAGGTCGAAGGCGAAAAACCAACCAAGCATTTCTGCAACCTAGAAAAACGACAATACACTGAAAAAATGATAACAAAACTGATTAAATCTGATGGATCCGAAACTAGCGACCTAAATGATATTAATTCTGAACAACGAAATTTCTACAAAAATCTGTGCTCATCAAAGACCGAAAGCCCCGAAAACAATATTCCTCGTGAAGATATTTTTTTTGATCCACAAAACCCCTATCTAAACCTTCTCGATGAGGATGAAAGTCAGTCATTTGAAGGTCCTGTATCGGAACATGAATGCCCCAGTGCCCTAAAGAATATGAAAAACGATAAAAGCCCTGGCTCAGGTGGTTTCACAGCAGAATTTTATAAATTGTTTTGGGAAGATATAGGGAATACTTTGGTCAACTCCTTGAATTACCATTACGATTCAGGAGAATTCTCCATTACTCAAAGGGGTGGCATAATAGCATGTATTCCTAAGCCAAATAAACCGAAAGTGTACATGAAAAACTGGCGACCAATAACACTTATTAACGTAGACGTAAAAATAGACTCCACTGTAATGGCTAATCGTATGAAGACAGTTCTACTAAAACTATTATCTGAGACTCAGTTAGGCTTTATGAACGGGAAATATATTGGGGAATCAACTCGTTTAACATTGGACCTAATTAAAGAATGCGAAGATTTAGATATCCATGGACTGCTGATTTTGATAGATTTCAAGAAAGCATTCGACCCATTAGAGTGGCCATTTATTGAGAAAACTTGAGGATTTTTACATTTTGGTGCCTCTATCCTAAAATGGTTCAAAACATTCTACAACATTTACAGCCACGTATTGAACAATGGAAATTGTTCAGAAAGATTTAATATACAACGATGTGTCAGACAGGGTGATCCGCTCGCCCCTTACCTGTTTATTATTAGAGTGGAAATCTTGAGTGCCGCGTTAAAATTTAACCCCGACATTAAAGGCATAACAATAAATGATTCAGAATACCTGATTTGTCAGTATGCAAACGTCACCTTTTCTAAGCGATGACCCTACCTCATTGAACAGAGCACTATAAATGGTGAACCTATTTTCCGATTGTTCCAGTCTTAAAGTAAATTTCGATAAGACACGGGTTATATGGAATGGATCGAAACGGGGCTGTGGAGAAGAAATTCAAACAAGAGAAGAACTGAATTGGAATCATTGTAACACTTTTGTAATATTAGGCATTGAATACAATCTATTTGAGGAAAACTACACGTAGTGCAATTACTTAAAGAAATTAAAAAGCATTGAGAAATTGTTAAATGACTGGTCTTTTAGAAATATTACTCTGATAGGTAAATGTGTAGTTATAAAAAACACTTGCCCTACCGATACTATTTCACTGTTTATTAGTCCTTCCAGATCCCAATGAGGAGACGAAAAGAAAGATTCAAACCTATTTTTTCAATTTTTATGGTTCGGTAAAACGACAAAATTAAACGCGAAATTATTATCAGTATGAAAGAAAATGATGGTCTAAAATCCCCCACATAAAAAGCTGTTGTTGCTCCTTAAAATTACAACGCATTAAAACCTTACAGACCCAAACGTAATGGGCCCATGGAAAATCCTCGCATTAGATCAATTTGAGAAAATAGGGAGGTTTAAAATATGGTACTTGAATAAAGAAAACTTACGAATAGTTGGGAACCACACAAATAATTTCTGGAAAAGTGTTCTCGGTCACTGCTCAACAATTACGTCGCCACACAACAAACAGTCTTTTAGAACAAAAAATATAAAATCAACAACAAAAGAAATTTCAACCAACACTCGTGCAAGGCAGGTGTTTATTTTGTGAATGTTTTATTAAAGGAAATCAAAAGTTTTTTTGTCATACAAGGAATTCTCCACAAAATATGATACCAAATCTGTCTACCGAGGAGTAATAAACTCAATTCCAAGAGAATGGAAGAATATAATAAAACAATACAAAAAGACACAAACGATTACAAACAAGAATGTTGAGAAACTTAAATATTGTCAAAAGTCTTGCAAAGCCACCCAACGTTTTTTGAGATGTCAGCGAGTACACCACCCCATGTCCCAAAATAAATGGAATGCCATTTTAGATGTTAATCTTCAACCGGAGGACTGGGGATTGATATATAAACAGCCATTCCACACTACAGATGATACTTATCTACAAACTTTACAGTATAAAATTTTACAGAGGATCTTATATACAAATCAGAAATTGTATAAATGTAAGTTTTCGGAAACAGAGCTTTGCACGTTCTGTGGCGAAACAAAAGAGACAGTCGTGCATCTCTTTTTTGACTGTTCCATTTCAAAAGCAATTTCAGTTTCGAACAGTGTCGTTGGATTCAGTCCTTCTTGCTCGGACTGGAGCCAAAAAATAAAAAAAAAAAGTAATTTCCTTTCTACTACTACATTGCGTTTAATAACGATCGTAAGAAGAAATGCCACCTGCAGATATAACTCTAAAAAATATGTAAAAAACCACGAGATCCCCCCGACTCCTTTACAGAAAATAAATGAATTTCTCAAGTTATACAAAAGATATTACTTCCTGTGCAACATATCTTCTGTACTAATTTTTTCAAGATTAAGTCCCCGGGGGTGGGGGGGGGACCACCCCCACTAGGCTTGTCCTCAGGTGGCGATAGAGGGCGACCTGCGCAATGGGCAGGTTTGCTGGTTTTTTATTAGCAGGTTTGCTCAATTGAGTTGGTCTGCTGTGAAATATTAGAATACGCAGCCATGGACCAAAATGGTCAGTCCTGCTAATTCCATCTTTCAGGCACCTTGTTCTCTCGTGGGGTACTATCCGAAGGCCCCGGAGGAAGGAATCCTGTCAGTTGAGGACTAGAGGCCCCGGTTAGGGCAGTTTCCAAGATGGAGATCAGGTCGTAAACACTGCTTTGGCCCTGGTCTCCATTTTGGAGATAATGTCCAACACACTGCTTTGGCCTCAATTTCGGGAGTAGAAGGATGGTCGGATGACCCGTTCTGGCCAATCGGGACCCCCACTCCGAAAAGTACTGGGTGTCACGTCGGGGGACATTTGGTCGCCATTCAATCAGTCATTTCTTTTAATAACAAATCATAATTGCCATTGTGTACTGTTTTTAAACCTATTATATTTTAACAACTACTTAGTTTCGCTGCACTGTCTGTTTCAGTTATACGTGGCAACCTTAATTACAGTGGGTTTTTTTATAGATGATTGGTTGGATGGCCGCCATCTGAAGATCTGGCACTTCCACATACGGGCCAATCAGTCAGTGGTATGCTTCGGCATCAACACTGACCGAGTATACTGCCAGGTATGTGGGAATACCGGTACCCGGTGGGTTCACTGCATGCCAGTAACCCTATCCCTTGTTGGATTCCGTGGTGGGTGGGAGCCGGGACAGTGAACGCTTTACTACATTAACATGGATCCCACACCCAATAAAAAAAACGAGGTCGAGAAATACAGCTCACTTCATCAGACTCTGATTCAGATAAGGATACAGACACTCATAACATTTCAAAGAACTGTCCAAGGTTTGTAATCATATATGCGGAAGACGAAGGTAAAAAGGCATCATCAGTTAACACATTTGTATTGGAAAAAGCTATTAAAGGTATAGCAGGGACAGTGAAGGATGTTAAAAAATTAAGATCGGGGGAATATTGGTTCAATGTAAAACAGAATTTCAGGCAGTAAATTTATTGAAAATCGAACAGATTATGGATATGAAAGTTGTGGCCTTTCCGCACAAAACCCTAAATTCCAGCAAGGGTGTGCTAAGAACAAGAGGACTTGCAGGCGTGAAGTGTGAAAAACAAATGAACTTCCAGGAGGCCAGAGTAATTGTAACATCTATGCATGTCTTCAGTACATCAGCGCCATCGTATGCCACAACAGTAAAACAAAAGGTACCCACAAAGTCAGTAAAAAGCCAGACGCAGTATACATGGCTCAGCGGCACAATTCCTCCCTTATTTCAGGCCTTTACTATGGAGCATTCTAATCAATCAGAAACAGAAACACAGTCAACACAAACCAAGTCAACTGTCAAACAACAAAATAACAAAAACAATTCACACGCAATACCACACAAACAAGTTATCACCAAAAAATTAAAATTCTAATTTAAAACCTGAAAAAACAAATGAGTCAAATAAATTGAAATCAAATCAGCAACAAAGATCCCAGCAAAAAAATCTGAGTCAGAGAAGAAAACAACAAAAAGAGCAAAAAGATAAGGATAAAAAGAAATTAGAACCAGACAGACTCCCAAAACGCCTTCAAAATGTTGTGACGAGCAACATGTTTGACGGCATCGAGGAAATGTCAGTTGATGAGTGCATCGATGACACGTTCTTGACAGAATTATGCCTGAATACTTCCCAGGGTAGGTCCGCACGTAAAGCATCACCAAAACGCAATATCTCCCATACGACCACCAGCAAAATCACCATCCAAACTTGGATAAAACAATCAAGCACAATATAATACAGTGGAATTGCTGAGGTTTTAGAGCAAACTTTAATGAATTGGGATTTTTATGCCAAAAGTATAAACCTGCTGCTTTTTGCCTGCAGGAAACACTTTTAAAGAAGTCCGAATCTCAGGATCATTCAGCTTTCAAGCATTATACTTCGTATAATGCCTGGGCAGTCGATAATTACCTTCACATCCGTGAAACATCTGCTTTAGTTAGAGACAATATCATTCACAGATCTGTACCTTTGAATACAAATTTACAGGCGGTGGCGGTACGCCTAACATTAGGCAAAACAATTACACTGTGTTCGATTTACGTTTCACCAACTAAAACCCCACAACTGAATGATCTTGAGAGGCTGGTCCATCAACTCCCAACTCCATACGTTTTGCTGGGTGATTTTAACGCACACAGCCCCCTATGGGTTAATTCCTGCAGTCAGAATGAAAGGGTAAAACTGTGGAAAAATTTATTTTAAAATATGACTTGTGTTTCTTAAATGATGGTTCAGAAACTTACCTGCACCCCGCATCTGGTTTATATACATCAATTGATCTTACAATTGCTTGCCCTTCTATCTTCTTCGATTTTTCATGGAAGGTAGAAGATGACTTGTGCGGGAGTGACGACTTTCCAGTTGTGTTGTAGTGTGTAGTTCCGGCGGACGATGAGAGGGTGTCACAGTAGAACTTTAAAAAAGCTGATTTGGGCACTTTCGCATCTCTCTGTTCTGAACGCCTCAAACAGGAGAAATTTCAGGATAGTGCTGACCAAATAGAAAAATTTACAAATGAGTTACTTGAGTTACAAACACAGTCATCCCTAAAACCTCGGCAAATTCGAAACGTTTCACCAAACCATCGTTTGACAATGAATGTAAACAGGCTACAAAGGATCGCAAGAAAACTGAACGGGAATTCAACAAGTCACCAACCACAAATAAATCTACGTATAGATCGGGCAAAAACAAAACGACTTATAAAACAAAAAAAGAAAAGTTCCTGGGAAGCTTATGTTTCAAAGCTAAACCAAAACACTCCCATCAACATAATTTGGAAAATGATTAAAAAGATTAAAGGTAAAGAAACTAAATCAACTGTACAACATCTGAAAGATAACAACACACTAATCACATCTAAAAAAGAAATTTCAAACAAATTGGTCTCCACATTTTCTAAACATTTGTCGTCTGAAAGTTGTAACCCAGAATTTCTCAAAATTAAAAAACAACAAGAAAAACAAAAGATCAAATTTGACTCCAACAATTTAGAGAATTACAATGAACCTTTCTCTATGGAAGAGTTAAGTAACTCTTTGCATAGAGCAAAGGATACTGCCACTGAACCCAATGAAATACATTATAAAATTTTAAAACATCTGCCACAATCATCACTTGAAATTTTACTGTCGATTTTCAATGACGTATGGGTAACTGGTCAGTTTCCACTTTCCTGGAATAACGCTACAATAATTCCCATTCCAAAGCCCGATAAAGATCACAGCAAGCCAAGCAATTACAGGCCTATCGCTTTAACAAGTTGTCTGTGTAAAACCATGGAAAGGATGATCAATGATCGACGTGTCTGGTTTCTGGAATCGAACAATCTACTTGCTAATGTTCAGTGTGGTTTCAGAAACAAAAGAAGTACTATAGATCATTTGGTTAGACAAGAAACGTTTGTAAGAAATGCCTTTGCCAGAAAGGAACATGTGGTCGCAATGTTCTCTGACCTGGAAAAGGCATATGATATAACGTGGACGTATAGGATTTTAAAAGGTCTTTTTAACATGGGGTTGAAAGGGCGTATGCCTCTTTTTATTGAAAACTTTTTAAAGGACCGCCAATTTCAGGTTCGTGTTGGGTCAACGTTATCTGATCCTCACGACCAGGAATTGGGGGTTTCTCAGGGTAGTATTTTATCCGTTACCCTCTTTTCAATTAAGATTAATAATATCATCGACGCAGTTGAGAATATGGTAGATTGGTCATTGTATGTCGATGACTTTTTAATCTGCTATAGCAGCAAAAACATGAATGCTATAGAGCGCAAACCTCAGCTGTGTTTGAATAGGATTCGAAAATGGGCTACCGAAAATGGTTTTAAATTTTCAAAGACAAAAACGAATTGTGTTCATTTTTGTAAACTTCGGAAACATCACCTCGATCCGGAGTTGAAAATCGATCGTTGTCCTATAAAAGTTGTTAAGGAAGTGAAATTCTTAGGTTTGATGTTTGACAATACACTGAATTTCCCTTCTCATATAAAACAACTAAAAGTTAAATGTAAGAGAGAGCACTGAACCTACTGAAGGTTGTTGGCTGCACAGATTGGGGTGCTGAACAAAAAACATTACTTCATCTGTATAGATCACTTGTTAAATCGAAATTAGATTACGGTTGTATAGTTTATGGTTCTGCAAGGAAGTTATATCCCAAACCACTTGATGCAATTCACAATAGTGGTGTTAGACTTAGTAGAGGGGCTTTTCGAACATCCCCAATAGATTCGATGCTTGTTGATGCAGATGAGCCTTCTCTTGAGAAGCGCAGAATTAAATTGTCTCTCCAGAATGTAGCTAAACTGTTGGCCAATCCTTCAAATCCTGCTTATAACTGTGTATCCGACCTCAAAATATTGAATTTTTCAGCCGACACCAGAAACATATTCCTCCATTGGGAATTAGAATTACACCCCACATGGAGTCTGCTTAAGTGGATTTCGACTCTGTAAAAGAAACCCGTAAAAAACAAATTCCTCCTTGGCATCTTAAAAAAACTACAGTTATTTTGGACCTTGCTTCTACAAAAAAAATTTGATACCAATTCCTTGCAGTTTAAACAAAAATATGCCGAAATAAAGTCCAAGTATAGTACATATACACGGGTCTATACAGATGGTTCTAAAGATGGTGCCAAAGTATCATCAGCTGCTGTTACTGGTGATCACATCACCTCAATCAGAATACCAAATCAGAATTCTGTTTTCACAGCTGATGTTAAAACTATTCAATTCGCGCTTGAACACAACGAGACTATACAGGAAAAGAAGTCGATAATTTTTTCTGACTCTCTTTCCTCCTTACTTGCCTTACTCAACCCCAAGTTGATGAACCCTCTCATTTTGGAACTTCGTGAGAAGTTAACAGCTCTCCTGTCTGACCAATATATCGTGTATTGCTGCTTACCCGGACATGTCGGTATCACTGGTAACACCAGAGCAGACAGTGCAGCAAAACAGGCTTTAACTAAGCCTCTCACTGATTCTGACATTCCATTCAGTGATTTTAAACCACATATAAATAATTACATCAAATCTGTGTGGCAGGCGGAGTGGGATGGGGCGACAGATAACAAGCTCCATCACTTCCGATCAACTCTTAATGATCACCACCCCTCTAGGCTCATTTGCAGAAAGGTTCTTGCAGTTTTGACGCGATGTCATATTGGTCATACAAGACTAACACATTCCTTTTTGTTAGAGGGTTCTGTGCGACCAGAGTGTGTTCCCTGCCAGTGGAACACGTTCTTTTACATTGTACTGATTTTAATCATGCGAGAGGGCCGTATTTTTCTGTAGGATCTCTGAGAGATCTTTTTTTATATCGTACGAGCCCGAATATGATTCTCTCTTTTTTGAAATCAATCAACCTTTTTAGTAAATTTTAAAATTGTTTTTATTATCTTAAATTAGAGTCTTTAAGACCTAAATTCACCAGGTTGATTTGTGAGCTATTCATGAAATAAAAAAATATGAAAAAAAAACATCACGTAAGATTCTATCATGGTTAGTTATTTGAGCATTTGAAAAAACTTAGGGTATTTTATATCGGCCAATGCTTGCAGGTTAACAAATTATAGAAAGAAATGTGGTTTTGAACATTCTAGAATTTACCCTGGTGAAAATAAACCCGAGAGAGTCTCAAAAGGAGAGTTATGCTCAGGAGCTGAGGAGGATACTGCTAGAAAAATTTGTTTAGTGTTCTTAAAAGACCCAGATGAGAGCCAAAAAGCGATTTAAACACAATCGAGTTTCTTTATCCAAATCGAATGTTTGCAGCAGACTAAATTGAATACAAAAATTAACTAGAGGTAGCCGCCTAGGGGTGGCAAATCCCTCCGAAAAATCACACTGATACTGTAACCTTGGTAATATATTACATTAAATTAACACAGCAACTGTTGGTATCCTTTATCATTTACTCAAATAATACAGATAATTTACCTGTATTTGATGAAATGTCAAGTTTGGTATCGATTGGAGCCGATAAGATTTTAAGTTCAAGGTCACTGTGAACCTGACCTTTGGCACACTGGCCTAAACATATGTAGGGCTCTTTCTCTGAACATGCTCAACCCACGTGCTAAGTTGAGTTTCGAACGCGAATGCATATTTTTAATAATAAAGAGAGTAGGAAACAGCCCTGGCCGATAAAATGTTAATTTCAGGGTCACTGTGACCTTGACCTTTGTCATAATGACCCATAAAATACATTGGGTTCGTGCTCTCATTATGCCCGAACCACATGTCAAGCTTGGTTTCGATCAGGCAAACAACATTCTAATTAGAGAGAGAAAACCAACCCTGACCGAGAAAACTTAAAATTCAAGGTCACTATGACCTTTTCGTTTGACACAATAACCTAAAAATAAATAGGGTTCTTCCTTTCATCATGCTCAACCCATAAGCCAAGTTAAGTATCAATCGAGCAGGCACAATTTCAATTTTAGCAGCACAGAAATTATTTAAGTCGGTACAATGACCACAAAATGAATAGGGTTCCACCTCTCATCATGCCTAACCCACATGCCAAATTGGGGTTCAGTTGGCCAAGTGTAACTTTAATTGCACAGTGGAAACCAACACCGATAAAAACTGAAGTTCAAAGTCACTGTGACATTAACCTTTGGTACAATGATCCCAAAATAAATAGGGTTCTTCCTCTCATTATGCCTAACCCATATGCCAAGTTTGGGTTCAGTCGGCCAAGCGGACTTCAATTACAGAGCAGAAACCATCACTGATGGAAAATGAAAGTTCAAGGTCACTGTTACTTTTACCTTACGTACAATAATCCCAAAATAAATACGGTTCTTCTTCTCATCATGCCTAACCCACATGTCAAGTGAGGTTTCAGTCGGCCGAGTGGAACTTTAATTACAGAGCGGAAACAAACACTGATAGAAATTCAAGTTCAAGGTCACTGTGACCTTCACATTTGGCACAATTATCCCAAATAAATATGGTTCTTCCTCTCATCATGACTAACCTATATGCCGAGTTTGGGTTCAGTCGGTCAATCGGACTTCAAATACAGGGTGGAAACCAGCACTGATACAAAATTAAAGTTCAAGGTCACTATGACATTGGCCTTTGGTGCATTCATACCAAAATAAATACGGTTCTTCTCCTCATCATGCCTAACCCACATGCCAAGTGTGATTTCAGACGTCAAAGTGGAACTTTGATTACAAAGTGGAAACCAACACTGAT